>OZ004705.1:33506215-34137690 GCA_963924515.1 Vespertilio murinus
GATGCTTAGTTTGGAAGTCAGGCCTGAGCAGACAGTCATTTTCAAAATATAACTACAGAATTGATTCATCCTCTCTCTGTCCTCAACAAGTATTTGATTGTCCTTCCCTTCCTCTCAGCCAGTTGCTAGAAACTTTTCACTATTGACACAAAATTGCATCGGTACTTAAGTAAGAGAGCTCCTTGGCTTTGGACTTTTTCTCTATAGAGTTTTAGGTGAAGATTAAGGAACTTTACTTCTCAAATGGTTTCAGTGCCTGGAGAGTAGATTGGGGCTTACACACTTGGTCACAAACACTTCAGGGCTTCTGGCTTTGTGGTCCGAGCTGTGTGGATCAATATCAGGGAAGAACATGCACTCTCACACATCCCCACCTCCGATTGCAAGAACCCAATGTCAGGATACAATGGGTGCTCCCAGGAAGACTAGCACAGTGTTTTCCAAATTTGCCAGATCACAGAATCACCTGGGGTGTGTAAAAAAAAAAAAGCCACATGTCTGGGCTCTACCTTGGAATCTCCAAGGAAGGAGCCCCAGAATCTGCCTTTTTTCAAGTGTCTCCGTTGAGTCTTATAAGCAGAAAAGTTTGGGAAACAGGAAAGGAAGCCAGGTTTGCTGGCACCTGACTTGAGCTGAGGAGACAACCTCAGCCAATGTGTGCTGTAATACTGGCAGGATCTTGTGGAGAGCCAATAGGGCATCTGTGTACTGTGCAGGGGGAGGAGCCTGGGAAAGGGACTAAAATAACGCAAAGACTGGGGAGGAGGTCTGTGAAGGTTACAGAACTGCCCTTATGTTCGTTAAGTTGCCCCCACTTTATTCTCTGTTCAGTGCTTCTGGGCTCCAGGAAGCCTCTCCACCCCTTCCCTGGCCTCACACTACCCACCGGCTGGAAACTTCCTCTCCAGATAGTAGGTGGGAGAAAGAAGTGCCTACCTGGGCATGCTGCCTGTGCCAAAGTCAAAGCTGCTCTGTGTTCTATCATTTGTTAAAGGATTCTTCATATAACAACTGAGTCCAGTTACTAGCCTCAGGGACAGTGATTTGTGTTGGAGAGATGCCATAAGTTTGCAAAATTGCTCACATCATGGGCCTTCAAATCTCAGGGAAGAGAAAGAGAGAGAGGGAGGTGGGGTGGGGGGAATAAAGTAAAATCACACAGATGGGCTGAGAGGCTGCTAATTTATCAATCTGCAAATCTGGGGCCAGGCCAAACTCTGTAACTGTCAAATCAAGTATGTACCCACATTTTAATTTTCCATCTAGTAATGATTTGTAAGAGGGACCTTCTAGGAGTTCAGCTTATAAACATTCATGGAGACAGAAGCATAAAAGGGTCCAAGCAGGGATTTTTATGCTACAATTGGGATGGGGATTGTGTGTGTGTGTGTGTGTGTGTGTGTGTGTGTGTGTGTGTTGGGGGGGTCAATGTATTTAATTATATTTCATATGGCACTTATATATGCATCATAAAAATTATTTTAGAAATTGTAGGAATATAATAATAATTACCAGGGTATCACTGACCCAGTCTAATCACACTAATCATGATATGTTTGCTGTCTTATTCAGTCCTCAGAACAACTCCATGAGATAGTGACTATTTTATGTCCATTTAACTATGAGGAAACTGGTGGTTAGAGATGTTCAATTATTTCCCCAGGCAGACTGCTCTTCAGGATTCAGATAGTCTATCACTGGAAGGAAGGCAGGGTTGGAGGGAGGGGTAAGAGGAGCGGGTGGGTAGGAGGTAATCAACCAAAGACTTTGTATGCATATATTCATAACTCATGGACACAGACAATGGGGTGGTGAAGGCCTGGGTGGGGAATGCAGGTGGGTTGGAGAGGGCTATTGGGGGAAAAAGGGGAGTCATATGTAATACTTTCAACAATAAAAGATTTAGTTAAAAAATAATAGTAACCACTACGCTCTTCAGCAAATTTAGTTCCTTCATTGCTGTTTCTTGGACCTGCATCCCATTTCCTTAAGATGCTTTCTTCATTTCTGTTTATTATATTGACCTTTCACCCTGCTCGATCCAACATTCGCTGTTTGTGACAGTCCTTTTGCTCTGTCTCTAATGTAGTCTCTAACATTGCTGTTTAAATGTTTCCCTGTTGGTGAGTTTTACTACCTTACCTAGACCCCAAGTTATCTGGGCTGAGATCATGTGATATTAATTTCTCCTCTTCTTCCCTAAGCTCTCCACAGTAACAAGTATTTATTAGACATTTATTAAATACATGTTATGTCAAGGGAGGTCATAGTACTTAAGTTATTGTAGTTTAAAGACAAAAATAATGGCTAATACAGATATCTAAAATACCAACTGACTTATTTTGAGATTTACCTCTGTGGAGACAGTTTTTAAAAATAAGAGCTTATGATTCAAGACTATTTATTATTAGGAGAAATGAATGGAAAAGTAACCACAAGCTTTATGGCCCATATGTAATGAGATATACATTTTGTAAATCATTACATTGTCAATCTCCGCTTGGTCAACTTTGCCTTGCCAATAGTTAATGGCCATGTCTATTTTCTCTATAAAGAAGCAACAGTTTGAAAAATGAAGATTGATTGAGCTTCAGTATCCTCTGATATAGCTATTTATCATCACTAATTACCCTTCTGACTATAACTATTTCAAAGTAATTTATGGGAATGAAATTCATTATTCACAAAAACCAGTGACAGATGTCAAGGATGGAGGGTTACAGCCAACAGGTCTCCCTAATCAGCGTTTCCCTTCTTCAGCCTGCTGCTCACTCTTTGCCATGTATATCCATGATCTTCGATAAGCCTTATTCACAGTAAGTCTTAGTGATCTGGAGGCAGTCTTCAGAGAACCCGTGAGAACCCTCTACCATTCAGCTCTTTCAAATTTAAAATAAAAAATCAAACATAAGTTTGTCTTCAGTTAAACAGAATAATTTCTTCCAAAGTGTTTTCAATGAAATGGGTAGGTTGCTCTGTTGAATTACCTAAGTGGGCAGCTAAGTTCCTTATGGTATCATTAATGAAGTATACAGTGAGGTTTCCCTTTTAAAAGATGCTATTTAATCATTCTGAAAGTGATGATCTCTTCCTGTATCTTAAATACTAAAAAGACATTATCTTCATATGAATGCAGGTGTCTTTTTTTAATAAATTATAATTCAGTCTGTTGCCATTCACATTCCTATTTTCTGTGAAATCAACATTGGTTGAAGTTTTTAAAACTAATGGCTTCATGTATAACCCCAAGTGTTCAATTTGCCACTTAACAAGTCATTTTTACCTAGATTCTCTCTGCTAAATTAAGTTAATTTGTTATTCACTGTTAAATGAAGACAAATGTCACAGTTTTGACCCACTAGAAAGTCTGATTCTCTGAGTATGTAAACTTTAAAAAAAAAAAGAACCCCGAATTTATAATATTGGGATGTATTTAAAGAAGCACAGAATATATGAAGGAATTTTGATACTGTTCATGAGAATATTACACATGATTATATATCTCCCTGTAACAGACAGAAATCACGCCATTTTAAAAACAGAGAATGGCATGAGGAATTTGTACAAGGACAGTTAATCCTAGAGAAAACATCTCTTAGGAACACTAGCTAGGTCAGTGTTTCCTTAATTATTCGCTGCCACTGTCTAATTGCAAATAATAGATTAGTCTTACATAGTGAAGTTCTGTGCACATCTCTGGGGTTTAACACTACTCCTAATTCTTTATGATCTGGACTCAAGAGAAGGAGCCAAAGCAGTAGGTATCTATAAAACTACGCCTGTTGAAAAAAATAATTTACTTTTTACTCCTCCTCTTCCCACCCCCCATCCCCGAGTGTCCCTAGAAAAGGGTGCTGGCTAATGAAATGCTAGGAGATTTAGGTCAGCTGAACTCTGTGGATGTAAGCTCAACCAACACATTTTACAGGAAAATATTCAGCATATTACATAAAGAGTATTGTTAAACAGATAAGACATTTGATCCACAAAACAATAAGCAAGTTATCTAGAGTTAAGTTGGTCCTTGCAAACTTAAGATTATAAATCGTGTTTACACAAGGCTGGGCCTCAAATAAGTTAGACTATTAAAATGTAGGATCTGTCTCATAGTAACAGGGTTATAGATCTTGGCCGCCAATGGCTCATTATCCTTGTCTACACAAACTCTTTTACAGAGTTCAGCTCCATGGTTAGAATGAATCAGGGTCATTGCTTGAATTTCTGCCTGTGTGGTTCTGCCCTTAATAACATGCCAGTGGACAAGAGAATGCCAACTCAGAAACTCAGGAGCCAAGCAAGTAATCCCAAGGAGTAATGCAGGACTGCAGTAAACAGCAGGGAGTGGTGCCGACGACAGTGGCAGTGAGAGGTCAGGCCCCATTTAAAGGAGCAGCTGCTATCCAGGTTGGAGGCTTGTTATTGAGAAGAAATAAGGGCCCAGCGTTGTTAGATCTGACTTTATAAGAAAAGCCTGGGACTTTTATGTAAAAATGTTCCAATTTTTTATATAGTCAGCTAATTTAAACCGGATAAAGCTGAGTGGAGGACAATCAGAACACATCTTTTGGCTAGAGAGGGTATTTGCCCACCGTTTTGCAATCCCACTTCCCACTTTCACCTCTAATAAGGCTCCTTCAGGTGCAAATTATTACCCTGACATTCAGGGTGGAGGAGGCAGGACCTGTAGGTGCATCACTGTAAATTCATCCCCACTCCCGGGAAAGCCCCTCTGCTACCTTCAGGCTTTCCTGACCATGGGTCACGTAGTGGGTTCAAGGTGGTCCCCAGAAGGACGTGTCCACAGCCCATTCCCCAGAACCTGTGAATGTGACCTTATTTATTTTAAAGGGTCTTTGCAGGTGTAATTAAATTAGGGACTGTAAAATGAGGCCACTCTGGATTATCAAGATGAACCCTAAATCCAATAGCAAGTGTCCTTATAAGAGGTAAACGGAGAATAGACATGAAGAGGAAGCCAGGTAAAGATGGAGGCAGGCACAGCCACTGAACAGCTAAAGCCACCAGACGTTGGAAGGGGCAATGAATGGAATCTCCTCTAGAGTTCGCAGAGAGAACGTGGCTTTGTTGGCACCTAGATTTGTACTTCTAGCCTCCAGAACTCTGAAAATAACTTCCTGCTGTTTTAAGCCATCAAGTTGGTGGCAATTTATATGGCAGCCATAGAGAACGAATACAGGTTAGTAACATCATCTTTCTAAACAGGACATCTGTAAATATCACCCATGCCATCTGACATCCAAGGGTACCTCTTAAGATGGCTGCTTTATCAAGAATTTGTGCCAAAAATTAAAAATCAACTCTTCCACTTAAACTCTAGGTTTAATGACATCAAATATAAAATAGAATGCTCATGTAATCCTGATATAAAACTGAACTTCGGAGAAAAATATAATTCAGGAGAGAGGCACACTGATAACCAAACATATTGGGGCCACTTGCTGTCTGTACCTAAGAAGACATTACAGAGATGAGTATAATCATATTTTAATTCTGACAAAAAATAATTTCTCTTGATTCTTTTCCTCTAAGTTAAATATGAGAGCTGTAACCGAGACATTCTGATAGATCTGAAAGCTACTGAGGGAACAGGCATTTTGTAAATTTTACATAATTAATTAAGTGTAAGTTTAAAAAGCAGAGCCTACGCAGTAAATTATACCAGGAGAAAAAAGAGATTTGTGAGAGGCCACTGAGCATTAGGGTTACTCAACCCACCTATTCCCTTTCTCAGGTAAACATGTCGAATCCCCTATGCTGTCTCCAATGTGGTTTCCACTAAAGCCCACTAGAACAATTAGTATACTTTATGCTTTCCCAAAATTCCTTTATACCCAGGGGAAAAAAAGGGCATGGCTATCAATCAGACAGGTAACATGTGTCATGTTTCTGGTCTACATCTTCCCAAGTATCTGATTTATTATGTACTTTTTTAATAAATAAGATGGAAGCAGTTCTCCTTTAAATTCCTGTGGGTTTTGTGCCCTTTAAGCCTTTGTTTCGTTCATTCATTCAACATCTGTTGTGCACTTCCATTTGGTAGTCAGTGGGCTAAACCTTCTCTCAATGAGCTTAGCATCTCATGGAAGAAACAGGCACAGAGCCAGAGGGTGAGCGTCATAATCGAGATATGCACACAGAACTATGGAAGCAAAGAGGAAAGAAGGTAAAACTGAGCTAGAGATAGTTTCATAGGGGAGTCACCCCTGGAGTTGGTCTCAAAGTGTCATTAAACGAGAGGCAGCCGGAGATGTTCTGTACAAAGATATAGAGACATGGCATGTTCTGGAACTGGTGAGAATTTGAGATAGCTTTAGAGGCCGGTGCAGAGGTTGGGGAGGGGAAGTGAGTAGTGGTCTACTTCCTGGTTACTTCTGCATCAGTCTCCTCCACCCAATTCCTGCCTTGGATGAGGCCTTCATTATCCTGTGGAGAACCCCACCAAGCCTCACGTCAAGCTGTTCCAATGGTAGTTGGACCATGTGACTCTGCCACTGAAAACTGGTCCATCCCGGGTTTCTCTCACAACAAGGCCAATTTGATCCGACTCTGCCTACTCCTCTGGGCTTGTATTTGCTATAACAAAGCACCGCAGCCTGAGTGGCTTAACTAACAGAAGTTTATTGTCCCACAGTCTGGAAGCTAGAAGTCCAAAATCCAGGAGTCCGCAGGATTGGCTGCTTCTGAGAGCCTGAGGGGGTATTGGGGAGGGTTTGTTCTGGGCCTCTCTCCTTGGCTGGTCTATTGCCATATTCTATGTTCTAATCTCTTCTTCTTACAAAGATATCCTTCGTATTGGACTGAGGCCTACCCTAATGACCTCATTTTGACTTAATTTCTTCTTTAAAGACCCTAACTGCAAATACAGTTATGTTCTTAGGTACTAAAGAGTAGGACTTAAATATATGAGTGTTTAAAGGGACACAGTTCAGACCATAACAGGACTGATCTCCTGTCCTTGCCCACACTCACTTCACGCCAAATGTCGTGCCTTTATTTGGGCTATTTTCTCTACCCGGAATGCCCTTATCACTCTCTGTAGAGTGTAATGGTTAACAGCACTGGCTCTAGAACAAACTCCAGTTTTAAATCCTGGCTCTGCCATTCCGTTATTGTGTGACTTGAATTTATCACTTCACCTTCCTAATCTCAGTTTTCTCATTTGCACAATGGGGGCTATCCCGCCTTCTACCAAAAATTGTAAAGATAAAACTAGTCAATATGTGCAAAGCACTTAGAACAGTGACTAGCATGCAGTAAATGCTCTTTAAAGAGTTAGTTGTAATCATTGTGCCCTGGTAAACTCTATTTATCATGGAACGGTCAAGCATCACTTCTCTGAGAAGAGTTCTCTGACCTCACACCTGGCTTCATGTTCCCACAGGAACGTTGTGCCAATTAGTATTTATGTGGTTAATTATTGGTTGCCTCTTCCAATAATCTGTGACCCCCAAAGGTCAGACTTTTACTCTTCATAGAGAGTAAAAGCTTAGTCTCTAGAGTTAGGCAGTACCAATAAATATTAGCTGTGTGTTTTAGCAATTTTATCTAATCTCTGTAATCCTTGGTTTACTCCTCTGTTGAATAGATATAATTGTAACACTTACCTCATTGGGATGGTGTGAAGATTAATATTAGACATGTAAAGAATACATCTGCTACAGAGTAAGGACTAATGATTATTAGCTATTAGCTATTTTTACAAGCCTTTTATATCTAGCATCTAGCACTCCTCTGAGTGCTTAATAGGTGTGCAATAACTTTTAGTTTTAATGTGATTGGAAAGACTTGTTTGGAATTTAAACAAATTGAAAGCCAGACTGGTTAGGCCTAGAAATGGTTCAAGAAAAAAAGAATGATGAGGCCCCTTACCAAGGCAGTGGAGGCAAGGATGAGAAAGAGGAGGAAAAAAAACAGTGAAATTTGCAAATTTGGATGTATTTGGACATGGAGAATAAAAGAAGATGGAGTCAGAAATGACCAGTGACTCCCATGACTGGGTGGATGGATGATAATGTCATTGCCCAAAACAGGAAATGTGGGAGGGTGAGCAGATCTGTATGGACAGATAGGGAACTTAGTTTTGGTGTTCTTGAGTTTGAGATGGCAGTGAGATAACGAAGCGGGGAGGTCCATTGGGGTTCAGTGTGTAGCTGTGGAAAGCGAAGGCCATGCTTTTGCAGGGAAAATACTGAAGTAGTGGAGTCTTAGGAAGATCTCCTTCAGATGAAGGCCTGAAGATGAGAAGTGCAGTGAAACCCTTGGCTTTCTGGCATGTTTTTTGGTTCTTCATTGCTAGCCCAGAACCTTTCAATTCCCAGAGTCAAGGATTCTGTACCGCCCAACAGCCCGCACAGTTGTGAAAATCCTATTTCTCTCCATATGTACACCTATTCCTCTTCTTTCCCATAAGAGATCTTCCATGCTTTCTAAAGTTAAATCCTTGCCAAAATATTACCTGGGAAACTCAGGGGACTCGTGGCTTCAAATTCACTATCAGGATAATAGTGACTTGACTTGTGTGGGCAGTACATCAAAAAAAATAAAATGAGTTTCTTTCTTAGGTGCCCTTATCTGGTGTCTTTTTCGGGACATGATCTAAAATCTACTATCTCTAATCAGCTAGGTTCCTGGAAACCATGTGAGCACAGAACTTGGCCATGACAAGAGTAGAGAGGTGAACAGGGAGGTCAAACCAAAATACTCTTGGTTTTACTTTAATAAAACACAAAAAGCAACACACACACACACACACACACACACACACACACACCCCAACCACAGAGAGCATATAGAACATAAACTTGAAATAAAATTCCATAGATGAAAGCTTAGTAGAGAATTTATGAGCAGTTTCCTTAAACCTCCTGCCCACAGCCTCTCCCAGTCTGGCCTTCAGAATGTGCTCTTTCTCATGGGAGCCAAGGGGAAGTGGCAAAGGCTGAAATCACCCTAATATTTTTTCTTTCTCTCTAATGTCTTTCTTTCAAAATTAGTATCCTATTGTTGTCTTGTTATAAATGCAGTACATACTCATCAGAAAAATATAGCAATAACTAAATAAATAAATAAAATTTCTTAACATCCATAACCCCACACACCCAGAGATAACCAATGTACACACATTGGTGAATAGGCCTTGTATTCCTTATAGATATAGACTGAGACACAGATGATAGGTCTAGATCTAGATGATAGGTTGTAGCTATAGATGTGTTTATAGATATAGTGATGTTTACAAGTATAGATATTGAAATGTTTACAGATACAGATATCTGCCACTGGCTGGGCTGCCACATACATTTGAGTTTGTTCAGAATGATGGTACTCTTAACAGGGGAAGGGGCATATTTTGATTCATAATCTGCCTCTTTCAGATTAAAACACACTTTCTTTAATCCAAAACCCTTTCCCTCCTAAGGGTTGAGATTGGGTTGTTTCTCACTAGTCCAAGTGTAGCTCCGGTCTCCCCAGCTACAGTCCATCTCCAGCGTGGCCTCTCTTGTGAGCCCAGCTCCTTTGTGGGTAGTTGGGTCCAGGGAGTCCTCAGATTTTCCTACCACAAGGAACTGGCTGCTCATGTTAGATCTTGGCCAAAATGACTGGGCCTGTTAATTTCAAGTCACTATATTCAACCAGCAGCTACAGTTTCCGTTTATGCTCTCACACTTGGGCATGACCTTTGATTATGTTTCTCAATGGCAAAGATTCCTTCTAAAATTGGGGCTGGGTGGGATCTTTGATGTAATAACAACAATAATAATACGATAACGCTTATTATATATAACACTAGGGGCTTTATGCTAACCTGTGAAATGCTCTTTAAGTTTACTGATGGGAAAACCAAGATTTAAAGAAGTATCTTTAAAATTTGAGTCAAACCCAGGATTGCCTGACTCCTTAGCCTGACTCTCACACAACACCAATGTCTGTGAGAGTATCTTGCAGTGAATTTAGCAAACACCCAAGACTAGGTATTAAATTTCTCCTTCCCAATATTTCAGTTGTTTCTGGCAGAGAAAGAGCTATCAGCAGATAAACAGAGCAATTATGCATCCATCACAAAACCTGGGGGCATGGGTTTAGTGAGCTTAGAATTATATCCATTTCCTGGAGATGCTCATGGTTTAGAAGTTGGACTTCGTTTGGCTATACTTGTGTAGGTTCTCTGCATCTGACTGTCTTCAGAGTGCTGAATGGGAGGCATGGAAGTGGGCTGACTGGGGTCTGACTAGTGTGACTTGGAGCTCTGTTT
Organism: Vespertilio murinus; assembly: GCA_963924515.1. Taxonomy (NCBI): domain Eukaryota; kingdom Metazoa; phylum Chordata; class Mammalia; order Chiroptera; family Vespertilionidae; genus Vespertilio; species Vespertilio murinus. The sequence goes on from OZ004705.1 coordinate 33,516,489, forward strand.
CCCCAAAAACCTCTCCTCGAGGGAAAACTTAGCAATCACACTGAACAACTCCTGACCAGTCCCGTTTATAAATATAATTTAACTGTTAAAATTGCTTGATTTGGAGTGAACAGCTTCCTATATCCAGAGATCATTTTTTTTCTGTTGAGGATCCCCTGAATTTCCATTTTATTAACTTACCTGAGTGCCTTCTCTCCCCCTTTGCTATAAACTTACTGTTGACAGACTTGAAATTGGTACTAATTGTCCCATGTGTGGGTAAATATGGACCTTGTTCTGTTAAATTCTGGTTTGATAATGACTAACAGGAAAGAAAAAAAAAGAAGATAAATAGAAAGTATAAACCTTGGGTAGGTTAGCAATGCAGTGTTCAGAATAGAATATGGTATTCAAAAACTTGGCACATTTGTATCACTTCCACCCAAATTTGAAAATAATGAGTTCTTGAAGGAGATCCTGTATATAGTTGTAAGATTCTATGATAAGAATATATATTGGGACATAGTTCCCCAAGCAGTGGTCTAAGAGAGGGAAATAATGGAAGCACAGATTCTAGCTGATTTGTGGAAACCTCTTTTTTCTCCACATTATAACCTTATAAAAGCTTCTCCAGAAACACAGAGGGATAAACTTTGTTCAGATACCTCTTCCAAGATGCAGCAAAAAGTAAGGAGGTGTATACTTCATAAAAAGCAGTCGTTGGGTTTGAGAGATGTCATACACGATGGCCTACATTTTACCTATGAAGTAAGAGAACAGAAGAAATGGGGAAGGTTGCCTGAAGAGACTAATGAAAGCCTGGCCCCTGCAGAGGATGAGGGGGGGTCTGAGAAGGGAAAAAATTAAAGAACAGAGGACTCCAAGAAACTGGTGAGTTGGAGACCCTGAATGTATAGTGGCAGAAATGGGCAATTAATTGACAGATAAAAATAGGAGACAACGAATAATTCAGTTCATCTAAATTTGGGAATTGTGGAACCAGAAAGACAGTGGTGAAAGTGATGCATTTTGTGTCTAGTTTGTATAAGGAAAAAGTAGAGCCAGGAGTGAAGATAATGGGGAGAGAAAGGAGCATTGAAGAGCTGGCATGTTGAAAGGAAGGATGAGCTTGAATAAGCATAATAAGACTATGGGAGGAAGAGAGCAGAAAGGATAGGTTTGGTCAGTGATTGACAAATTAAGATGTTATAGTTGGTAGAGTTTCAGGTGCTAAGACCCCAGGGTGGATTTGTCATTGGGAATCGGTGATGAAATGAAGGGAATGCGAAGTGTTAAAGATGCAAGAATCTTGGGGCTACTTTGTTGAAAGAGTGGACCAGCAGGATTTGAAGACATCTATGATGACAACATTGCTTTTTTTCCCCCTAATAATATTCTATCATTTTAAAAAAAATATTTTTTATTGATATTTCACAGAGAGGGATAGAGAGTTAGAAACATCGATGAGAGAGAAACATCGATCAGCTGCCTCCTGCACACCCCCTACTGGGGATGTGCCTGCAACCAAGGTACATGCCCTTGACTGGAATCAAACCTGGGACCTTTCAGTCCGCAGGCCAACTGAAAGGCTCTATCTACTGAGCCAAACCAGTTTTGTCTATCATTATTTTCTTATATGCCTTCTTGTTATAAGCTACTTTCAATACTTGCAGCATAGGGAGAAAACAAACTGAGGAGAGAACCAGAAGAAAGGATAACATATAAAAGTCATCACTGGATATAAGAAGTAGTCACAATTACATGGATCAGGTAGTTCAGAGATCTTAATTTCTTTCTCATCTAATGGGACTGTGTACGTTTCTTATCTGTTTTTACTACGCTATAAATTCCTTGAAAGAAGGTCTGTGGCTTATCATCAGTTCATCCTATCAGAGTTCTTAGCACACAAAGCAGTTGTTCAATACGTTTGTTGCATTAATAGTTTGCACGTGGTGCCAATAAATCTTTTAATACTATTTGTAAAAATGTGCTATTTTTACAAGTAGTTATATGAATGCTCAAATGTTCACGTATGTTTTCTATATGTGCAGCGTTGGTCCAGCTGCATAAGCTGGAGTGCTCAGGACAGCAGTATCCAGACCTGAGAGTAAGGGCAGGATCTCCTACAGCTTCCAGGCTTCCTGCCTGCATTCCAGGGGCCCGTACTTAATAAATGCCAGTGAGTCCCAGATTGGAAAGGTGACTCCCCACCTTATAGAGAATCTACTTCTGACCAACTAGATGTTGAGAGGCAGCATGTGTCAATATTACCAGGAGCACAAGCTTATAAAACCATATTAAACACTTTCAGCATATTCAGGTTTGTCCAGTGCTTTTTGGCCCTAAGATGAATGTACCATGCATTATTTTAATGAGGGCAGGTACTTGAATTATTTTTTTTAAAAAGATAAATATAACCCCCGTTGGGAGGAATTTACTAGATTGTAAGATAATGTGTTCTGAATGCTGGTGGTTTCAAGTCCAGAAATGAGGAGGAGTGTGGTTTTGATCCCATTCCACTAACTGTTCTTAGCCAATCTCTGAAACTTTGGAGGGTTGGGAACGTTTCAATTTAGAGAGGGGACTTCGTGACAAAAAGGCAGACTTCTTATAAACAATGGAAGGACAGACCTGGGTTGGGCCATCTTTCTCCTTGGTGAGCTCTATGTTTAGAACCAGAGAAATCAGAGAAACGGGGATGGGGTGAGCCCTGGAGCAGTGTGTCAAGATCTATGGTTTGACAATGCATATTTTTTTGGTGACCATCTGGGAATTGAATTAACATATTTAAAGTTCAAAAGGGAATAGAAATTCATTACTAGAATGGGAGAGGTCATTTTTTTCCTGGATCACTCCCAAACAGAAAATTGAGAACAGGATTTGTTGCAGGAAAAACCCAAAGGGATTGGTGTGTTGTGTTGATTTTTTTTTCTTTTTGTTCCTTCAAAGAAGCCAGCATATGTTTTCATTCTTTTTAGAGCCAAATCTCAGTTAATCAGCACTTGGATATTCCGTTTTTCAGTTATTCAGTTTTGCTTTTCTTTTTCATGTCACCAGACATGAAAAGAGCCTCATTCTAGTCAGTGTTTGAGAGAGTCTACTGTTTGTTAGAACCTTTACTAGCAGTTGGATAGAACAAAAATACAAGTAAAGATCATAATGCTTATTTTCTGATTCATCAGCAGTCTGTCTACCTTTATTCTTACTTTCTTATTTTTCCTGTTTGCATTATACACTCATCCCATCACCCTCCCAATCCTCCCCTTTCCTCATGGCTTCGCAGCCATTCCCCCTTCGTGCGGTGTTACACAGGGCAGTTTGACATTCAGGGCAGGGAACAGAATCTTAAAAAATGCTGAATAACATGGCAGGGAATAATTTCTGGTGGCCTTATTCACTGACATACATTGTTTTTCCCAATTTAAAGATTTTAAAATGTAGCATCAAAGATAACATTGCCATTCAGTTATAGTACTATGAAAACTCAGGGTTATAATATCATGGTCCAGTGGCATGGGCATGTCCTGTCATCTATGCCTCCCATATAAGAGAGGAGGAATGCATACTTTGCCAAGGCTTTTACATTATGATTTTACTCAATATTCCCAGCAGTGTGCTAGGCTATCAGTAGCCCCATTATATAGACAAAGAAATTAAAGTTTGGAGAGATTAAGTAACTAGCCCTATGTAATTTAGTTTATTTGGCATCAAAACTTCTGTTTGTACCATACCTTTACATCCTAATGCAAGAAAGAACATTACTGATTTTACCTACAATTCACCCTTACTTGTTTGCAAGTGTATTCTTTTTCTTTTTAGAGAGTGTGGATTGTAAGGGTTATCCAGGAGGTCATTTAGGGCATAGGACTGACATCCGGGGTATCAAGTCAAAAGGAAATTTGGAATAAATACAGAAGGATAAAACATGTTTGAGCATGTTCACATTTTTACTCTCTGATCAATGTGGATATCATACTGCATCCAAGAGTGGAAGAACAGCAGTATTTTTGATGATCTGGAACATGGGTAATTAGGATTACAGATGTTGGGTACTAATCATAATGACCTCATGGAAAATTAGAGATGGAAGGAAGGTTAAAAAACCAGCTCCTTGACCTGTCATTGTGCCTGTGGGGACACGGAGGACTAGAGATGCTGTGACTTGTGATGTTTATTGGGACAACTTCTGAATAGTTAAGAGTTGAATTGAATGAGAAAGCTGAAGACCAGGGGAGTTAAATGAATTTCCCACAACTACAAACTTCAGCCTGGACCAGAACTTTTTTTTCTTTTACTCTTCATTGTTGAAAGTATTATAGTCTTGCTCATTTATTCCTTCATTTTCCTGTTTGCTTGTTTAGGACACTATTTGTTAGGTGCTTATTCTGCATCAGGCACTCTGATCAACAGCTTCTTTTATTATCCCATTTAATCATCACCATGACTCTTTGAATCAGGCAATAATTTTTAAATATATTTTATTGATTATTTTACAGAGAGGAAGGAAGAGGTATATAGACAGTCAGAGAAACATCAATGAGAGAAAAACATCGATCGGCTGTCTCCTGCAAACACCCTACTGGGGATGTGCCCGCAACCAAGGTACATGCCCTTGACTGGAATCAAACCTGGGACCCTCCAATCCACAGGCTGACACTCTATCTACTGAGTTTAACCAGCTAGGGCTGAATCAGGCAATATTTTATTAAAATTTTACACTGGAGAATTTTAATTCTTAAATGGATTAGGTCTGTGGTTGGCAAACTGTGGCTCGCAAACCACATGCGGCTCTTTGGCCCCTTGAGTGTGGCTCTTCCACAAAATACCACGGCCTGGGGGTGTCTATTTTGAAGAAGGGGCATTAGAAGAAGTTTAAGTTTAAAAAATGTGACTCTCAAAAGAAATTTCAGTCGTTGTATTGTTGGTATTTGGTCTGTTGACTAACGAGTTTGTGGACCACTGGATTAGGTAATTAGCCCAAGGTCAAATTAAAGGGCAGGAGGCAGAGTCAACTCCAGAAAAGTCATGGAACTGCTGTTACACATTTTCCCGCGGAAGAATTGAGACCTAGTGGCATGATGTCACTGATCTTGATCTCTCAGAAAGCGAGAAAGCCAAAACGAGCTCCAGGGTCTTGCAGCCTCCTCCCAGGGCCCCGCAGCCCGCCTCTCAAGGTCCTTTCGTCACGCCTTGTGGTAGAGGTCCACATTTTTACATCAAGGTCTTAGAAGTGTAACCAGGAATAGTGGCCTTCTACCGACAACCTCTGCTTTCACCCCTCACACAACTTGAAATCGATTCAGCCATTTGATAAGTCCATTCGAAAGATCCAACCTCACACCACAACCATGAAAAATAGGTTTGTTACTGAAGACTTGAGCAGAGCCAGGCTTTGCCCACTGGAGTAGAACTGTATCACAACCATCGGTAAACATCTCGGTTCTTCACTTAGCGGTTTCTCTTGCTTCACTATGTCTGTTTTCTTTCTCCTTCTTCACGTTATCCCCACAGTGGCTTCCAGTGGGGAACTCCAGCCTTCACCCTCTGCCCTCACCTCCCACTCAGCAAACAGCACTAAGCCTGTGGCTTGGGAGGCTGCTTGGTTCTGCCACACAGAACTTACCTGGCTGACCGCTAAACACACATAACTGCAGAGTATGAAGTGTTTGCCTAAGTGTGACATGAAGCCCAGGAACAATTTTTTAAAATTAAAAAATTAGATCAAATAAGTCCAATTTTCCATATAAATATTAAGTGTGTGAAAATATTTTTAAAACGCAGAAGACAACTGGTTTCCTTAATGCATAAGTAAGCTTCTGTAAATCAGTTTTTAAAATTCAAATACCCATTAGAAAAAAAAAAGCAAAGCTGGTTTTAAAAGAGAAAATCCAAGTGACTCCTAAACACAAAATGATTCCAAGTCTCACTCAGAATAAGAAAAATGCACATTTAAATTACATGCTATTATCCACCCATTAGATTGACTTGATAACACACATTTGGTGACTATGAAGGGAAATAAGCATTGTGTCATATATAGTTTTTAGTGAATTGTAAATTACTGCAATCTGGTTTGATGGCAATGCATTAGTAATTAGCAAAAATTTAAATGACTGTCTTTTAACCCACCCATTCCATTTCTAGATCATATTCAAACATGTGTGAAATTGATATTAACAGTTCATTGTAATAGGAAAATACTGAGGACCTAGATAGCCATCTTTAGGTAATTAGTTAAATAAAGCAACGACCATCCAACTATGAAATACCATGTAACATTCAAAAATAATGAGGCAGCTCTATCCAAAGTTATTGTTGCATGAAAAAAGTAAAGCAGAGTTGGATGTGTACTCTACTACACTCTGATAGGATTATTTTTAACCCACAAATATAAAGCAAGCATACTGAAAGAGCATGACTCATGACTCACAAAGCAACTTTATTGTGTGTTCTACTGACCCATTAAAATATACTCATTGGGGAAGATCTCCCACGCTGGATGTAAATTTAGTCCCATGACTTATCTGATTCCTGGTGAATTACACAAAGTTTTATATCAATGTAGATGACCAATTCAGTCTACATTAAGAAATTAAAATGCCCAGTCCCCTGTCATAGTGAAAGCTGCCAACTCAACGTTACTCTCCTCCCAAATGAGGCTCCTTTTCTCTAACTTAACTCTGCTGCTGCTATGAGCTGATGTTCCTGACCATGCCAGGCCGTGGCCAGGAGAGGTCAGGAAAGCGTGAAAGCAGGAATTGGATTCCTTTAAGACAGCTTACCACTCTGTAGGTCTGCATGTACCTGAAACGGACATTTTTACTCAGGGGTAGGGTGACCAACTTCTCCCAGGTTGCCAGGACTTCCCCAGTTTTAAAATGAAAGTCCGTGTCTTTGAAATTCCTTCAATGTAGATTAGTTGGGATGGTTGGTCACCCTACTCAGGGGACCAACGTTGTGGCTTGTTAGCAACACACACACACACACACACACACACACACACACACACACACACACTCCCACTCTCTCTCCCTCTCGGTCTCTGTCTCTTATCGCTTGTGTGGTCTGCTCCTGGTGTATGAGAACCCTTTGTCTTTACCAACTCTGAGCTTGCAGACCCAACACATGTGACCCGACTTTTATGTCTCCACCATCAGTAGGGAGCCCACCCCTTGCCTCTGGGCCTCAAGTGAGAGTGAGACACTATCACTGTTCACAGTGTCTGTCACTTATCAGTGACAGACTCTCTTCTCACTTGGAAGGTTCTCATTAGGCCTGAAGTGGGTCAGGAATGGGATGCACCACACTGCCCTCCAAAGAAATTATCTTCACCATCACAGGTTTATTTCACTTTTCTTTTTTCACCAACAGCCCACCATTTTATATCTTCAGGGTGGGTGTGAAGTTAAAGGGTCTTGAACCTGGTTTCTGTGTGTTTCCATTGAATGTTTATATTTGGTATAACAATCACATTGGTGTCTGGCAATATAATATCTGTCACTTTAGGGTCTTCACTGAAAGTGCCATGTTAACATCCTATTTCTATGCTTATAGACACATAGAATGGTACAAGAAGGATACATAAGCAATAGCAATTGGCTCCAGGATGGAAAAGTAGCTGGCAAAGAGGGAAAGAGATAGAAACTTACTTTTTACCATTTACATTTTGTACAATTTATTTATTTATTATTATTATTTCTAATTCTTTATTGTTGAAAGTATTATACCTTTCCCTATTCTCCCCCATTGACTCCCTCAGTCTGCCACTGCCCACCCCTTCCTCACCCCTTCTACCCCCTCCCCCCCAAGTCTTCAGCACCCTATTGTCCATGTCCGTGGGTTATGCATATATGGATACAAGGTTTTTCCTTGATTATCTCCCACCCACCCACATTCCCTCTGAGATTCCACACTCTGTTCCCATGCTTCCATATCTCTGGATCCACTCCAGTTCATCAGATTATTTTGTTACTTAGATTCTACATATGAGTGTGATCATATGATGCTTGACTTTGACTGACTTATTTTCACTTAGCATGATACTCTCCAGGTGCCTCCTTGCTGTCTCAAATGGTAAAAAATTCTTTTTTAACTCCTGCACAGTATTCCATGGTATAAATGTTCCACGGCTTTTTAAAACTATATATTTTATTGATATTTTACAGAGAGGAAGGGAGAGAGATAGAGAGGTAGAAACGTCGATGAGAGAGAAACATCGACCAGATGCCTCTTGCACACCCCTTACGGGGATGTGCCCGCAACCAAGGTACATGCCCTTGACCGGAATCGAACCCGGGGCTTTTCAGTCCGCAGACCGACTTTCTACCACTGAGCCAAACCGGTTTCAGCTCCACAGCTTTTTTTTTTTTTAATCTATTCATGGGAACTTGGACTGTTTTCAGATCTTAATTATTGCATTTTGTACCACTGAACTGTATACACTGTGCACATATATTACTTATGGAAACTCTGCTGAACTCCAGCTATGCAGGAGGTCTTAGCAGAATCTGGAGCAGTTTAAACTCTGTGACCTTACGACATGGGCCATTTTTTCTTTCCACACTCAAGCTGTGCAGAACATCCCATTTACATGGCCAAATCATGGTCTGTTTTGGCATGATCATTGCTGTCCTAACTCTGATGACTCCCCTTGACCCTGCCCCACTACAAATGCCTGAAGGCATGTAGTAGGTGACAGCCAATCTTAGTATATCCTTGGACTTTTCCTAAGTGGCCTCAGACCCAGCACTGGCACTGAGTTTGAACCAGTATCAAGCTGGTGAGCACCACTCATACCTGCCTGATGACGCACTAAGAACCTACCTCACACAACCCAGGTTCTGCCAAAGGCCCTTTCAGTGACTAAGCCTAACAGGCAGCCAGTAGGCAGAGGAAGAACACGGTGTGCCTTGAACCTTTGCTGATCTGCAATCTTGCTCAGTTCTGGTGGGAGAAGGCCTTGGTGCTCAGCTTGGTCCTTCCTGGGTGCACCTAGGCCCAGCAGAGCAGCCACAAACTTGAACCCTAAATGTTATCAGCATTTTTAATACTCCTCCAAGAAGTAAGGATATTGTTTTCATTGATTTTTAGGGAGAGTGCAAGGGATGGGAGGAGAGAGTGAAACATCAACATGAGAGAGACATATCAATTGGTTGCTTCCCGCTTGACCCCTGACCAGAACGAGGATTGAGCCCGGTGCGCTTGACTGGTAATGGAACCTGTGACCTTTAAGTTGGAGGGCCAACGCTCTAACCACTGAGCCAAATCAGCAAGGGTTGGATTTTGTTTTTATGGTAGTATTATATAGGTAATTATAGTTTTTCTTTTTTTCCTTATTTCTTGGGGTTTTTTGAAAAGTTAACATACTTTATATAGTAATAAACTTATTTTTGGATTACATTAAAATAATGTGTGATATGTCATTACTGTGAAGACTCCCTATTGAAACACCATTTTCAAGTACAACACAGACTAAATGTGTTTGTTCAGGTGAAGAAAATGCTTCCCTAGCAGGTAGTTTATTCTAGTGGTCCTATTCCTAGACTTGCTTTTCCTCACCATGAAAAGGGCTGAAACCTGAATACTTCATTGCTCTTACTTACCTTGAGCTGATGTTAAGGGAACACTGTTCACAGTGACATTTGAGACAGCTTCTATTGACGAACATGAAATTGGAAGCCATGGCATAAGCAACTCCCAACAGAATGCTTTTGTAAGGTGGGTATGCGTTTGAATTGATTTATCCCTTCACACCCAGTTTAATTTTTCTAATTCCTGCTTTAGAGTAGAGGGAAAGGCAGCTATTTTTAGCCAGAAAGTTCAGAAAAGAAGACATTATGGTTTCTGTACTTTAAAAAAAAAATCAACGTTTTTACTGTTCAGAAGTGTGAGAAATACTTATTCCACTACAGGAAAAAAAACTACTGTATGTTAATGTACTAATAATTCCTGCAGAACAGGCATGAAGATAATACATTAATAGCAGTGATAGTGGCATTTATCAAATGTCTACCATGTACCAGGCACTGTGCTCTCTATTTTAATACATTATCTCTAGCCAGAAACAACTTCTTTAAAAACAAGGCTTATTTATTAATTACTTTTCAAAAAGATAATTGCATAAAAATTAGATTTTTTGAAATTTATTTAGCTCAGCACATTGTTCTGAAAATTATTGCTGTTGAGTACAGACATATTTTTCCCTTGTCTGTGAAGTTTTATTTTTTTAATTTTATTGTTTAAGGTATTACAAAGAGTAGTACATATGTCTCTCTTTTTTCCCTCCACTGACGTCCCCCCAGCCTCCCCTACTGCCTGGCACTTGCCTTCGTCTCCCCGCCTGCCCCCAGTGTCTTGTGTCTGTTGGTTGTGCTTATATGCATGCGTACAAGTCCTTCAGTTCCTCTCTTACCTGCCCCCCAATCCTCCCCTATCTTCCCGCTGTAGTTTGACAGTCTGTTCAATGCTTCTTTGCCTCTAGACAGAGGCAGACATAAATATTAATGACTAAAAATCCTAATATCTATTAGAATTTTCATAAGGAAGGTGTAGGATACAAATAAAGATCTTTTAACGTTCCATAGTGAAAGCAACATTTTAGAGTAGGGTCAGACACAGATTCCACAAGAGGCTGGGAGATGACAATAGCTAATACTTAATGAGCCCTTACTGTATGTCAAGCAGTATTCCACGGGCTCTACACGTATGAATTAATTTTGATCTACCCAACAACTCTTTGAGGAGTTACAAGTGCTCTCTGTTTTAAGAGAATGAAACTAAAGCAAAAGGAAACTTAAAAAACTTCTCCAAGACACAGCTAGTGAGTAACGATGCCCATAATTAAACCCAGACAGCCTGATTCCAGAGCTCTTACACAACACACTGCGCCTTGGGGTCTAGCCTTTCTAACACAGATCCTGTGGGGGTGAGGTGGGTCATGGGATCAAGTTATCAGGCTATGGACATAGGTCTGAATCCTTGCAGCAGCACATCAAAATGAAAACCTGGAAAACTTTTTGACAAAACCAGCCCCACACTCTGATATGAAATTAAACAAAAATGGGGGGAGGGGTGCCAAAGCTACTGAGCAACTGACTTCGGGGTTGTCCTCTGCCCCAATCACCCGTCTGTAAGGCCACAGTCCCCGGGATACCAGCCGCCTCTGCTGCTAAAGGACCAGATCTTCATTTTGTATCGTTGCTCTTCCTTCTTTTGCCTTTTATCTAAACCAGTGAGGTACTGGAATGACAGATTTGTGAAATGTAGAATATACACCCTAGTATATATTATAGACACATGAATTTCTACTCCACAGCCCATGTGATGTCTCCAGAAGCACCGTTAAGTCCATGTAACATAGTGAGTTTGCAAGTTAGAACTGGTTTCAAATGCTGACACCCCAACTAATTAGCTCTCAGTGGCCTCCCTGAGCCCCCCGTTTTCTCATTGGCAAAATGGAGATAACACAGGCATACTTTACAGGAGTTGTGGAGAGGGCTGAGTGAGATCCCGTGTCTGGCACAGTGACTGGTGCGTAGTAAGCCACTCCATGACTGCTGGTTGTGACTGTTTTCATCATTGCCTTCAACATCAGCATAATTAGCCAAAGCCCGCTCTTGCTGTCATCATTCTGCAGCATGAAAAGGGGTTTTCAATGTGGCTGTCATCCTGCTTTGGATTTTTAACTACAGACAGCAGGATGTCGAGACACAAAACAAAGTATCCAGTTAGGCTATTGAATATTCCATCTAAGGCATCTTGTAAATTTGAACCAATAGGAAGGAAGGACAAGACAAGACGATAATGAGGAAAGCCCACCCCACTGAGCATCCCCGTGTCCAAAGCTCTTGCAGTAAATGCAAAGCACATGAGATGGAATGTCCCCTTATGTCACAGCTGAAAGCTGAAACATAAATATTTTTGTCAGTTGGCTTTACCCTACAGATGTTTTTGTGGATTTGTTATTGAAACAGCCAATCCACTCCTGAATGGAAAAAAAAAAATTGGCAGTATTCAAAGTGTCAACTAATTAGATCCAAATTGCAGCTGAACATTTTGAAATATATGCATCACCCATTGAATACTGAGTGAATTTATTATAAATGGAATTTCAATTACTGTGAAAGAAGGACACTCAATGGCACAGAAGTAAACTAATTTGTGAGCATTTATTAAACACCTTATTAAGATCTCCCCTTACGAGGGGCCTTATGAGTAGATTAAATGATGGGTATCCCAACAGTGTATTCAAGGAATGCACTCTGCATGGAGTCAGAAAAAAACACTCCCAAGTTGTACCTAAAGAACTGGATTCTAATCCCATTTCTACCTCTAACTATGGAAGGTTGAAAAGTCACTTAATCCTTTTTGTGTAAATTGAGCCCTCTTACCTTGTGGGCCTAATTCCCTATACAAATTAAAAAAAAAAAAACTGAACTGGGATGACTTGACATGATGTCACCCATTCTCATTTGCAGGACCCACAGCTCGTGGAGGTGGGCAACTTCACACATTTGTGCTGCTGCCTACTCTGAAGGTGCCGTGTAGATGGGGCCTTGGTTTAGCTTTGAGATCTCAGTTTCTGCTTTTGGATGAGATGTACTCTCAATGACCCATTTGCCAAAGTACATCATGATATGTGTTATAGATGACTGAATTCTAGACTGGTGGTTGATAAAAATAAAACAGTTCAAGCAACCAATAGAAAACTGTGTCTGCTCATAATATAAAGAACAGCATTCTAGCTTTTAGATTTAGAACCATCCAGCAATGATCTGCCTGCTCTGTTAGGTAGTGAGTGCCCCATCACTGGGCTTCTCAGGCCAGTGCCAGGAAACAACCTACAAGGAGTTTGAAGGAAGGGACTCTGGTATCGATTGAGAGGTGTATCATTCTTTAGGTGTATCGAGTCTTCAGGCTGCTATGACACAAATCAAGTAGCTTAAAATGACAGAAACATATTGCCTCACTAGGGGTCCCTCAGCGTGGCCTGTGCCCTCTCTCACCATGGCACCCCTCGGGGAATGTCGGACTGCTGGTTTCGGCCTGCCTGCGGCCATTGGGCCGAAACCAGCAGTCCAATATCCCCAGAGGGATGTAGTAGTGGGCGAAGCATCAGGCAGCCGGGGAGGAACCTGAGTCCGGGCTGGGCACCGCACCACTCCCGCTCATCCCAGCCCCACTGTGCCTGAGAGCTGCACCATCGCAGCTGTGCTTGTTAGCCACGAGCCAGCATCTGGCACCTGTTGGTCAGCTGAGCCGCGTTCCTGTTTTGGAGTGCACTGACCACCATGGGGAAGCTCCTGCATTGAGCATCTGCTCCCTGTTGGTCAGTGTGCGTCATAGCAACTGGTCAACCAGTTGTTTGGTCATTCGGTCACTTAGGCTTTTATATATATACTAGGAGACCATCTAGCAAAATTGCGATGTAAGGCATTGGTGGGCTATGCTCCCTTTGAAGGCTCTAGGGAAAAATCATTTTTAAAAAATATTGATGATTCTTTTTTTTAATCCTTGTCTAAGGATATGTTTTTATTGATTTTTATAGATGGAGGGGGAGGGTGGGAAGAGGGAGAGACATACATATCGATGAGATAGAACCATTGATTGATCAGTTGCCTCCTGTACTCCCCACAACAGGATCGAGCTCACAGCCTGGGCATGTGCCCTGACTGGTTATCGAACCAGTGACCTCTCAGTGGATGGGATGACCCACACTGGCCAGGGCAATATTGTGTTCATTTTTAATGAGTTCTTACATCTTATGAATACATACTAAAATATTTATGGGTAAAAATTTCTGATATTTATTTCAAAATAATAGAGGGAGCAATGAGTGGGGATGTGGATAAAACAAGAGTGGCCATGAATTGATAATTGCCACAATTAAGTGATGGGTACGTAGAGCTCATCAGACTATTCTCCTCTTTTGTATACATTTACAGTTTTTCTCCCCTGGCCAGTTTGGCTCATTGGGTAGAGCATCAGTTCATTAACTAAAGAGTCCTGGGTTTTATTCTAGTCAAGGGTATGTACCGTATTTGCCGGCGTATAAGACGATTTTTTGGCCCTGAAAAATATGCCTCCAAGTGGGGGGTAGTCTTATATGGCGAGTATAAAACAAACTCTGTATTTTTAGTGGAAATGTTAGGGGGTCTTCTTATACGCCCAGTCGTCTTATACGCCGGCAAATACGTATTTTTCAGGGCCACAAAATCGTTTTATACGCCAGCAAATACGGTACCTTGGTTTCAGGTTTTATCCCAATCAGTGTGTCCACTCTCTCTAAAAATCAATGGAAAATATCCTTAGGTGAGGATTAACAAAAAAATAAAATAAAATTTTTCATAATAGAAGGTTTTTTTTTAAGAGACTGTCATTAAGCAAGAGAACACATCACCCAGTAGCAGGTATGCCTTAATGACTCAGTAAGGGTTGCTGGTAGCCAGCTGCATTGGAGCTCCAGTTATTGTAGTGTCCTATTTATTTTTATTAGCTCAGTTAAGTGGTCAGAACAAAAGCCAACAGCAAGGGAATGGATTAACTGATACATGGGGAAAGCTATTGCTTTTTTTTTCTTTTTGTTTAGTTCTATTAAAGAAGATCTCAACTTTCTGGCATTTGGGGAAACACCAACCAACCCTCCCACCCTCATTACAGAAGTCCGCAGGTCCTGGTAGGTAACACTGACAGCCCTCGGCCACTAAACCAGACCCTGAAAAACAGTAGGTAGGATTCTCTATACACAGTTAAATGTCAGTACCCATTTTACATTCATTTTGAGCTTCACTTCTCAGCTTCAATTAAACAGTATCAGCATGGCCGGTAGCTTTTGTGTATACAAATGTACCGTTACAATCAAATACCTTATTTTTGATCATTTAACCTTGAAGTGAAATTCAGTTACTGATGTGTGGCCAGTCTTAAAGAAAAGTCATTAGTATTGGAAGAGTGGGGATTTGGCAACCCTGCCTTAAAAAAATTTCCCCCCCTTAACTCGTTTCCATGGAAATGGGGTGGAGAGCCAGCAGCTTAGAATGAGAGTTCTCACTTAGAGATTTCAACTAAAAGCTATAAACTCCTTTACAAAGACCAGCTGAGCCTTTGGCCACTAGTTTCTGGCTTTAACACTGATAAGTAAGGCTGCTTTTCTATTTTCTTCTATGTGGAGGAGGGAGGGATGAATGATATTAAGTAAAAAATTTTTTTGTTTTGTTTTGCATTTATACTTGAACCTCGACTGTGCAATAAATCAAGTATAGAGACATTCCTTAAGAAATTATTTTCAGCTTAAAGTTTTCAAATGATAGTGTACATTTGGAACTGAGCAATTATTCCTAGTTTGATATCTGTCCTTTCATGCTTATGACATTACTGGATATTTGAAGAAAAACCTGTGAATTAATTTATTGCATGCTGCCAGTTATAAATGATTCTGTGTAATGATATATCACCATACCACTATTCAAAATCACTTCAATAAAAATTTAAAAATCACAAGATTTATGAGTAGTCAACGCCATTTCACAAAATGTTTTCATTAAAGTATAACTTAATTTACTCCTACTTTTTTGAACTGTTAACTCCTATTTTTTTTCCCTATATCTCTCATTTGAAAACATCTGAAAAGGCTGGATACTCTGCCCTAGTGGTTTGGCACAGGTAACACAGATAAAGTGCCAAGCCTGCAGAGTGAAGGGTCCCAGGTTTGATTCCAGTCAAGGGCAAGGCAACCTCGGTTGCAGGCTCCTTCCCAGCCTGGGTCCTGGTCAGGGTTTGTGCAGGAGGCAACCAATCAATGTATTTCTCTCACATCGATATTTCTCTCTGTCTTTCCCTCTCTGTTTCACTCTCTAAAATTCAATGGAAAAAATATCCTCAGGTGAGGATTAAAATGCTATCTAATAAAGAGGGGATATGCTAATTGACTCTCATACCATCACAAAGATGGCAGTGCCCACAGCCAATAAGGAGAGAATATGTTAATTGTCCCCTCATCCCTGCCGGCATGCCTGCCTATGGAGTCCCTCAGTCCCCTCAGCCTCCCAGCTGCCCAGGGCAGGCTTGAAGCTCAGGTAACCAGGGCTGGCTGAGGCTTGTGCTATGAGCAATGGCAGCAGCAGAGATGTGATGGGGACATCGCCTTCCCCAGATTGCCAAGTCACCTCCCACCCCTGAGAGGTCCCATACTGAGAGGGGGCAGGCCGGGCTGAGGGACACCCCCCCCTTCAGTGCATGAAATTTCATGCACCAGGCCTCTAGTAAATAGATAGGTAAAATAAAAAAGTTCCTTAAAAAAAAAAAAAAAAAGGCTGGATACTCAAATATACCAAATATTTTAAGTTATTTATATGTATCATACATTTTATCTATTAGCAGCTGAGTGATTATTGAAACAATATGAAATGTAAAGTTAAATTTGAAAAAGCCCTAGCAGATTCTTATTAAATATGGAGCTTGAAAAGTCTGTGTTCTAAGTGATTTCTTCTTCTTATTTTTTTTCGCTTCATGCCACACTTCTTTATGGTTCAAAGTTTATAATATCATTATTAATTCTGATTACTTTTGCAAATTTTCATCAGCACTCTTACATAAAACATTCATTTATTGTCTTTAATCATCAGTCACACAACTGCTTTGAATTTTCTAGAATTTAGTTTCAGTAAACATCAGGACTATAGCACCTCTCTTGGGGCTTTAATGTTTTTTTGTTTGTTTGTTTGTTTCTCCCCTCACTCTTTTTCTTTCTCTTAATTTTGTGCTCAGCAGCCTACCTACATTGCCTTGCATTTGCCTGTCTCTTGGCCCTAGTGTGTTCTGTGCTGAGCGCTCCCTGTCCTGGGCTGAGCCCTTCTTCCACTTTCCTTGCTCTCAGAGCGAACCAGAACATCGTGTTCTGAGGCTACACACATGCTTCATGACGCTGCCAAGTTTGCAGCTGACCAATTGGCCTACTTTAGAGGACTTGCATTTATAAAATTTACAACCCTTTATTTCCACCACCACTTCACCCCCTCCCCCGAGAAAGAGTGCCAAATGTACTGATAAATCAGGAGCTGTTTGGTTTTGTTGCAACAAAATGGACAGTTCTCTTCCCTTCATTGGCTCTCAGCCTTGCGTTCCTTCCTGAGTAGATGGAAAGTAGCAGTTGATATGTTGAAGACATCTGATAGTGGCCGCCTCTGTAGTAATAACTAAATTTTTTTAAATGTACTAATGAAATGATATGCTTTTGAATTTCTGGAACTCTATACTTCCAAAGTAATTCCTTTCCAAAAACCAGTCCAGGCAAATTTTTCTTCTTCCAAATTAGGAAGACATAGTTGGGTCCTTATTTTTCCAGTGAGATCAGCTCAGGCAGATCTTTTGTATTTAGATTTATTTTTATTTTTTTAAATATTTTTATTGATTTCCAAGAGGAAGGGATAAGGAGAGGGATATAGAAACATCAATGATGAGAGAGAATCACTGATCAACTGCCTCCCACCTTCCCCACACTGGGGATTGAGCCTGCAACCCAGGCATGTGCCCTGATTGGGAATCAAACCTCAATCTCCTGGTTCATAGATCAACGCTCAACCACTGAGCCACACCGGCCAGGCTGTATTTAGATATTTAAACACTCCTTATTGGCATTTGAATATTCTCAGCTTTTTAAATAGAACTCAAGATCAAATGTGAGAAGGTGGGGATTTAATGGAGTAAGGAAAAGCTGATAATTGGTTTCTCATGCTTTTAATGATTTTCTGTGTTCGTTCTTCTGCCCACACCCCCGGGAAAGAGTGCTCTATCAGGGTAGATCCAAATTTTTACAAGGCCTGAAACTTATCAGATATGGAACTCTCCCTATGAAAGAAACTATGAAATTAGATGGAAGAGTGTATACCTATTTCAACTAAAAAAAAGAAACCCCCAAATTACAAATCTTAAAAGGTATCCAGGAAAATAACATTATCATCATTAGTTTTAATCAACAATTATTATTGCTACTAGAGGCCCAGTGCATAACATTCATGCACTGGGTTGTGGGTGTGGGGTTGTCCCTCAGCCCACCTACGCCCTCTGCTGCTTTACTCGCCAGCCATGAACCCGGCTTGTGGCTGAGCAGTGCTCCCCCTGTGGGATCACACTGACCACCAGGGAC
The DNA here is from genome assembly GCA_963924515.1 of Vespertilio murinus. NCBI lineage: Eukaryota > Metazoa > Chordata > Mammalia > Chiroptera > Vespertilionidae > Vespertilio > Vespertilio murinus. The sequence goes on from OZ004705.1 coordinate 33,534,610, forward strand.
AGCTCCTGCATTGAGCGTCTCCCCCTGGTGGTCAGTACATGGCATAGTGACAGGTTGTTCAGCAATTTGGTTGATTTGCGTATTACCCTTTTATTATTATAGGACTAGAGGCCCTGTACAAAAAATTTGTGCACAGAGGCAGGGGGGAGTTGCATCAGCCCAGCCTACACCCTCTCCAATCCTGGACCCCTCAGGGGATGGGCCTAAACTGGCAGTCAGACATTGTTCTCACAATCCAGGACCACTGGCTCCTAACTGCTCACCTGCTTGCATGCCTGATCTCCCTTAACTGCCCCCCCCCCCGCCAGCCTGATCACCACTAACCAGCCTGGTCGCCCCCAACTGCCCCCCCCCCCCATGGCCTGGTTGTCTCCTCACTGCCTCCCTCTGCCAGACTGGTTGCCCCATGCAGCCTGTTGTTCAGTTGTTTGGTTATCCCTCACTAACCCCCTTGTTGGCCTTGTCTCGTCCCCCAACACCCCTCTCCTGCCAGACTGTTCTCACTCCCAACTGCTCTCCCCTGCCAGCCTGATTGCCTCTAAGTGCCTCTGCTGGCCTGATCACCCCTAACTTCCCTCCCCTTGCCGGCCTAATCTCACCCCCCAGCTGCCCTCCCTGCTGGCCTGATCTCACCCCCAACTGCCCTCTCCTGCTGACCTGGTTGCCCCTAGCTGCCCTCTCCTGCCAACCTGATCTAGGCCCCAACTGCCCTCCCTGCCGACCTGATCTCAGCCCTAATGGCCTCTGCTTTGGCCCCCACCACCATGCCTTTGTCCAGAAGGAAGTCAGACATTGGGAAGACACTGGTCAACCCGGTCTAATTAGCATATTACCCTTTTACTAGTATAGATAGATTATATGGGATATGATTGCTTAAATGGAGTGGGGAGCCTTTTTCAGCAGAAGAAGATGCTCTTGGCAGACAAAAATACATAATCCCTCTATCTGGACTGATAGCCAGCCATATGCACTATACTGCCAAACCGGTCATTAAAAAATTGAACCATTTTCTTACACCTTACACCAAACAGCTGTTGCCTTTAAACCCCTCCTCAGCTCCCACCTTATGTTCTACCTTCACAGTTCACCCAGATTAGGTTCTGCTTGGTCGGTGTCTATGTCAGTCAGCATCAAAAGCTCCACCTCCTAGGCAGCCATTTGCTCCTCATACTTCACCCAGATTTGGTTCTGATTGGTCAGTTTCTATGCCAGTCAGCATCTCCGGGCTTATCTCCAGGCCTGATCAGTGAGGCAGGGCTGATCAGCAGTCCCTCCTTCCCCTCCCAAGGCCTGGAGAGAAACAGAGGCGCAGCTGCTTATGAAGCCAGGAGAGAAAGAGTGAGGCAACGTCTGATTCAACAGCTGCCACAGGGGCTGCGGATCAGACCCTGCCTCTCTCTTGGATCTCTCTCTGGGCCTGATCCACAGATTAATTGACCCCTGCAGGACTGACTTCTGGTCGGTGGAGCCTTCAATTGTTTTGGACGTTACAGACCCTGGGTTTTTATATATTAGGATAAACGTGTTTTGCAAATATTTTCTCCTATTCCATTTCCATTTTGCTGATGGTTTCCTCTGGTGTACAGAAGCTTTTTAATAGTTTGATGTAGTCACTTGTTTGTTTTTGCTTTTGGTTTCAAATGAAAAAAAAAAATCATCAAGACCTATGTCAAAGAGCTTACACCTAACTTTTCTTCTGGGAGTTTAATGCTTTCAGGTCTTAGGATCAAGTCTTTAATTCATTTTGAGTTTATGTTTGTATATAGTATAAGATACTGGTCCAGTTTCACTCTTTTGGATTTGGCTGTCCAGTTTCCCCAACACCATTTATTTTATTTATCTAGTTTTTGTTAATCCTCACCTGATGATAATTTTTTTCCTGTTGATTTTTTTTAGAATGGAAGGGAGGAGTAGAGACAGAGAGAGAAACATCACTGTGAGAGAGACACATGGATTGGTTGCCTCTCCAACCAGGGCTGGGGATCTAGCCTGAAACTGAGGCATGTGCCCTTGACTGGGAATCAAACTCGTGACCCTCCAGTGTGCAGGCCAGTGCTCTAACCACTGAGCACGCTGGCCAAGGCCCAACACCGTTTATTAAAGAGACGGTCCTTTTTCCAGTATTTATTCTTGGCTCCTTGTCATGAATTAATTGACCATATATCCATGGATTATTTTCTGGGTTCTCTATTCTGTTCCATTTATCTGTGTGTCTGTTTTTATGTTAATACCATACTGTTTTATAATACAATTTGAACTCAGGAAGCATGGTGCTTCATTTTATTTATTTTTTCTCAAGATAGTCTTGGCTATTCAGGGACTTTTGTGGTTTCATACAAATTTTAGAATTATTTGAATTTTGTGAAAAGTGCCTTTGGAATTTTCATATGGATTGCAATGAATCTGTAAATTGTTTTGGGTAATATAGACATTTTAACAACACTAATGCTTCCAATCCATGACCACAGAATAGCTTTCCATTTATTTGTGTCTTCTTCAGTTTCTTTTATTAATGTCTTTTAGTTTTCAATATACAGGCCTTTCACCCCCTTGGTTAAATTTATTCCTAGATATTTTATTCTTTTTGATGCAATTGTAAATGGAATTATTTTCTTAGTTTCTCTTTCTCATAGTTTATTCTTAGTGTATAGAAATGCAACTGATTTTTGTATATTTATTTTGTATTTGCAACTTTGTTGAATTTGTTTATTAGTGCTAATAGTTTTGGGTGCCATTTTTAGTTTGTTTATGAATAATTTTATGTCATCTGTAAATAATGACAGTTTTACATCTTCCTTTTCAATTTGGATGCCTGTTTGGATTTTTTTTTTTAATGCCTAATTGCTCTGGCTAGGACTTCCAGGATCATGTTGGAAAGGTGGTGAGGTTGAGTACCCTTGTCTTGTTTTCTGATCTTAGTGGAAAAGCTCTCTGCTTTTCACGTGACTATGATGTTAGCTACTGACTTATCAAGAATGGCCTTTATTATGTTGAGGTATGTTTCTTCTATACCCAGTCTGTTGAAGGTCTTAATCATATATGGATGTTGAATTTTGTCAAATTCTTTTTTCGTTATCTATTGAGATAATTGTATGATTTTTCTCTTTCAATTATTAATGTGGTGTACCATATTGATTTAGTTGCAGATATTGAGCCACCCTTGATCCCTAGAATAAACCCACTTGATCATGTATGAGTCTTGTATTGTCTTGTTCAGTTCAGTTTGGTAATATTTTGTTGAGGGATTTATATCAATGTTTATCAGAAATATTCACATGTAATTTATTTTCTCCTAGTGTCCTTTTCTGATTTTAGTATAAGGGTAATGCTGAACTTGTAAAATAAGTTTGAAAGTGTCCCCTCCTCTTCTACTTTTTTGAAAAGTTTGAAAAGTACTGGTGTTAGTTCTCCTTTAAGTGTTTGCTAGAATTCACCAGTGAAGTTATATGGTCCTGAACTTTTGTTTGTTAAGTTTTTGATTACTGATTCAATCTCCTTACTGCGAACTGGACTTTTTAGTTTTTCTGTTTATTCATGATTCAATCTTGGTGGGTTGTATGTTTCTAGGAATTTATCCATTTCTTCTAATTTGTTTATTTTTCTTGTGTACAATTACAGTCCCTTATATGATCCTCCATATTTCTGTGCTATCAGTGTAATGCCTCCTCTTTCATTTCTGATTTTGAGTCCTCTTTCTGTTTTTCTTAGTGAATGTATTTAAAGGTTTATCTGTTTGTTTGTTTTTTTAAAAAAAAAAAAACCAGAAACCTCTTTTATTGATATTTTTGGTATTGTCTATTTTATTTATTTCCAATCTGATATTTCCTTCCTTCCAGTAACTTTGACCTTAGTTCTCATTTTTCTATTTCCTTGAGGTATAATGTTAGGCTGTCTATTTGAGAACTTTCTTACTCCTTAATGTAGGTGTTTATCATTATGAACCTCCTTCTTATAACTGCTTTGGCTACATCTCAAAAGTTTTAGTATGCTTTAACTTTATTTTCATCTATCTTAAGATATTTTTTATTTATTTTTTTGGTTTCTTCTTTGACCCATTGGTTGTTTAATCCCCACATTTTTGTGGATTTTTGCAGTTTTTTCTCTTGCTCTTGGATTCTAGTTTTACACTACGGTGGTCAAAAAACACACCTGATATGATTTCAATCCTTCTATATTTACTAAGACTTATTTTGTGGCCTAACATATGATCTGTCCTGGAATATGTTTCATGTACACTTGAAAAGAATGTATATTCTGTTGTTTTTGGAACATTCTATATATGTCTGTTAAGTTCATCTAGTTTAACAAGTCATTTGAGGCCAGTGTTTCTTTATTGATTTTCCATCTGGATGATCTATTTTTTTGACAAAAGTAAAGTAGTAAAGCCTCCTATTATTGTATTGCTGTCTGTTTCTCACTTTTGGTCTATTAATATTCAATTTGTATATTTTGATACTCCTACGTTGGGTGCATAAATATTTAGAATTATTATATTCTCTTGTTGGATTAACCACTTTATCATTATATAATGACCTTCTTTGCCACTTGTTCCAGTCTTTGTCTTAAAAATCTACTTTTTCTAATATAAGTATAGCTACACCAGCTTTTTTCTGGTTCCCATTTGCATGGAAAATCTCTTTTCATCACTTCTCTGTCAGTCTCTATGTTCTTACATCTAAAGTGGATCTCTTGTAGGGGTCTTTTTCTCTTTTTTTTAAAAAAAATCCATTCAGCCACTCTGTGTCTTTTGATTGAAGAATTTATTTTACATTTAAAGTAATTACTGATAGGCTAGACTTATTGGTATTCTGGTAATTGTCTTCTAAGCTGTTGTATAATGGTTTTGTTCCTTTTTCTTTAGCTCTTCTCTTGTGTAATTGGTGATTTTCTATATTTTCTTTTTTTCTGTGACTTTTTTTTAAATTAACAGAATGCAGCAGAAATGATATTGTGACAGTTTGGGTCCCAAACTTTAAGGGCGCATTTTCATTAGGGAGCCCTGAGACACCATGTATTCAGTACTGCCCCTCAGCTACTGGAGTAAGCCTCGCCTAAAGCTTACACTCTGTTGGACCAGATGGAATTAACAGATAGAGACAATAAATTTCCTTTATTACTTAAAAATCTTTATAAGTTGTGTTTTCTGTTAGTTACGTCTGAAATCAGCTGTGTATCAGGGCCAGTCCCACAGAAGAGAGAATTGTTATGAGCTAGGTAAATACCTCAAGAGGTGCCTACAAAAGGGGAAGAACCTCCCTTCCACCCAGGTTAAGAGGTATCTTGGAAATATGGAAGTCTGGGATGGTAGGCGATATGATGTCACATGCACCCTAGTGACATAACAACTCTGGGTTTGCAGGTCCCCAGTAATTATAGAAGAAGTAACTGGAACTAACTTCCTGTCAGGTGTTGGCCCCCTTTATTTAATATCTTACTGAATCTCCACCGAAAAACCTTTGATTAGTTACTATTAACATGCAGATGTAGAAGCTGAGGCACAGAGAAGATAACTACAACTGGGCCAATGTCATTGCTAAAGGTCAAGCAAGTCTTCCATGTGACTTCAATGCTCCTCCAACACATTTTAAAGCACCTCTGATATCAGTTCTGTTATCATCACCATCAGGCATAATTAACAGTGAGGATAAGGAAGGCAAAAAACAAAACAAAAACAACTCTGGGCACACAAATCTCTGGGGAAGGAGTAGTGGAGGGGACAAGATTTACTCCCCACCTCTGTCAGTCCACAGTCCATGGTCAAGTCCCATGGCCATATGTGTTCAATGTTCAATCACTGAGTGCTGGAGCCTTGAGAGAACCTTGTGTCATGTGCTCTGATTTTTCCTTTTACATTTCATGGAGATGAGGCCTGAGAGCTGAAATGGCCTGCCCTAAAGTCACACAACAGGAGGCAGTGCTTGAACTGGAACCAGTGTGTGCTTTGGCTCTCCGCTCTGGTCCGGAGCACCATGTCGTTTTAAAGATCTGGCTTTGGAACCACTCTGCCTGGGTTCAGCGTTTAGCTCTGCTGCTTACTGGGTGGGTTGGGCAACTTATTTAATCTTTCTTGGCCTTGATTTACTGGCCCGTTAAACAGGGCATAATAATAGCACCTATCTCTTGGCTTTAAATCCTATAAAACAGCATCAGGAGCACAGTGGGCGCTCTATGTTTCCTACATGGGCCAGACCACAACTTACTGCCTCAATTGCACTGACTTTCCCCCATCCTGGCCCCACGTTAAGTACCTCTCAGGTTACCTCCCCTTTGTACGCTGGGCCCATTTTGGACAGGTGGCAGTTAGCGCCTAAATTACAATCTGTCAGTCAGCTCTCTATATCTGCTCTAGGAAAAAAAATGATTACTACACTGTGAAGTAAGAAAGACAATAGGTTAAGAACCCTAATTTTAATTTTAATCTGTCTAATTATTTTCTATTATATTTTTAATCCTTATTTGAGAATATTTTTCTATTGCTTTTTAGAGAGAGTGGGAGAAAGAGGGAAAGACAGAACCATCGATGTGAGAGAGGCACATTGATTGGTTGCCTTCTGAACACGCCCCAAACAGGTCTGGGGAGGAGCCTGCAACTGAGGTACTTGCCCTTGACTGGAATTGAACCTGGGACCCTTCAGTCCTAGGCTGATGCTCTGTCCACTGACTCAAACCAACCAGGGCTGTCTAATCTTTAGTTCTCCATTTTTGCTTTTCCTGACTTTTGGTGGAAGGAAAAGGAGAAAGGTTCAGAATGCTTCATTTTCCACTTTCTGATAAGCTCATTTAGTGATAACTTACTGATAAGGTTTAACTCGTGACTTCTGTTTGGGGGGTGCATTTATCAGTTTTACCAAAGGTTAAAACCCAAACCAAAGAATCTCGAATGCATCGGTCAAGATTTTCATTTGGATTTGCATTTGGGCTTTGTTTTGCTAGTGGTGGAGAAGGAAAGGCAGGAAACCCCTGTCTTATCCAGGCTGAGAGAGAGCTAACCAGGAGGGAAAGAAATGCTGCATTTCCTCCAGGATGTCCCGAGGCAGCCAGCTAGGGTAGAAAATCAGAACTGCATCAGGGAGCCCACGGGTGAGGGTGGAAGGCAGAGCCACTGAGAAGCAAGGCCTGCCCTGGCTGGGTGGTCCAGTTGGTTGGAGCATGGTCCCATACACCAAATTGAACTCAACAGATGCATGTTTTCACACATGTGTGCCATGAGTTTTTCAAATGTATACGGAAGCTACAGTGTGGCTATGTTATTAATATCATCCCCAATTTATAATTCTTTATTCTCTTAATGAATAGATAGTAAAATACAACTACTGTCATGTGGGGACCCATGAAATTATTTTGACTTTCCAAAAAGATTCCCTGCCTTGAAAAGGTTGCAAACATTGGGGGATATAGTTGCCTTTTCATCACCTCTGCCATGCGCTTCAGTCATAGACTTAGCAATATGATCCCTTTGCCCACCATGACCTTCACCACCAGAGAGTAACTATTGGTGTCCTCTTCTGAACATTGGATCAAATAAATATGTCTGTTAAAAACTTCCTTTAAAATACCCCTTAGTGTGTTTCCACTGAGCTGTTCCCTTGGGAAAAATAGTTCCTTATTTAGACATGGGCAGATTCTTCTGGGGAAAATTAACTCTGCTTTATAAATCTTCCCTCTCACAAAAACATTTAGACAAATGTGACTTATAGGCAAGATATACCTAAGTAATCTGGGGCCTTGATAATATGTTAAAAGTGTGCTACTCAGATTGCTAGTCAAGTCACAGTTCAAGGTCAAAGGTTCTGCTAACTTTGTTCACTTCCCTTTCCACTGAAGTAAGTTGACTGTCAGATAATGTTAGATTCCTCACATAACTTTTAATTTTTTCAAAATCTTAAAATTTACAAAAACATATTTGTAAAGCATTTAAAGAGAATAGAAGTGTATTAAGAAAAAGTACCATTGTTAGTGCATAGATAAGGTGACTAAAATTAAAATAGTTGTGCTTACATATGACATTTTAGTGCTATTATTTCTCTTCTCATATATATACTGTAGTCTTCCAAAAAATGCTCATGTATGTAACGCTGAAGAAATGGTACTGCCTCCATCTCAAACCTAGCTTCCTCCATCATCTTTGTTTTCCTTATCATCAAAGGATCAGCTGCCTTTGTGTTTTGTTGGAAAAATCTGTGTTCACAGCAGATGTCTGTTCCTATCTGTAGCAAACAGGCTTTCTTTCACTGAGTAGAGACACTACGTTTATAAACTGGAACAACTCACTTCACCTCTTCAACTCTTCTGTAAAGGATGAGGGATGTTTACAACTTGATACTAAAAGCACCATGCCACCTTTTAATATTATTCAAAAGAAAAATAGTACTAGTCCCTAAAGTAAATATCAGGATTCCCAGCAAATTTCTGACTATCCCATGATGACTACTTCCTTGCTTCTGGGAAATATTAAATTATTTCAATATGTGTATGTAGTTTTGATTCATCAGGCTATCATATAATCCTATCCTAAAAGGTCCAGGTGCACTAGTTACAATTTATAGAGTAGAAGTAGAGATGAAGGGATTAATAAATATAAATGGTATCAAATCAGGCTAAATAAGAAGAAATAACTTTGAAAGAATGGTAGAAATGAATAAAACTATTACAAAAGGTGATGAGCACCCCACTTAGGTGTGAGCTATGCACAGTATGGAAAGTTGGGGGTGGAATGGTTAACTTTCCAGTGGAGAGACCTGACAAACACTACTTCGGCAGGTGATCAAGATCAACATCAACAGTCATAAGTCATATTGATAGTATGTGGTGAAACCGATACCATGTGGTGAAAATGGCACTTTACCCTGCGGTCCTAGACTCAAAACCCATTAGTCTAATCATGAGTAAAACCTCAGACAGATTTTTTAAAAAGGACATCTTTTTACCTCCTACAAAATTACTGGTACATCTCAAAACTGTCAAGGTCATCAAAATTAAGAAACTATCACAGCCAAGAATTGCATAAATAAACTATGGACTTCAGCTACATTAATTCATTAATTATATATATGTCTAATTGACCAATGGTACATCCATCTGACTAACCAACCAACTAGCTAGTATATATGACACACACTGGCAACTTAAAACTAAATGTTGACTCACGCAAGCATGATACATATAAAACTCTCGCCAGCACCAATCACACGCATGTTTTAATTTTATAATACTATATTATATATACTATTTTGACATGTAATTTTTGCAGTAACATAATTACTGCACAAATATTTCTTCTAATTAATTTTCTTTCAATGTGCACAGGCCACTAGTATGATGATAATAGGAGAAGCAGGGTATAGGGTATATAGGAACTCTGTACTATGTGGTCAGTTTTTTCAGGAAATGTTAAACTGCTCTAATCAATGAAGTCCATTAAAAAAATTACTGAGCAATTATTTATATAAGAATAATGGCCAATGGCATTAAAATTTTTTGACAGGTTCACCAAGCCCAGACTGGTGGATTGGGGGGCAGGGTGGTCTTAAAGTATTGAGAAGGAATCCTTCTGCAGTTCTGCCTAATGATTCTGCCTCTCCTGAATTTTCCTGGAATTCTCTGCGATGAAGAGTAGATGTTGTGTACCTAAGTTATTGACTTACTCTGTGTTCTGATGGCCAGCTCTCCTGCTACAGCCGCCTGGCACCTTGAATATAAAAATGTACTAGGCATAAGCTCTGTGTTTCCCTAGGAAAGAGTAAAAGTTATTTTATAGTCATGGACCATTTATAAGCTGCATAATAAACATTGAACAAATTACTTAACCTTTCTGAAACCTAATTGTGTACTTTGTCAGAGAGAGTGACAGAAGCAAAACCTTGCAGGTTGGAGGCGAATGAGAAAAATAAGCATAAAGTGCCTAATTCAGTACCTAACACAGTCAAGTTCCCAGTAAACGATAGTCAGCAATAAACAGGGCCATCCATCCAAATCAAGAGCAGATAATGCCCTTCGATAGTGTAACTTAGAGCTCCCCCAGTCCCCTTCCACTCCAGTAGGTCACACTGCATCCGCCATCGAAGGCCTCTCCGCCAACCACCGCGCTGGCTGTTATCTCAGGGAGTCTTGGTCACTCAGCCAAATCAGGGTCTTTGTTATGGTTCTCATCACCACTGGCCCAAGGGTACATCTCTGCCTGCCAGCACCCCGTATTCCTGAAACAAAAAGCCAATAAAAAGGGCAGTCAGCATCTAACCCTGGGCTGGGCTGGGCAGCGGATGGGGAGGAGGTCCCCCTCTTGTTCCTCGGTTTCCTCAGCACCTGTCACTGATCCGGGAGGCCCCTGCCGGGGCAGCCCTGCTTCCTCCTCTTCCCCCCACCGACTCCTGGGCAGCTCCAGACCTTCAGCTCCCAGCAACCAGCGCAGCCCACTCTGGGACTAGAAAGCGCCCATTGAGGGCTTGCAGCTGCCCGTGCCGCTTGCCCAGATACTAAATAAAGCCTCAACTTCAGCTCCAGGGAAGAAGTCACTACTGTGTTCTTCCTGAGCCCAGTCACGGCCATCAAATATTCAAAGCAAATTGGCGAGGGTTAAACACTGCGTGTGTTTACTCCCTGAATCCCGAATCACAACGGGGCGGCTTGAGCTGCCAAGACCCAGCCAGGCCTGGCTGGATCCCGTACGCTGGGGTCTGTTCTCTAACCCAGAGGACAGGAGTAGAGTTGAATAAATACCACATCGCTTTGCTTTTGATAGATGTTTGCTCTCAGAGACTTCAATAGGATTCGTCCGGGGGTGGGGTTGAAGGGCACATACTTGCAGAATCAAGATGCTGCCTCCCATTAGTGGGCGTTCATAAGCTCGGAGGCTTTGTAAGCAATCCAACAAGAGAAAGCCCGAGCTAGGTAAAATAAAATATAGCCAGACAAATTAAAGGATAACTCCGATCCGTTAAAAAAAAAAATACTGCTTTCCAGAAGAAGTGGGGAGGGAAAACCGGATGAAAGAAGGATGGGAGGGTGGTTAATGGGTTAAGGTGAGTGACAGGTCCCTGGGACCTTGCTTACTGCTCTCTTGAGAATTTAGAAGTTGTATTCATTTAAAAAAAAAAAAAAAAAAGGACTATCATAAAAACCCACTTTGTTCTCCCCCTTTCCCAGACAACAATACAAAACATAGATTTTCTTATAAATATCCCAGTCTATTTTGTCTTTTTAGCTTTTTCAGGTTTTTTTTTTCTTTAAATAACATGCCAGGATTCTGGGTTTTTTTTTTTTGTTTTGTTTTGTTTTGTTTTTCTAGTTATAAAAAAAAGGAAAATTATCATCATGGTGAACTGAGAGATGCAGGAAAGAAGTATAATGGAAGAAATATGTCTCATGTCTCTGAATTCGTACTCGTTAGTATTTTATATCTTCCCTTTGAATGTTTAGACACACACAGAGAGGAAGGAAAAGAAAAAAAGAATTGTAACATACCTAAATGGAACCCAGTTCTATCTAGCTGTTACACCATGCTTACAATGCTTTTTATTTCACCGCTGGCGACCATGCCCCCTGCCATTAGATATTCTTAAGACAATGACATATAAAAACTTGGGATATTTTCACCCTGGGTGTCTCAGTGCCAGAGAGAGAGAGAGAAATGTTTATATAGAAGAGGGGGGAAAAAGGGAAATTTGTTTTGCGCTAGATATGTACCACTTCAGAATAATTTAAGAATTGCGATTGGATGCAGCATAGTATTTGGCAAATACAGATAGAGTAGTAAGGTGACGTTTCCTCACCGTCCGATGGGCTCCAAAAGGGAAACTGAGGAGGAATGGGAATGGAGCCTCAGGGTGGCCACGGTGACTCAGCAGGCACACACACCTGCTTCTGCAGGCCTGGCATTAGCTGATGTGGTCCGTCACTTCATTAAGAACTTTGGAATCAAAACTCAAAAGGATGCAGTGGAAATCACAAAGATTGAGAGGAAAAAACATATTACCTATTAAAGTGCAAAGGAAACAAAGCGATGCCAGCAGATCCCAAGCAGGCATCCAGCGCTGTCTGAGCACCTGTGCACACGGCTGTTCCTGGGATCGGGAAGGTGAGTGCATAAGCCACAGTCCTCGGCCCTGTGGCCCTCACAGTCTAACGGAGGAGACACGATAACAAGCAGGTTGTCTCAGTTCCTCGTTGGAATTGCTTGTTCAGGGAAATGAATAGAGCCCAGCACAAGAGAGACCAGGATTCACAAAGGATCAGAAGTTCTCCGAGAAGAAGCACCCTTAAGAGCCACGGTTAGAAGAATGAGATTTTGCAAATGTAGGGGGAAAAAAGAAATAATCGGAGAACATTTCACACTTGGGTTAGCAAAGAAAAACTGTATTTTATAATGCATTGGAACCTAATGTTATTTGATAGATACTTGCCCCTTTTTTCTGTAAAAGAAGTATTCCTAGAGAGTTTGGCACAGGATGAGCTTTGATATTTAGAAACCCTATCATGAATTTATCTAAATAACCCCTTATTCGTCTGTTTCTCTTTTTTCCATATGGGACTTTGTATACCACCTGTAGTTAGTGCAATCATGAGAACAGATGTCTTACTACTTGTTCCATTCATTAGTTCCAAACACAAGAGGACCTTTAGTGAGTTTCATGTTTATTTACTGACACCCTCCCCGCACCGCCCCCCCCCGTTCTCCACTGCCCCCCCCCCCAGACACATTCACTACCCTGCTTACTTAGTGAGTTTTAACATTCAGATGACAAAAGGCAGGCAACAGCACAGGCAGATGTGGCCAGGGTAAACGTAAATTTTAAAGATTAACCATTTTTTTAAAAATCTGTTGGTTTTGCAAACTATCATATTCACAAAGCTGATTTAGTATTTTCTCAGGTTATCATTTTTCAAACCAGTTTGCAGCCTCTCCCAATGGACACAGTGACTAGGTAGGTCAGGACTATAATTTCAACTTTGCAAATAGAGAAACCTAAAAGAAGAGGCAAGATTAGCTGCTCCCCCAGAATTTGCCACCTGTTAGTAAAATGGAAATATTGTCTGCAGTGACCGGAGGCTGCATCCTCACACAAGCTCTTGGTCCATGGAGTCTGAAAGCCATCATTCTTAAGGGACGGGTCATGGTCCACTCTCCGATTGAATTAGAGCACTTTGTGATGTCGAAAATATCTATGAATTTATGGTGGGGAGGGTCACGTGCCACACAGGTCAGCTGGAGGGGTGGAGGCAGGAGCTTGCGCTTGCCTTCCTGTATTTTTCCTCTGATCGCTAAGCCAGAATGGGTTTCACTGTGGTTAGAGTAAATAAAGGCTCAGGATGACTTCTCCCCCACCACCCCCCAAACCAAAAACAAAAAATTCAGTTGTCCTGAGGAACACTGATAATGTGAACTAGGACAACTGTAGCTGTTGTGTAAAGGGCCGTGTTGGTTTCATTTCCCTTACATTGCATTGTTTGCTTTTCAGAATATAGTGTTCCATGGATATGTTTCTAGTTTGAGAAAACAAATTACTCTTCAAGGCTATACTTTAAAAATATAAGACATGTAAGGAAATTGCATGAAGCTTTTAGGCCGGTTAGACCACATCTTTCTCTTCTTGAACACGGAGTACAAACCTATTGGGGGGGGGGGAATTGTAGTAATATTAATGTTTTCATGATTTTGATTCTGGATTAGTTTAAGAATAATGTTGGTGAAGATACTGTTCTGGTTACTATTGTTGTATAACAAACCACGCCCAAACTAGTAGCTTCAAAACCACCATTTTCTTTTTTTTCTTTGTTTTAATATATATTTTATTTATTTTTTTTACAGAGAGGAAGGGAGAAGGATAGAGAGCTAGAAACGTCTATGAGAGAGAAACATCGACCAGCTGCCTCCTGCACACCCCCCACGCGGGACGTGCCTGCAACCAATGTACATGCCCTTGACCGGAATCGAACCTGGGACCTTTCAGTCCGCAGACCGATGCTCTATCCACTGAGCAAAACCAATTTTGGCCAACATTTCTTTTGTTCGGTTTTGTGAGTTGGGAATTCAGGAAGAGCTCAGCCTGGGCAGGTCGCGAGTGAGTTCCTCATGCACTCCAGTCCGATGCTGGCTGGGGCTCCCCTCATCTCAGGTCCCTGTGCTCTCTCACAGGCCCACAGTTGAGGGGATCCCCTGGGAGCTCAGCAGGGGCCGTTAACAAGCCTCCACCAGCTTGGAAGTCTCAGGGCAGTCAGACTTCCTGCCCGGTGGTTGGTGAGAGCCCCAAGAGAGCCAGACAGACATCACAGGGCATCACTGTCAACAGGCTCAGTTGGTTATGACTCAGTTGCTATGATTGGCCCCCTTTTGTTGGGAGGCATAGCAAAGACACGTTTTAAAACTGCCATACGAGTGTTTTTTGTGTTTTTCTTTTAAAAGCACAGCTTAGCGTATATTATCGTGTGTGTGTGTGTGTGTGTGTGTGTGTGTGTGAGAGAGAGAGAGAGAGAGAGAGAGAGAGAGAGAGAGATCTTAAACCAGCAACTAAGATCCTCCTTAAGACCCCACAAGACTGTGAGTGTACTTTGTACTTAGAGATCCTAGCACAGGGTTAGAGCGCAGGTTATAGCAAGTGCTTCAAAATGTTTGTTAAACTAAACAGAGGCCTGAGAAGCTAAGAACCTTGCCACCCAAAAGAAGAAGAAACTTTGTAGCTGCCAAATTTCTACCCTTGATAAGTTGAGAGGATTATCATGCTGATAAAACCACTCTGAAGAGAGATACCAAGAAAGCTTGGGTTTTTAAAGGTGAACGCGTCTCAGAAATCCTCTGTGGTCCCATCCTCCTCCTCCTCCCTGCTCTCCTCACCCCACCCCAGCTTTGCCAGAGAAGTTGAGTGACATAACTAAGTATAATGGAGGTAGTCTGTAGCTGTAAATTCTCTTCCATTTCATTGTTGTGTCAGTCACCGTTTGGGGTTTGTACTTTCTTAAAAACCGCAGGGTCATTGAGTATTTAGAGTGAGACTCCTGCCAACCTGTTGATCTCAGCTGGAGTCCTCTTCCTCCAGGACCCTCTAGCCTCGCATCTGGCAGATAAAGAAAAGTCCCAGAAAGATCTCACCGGGAGGCCACAGGACTCTAAGTCGCCCTGTTAAGATATAGGTCAGAAATACAAACTTCCTGACCTATGTCTCACCTCTTGCAGTTAAGCCTTACGTTTCTACAGCTGGGGCAGTCCTGAGTCTGGAAGGCTTCCTGCGATTTGCCAAAAGCCCGTGAGGAAATGGGGATGGCCCTGAGCCTGCCTAAATCTGCCCCGGTGACCCGTGGTACTTCCAGGTGGTGACCAGCCACACATGCACATCTGGCGAGAGACCTAGTCCTCCCGGCTGTGGGTCAGGAAGGCAGAGTGTCAAGCCACCTCTTCTACATCACAATGAGGTAGTTTTGTCAGGAAGATTAGTAAGTTTAAGGTGACCACCCTGTTAATTAACATAAGGAAAGGAGCCACACCTTCCCCTTTGAAGTTTCTATAGCTTCCCTCAGCGTGAGGAGGCTCTTGCCTTAGCCTGTGTCGGGGCTAAATGGGAGGCTTTTTCCATCTAGTAAATGATGTATTTATTGGGTAAGGAAAATGATAGAACTAAGGTCTGGGACTTGCTCTTAAACTAATTCCGTAGGTTAGTCAGTATTCCTTAAAACTCATTAAGCTGACGTCTGTGAAAGTGGCTGGCTTAAAGAGAGCACTCAGTAAACGCTCCTTCTCCTTTTGTTGCCCACGGCAGTGTATAGTGCAGTGAGTCATGTTCGTTCATGTTCTGTATTTCTCTAAAATCCTCTGAGTCTTTGTTATAAGGAAAAAGTCCATAACATTTGGTCTCCTGAATTTACTAAGGCAGATCATTCCCCTAAGTCCCCTGTATTAGTCAGGGCTCTCCAGAGACCCACTAGGATACATAAATAGGGAAAGAGATTATAAGGCATTGAGCACGTAATCCTGGGCCTGCCGAGTCCCAAGATGTGCGAGCGACAAGCTGGGGACTCAGGAGAACGATGGTTTAGTTCCAAAAGCCCAAGAACCAGTGGAATCAGTGGTGTATACGTCTGAATGCCCATAGGCTTGAGGTGCAGAAACAACCAACAGTGTTCATGTTGAGTCCAAAGGGCAGGAGAAATCACACAGTGTCCCAGCTCCAGGCAGTCGGGAGGATCACGTGGGAGGGCCAGCCTTCTTGTTCTGTTTAGGTCCTCAACGGATTGGATGGGACCCACCCACATCGGGAAAGATAATCTCTTTACTTAGTCTACCAAGTGCAAATGTTTATGTCCAGAAGAACCCTCACAGACACACCCAGGCTAGTATTTGACCAAATGTCCTGACGCCCCCAGTCCTGTTAACACAGGAAATGAACCGCCACACTCCTCTCCCAATGAGTGCCAGTCAAAGTGAAATGTCAGGTGCTGAAACCGGTTTGGCTCAGTGGTAGAGCGTCGGTCTGCGGACTGGGGGGTCCCGGGTTCGATTCCGGTCAAGGGCATGTACATTGGTTGTGGGCACATCCCCGGTGGGGAGTGTGCAGGAGGCAGCTGGTCGATGTTTCTTTCTCATTGACGTTTCTAGCTCTCTATCTCTCTCCCTTTCTCTCTGTAAAATATCAATAAAATATATATTAAAAAAAAAAAACACAAAGTGAAATGTCAGGTGACATGTGCATGGTTGTAACAGAAAGGACATTCTGGTTAAAGCGGATCTTTTTACCAAGGATGTGCCATGTGCCCAATTCTCTGTTACTGTGCGCTCGGAACACTTCATTTCAGGGCCTGTGGATTAATGGAATGCCCCTTATCCCCATCCCTGGGAATGCATCACAGCGTTCACACGGGAAAGGAGGGAGGAGGATGTTCCCTGTCCTATGGTTGCCTCTGTGACCATCCCAGGAAGGGATGTTGGCGCCAGCTCTCCACCTTCACTCCGGAAAGTGGCAGACAGACTTGCTTCTAGTGGTGTCACACGGCACGGAGATTACAGCACCGCTTCACCGACATTCTCAGACAGTGATGACCTATTAGTGCACACAATTGGGAAGCACATCACCTGTACAATTATGATCCATTTACATTCATAAGTCATAGCTGGGCTGCACCGTGGTGTCATTCAGGGGCCAGAAGCCTATTTGCATTCCGTGGTAGGAGTTTAGCTTGCACAGTGGAGGCCGCGGGCTGCAGTAGATAAGAACATGCAGCTACCAGGGCTCCAGCTGCAGGTCGACCAACACAGAAGCAACAATGGGGACCTTGTAGAGCTCCTAGCGTAGGTATAAATTATTAAAAGAGTGGCTGAAGAAGGCCGAGTTAACTAGAAACCGTTATATTTGTAATAACCATGCTGAAGCGATTATATCTGTATAATTCTATACACCTGCCATGAGGTGGGTACTCTTGTCCCCATGCTGCAGTCAGGAAACAGGAGCGTGGAGAGCATCAGTAACTAGTCCTAAGGTCACAGCGCAGGTAAGGAGCAAGCTCTCTGTGGCCATCTGACACTAGAGAGCCTGGCCCCCAAGCCTAACCACCGAACTAGACACCTCTTAGCTGGGCGAACCGTCTCTCTGCGACCCAAACAAAGCCACAGTCTGTCCCGGTGACTCACAGTGCTGCCGCCTTGCACTGCCAAGTCCCATGGGGATTACTGGGCAAAGGTTCTCTTTTTCTACTTTCAAGCTGTGCTGCTAAACCACAGGTGGAGGTTTATGGGGATGAGATGAAAGACCAGACCCGCTGAGGTCAGAGCTCTCTCCTGTAGACCTTTCCCTGTCCTAAGCTTTTTTATACCTGACTCCCTCCCTCCTCCATCCCACCACCAACCATATGCCTCTTGCAGAACTATACTGTCCATTCTGGTCAAGACTTGGGTTCCATTTTACGTTTTTGTTTCTTTTATAACAAAATTTTAGTTTGCACAGCCAGTAGTGCTGCTCTTAGTAGACATCACCTTTCTTCTCATTGGTTCTCATCATATATAAGGAGGGCCTCCTCTTCCAGACACAGGCTGGGGGCCGGAGATGGGCTGGTGAGCAAAGCAAGCAGAATCCCTCTCTGCCCACCCAGAGTTTGTAGTCTAGTGGGAAAGATAAACATGTTCGAAGACTTACACGTACATGTAAAGCTATCCGGTGACAAGTGAGATAAAGGAAGGACGCAGAGTTGGGTGAGCCGGAATGGGCATTTGACCTACTCAGGGAGGTCAAGGAAATCTTCCCTAAGGAGGTGGTACAAAGGGCAGATCTGGAGACAAAGGAGAGAGTGTCACAGGAAGAACCTGCTTAGAGCCCTGCACCCAGGCAGGAAGGAGTGTGGTGAGTTTGAGGAACTGAGAGAAGGCCAGTGGCTGGAGACCAGAAGATGGGGATGCGGTCTGTGATGAGGGAAGGGACGGAAGCAGGGGCAAAGCCGTACAGCCCGTGTTCAAGACTTTGGTCTGTCTGTCGACAGCAGTTCTTTCAATTCCGGCTGCCCACCAGAATCACCTGGGGAACATTTGAAAAATACTTATAAGAAGATCTTACTCCAGAACAATGAAGTGCACATTTCTATTTCCCAGGCATAGTTTTGTTCGGTTTTGTTTGTTTGTTTGTTTGTTTGTTTTTATTCTTCCAGGTGATTTTATAGTGAAACCTGGGGTGAGAGCCATTGCCATACATCAATGGGAAACCATAAATGTTTAAAAGAGAGTATGTCACTGCATGTGTTTAGGGAGAAATGGGTGCCGTATTCAGATTTACATTTCAAAAAGCATCATTTGGAGTTTAGGAATTAGGATGTTTCAGAAAGAAGACCAAATTAATTGACTGTTGAATGATGAAAGGATGGATGGTGTAGCAGCCATGGAGATTTTTTTTTTAAAAAAAAGGATAAATATGAAATATTTCTTATTGGGTAAAGCACTGGGACTGGTGGGATGATGAAATGATGGACTCATTGTAGAGGAGAAGAGAGAGGATGATTACCAGGGTTCTGTTTATACAACAGGCTGGATAATTGTGCTATTTGTTAAGATGAGGACAAAAATTAGACCCAGACAGGGTTAGAGTAGGGTTGAGACTTTAATTTTGACATGTGGCGTATGCTTTTATTCCATCATTAGAGGCCGGTACACAAAATTTGTGCACGGGGAGGTGTGTCCCTCAGCCCAGTAGGATTGGCCTAAACAGGCAGTCAGACATCCCTCTCACAATCCAGGACTGCTGGCTCCCAACTGCTCTCCTGCCTGCCTTCCAGATTGCCCCTAACTGCCTCTGCCTGCCAGCCTGATCACCCCCTAACCACTCCCCTGTCAGCCTGATTGATGTCTAACTGCTCCCCTGCTAGCCTAGTCACCTCTAACTGCCCTCCCCTGCAGGCCTGATCCCCCTCAACTACTTTCCCTTGCAGGCCTGGATCCCCTTCCAACTGCCCTTCCCTGTAGGCTCAGTCTCCCCCAACCTTACTCCTCTGCTGGACTGGTCACCCTTAACTGCCCTCCCCTGCAGGCTTGATCACTCCCAAGTGTCCTCCCTTGCAGGTCTGATCCCTCCAAACTGCCCTCCTCTTGTGGCGGCCATCTTGTATCCACATGGGGGCAGCCATCTTGTGTGTTGGAGTGACAGTCAATCTGCATATTACTCTTTTACTAGATAGGATAGAGGCCTGTTGCGCCGGGTTGGGGTGGGGGGGGAGGTTGCCCTGAAGGGTGCCCCTGAAGGGTGTCCCAGATCAGGGTGGGGGCTCCCTTGGGGCATGGAGTGGCCTGGGCCAGGAGCCTGTGGTGGTTTTCAGGCTGACCATGCCCCTTGGCAACCCAAGTGGAGGCCCTGGTATCTGGAGTTTAGTTTATTTATCTTCTATAATTGAAAGTTTGTCGGCTTGGGCAGAGCCAAACCTCCTGCTTGCTCTTTGACTATAGCCATTTTTGTTGGGATTTATTTATCTTCTATAATTGAAACTTTGTAGCCTTGAATGGAGGACTAGGCCAGCCAGGGTGTGCTGATAGCTTGGCTTCCTCCATTACCGGGGAAACCCAAGCCATCTTGGTTGTGTTAATTTGCATACTCACTCCTGATTGGCTGGGTGGCTTGTGGATGTAGCGGAGTAATGGTTAATTTGTATATTGCTCTTTTATTAGATAGGATGTTGCTTTTTACTTCTGTTTTCTCTAGAACATCTGTATGTCCCTCACCAAGCCTTGCTATTTATTATTCAAACAAACAAATGACCATTAACTATTGAGCACTTACTAAATTCAAGACTTTGGCCTATTAATCTTTGAGTATAATTTGTAGAAGTTTACTGATGAGTAAATAAACTTTCCCAGTACATACACATGTTTTCTTAGGAAACATGTGTTTATTTCTGTTTCATCTTTTATATAACTTTTTTATGTTGTGTATTTCTTAAGATGTTTAGTGCCAAGGGCAGAAGCCCTCTCCAATAAGTGTAAACAAAGCTCATTTCGTTGTAAGGATATAAAGTATTCATGGAATACAAAGATGAATCTGCAGCTAGGTTTCAGAAAAAACCAAAATCATGAACTCGTGACTTCATGGCTTCTCTCCTCGGTGCTTCTCTACACACCTGCTTTGCTCTTTTCTCTCCTCACAACACTGCTTCCAGTACTTGTCAAGATAAAAGAAAACCTCACACTTCTGAGGTTTAAGTCTTAGAGCTCAGACATCAGGGAGGCTGCCCTGCCTCAGCACAAAATCCAAACGCTGAGGAAGGAACTCACAGGCTCATTGAACCAGGTGTCCTCCTCTGGACCAATCAACTGTGGCCAGGAAGTAAGACCTGAGGGAAAGGTTATGGTACTCCCTATTGATACACTGAACTGTGACTGAAACGGATGCCTCTGTGATAGTCTACCGGGATTGCGTTGGGACTGAGGTTGCAATTCCTGGAAAAACAAGGACTTAGCGAATTGTGAAAGTTTGCCCTTACATCCCAATTGAGTAAATTACCATAGAATCTAACTGAAAACAATCCCAAGCAGGTTGAGAATTTTACAAAATATTGCATTTCTCTGGACTGGTATTATAATCGTATCTGATGTTTTCAAATTTTAAAAAAGGTTTTAGATAGTGATGGATGCAAATAGATTTGGACTATGAAGTTTTTAATTGATTCACCAAAGCACTGCATTACTTCTGAAATGATTCTAATTCTAAATATCATTTTCATCTGTGTCGATGGAAACTCATATAATAAAGTCTACTCTTTTGATTCTCATTAGCATCTGATTAACACTAAGACTCCCCAAAGCCCTAAACAAAGTAGCAGGAGTTGAGATTTCAGTTGCATTTTTGAAAACATGTACTTTGTTCCCATAGAAATACACTTCTAGATGATAAGTCATGAAGAAGTTGGTTTTGACAGTGTATTCTTTTGAAACTCTAAGATGAAATGAGGGCTTTGCATATTACTGGCGATGAAAATGATCAGAAATGAAGATCTCTTATGAACTTTCTCAGGGAAATACTAAGAAGAACCAGGTCAGTACTTCTGTTCTGACTTCCCGGGGAGTGGCCCTTTTTGCAGACTCTACACCTCACGTGCTCATGACCTTTGGCATTTCCCTCAAGGAATGAACAATCCAGTTAGGATTAAACAAACACATGATTAACGATGTTTATAAAATAATCTATTATTGAATGTCCAGTAGACAGCCTACAGTAATTTAAAGAGAAGTGAGAGACTAGACATCCAAGCAGGCTTGAGCGGCCGGGCTAGGACTGGCCCTCGACAAAGCTGTGAAGTAGTGCAGTTTGTCTTGGGGGCCTTGAACCCTTGTCCAGCACAGACTGTGTCTTCTCCCTTTGGCCTCTCAGTACTTCCCTTTACCTCTCTTTTCCATCTGCTAGATGGTACCTACAGTTGTTCCAGCCTTGCTCTCAACCCATTTCAACTAGTCCTTGCTAAGGTGCTAATTGAAAATTGAAGTGTTATTTCAAACACAGCAGCACTGTGGGTCTAGAGATTTGGATTATAGACCTGGCTCTGCTGTTATTACTCAGTATCACACAGGGGCAATTTTTCTTGCCCTCAGACTTTAGTTTCCTCATGTTTAAAATGATTGGCAAGGAATTAAGTAGATGTTAAACGGTCTTGCATATTTTAAATCATTAGTCTATATAACAACAGCCTTCATTGTTTGTATTTTTTAAAGCTGTGAGACAGACAGTCCCTGTTCTTCCCCAGCATAATTTAGAGCAAGGCTCAGCAACTTAAAAAAAAAAAAAGCCAGATAGTATTTTAGGCCTTGAGGGCCATCGGTCCCTGTTGCAACTACTAACTCTGCTGTGGAAGCATGAAAACAGCCACAGACAACAAGTTATTTATAAATATAGGTGGTGGGCCAGAGTGGGCCTGTGGGGTATAGTTCGCAGACCCCTGGATTAGAATATGCTGTGTGGAGCCACGTTGTTTGGGTTCAAAGCTGAGCTCTACCAGCTACCTAACCTCTTTGTGCCACAGAGTTCTTATCTGTAAAATGAAGTAATATATGTAGCATATATTAACTACTGGTCCAAGTTAAGCCCTTGGACCAGTAGTTAATATATGCTAATAAGTACTGTTATTATTCTCCCTTTTTTCAGCTTCCTTTTGTGTTTTTCCTAGGGGAATACTAGGGTAAGAGCCTGCCAGGTGGGAAAACACTTCCCCCTGTAAGGTCAGCTTCCTACTTGGGAGCAGTCTTCAGTACATTCAAAGCGGCATTCTAGAGCAAAAGCACTTTGCCTGGGACTGCCTCAGACTAATGGCTCTGGTGTTCATTTGTATGGCATTGCTTTGAATCTGAAGACAAAACAGTCATGTAGCCTTCTGCAAGGTGGCCAGTTGGTAAGGCGAGAAGTTTCTGAACCCCTTTCCCAGAAAGAAGGAATAAGGAAAAGCTTAGCAAAGCCACCTCACATTAGGAAGAATGTTAGGCTTTTCTTATTCCGCAGGATTGGTGAGGGGAGGTTCCCGGAACGATGGGAATGTTAGGATACAGGGTTAGTGGGGTCCATCATGGGCTGTGGAAAGGAGATGGTGTCCATGGATCTGGAGGTGTGTGCCAGCACTCATGGTCAGGTAAATGGCTTGGGAATGGATATATATTTTTTTTCCTCTTCGAAATCAGTGACTAAAAAAAAAAAAAAAATAGCAGGAATTGCCAACTCCTTTGCCATGGAATGCTATGGTGGAGTATTTTATAGCATTTCAGGTTTAGAGAAGTTTGGCCTTAGATTGCATCATCAGCCTGCATAGCTCCTCCTGTTTTTCATGTGGCACAGCGGCTAAAGTATGTACAAGATTATTAATCTTTTACAAGGGCATTGTTGACAGGCCTGTAATCGTGTGGAAGAGTCATAAATCTTTTCTTCAGTAAGTCAACGGAGCCTGTTATATTTGGCACGTATTCGCCAGGTACTAGCTAAGCCGGGATGATAGCAGTGAGGCCCCGGGCTAGAACAGGGAGTCCTGAGCCTGGATTCATGGAACTTGGGTTCTTGTTATGATTCTGGCGCTAATTAGCTGTGTGACTTGGAGCCTCAACTAACTTTGTAGCATGGAGATAGTCATCTAAGATCTTTGGGACTGTTTCCCTATCTGAAAAACTAGAGTTAAACTACATGCTTGAGGCACTTGCTAACTCTGTAATTCAGGATTACTCAGAGAGAGAGAGAGAGAGAGAGAGAGAGAGAGAGAGAGAGAGAGAGAGGAGGTGATTGCAGAGGTCTGACATTCTGTGTTGATCAGCCCGCATCCTTCTGGGCCTTTTCAAAGTTCCTCCCCGATTTGTGGTGGTGATAGATCAGTGAGTAATCACAGTGGCTAGAATGAAAATTGCCCAGAGTGGCATAGTTCAGGTGTAAAATGCAGAGCACACTAACCTGAAGGCAGTGAGGCAAGATGTGGTGCAGTCCTGGAGTCAGAGACCCAAGTAGAGATTTGGTTCTGTTACTGACCATCTAGGGGGCTCGGGCCAAATCATACAGCCTGCCCGAGTCTGTGACTCCATCTATAAAATGGAAATCATGACACATGTTCTGCCTACAACCCAGGGCTGGTCCATTAAGGCGATTCCTGTAAAAGCCCTCTTTAAACATTAAAAGTCCATACAAAAGCCATCATAAGCACGGCTCCCTTCTTAAACCAGAAAACACAAAATAAATGCTTTTCCAACATTTCAGTGGTAAAAGAAACGAATAAACCTACCAAACATCCTAAATTATCAGTAGTCATTCCTTCAAAGTGCATTTTATTCAGAACTGGAGAAAGGAAATCCTTGTTAACATTGTGATCCAGCCACCCAACAAGGATTTAGAGTGTTAAAATGAAAGATTCTAACCACTTTTAGAAAAACCGGTACTGTCACAATACAGCCTGACCTTTTCTAAAGCAATTTTCTCTGCGCGCTCAGCTTGGCAAGACCCAGAGAAAAGGCCGTGTGATAGGCGCTCGATTGTGGGGGCTGATGGTAATGTGTTTCTTTATTCTGCAAAGCTGGCTGGATACTGACTCAGGGCTAGGCTCTATCAGAGCACTGACACTTCTGGATCCCCTCCAGTGGCGGGAACAAAGGCTGGTGTTTCTTTTGAAAAATTCTCTCTGAGCAGTGAGATTGTCCAACAGAGTTTCCTTGATAAAGGGCTCATTATCTGTCGGTGTGACTTTGCCCTTAATTTTTATGCTGGCAGTGCCAACATGGGCATATTTAACCAAATCCTTTTACCTAGACAGCTGTAACAGCACCCTAACAATTGTGCTTGGGTGAGGTTTATAGTCAATTATGGGCTAAATTTCCAATTAGTGGAATCACTAACGAATGTAGTGTGTTGGCTTGCTTTTCCGTTGTATTTACAGTTCTTGTCATGTTTCAAAGGCAAGCTCCTTTAAAAAAAAAAAAAGAATGGTTCAGAAATGCTTCTTTAACTCAAATGACACATCTTCATGGACTTAAAGATCAATGGTTGCTTTTGTTGGAGTAAAGTGGCTTCGGGACTTTTGGGAAAAAGGTGACCTCCGAGAAAGCAATTGGTAGGATTAACATGTGACGAATAATCTAAGAGAGAGAATCTGCAAATAGTGATGGAGAACACCTGGCATTACCCCCTCTAAAAAGCTGATTACGGTTTAGTGTCTGAGGCAGGATGGGGATGTGATGTTAGCTCAGGAAGCTGAAAGCTAGCTCGGTGTGCTGTAAGCTTTGTGAAACACTTTTATTCAAAGTGAGGTAGATTCCTGGAGCCTACAACAAGAGATGTCGTAGGGTGAGAGTGATTCCACGTGTGTCAGACATAACCAGGGAGCAAGTTTCGGAGGTGTGGGATGCACACCTTCTGCTCACTAGGAAGATGTATTCCTTTGTCCTTTGGTGCCTCGAACATGACACTAAGGTTTCCCCAAACCAGAATGAGATATCCCTCCAGCCTCTTCACCATCACTTACCCTGAAGGTTTTCAGGGCTCATCCATGTTGTAGTATGTATCATAACTCCATTCCCTTTCAAGACCGAGTGATATTCCATTGTGTGTATACAACATATTTGGTTTATTCATTGGTGATGAACATTTGGGTTGTTTCCAGCTTTTGGTTATGGTGAGGAATGCTGCTGTGAACATTGGCATGTAGGTATCTATTTAAGTCCCTCTCATTGTGATTTTAATTTGCATTTCCCCAGTAACTAAAGATGTTGAACTTCCATACATGAGCTTATTTGCCATGTAGTTATCTTATTTGGTAAAATGTTCAAATCTTTTGTATATTTTTTAAAAATTTGTTCTTTGCTTTTTTATTGTGCTGTGAGAATTCCTAATGTGTATTTAGCAAATATTTTCTGTGGCTTTTTTTCTGTGGCTTTTTACTCCCATAACAATGTTTGTGTGTGTGTGTGTGTGTGTGTGTGTTTGAGGAATAAAAATTTTTAATATTGATGAAGTCCAACTCATTGATTTTTTTTCTTCTTATAGTTCATGCTTTTGGTGTATAATATTTAAGAAATATAGGGTGTCCCCAAAACTGTATACACACATTTTGAATTATTGTAAAGACAGTGTTTTTATTAAAATACATTTCTTTTTCAAAATTGAGTTATCAGTTGTTAAAGTGTATATACATTTTTTGGAACACCTTGTATATATATTTTAGACCCACTTAATTGTATGACCTGCAGCATCATAAAACCACAAATTGGTGGTCATCACACTTAGTTGACCTAACCCAGGTTTTAAAGGATGTTGAATTGCCTGCCTTTGTTAATTGAGAAATTTCCCATAAAAATCTAGATTTTAAAACTTTTCTTTGAAAAATTGAAAGGTCTGGCAAATCTGGGCTTACATCCCTGTGTGGCAACAATCAGCTAACCCAGTGGTCGGCAAACTCAGTCAACCGAGCCAAGTATCAACAGTACAACGACTGAAATTTCTTTTGAGAGCCAAATTTTTTAAACTTTAACTTCTAACACCACTTCTTCAAAATAGACTCGCCCAGGCTGTGGTATTTTGTAGAAGAGCCACACTCAAGGGGCCAAAGAGCCACATGTGGCTCGCAAGCCGCAGTTTGCCGACCACGGAGCTAAACTCCAGTACCAGCTGCTTCCTCGTTTGGGCTGCAGTCTCTGCCCAGCTGACTTTCCTGATGCACCTTTCCTACCTGGTTCCTCCAAGGCAGTGGCCCTTTTAAACCTGGCTTCCCATGAGAATCACCCCATGAACCTTAAAAGCTACTGAGCCTGTGTCCCGCCCCTAGAGGCTTTGATATAACCCACCTGAGGTGTAGACCAGGCAATTCCAAATATGTGCCCACAATGGAAGATGCCTGTCTAAGACCGAGCACCTCAAAGTTTAACTTGTGTACCAGTCACCTGGGGATCTTGTCAAAATGCAGATGATGATTCAGTAGGTCTGGGATAGGGCCTGGGATCTTTGCATATATAATAAGCTCCTAGATGGTGCCAATGCCGCTGGTCTATGGTCCTCTCCTTGAGAAGTAAGGCTCTAAGGCATTTGTATTTGTTTAACTTTGTTTTTTGAACCCTAAACTACATACTTAGGTTTCCCGTCTAGCACTGACATGGAGGTAGCGGGAGTGATGATGGCAAATGGGAGCATCCTCCCGGTCCTTACTGAGGAGGACATGTCTCAGCTTGCTGAAGCCACTGAGGGCCTTTCAGGGTGTGGGGGCGGGGGAGACCTTGACTCCCTTCGGTCTGACTCCCAAAATGCCTCACTGTCACTAGTTGTAGGTGAAGTCTCCTTTCGGTAAGCTGCAAGTCCTCTGGCATTTTGAGCTCCTTGATGGTGGCACCACTTGTCAGCCAGCAGTTTGGTGTTCACCGATTGAGCTGTGGTGTGGGTGTGCTTACTTGAGCGTTTTGTTATAGTCGTTTTTAGCCTGTGCTCCCTGATACCCCAGGCCCAGAGCAATGGCTCTCAAACCCCAGTGGGCCCCAGACCATTCTGGAAGGCTTATGTAAACAGATTACTAGGCTCTTCTCCCCCCCCCCCCCCCCCCCCATTTCTGATTCAGTGAGGACAGAGAATTTTCATTTCCAACAAATTCCCAGGAGATAAAGATGTGGCTGCTCCAAAGACCTATCCGCTCTTTTGGCCTCTCACCACATGGCTTTTTAATTTTTTTTTTTTAATATATTTTATTGATATTTTACAGATAGGAAGGGAGAGAGATAGAGAGCTAGAAACGTCAATGAGAGAGAAACATTGACCAGCTGCCTCTTGCACACCCCCTACTGGGGATGTGCCCGCAACCAAGGTACATGCCCTTGACCGGAATCGAACCCGGGACCTTTCAGTCCGCAGACCGACGCTCTACCACTGAGCCAAACCGGCTTTGGCACCACATGGCTTTTTATAACAGTTCCATTTGGAGAGTCCCGATAAGATTTTATTAAAGAAAACAATTGTGCTTTTTAAAGTTTGAATACAGCTGTTTTGTTGCCTTTGTTTTATTTTTTCATAGAAACCAGTGGAAATGAGTGCAAATAAAAATGTTAATATTAGTAATATGGCAAAGATATCAATTTAATACAGATGACCCAAAGACTGAAATTATTCAGTTTCTGAAAAAAGAGGTCTATTATCCTTCCATGGACAGTCTTCGGATTTGTGCTGTGTTCCAATATGATGGTAAAAAATGTTTTAAAGCACAGTATATACTGGAAATAAATTATTGAAGACTATCTTAAAAAGGAAGCTCAATCAAGGCTTTCATGCTATTTTTAAGTTTGAGGGGGAAGAGAACCCCAGTTCTCAAGCAGGTTTTTCCAGGAACTCATCATGTACAAAAGGAGGAGATTGCTAGTAAGCTTTCTTCAGACCCACCAAGCCTAAAGGAAGTACTGTGAGAATCTCAGCAATTACATCTCCGCTATTGCACTGGACCAAAGTAATTCTACCACAGGCTGGGGCACCTCACTTTATTCACAAAGCTCAGACAACATAGGAGGGCCTTCATTTTAAAAAAATATATATTTATTGATTTTTTTACAGAGAGGAAGGGAGAGAGATAGTTAGAAACATCCATGAGAGAGAAACAGCGATCAGCTGCCTCCTGCACACCCCCTACTGGGGATGTGCCCGCAACAAAGGCACATGCCCTTGACCGAATCAAAACCTGGGACCCTGCCAAAACCGGTTTGGCTCAGTGTAGAGCATTGGTCTGCGGACTGAGAGGTCCCGGGTTCGATTCCGGTCAAGGGCATGTACATTGGTTGCGGGCACATCCCCGGTAGGGGGTGTGCAAGAGGCAGCTGGTCGATGTTTCTCTCTCATCGACGTTTCTAGCTCTCTACCTCTCTCCCTTCCTCTCTGTAAAATATCAATAAAATATATTAAAAACAAAAAACCTGGGACCCTTCAGTCCACAGGCCGACACTCTATCTACAGAGCCAAACCTGTTTTGGCTAGGGCCTTCATTTTACATAGTAGGTGGGAAGGATGTAGCTTGATAAACTTCCCATTTACTTTTAAATACAGTGAATTCTTTTTTTAAAATATATTTTATTAATTTTTTACAGAGAGGAAGGGAGAGGGATTGAGAGTTAGAAACATCGAGGAGAGAGGAACATCAACCAGCCGCCTCCTGCACACCCCCACCCTGGGGATGTACCCGCAATCAAGGTACATGCCCTTGACCGGAATCGAACCTGGGACCCTTGAGTCCACAGGCCGATGCTCTATCCACTGAACCAAACCGGTTTCGGCTAAATACAGTGGATTCTTAAACAGATAGGTACTTGTCTGCTTCTGCATTTCCACTTCAAGAGACATATTGGAATAATAGAAATGCTAGTTCCTGATTAACCCAAAGTAGAACTTTTCCGATAGAATGTGAGTCACCTTAAAAAATGGTATTTTTGTCATAGCTGGTTTGGCTCAGTGAATAGAGTGATGGCCAATGGCCTGAAGGTCCAGGTTTGATTCCTATCAAGGGCACATGCTGAAGTTGTGCCTCATCCCCAGTGGGGGGCGTGCAGGAGGCAGTCAATCAATGATTCTCTCTCATCATTGATGTTTCTATCGCCCCTCCCTTCCTCTCTGAAATCAATAAAAAATATATATTTTTAAATGATATTTTCTAACGACAGTCAATAAATTTCAGAATGTCCTTTCCTCTACTTCCAATACCCACTGGAATAAACCACCAAATTCAAAGTTTGAAAAACAAGTGCTTGGTGGAAAAAAAATAAAAGGGAGATATTCTTGCAAGGAAATTGGGAAAGAGCAGTAAAAAGGCTTTTTGGGGCAAGCAGGCTGGGCCGGTGAAGAGGAAGGATCTGGGAAGGGCTTTATAAAAAGCGATTCATAGGTGTTTTCATGGAAAACAGCGGAGCACCAGGTGCCGGCGTGCCACCTTACCCAATATCAGGTTTGGGGGTGGCCACTGAAGTAGCGATCCTTTGAAGATTCTGCCTCTGAAAGCGAGCGTACTTGTGGGACGATATAACTCGGGTGAGCTTCCCCCACTGACACCGTGAACCAACAAGGAGAGAGAGAGGGCCGTCCTGCGCCCGAGCGACCTACATTTGCTCGGTCATCTCAGGACTGCAAGGGATCAGCCAGCGTGCGCCCTCATAAAACTCTCCCCTCCACGCCCAGCCGCCCGCCAGGCTCCCGGGGGCGGCGGTGCCAGGCTCCTCTTGGGGTTTCTGGGCAAGGCTGCGGGCGCTCGTCCCTCCGGGGCACCCTCTCACCCCGCCTGCACCCCCGGGCCCACGCGGTTTGTCCGCCCACTCCCGGGGCCGGGAACGGCAGGGCCCCCGGCTTTGGCGAGCCCCCGAATTCCGAGTCCTCCCCGCCCCGTCTCTCTGCATGGGGCCGAGGGCTCGAATCAAGGCTGGGGTTTGTTTCAAGACGCCCGGATTAGAGACGCGGCCTCCGAGTGAGTCTAAACTTGTCCGCGACCTCCCCCGGCCCAGCTGCCTCCCTCCCGTCCGGGAGACGCCCCGCCGCCGGCCCTGCAGCGGGCCGGGCGGGCGCAGACCCAGAGCGCGCCGCCGGCGGAGGCCGCGCGGGCCCCGGGCGCTCCTCCGGACGTCCCCGCGGCGGGAGCGGAAGGCGAGCGGGGCGCCCCGGCGAACCGGCGGCGACGGGCAGGGTCCCCGGGTCAGAGCTCCGCCCCGCCGGCCGCCGGGCTGGGGAGGCGGGCCCGGCTCGGGGCCGCGGCGGCGGAGGGCGCGGCGCCGGCGGCGAGGGGCGGGGACGCGGGCGCTGGTTGGCGCCGGCTCGGGGCGGGGCGCGCGCGGGGCCGGGCCGGGGGCGGGGCCGGCGCCGGGCGCTGGAGCTGGAGCCGCGGGGCGCGCGGCGGAGAGGAGTCGCCAGCAGCTGGAGCGGAGGAGTTGGAGGAAGCGGCAGCTGCTGCTGCGGCGAGGCCGGTGGGCGAGCGGCTTGGAGACGGCGAGCTCGGGGCGGGGGGACGCCGGAGGGTCGGAGCCGTGCGCGCTGGAGGCCGCCGCTGCAGCCCGGGCAGCCCGGGAGAGGAAGGAAGCCGGCCCGCGGGGGAGGTAGGCGGCGGCGGCGGCGGGTCGGGGTGTGTGTGCTCGCGAGGGGGAGGCGGTGCGTGCGCGCGGCTGTCGCCGCTCTCTTCCTGTCACCGGCGGCGGCGGCGGCGGCGGCTCCTTCGGCGGAGCCCGGCCTGGGGAGAGCAGCGGCCGGCCGCCGGTCCCCCCCTTCGTCGCCGGCATCGGGCGCCCGGCCGGGGCCCCGCTCGCAGCCGGCGTCCTGGCTGCCGGCTCCCGGCCTCCGGAGAGCCGGTGCTGCACGCCGCCCCGGCCGGGCGCACCCGTCCCCGAGCTGCAGGCGACCCGCTAGCTTGCCCTCGGCCCTCCGGCCACTTCGGAGGGTCCCCGGGGTGGCCAGGCTGCAGTTTTCAGGAGTCCCCTCACCAGAGGAGAGCGCCCTGGCCTGGCCGCTGCCTCTGCGCTAGCGGGAAGGGAAGGAGCGATGCCTTCTTCCTCCGTGCCCTCCAGCTGCAGCCCGGGTCGTCGCCCGGGCCGGCCCGGCGGGCAGGCGGTGGTCCCGGGAGCCCAGTGCCAGCCCAACCAACCCCCCCCCCCCCCCCGCGGAGTTGGTCTCCCTCCTCTTCCGGGGTGGAGGACGCGCGCCCCGGGCCGCGGGTCCCCGGGGCCCCCGCCCGGTGCCCGGTGCCTGGTGCCTGGTGCCGGCCGGGCCTGGGCAGGTTGTTGGAGACGCGCTTCCCGGGGTCCTGGAAGAGCCCGGAAATCCAGCTTTTTTTGTAACGCGGGGCCGAGAGACCGGAGGGACTTGCCCAGCAACATGGAGCCGGCCGGGGAGGGCCGGAGAGCGCGCCAGCCCGAGCTGGAGCGGCTTGGGGGGTTGTCTGGAACCCTCACTTCCCAAGGGCAGAAACTGCCCCCCGGTTCCCAGACAAAGAGGACGGAAAAGCCCAGGCCGGCCGCCCCGGCCCAGAAACGCACTCGGGGAACCAGAATGCGAGGGTGTGAGCGGCACGGCCGTTACACGCTAGACGCAGCCTGGGTGCGGGCTGTTTGGGGGGAATTCTTGTGCCTCTCCGGGCGCTGCTAACGCCGGGGATCCCGGTGGCTGCTGCGGCGCTGTGGGCAGCCCAAGTGTGAGTTTGCTCTCCTTGGGGGTGGGGGTGGGGTGAGGGGAGTGAGGACTTTGGAAGCGACAGGATTTCCTTCTCTCTTCTTTCTTCTTTCTTTTTTCTTTTTCTTTTTCCTCTTTGTCGATGCAACGTAGGAATGGATAAAGCAGTTCCGGGTTTTGAATGCAGCACGAGCTTGTCATTTCAGTGGGATGAGGTTCAAGTTTTAGTAGTAGTTAGGCAGGACATGCACCAAGCTTCATGCGGGATTGCATTTTGGTATTTCATTAGATAGTGTTGCGTTTTTTGGCAGCTTTAAAGATGGGGAGGTATTGGCTAGGAAAGGTTGGGTAGGTAAGCAGGCTCACTTCCCCAGGCAGGCTGTCAGAGGAAGGCATCCTCAAGGAGGCAACATCATTAGGAATGTGGTGACTTGTGCCCAGAGGGCCACGACCATCTTTTATGATTGAAAAAGAAAATAAAAAAGCACACTCCCCTGACCCCTCCTCCCCCCCCACACACACATGAATACTTTTTTTTGACTGATTACACTGTTCTTGAAATAAATGGTTTAAAAGCAATAGATTATGGGTCTTTTTAGGAGCAAAAGTTGATCAAACTTTTGGAAGGAAATGTTTTGATCACTACATAGAAAATAACCCCTTTCATTGATTTTTTTTTGGGGGGGAGCGGGTGGAAGTGTCCCCCTAAAGTTTGGGAAGGTGTGTTTGGTTGGGAATCAAGGTTCAAACGGGAAAGGGCCATGGAGGCAGCTGCCAGCCTGCAGAAGTGTTGGGCTCTGCGTCTGCGGGCCCCTCCGCTCTGCCATGCCAGTTGCAGACAGGTGGAGGAGCCATACTTATTCCTGTAGAAATGTGTAGATTTCTATGATGGGAAGGAAGTTTTATGTTTCTGATATTGGCTTTCAAAGCGTTACGTGCATTTGCTTTCTTTAACTTTCATCTTGATACGGGGCCTGTTCTTGCCAGTTGCCTCACAGAACACTGCAATGTATACACTGTTATCTGCTGTTATATCTGCTTTTGTAAAATGATATCACTGTTTTTGTGTGTGTGTGTGTGTTTTTTTTTTTACATCTGTGATGCTGATAGCCAATGTGAAAACGCATTTCACTTCCCATTGGTTAATTATATTGTCTTTAGTTACTTCTTGAAATGGAAACGTATGAAGATCAGAAAATCCCCACCGAGTAAGGTCAGTTTGGGGAAACAAGTGATGCAGTGAGTTACAGGTAGTGCATACTTGGGTTGTTCACAGTGGCTGCGGCAGTGTATACATTTACTCCTGGGACCATGTAGAAGAGTTTTGTATCTCAAACGCAAACCTACGACACTTACCCAAAGTTTGTGTTGTTAAAAGTGTTGGCCAAACCTTTAATTACATTTTCCCACGAATGCCATGCAACTTTTAGATTGGTATGTTGGTTGGAAATTTTCTTCTTGGGTAGTTTAGAGGACTGTTCTGAGAGATCGTTCGTTAAAACAGGAACGATTCTAGTTCAGCTTTTATTATGCTTGCAATTTGTAATTTTCCAAATGTGTCTTATTAACTAAAGAGATGGTACATGAACACATTGGGGGGGAAAATGTTATGGTCAGGTAGACTATAGAAAGCTGAGATAATGCCTGCATTTGGGGTTTTACTTTTAATTTGCACA
The DNA here is from genome assembly GCA_963924515.1 of Vespertilio murinus. Lineage (NCBI taxonomy): Eukaryota > Metazoa > Chordata > Mammalia > Chiroptera > Vespertilionidae > Vespertilio > Vespertilio murinus. The sequence continues at coordinate 33,568,352 of OZ004705.1, forward strand.
TCTGAGGTATGCACATTGCAGAGAAAACGGGAAGTGCTTTTTTCACTATATTACACATTTCGGACAGGTTCCCGCAGGGCCCCCCCCCCCCCCCCGTGGAAGGCACAGGGATTTTGCCAGAAAAGACAGGAGAATGGAGCATCTCAGAGAAGCTTGAGAAGGTGAGCAAGTTACTCATCAATGGAAGGAAGGGATTGCCAATTAGTTTTTACCTTTGAAGGCATAATGCAATTATATGGCATTTTTAAAATAAAAACTTAGGTTGTAATTAATATTTAAATATTCTTTTTATATTTATTTTTACCCCCATCTCCTTCACCCCTAATGTGATTACTTGCCATGATTTTGCCAACACTTTTATTGAAATTACTTGCCAAAAGAGTGGCGATTAAAAGTTATTTCATGCATATTATGTCAAAGGAGCTGAAAAATTGACTGTCATCATCTATAAACTTGTCTGTTTGGCTTATGTTATTTTTTATTTTTTTGTAAAGAATAGAATGAGTATAGTATAGATTTTGTTAAAAAACAACAAAAACATCTATTATGAAAACATCTCTGGATAGTTTATCTCCCCAGCATTGTTTTTCTTAAAATGAATCAAACGCATGTCCACAGGCACCTGTAGTCAAAATAGTTTTCAGCTTAATGAACACCCCTCCCGGTCCCCTTCAGATTATTTAAATCACAGGAGTCTGACCGAAATGGAAGGGGAGAACCCGCCAGAGGGTGGAGTATTTATTTAACAAAGCCAGGTGCCTACGCTATGGTGCCCTGGCCCTTGCCCTCCTCACTGGATCCCCCGGCGGTACAGACTCAGCGCCCAGCCCAATGAGCTGGGGCTGCCACCTGCGAGCCGTCAGTTCTGTAGGCTTGCCTTAGTGCCTTCACCCCCTCTCTTTGGGAGAACCTCGGAAGCCTAGAATTGTCCTCCCTGGTCTACACTCCCACACGCCCTTAGACTCCGGAGGCAGCCTTTGCCCTGACCTCTGCAAAGCCACCCCTCTTCCTCAGGTAGGGAGAGAATCAGATGGGCAAAGTCTGCATGCCGCCTTTATTGACTCTGGAAGGGAGTTCGGGGGACAGCAGAGTTTTTATTTTGGCTGGCTTCACAATTCATTGAGGACAGTTAGCAGTATTTAGAGGCCATACAAAAGAAAATGCCTGGCAAACTGTTCCTATTTTAAATATGGGTTTGCATAAATGGCAGTGTCATTCAATACTGCGCATAATAGTGGTAACAATATTAACAAAACCATAGTTGCAACTTACTAACCATGTAGCTGCTGGCACACTAATCTCTCCGCTTTTCTCATCTATGAAATGGGGGTAATAATTGTACCTAGGGTGGCTGTACGGATTAAATGGGTTGATATACTCAAAACTCTTAAGAACTGAGCCTGGCCCATCATAAGCACTGTGTTGGCGTTAATTGTTAAGCTCTAATTATCAATCATGGAGCTCAGTGCTTTATATACGCCATTTAATTTAATCCTCATAATAACCCTATGAGCTGCAGGTTTGCTTTCTTTGTGTTTTTCTCACAGATGCTAAACTTGGGACACACAGAGGTTTAAGCAACTTGCCCAAGTTTAAACTCTAGGCACTGATGGGGACAGCTGCTGAGTCTGAAGCTTAGTGCTTATACTGACCTTCTTGTTAAGAGTTTTACAAAACAGCTTTGTGTTTTAACAAGAGGAGGGGCTTTGGATTGTCTGCCTCAGCCTCTCTTCCCAGGGCCTCTCCTCGGGGCTTCTCTTCAGTGAAGATGCAGAGAAGCAGAAGGCTCAGCCCTATGCCCGTTTCTGGGTCACGGGGGTCTCTCAGGCCCAAGAAAGCCTTGGAGTGAGTGCCTGCGTCAGCCTTTCTCCTTGACCCCAGGTGGTGACCTCTGACCCTGGGAATTGTCTCCATCTGGGCCTGGTCTTTCTCTCTCTCTCTCTCTCTCTCTCTCTCTCTCTCTCTCTCTCTCTCTCTCTCTCTCTCTCTCTCTCCTCTGCCCCTCCTGCAGTGCTTTCTGGAGAATCCTGCCTCCTGCCTCCTTGTCTTTCCTTGTGGTTTCACCTGGGGCTGGTTCTGCACAACCTCCCTCCCCTTCCCCCAAAGGGCTTGGCCGCAGGGGAGTCCTGCCAGGGACACCCCGCTTTCCCACAGTGCAAACTCAGCCCGGAGCCTGGCAGCAGGCAGTACAGTCTGGTTGGTTTGAAAATGAATGGAGAGATTTGATGACTGCCACTCCGAGATTAATTTGATCCCGTCATTTTTATTTTGTTTTAGTTGAGATAACTTATCCTGAGTGCATCCTTTTATGTTGAACTTTATTGTGTTCACTGGGACATTTTAACTTTTGTTCAGTTTGATTTTCTTGATTTCCAGAACATCCTTGAAAGGTGAAAAGATTTTTAAACGCTGATTTTTTTTTTTTTTAAAGACTGTGAATTGAGGTGGGGAGCTTGCCCTGGCCTCAGAGTGAGCGCTGAGGGTGGAGAGCTGGAATGTCGGGAGGGCCGGAGCCCCTCCGTAGCCCTTGCACCTGCATCGCAGACCCATTTTGTGCTGGGACCCAAAGCCAGACTGCTGATTTTATCGCAGGATAGAATCATATGATCAGGTTATAGTCTTGATTTATTTAAAGTGACTTAAAAAAATATCATTTACCTCTCACCAAGTTTGCTAAATCCTTGAGTAAGTCAACAAAGTCAGAGGACTTTTCAAAGAAAAGTTTTTTGCCAAAGTGCCTGCAGGTTAGAGGGTTAAATTGAAATTTTCCTTTCAAGCAGTTGTACATTAAGAAGTCACGGGTGCTTGTCAGGCATCAGAAACAGCATTTATTTTGAGGAAGAGAATGAGTATTGCTCAGTATCTTGGCAGAGGAAATACACTTCCAATTAACAGTATCTTGGGTCATCTTTAAAATGGTTGAATGAATGGAGCAAAATCATTCCCTTTAAGGAAGTTTTGAACTGTTCATATGATGTTATAGAAATGATTTAATTTGTTACTTGTTCATAGGATTCCTTTATGTTACAGCAACAATAATAACTAACTTGGAGACTAGATATCCTAACACCCTTGACTATTTGAAAACATTAACCTAATGGATGGTGGATGCTATCCACATATAAAATCTTCACTCAGTGCTGGGTAGAGATAGCTCAATGGACAGGTGTGTGTAGCTAGACACTGGAAGCAAAATCTTGTGAATCTGGGCAGCACAGAGCCTGTGGATCTGAACAGTTCGGGCGCCATTGTCTCAGGGGGTTTAGACAGACATGCCAGTGCCCCAGGCTTCTGCATTCCTGCTGAGAACTGGAGGTGAGAGAAAAGAGAACTTGTCAGTCCTCTAGATGTGATGGCCCTTGTGACTGTGGATTAATACTTCACACCTCCCTAAGGAGGAGCTGAGTTTTTACACATGTGCAACGAGGAACCTGGCCTAGCATGGCAGGGGGTGAGGGGGAGGGGGGCATAGATGCCAAGAGGGATACAGGTGGCAGAAGCTTCAGCTCAGAGCAGAAGTGGGCAGCCTTCCAGAAGTGATGTGTCCAGTATTCTTTTATTCACTAGTGTATGGACTTCTTTGGCAAGGATGCATTTTAGAGAAGTCTCTTTGGGAAGAAATTTGCATGGTCCTAGGTGCGCGCGGTCTTGGACTCGACGGAACTGCCCTGAGCTAGAATGGCTTCTTTTTGTGCAGCTGTGTTTGTGAAAGAGCCACAAGCACTCAGTAAGGCCGCTGCTACAGAGAGTGAAACGCGGAGGTCAGAGTGGGTGGGCAGGAATCTGTATCGGTCAGCCCCTGGGCACATCCCAGGCATCGAAGCAAGCTGAGTTTGGACAGTAGGTTCTAGTGGTGTAAAAAGTGGTGGTTCCGGCAGACTGCCTGAAGCTCAGTCCTGCTTCCACCTTTCAATGGCTCGGTGTTATCATGGCCAAGATATTAAGTTTTTTTGCGCCTCAGCTTCTCCCATGTAAAGTGAGAATTATTGATAGTGCCTGCCTTAAGATTATCTTGCTTTGGATGTGCTAATTGTATGTATTGAATGTGTTAGTACACATATAACTCCCAACAAATGTTAGGTGATGACAGAACAGCTCCCGTAAGCTGGAGGAGGAGGAGGAAGACGGTTGAATCAGTTAGAACACACAGTCCCTTCCACTAAGTGTCAGGTGATGACCGTGTTGACCGCAGCGGCAGTGACAGTCATTAAAATGGGCCTGGCTACCGCGCACCTGAATAATGGCCAAGGTTGTTTCATTAGCAACAAATAACTTCTAATGGGTTAAGCCCCGGAGGGAAAGAATAGCCTGCATCTCCCGAGCCGCGGATGCTGCTGTGTACCTCACACTAGGACACGCGCCCGTCGGCACCCAGATGACCAGTCAGGTCTCCCTCTGCTCTCTGCAACATTGCCCTGCAGCCACCGAATTGGCCCCGAATCATGGCTGATCTCGAATTGTTCTGATTGATCTTCCTGGCCTTTGGTGATGGGGTCCCAGAAAGATAGGAATGGTGTATTCTAATACAGTGGTGTGTACTTCCAATCCTAGAGTCATAGAAGATCTGGGGTCTTTTCTCTCAGACGAGGGCCCAGAGTGCTGTACAGGATTTATCTTACACAGCCAGTAAGCTGCTGCTGCTTCTTTTTTCTTTTCTTTTGCAAATGGTGAGTGACCAGGAAATAATAGAAACACAGGTTTCTGGCACACATGGCAGAGATTGCTACTCTAGAGTCTGGCATCAGTCAAGCCAGCAAGCTCTTTGGGTTTGTACTACCTTGAGTAGACATGGAGCCTTCCTGACTAAAGGCCAGGCACTTGCATAGATAGCTACATAGGTATGTGGTGAGCAGGGGCCTGGTGGTTGCTGAGGACTGTGCAAGTTAAAAATCTGTTAGAAATCTCACCAGACTGGCCCACTGAGTTGTTGAACTGGAGGAAGCCATAAGCAGCAGCTGAAGGAAAGATCTACCAGCCTACTGGTGGAGGAATTTCCCCCCCCCCCCCCCCATCAAAAAAGACATACATTGCCTGGAAAAGCTAACAAAAATTGCAAGGCAGATTTGGGGGGGGATTACGTTATTTTTAGGCATATTGCCTGATTTCCAGGCATTTAGGGACATGTAAATTTTTTCATGTTCCTTAGAGTTCTGTGCCTCATTTGTACAGAGTGCATTAGTACTAAAAATGAGATTTGCTAGTTCTACATTTTTGTGTGAATTTATGCAGTGAGTGTTTAATTTGATTCTGTATCTAGCAAAAGGAGAGGCTGTCTTCAAACATAGTTTATTTTTTCATCCTCTCTGCTGGTTGCTTTCATTTTTTTTTCTCTCTGACAACTGAAATACAAAGTAGAATAATACTAACCAAAATTCATATTCTTGCTACACAAAGATTTCCAGTGTTTGCTTTTGCTTCTTTTAATATGTAACCCTCCTAAGAGTGTTATTATATTACAGCTAAGAGGCTCTCGCCATGTAAAGTTGAATACTTTACACTTCTGAATGCCAACACCACAATTACTCAGCAATCAGATTTGTCTTCTTAAGTTGCTTACACTGAAGAGTGCCTATAATATTAAACTTCTAAAGTGTTCCACATTGTAAAATTTGCACAAGCTCTCTTTGATATAGCACACCGAAATTGTGTGGCTATTGTTTTTATTGCTTTATTGTTCAGCCAGTTTAACGGAAACCTTTAGGCTGCTTTGACTTTATAATAAAGATAAGGGTGAGAAATGATTATAGAGTGCTAAGTGTACATGCTAACTAACTTAGAGAATCTTTGGCCCTCAATTTCTCTGCCTCCACTATGTTAAAAAGAAAAAGAAAAAAAAACTTTCATTTCCCATTTCTCCTTCCACTTAAGCTCTCTTTCTAGAATAATTTGCAGGAATTGTCTCCACTTCCTCTTCAGTTCCTTAACTCCTTAAATTCTGCTTGCTATCCTCAATACTACTAGACTGGAGCCTGCTTTCTCAAAAGTCAGCGATGCTCCCTCTTTGCCTCCAGAAGGATTGGGCTCACTGTTGTGGCTCTTTCCAGAATATGATACTTGCTTAGTCACATTTGTACCTTAGGCCGTGCCACCCATTTCATTCTGCCTCCAGATGCCTACAGTTAGATGTTATCTCTCCCTCATTTGAACTCTGTAGTGTTTAGTCGCTGCTGTCTTTTGGCATTTACCTAATGTTATTGTGTACCAGTTCCTTGTGTACTGGCTTATCTCTGAGACATTGCCACACGCCAACACCCCTTCCAGCCCTGCCTGGTGCTCTTAGAAGGCGGGAGTGTCTCTCTAATCTCTGTTGCGGATATCATGTCCAGCAGCAGCACGCTGCCCGTGTCCATCTGCCAAATTGATTAAGTACTTGTTGAATGGGAGTAGACATTCAAATTCACACAGATGGCCGAGTGTGATGCTCATGCTTAAGTCTTGTTTTCCTTTTGCTAGGTGAAGCTTGCTTGTGGAGCGCAACAGTAAAATCAGACGACAGATGGACAGTGTGACAAGAGTGTCAGAAAGGATCGGGCCTCGCCGTGAGAGTCGGCCCGCGGTCCAAGTGCTGACAAGTTGCTGAGAAGGAAGCCAGTGGGAGAACTGTGGTCTGCAGCGGACGTGGAGCCCTGTCTTCAGTCGCACCGTTGATGGAGGACAGATGGACGGTCACCTCTCCTCTTAAGCCTTCGGAGCGTTGTCCTTTGTCCTCCGCTGGACCCACACTCGGGATCTTAGCGCGCTCTCTGAGCTCACGTGCCCTAGAAACATAAAATTGCACCGCAGTGTAACCAGACTCGTCTGTTGCATGGTCACGGATTTGCAAACATGAGTGCCGAAGGGTACCAGTACAGAGCACTCTATGATTACAAAAAGGAACGAGAAGAAGATATTGACTTGCACTTGGGTGACATACTGACTGTGAATAAAGGGTCCTTAGTAGCTCTTGGATTTAGTGATGGACAGGAAGCCAGGCCTGAAGAAATTGGCTGGTTAAATGGCTATAATGAAACCACCGGGGAGAGAGGGGACTTTCCAGGAACTTATGTAGAATATATTGGGAGGAAAAAAATCTCACCTCCCACCCCGAAGCCCCGGCCACCTCGACCCCTTCCTGTTGCACCAGGTTCCTCGAAAACTGAAGCAGAAACTGAGCAGCAAGGTCAGTATTCGTGAGTGATTGTTAAATGACTCTTATTTATTTATTTATTTATTTATTTATCTATTTATTTATTTTAAAGGAAAGTTTTATATTTGGGTTGAATTGAAATGCTCTGGGCAGAAGTCTTTTCGGCAACTTTACCTGAATTTATATATGGTGCGTAAAAGCGTGGTCAATCACTACACGAATAGACATTTGTGTTTGTGGGGTGGAGGGTTTAGCTATAAAATAGGGAGATGGTATCTGAGAACCTGTTTAGTGAGTGCTCTTAAGAACTACTTTTGTAGTTGTTATTGAATTAAATACTTTTTACTTCCTTATTCTTATAATTGGCATATATCTAAGTCATTTTAAGAAAGTAGAGGGTAAGTCTTAATGTAAGTATATTTAACATTAATGTGAGTTGTGTGGAAAAAATGTAGAGAGTAATAAAATGACCGCAGAACTCGGGGGAGAAGAAACCATTGTTTTCGTAACCCGGTGTCTACCTCCTGGTTTCCTCTCCAGGAACACTGCGCCTGCAGCTGAAACCCAATCCTGCCGCAGCCTAGGACTGGAGGAGTCTCTTCCTCTGGGCAGTGCGTGTAGCATTAGGGCCTATCGTGCGCTTGGCCTTCAGGCGGGAAGAAAGATCACTGGATGCTTTTCCTAACGGAAACCACCTTGATTCAAAAATCCCTCATTGTTTATCAGAGGTGGTCCTTGTTTGAACTTTGTTTGTTTGTTTGTTTGTTTGTTTCTGTTCAGTTTCACACAGAGACAAGCCTTTGACTCAGCTCTGCTGTATCAGCTTTGTCAATTCATTTCCTCACTAGTGGAAATTTCAAGCATTTTTTTAAATCTTTCTTTCCCTTCCCAAGACTGGATTCGGCCTGGGAAGGTATCCCTAGACTGGGTGGCCTCGAGGCAGTGGTTATAATAGAAGTGGCTGCAGCATGGCAACCTATTTCTGGGAGAGGTTTTGATACTGTTATGCTTTCTTTGGTGTTGGCTTGTTCTAGCAAAAAATGCATGAGGTAATGAGAATAAAGAAGCAGAATGTAAGGGCAAATAGCTGCCTTTTAGCGTAGAGTAACAATAGGATTGGGAATATTTTGTAAAAGTCAAAGAACTTACTAAGGATACCTTTTCCCTGTCCCACCTGACCCAAAAGAGGTACTTGTTTCATGAACCTTACGCCGTATTTATTGTAAAATACGTTTCACTGTACACTTCAAAAGCCAAGACTTAATTTTTCAGGTCAATTAAAATCTAGACACACATTTTGTCAGCCGTGGTGTTCACAAAAGGTGTAAACCACCTTGATTCAGAAACTTCTCATTGGTTATTGGAGATGGTCCACATTTGAGCTTTGTGCACAGCTGTTCATTTAAGGTTTTTTGGGGTTTTTTTTGCTTGTTTGCTTGATTGATTGTTTCTGTTCAGTTTCATACAGAGACAAGCCTTTTACTTAGCTTTGCTGTTATCGGCTTTGTCAATTTCAAGCATTTTTTTTCCCCTTTGTGTAATCTTTTTTCTCTCTCGAAGACTATGTATGGCAAAAACCATACATACATTTTTTTCCACCAAATTACTTATTTTTATTTTTAAATTACTTACTTTTAATTTGAATTTTTGTTTTATTAGATAGGAACAGGTCCTTATAAGTAGGCTAATACAAGAGGGAAAACAATTTAATTTATCCCAGAATACAAAAGATTACAGGACTGCCCAGCTGCTGTACCAGGCTCAGTGGTTGCACGTTGACCTATGAACCAGGAGGTCACAGTTTGATTCCGGTCAGGGCACAGGTCCAGGTTGCAGCCTGATCCCCTGTGAGGGGTGTGTACAGGAGGCAGCTGATCAATGATTCTCTCTTATCACTGATGTGTCCCTCCTTCCCTCACTCCCTCTCCCTTCTTTTCTGAAATCAATAAAAATATACATTAAAAAAAGATTACAGAACCATAAAAATATCTGAGCTGTATTTATTATAAAAGAATATTTAAAAGGTAGAAAGGGATATTTTGTCAATATTAATGACAAAAAGATTTTGTAAAAGTAGTAATTTCTAAACAAAATTGCCCTTGATAATTGCTATCAGGTGTAACTTTATTTGGCTATAGTATACAGAAAAGCAAGTCTTTTAAGAAAAATGTTTTTCTCTTTTTTAGGTCCTAAGTTCTTTTATAATGCTTTCTCATGTAATATGGTGACAATTGAAAATTTTAACAGCTTTTTTATTTTTTTAAGTCATAGAGATGTAAAGTGGAAATTTTTAGCAGCATTTTAAAAAGAGGCCCATGATAATGTGCATTAGAGCATTGGAAAGCACAGGCCTGACTATCAATGAGAAGTGGGGATAATGGAGAGATTGAAAAGGCAGTGTTGGGGGGTTGGGCAGGGAATATAGTACTAAACATTCAATTTTCTAGACTGTTAATCTTAGATTCTCACTTAACTGTGATTCCTGCCCTGGCTGAATGCTCCATTGGTCAGAGCTTAGTCTGGATATGCCAGGGTGGTGGGTTAGATGCCCATCAGGACACATTGAAGAGTCAACCAATGAAGGCATACATAAGTGGAACAACTAGTAATTGGTTTCTCACTGCTCTTTCCCCTGACCCCCCTCTCTCCCTCTCTTCTTTCATTCTAAAATTCAGCACATAAAAATTTAAGTAAATAAATACAATTTTTATAAAATGAGAATTCAGTAACTCCTACTCGTTGCATGTCCAGTTGACATGGAAAATAGTTGTAAGGACAAAGTTAGACGTTGAAAGCTATGGGACTCTGATTTCTTTTGCCTAAGCGTGTATTTATTTGAAAACCTTTTGCAGTGACAGTGTTCTGTGAAGGTGGAAAGGATAGTTCTTGTTGTAACTGAATTCTTGGCTCCTTGTTTTCCTTTTTCTCTCCCCATGTGACCTAGCCTGTTTTTCGTGTTTGACCGCCTTTATGTTATTGGAATTGACCCCTGAGGTTTCAGGTGTCCATGCAGGTCCTTCTTGCTGAGAGAGTGTCCTGGGGGCAGCTTTGCACACTCCCATGATGGGCAGGGGGAAATAGGGCGCTCCGGCCCGCCGGCCTGCTGACTGCATGCGCCTCGTACCCTGGCCTGCCACCTACTGTGTTTAAAAGGCAGTTGTCATCAGACTCTGGCCCAAAGGAGACTCTTTGTGAAGGATTCCTCCTTACATAATAGAACCGGCTTTTCCACTTCCCTCGTATGTTCCTGGAAACAAAGCTGTGATATGAAACTTTGAGGGGAAAAGAGTTAAAAAAAAAAAAAAAAGCCCTTTTGAAAATCTGATGTTCAACTCCTCTCAGGAAAATGTATGTTCCACCAATACATTTCGTGTACAGTTTTCTCACAAAGCCCTAGCCTGTAGTTTGGATTAAATTTGTGTGTGTTGGGTATTCTTATATTTATTGGAATTTAAATAATTCAGTAAACATGAACTACATCCCTATTTTGTACTGTGAAGCCTGGATGAAAGATGAAGTAAAGACTCAAGAGGGGCAGTTTGCCCTCTGATGCCCTCTCCCGCCCCCTCCCACCTCAGGGCTGTGTTTGTCCTCTCTGCTTGGACACACTGCCTCAGACATCCCTTTGCCCAGTCCACTCGCCCACCTTGCCCAGTTCCTTCTCGTGGAGGCTGGCTCTGCTCACCTTATTACGTAGCAGCCTGCCTTCTGAGTCAGCCTGCGGACAGAGCGTCCTCTGCTTTTGCAAAGCATTTCTTATCTAAACTCTTAATTTATGCACATGTTGATTGTGTCTTGTCTGTTCCCTGTGGTAGATTATAACCTCCATGAGGCAGGGACCTCAGTTGTCTGTCCATCATCCCAAGTATCTAGAACGATACAGTAGGTTCTCTGCAAGTGGATAAAATGCTAGTTATTAAGCTCGGCATTTAACTGTTTATGACCACGTGACTTAAAATTAGCCACATGTGTTGTATGTCATGTGCACGCACATGGGCCTCTGACAGCCCATTCCTGTTTTTGAAATCAGTTTATTTGTTCTTTGCATCGTTCACATCTGAGGTATCTTGCAGCCTGGGCTTGACCATTGCCTGCTGTGTCTCCAGAACTTTTCCTTTTCCTCTTCTTGTCTCCTCACCCGACGATATTTTTTCACTGGGGTTTTTTTAGGGGGAGTGGAAGAGAGGAAAAGACAGAGGGAAACACATCGATTGGTTGCCTCCTGCACAAGCCCTGACCAGGGCCCAGGCTGGGGAGGAGCCTGCAACTGAGGCACATGCGCTTGGCTGGGGGATGCAGCCTGGGACCCTTTGGTTTGCAGGCCGGCGCTCTATTCACTGGGCTGAACCAGCGAGGGCCAGAACTGTTATTTTTCTGTCCCATGGTTAGGACAGGTAGTCCTGTGGATGGGAAAGTGTGTTAAGCCGATGGTGCTTTCTGTCTGCCACTTAAAATGAATAGAACCTGTGTCAGGGTCAGCGAGTGTCCCCAGGCGCAGGTTTTGTGCCCTCTCTCCCCTCCTTTTATCTCCTTCCCTTCGCATGAGGGTCACATTTCATTTTCCCACAACCCAGTAAAAGCCCCATTTTGCTGCCTTTGGAGAGAATGTCTCCCATGTTTTGTGCAGGTGAAGGATGTTGGTGGGTGTTTCCTGCCCCGTAGGAGAGACATCCTATTCAAATAAATACTCCAGCCCTTCTGCATTAGGCTGCTCAGAGAGTAGCATTGTATTCCCGTGCACGCAGCCCCATTCAACCCTGGTTCCCTGTTTCCTCTCACACACAGGAAGTGAGCTAAAGGAGGTGGGGACTCAAGAGATTGGGGAATGAAAATTGTACCCAGTGGGGTGCCCCTTAAGACTTTTTTGAGATCCTTTAACTAAAGCAGGGGTGGGCAAACTTTTTGACTCAAGGGCCACAATGGGTTCTTAAACTGGACCGGAGGCCCGAACAAAAGCAACCTGACCATGCTGGCACTCTCATCTTGGGCTGCTGGTGAAGGAGCAGCGGAGGGGAGAGCAAGAGAACCCTCTGCTCTTTCTGCTCTGCGGGCCGGATCCGGCCTGCGGGCCATAGTTTGCCCACCCCTGAACTAAAGCCATGCGAAGGCAGAATATTTAGACTGGTGAGATTCTGTGGCCAGGTTAGTTTGTATAGAATGTGGAAATTGGCTAACTTAAGAGGTCACTTATGAATCTGAGTCATAACCCATTTCTATTCCCCATCCACACACCTCCCAAGCACCCACTTCTGACTCTGACAGTGGGCCCAGGTTTCACACATAAAATATAAAGCTTAAATGTTGATCAAAATTCTTTTTAAACAGTAAAAGTAAAGAGCCTCCAATGTGTGTTTGCTTTTCATGGCTTCCCAGCCATGCTATTTTTACATTTTCACACTCAGCATCTGAGTGACCCTCCATGGTTGTCATTCCCCATCCAGAAAGCAAGGCTGAAATAAATCACATAAACTGAAGACACTGCACAGAGGTCACAGAAGACAGCGACCCGATCCCAAATTACACACCTTTGCCGGGCCCCGCGGTCATAACGTGCCACTGTCCTTCACAGGAGCAGTCTCTGCTTCCCAAACTCCTGCCTTTATGTATTCTGTTTAGTTCAGAATATGCCTTTTCGTAGCTTTCCTCATCTTTTCTCCCACTTCCGCGAGACTGCTGAGAAGTTGGAGGATTGCGTTGTTAAGGCCCCAGTGATGGGGTAAGACAGCTGACGGGTGCCGGCTGCCCCTTCTGCACTGACCACTGTGCTTCTGTGAGAAGGCGTGGCTGTTGGCAGGTACTTGAAGATGGGGGCGGGGGGGGGGGCGCTATGGGGAGTCTAGCCCAGGGGTGGGCAAACTTTTGACTCCAGGGCCACATGGGTTCTTAAACTGGACCGGAGGGCCGGAACAAAAGCAACCTGACCATGCTGGCACTCTCATCTTGGGCTGCTGGTGAAGGATCAGCAGAGGGGAGAGCAAGAGAACTCTCTGCTCTTTCGGCTGTGGCCGGATCCGGCCCGCGGGCCGTAGTTTGCCCACGGCTGGTCTAGCCTCTCTTCTGGTGACCACAGAATATATTCCTTGTGTATTAAGTTGCATGTTATGACACAGTTCTTCTCACGAGAACCAGCATTCATTCATTTCTCTCTCTCTCTCTCTCTCTCTTACTAAATTATTGACTTTTAAGACATTTTCTTGTTAATTTTAAGGTTAGGTATTTTGTTTTCACGGAAATGTGAAAGAGACAGGGATGTAACCTAATGAAAAATTTGGATGTCCAGATGAGTTATTTGAAACAGAAATTGACGAGCAGAGAAAGTCTCGCTTTGGCTGCTGTGTGGCGGGACTGCTCTGCCCTGGGCACGGAGACATTCGCAAGCAGTCCCCACTGGGTAGGGAGCTCCCCCCCTCCTTCCCTCTGACCTCCAGGGAAGGACCTGGCTTTCTCTTTCCTGCATCTGGGGTAACAATTAAGTGCAGGGTTATAGATGAGGCATTATTTGATGAAAAACTCTCTGCCAGCCCATGACTTGTATCATTTAGAATCATAGCTTGTGGCATGAAAATTATGTATTTTCTTATTTAAGTGAGACATATCTTCAGACACTTTCATTCTGGCTTTCAGATTTCATTCTCTGTTCTCTTTTCAAAATGAGTAAAGGGTCCAATATCCACATCTCTACAACCTAAGTAGAGCCCTCACACCTCCGATTCCAACAGGAGCTGTGTATATGGCGAGAGTCTATTTTGTTTACCTACAGCCAAGCTAGTGTTGATACTCTAATAAAACTGTCTTTGTTGTAAAAGTAGAACTCTATATGCTAAAAGTGTTTTCTTTTTAGCTTAGTTTCAATAAATTCTCTGATAACTTTGATGTCAGTCTTTTCTGATTTCTAAGTGAATGCATCTTTGTCTAAAACAGGAGGAATTCTGATTAATAAGCACTTTCCCAGTAAGTCTGAGTTTAAGAAAATAAACATTTGAAATTCTGAAATTCAACAACAAATGGTGCTTACATCTGCTAAGTCATATCCAAAAGGGGAGAATTTTGTACCTCTGTCAAGTAAGAATAAGTATAGGATGCCATTTACATATCCATGTTTTTCTTAGTAAAAGAAAACAGATGTCAGCAGTACAGCTGGCTGTCCCTTACGTGTGTCTTAAAGTTGGTTTGAAGGCTGAAATAGGAGAGAATAACTTGGTGTAATGGCTAGAAATGAGAAGCATAATTGCATGATGGATTATATCTAAAATAGAGGCCCGATGCACGCAATTTGTGTGGGGGTGTGGGGTGTGGTCCTTCAGACCAGCCTGCATTCTCTCTTAATCAGAGCCCTCAGGGGATGTCCAGCTGATGGCTTAGGCTGGCTCCCTGTGGGGAGAGGCCTAACCCGGCAGTCAGGCATCCTTAGCGCTGCTGCGGAGGCGGGAAAGGCTCTTGACACTGCCACTGCACTCACCCGCTGGGAGCCCGGCTTCTGGCTGACCAGGGCTCCCCCAGTGGGAGCGCACTGACCACCAGGGGTCAATTCCTGGATTGGGCATCTGCCCCCTGGTGGTCATTGTGCATCATAGCGACCAGTCCTTCCACCGTTCGGTCTATTTGCATTATTAGCCTTTTTATTTTATAGGATGTTTTGAGGTCTTGATTGAGTTTATAGCATTCAATATCAAAAACACTTCTTAGACTTTCAATTATACTAATCTAAATGGAGGAGGTCAAAGGGAACTAGACATTGGCTTTATCTGAATTACTTAGGTACAGTTTCCCTAAAGTGTCAAGTTTAACAAAATATTTTCAGAGTACTTTATAAATGTGTTATTCCTAGTTACTAATTTCTGTGAAGGACCATGGTATTTTGTTTCCACCATGATCATTTCATACAGTATACATTGTTAAAGTGTTGTGATAAAGCACAACTTTGTGTTTACAACCAACAAGCAGCAGGTCTTTCTGTTTCACTGCACGCAGAGCTTTCTCCCAGTGTTCCTCTGCCACCTCAGGTCTGACTGTCATTGTCAGGAACACCTTCTCTGGACTCTTTCTTGCTTGGAGGCGTGTGTGCTCATCTGTTAACCAGTTCTCAGCAGCATGTGTTATGCAATGACTGTAGGTTCTTCTGGCCTGTCATAGTCTGAGGCATATTGAAGTTCCGAGTGAATTTATTATACTGTATTGTAGGAGACTCTTTGTAATTTGATGATCAAATCTGATAGCCAAGACAGTAAAGATGTATAAATCTCTGGGATATATTAATTTGAGTCAGAAATTTCACTCTGCTTTGCCTCCAGTAAATTCCTTAACCCTTCTAATCCCAATGTCCTCTAACTGTAAAATAAATAGCTACTGCCACTTTTGAATTTTGGCTATATTTTTTGCTTTAGCCTTTTACACATGATCAATAAAAGTTTTTCCATTTCTACTCATAGAATTCTTAGAGAAACAAACCCCAGAAAATTTAAGTTCTCACTAGTAGTGTTTCCCCAGTAAGGTAACTCTGAAGCCAGAGGGAGGGGCTTTCTAGAGAGAAACAAACTGGGATGGTTGGGCAGATGCTCTCACGTGACTTCATTGCAAGATCTGATTGGCGAGTGATCCATGAGATTATTCTGATGAAAGTGCCAAATGGGTACCAAGTTTTTGCAGATATGCACACTGTATGACTTTATGATATATTTCTCCACTGTGAGAATTTATGCTCTACCTCCATTGGTGGGCTCTCAGCAGCTTCTGACATCTAAATTGGTTTGAGACGCTTTGAGGTTCACACATTGCATTGCAGTCCATGAGCGAATTAAAGATATTCATGGAATGTCTTCTTTGTACTGCACCTGTGTGGTATAACTAAATTTGTTGGCATAATATGCTCTCAGAGTTCCTAAGTATTTATCTAGTAGGGTTGTTGTTGTTGTTGTTTTTCTGTTAAGTTTTCCAAGGCAGGTAGCGGGTGATGGTTGTAACATGTGTCTACTCAGGTTGTAGTTTTGTTTTTCACACCTCTTCAAGTACCTGTGATAGAAGTATTAAAATAACACATTAGTATAGGCATTAGGCAGGGTTACATTGTAAAGCCAGTAGGACTGTGAGGTGGTCATTGTCATCTTGAAAGCTTTACCCTAAGGAGGCAAACTACCATAGTGCCCTCAGGCTCAGCACATGGTGCCATGTGATAGTAAGAAAAGACAGGATTGGCTCCAGCCTATGACTGGGTTTCTGAAAATGCAATTTTCAGAATTGCTTAAGGGCTGAAACTAGTTTGGCTCAATGGATAGAGCGTCGGCCTGCGCACTGAAAGGTCCCAGGTTCAATTCTGGTCAAGGATGTACCTTGGTTGCGGGCACATCCCCAGTAGGGGGGTATGCAGGAGGCAGCTGGTCGATGATTCTCTCTCATCAATGTTTCTAACTCTCTCTTTCTCTCTCTTTTTTCCTCTCTGTAAAAATCAATACCACATATATATGTGTGTGTGTGTATATATATATATATATATATATATATATAGGATTGCTTAAGGTTATTAATGAGATAATATACTGTGACCCTGCATTAAACACTTCATCCTATTTTTTGAAATAATTTTTAATGTTTAAGAATGTTGTTTCTTTATCAATAAACATGTTGCCTGAAATACATCTTTCTATCTCTGTGTCCTAACTATAGGAACATAGTTGAATATCTATTATTTTGTAATATTGCACAGCATTGTTAACTTAAGTTTTACCATGTTTTTTCCAGGCAGTAAAAAGGATGTATTCCATTTTGAAGGGGAGAGACTTAAAGAGGGTAGAATGACTTTATTGCTAAATAATACCGGATACCTACTAAGTACAGAGGAATGAGATTTAATGAATCTGGTTAGAACATATCCAGTTATATATTACAGTCATGGTCCTGCAGTTCCCCATGGGTCTGTTTAAATGTTGAAAAGGCCTTTTTCAAAATGTACCTTAAAAAATTTGCAGGCTTACTGCTTGCCAACCATTCTGCTAGACATTTTAGATAGTTTTCTTTTGATCTTCAGCCACCCTGCAAAGGTGGCATTTTTATAACAATTTTCCAGAGTAAGACAGGTAAGCTCAAGTGATAATGTAAATATTTAAAAAGAAAGGGGTGCTTTCAGGGGGTTCAAGAACCCTCCAGCAGTCTGTTGTGCAGGTTTTGTTAAGCAGTCCTTTCTGAAGTTATCAAAAACCAGATAGTTCTGCTCTTTGGGTAGTCTTTAATTCTGTCTGTTGTTGCTGAGTTTCTTTGGCAGTTGTATTCATAGGAACACACAACACATTACCTCTGCTTCATGTATGACTTACATTTTCTTATGTTTGCTAAATATATTAAAGGGTTGAGTTATAAAGAGACTGATAAAGGCCCTGAAACTTAAGACAGAGTTTGGGTATCCATGCAGCTTTTCTTGGGAAGAAATATACCTTGTTTAGGTTTCCAGAATTACATACCATTGATAAACGATTTTTCCTCCATTTCTGTTATTTTTGAAGAAGTTAAATATCTGCTTCAAATCTTTCTCTGAGTTTCAGATTTTCTTATTTCTGACTCATAATCATATCATTTTGATTAAAACCAAACACAGGATGGTTATTTCCGGCTTAAAAGCCAAAAAGCTGAAGGTATCCAGCATAAGAATTATGTGTTTTGGCATGTGGATAGCGGTTTCTTGAAATCCGTAAGTACAAGAAATCTCAAGTTGGCTCAAATGAATGGGAAGGCTTATACCTGAGTTCTGTCAAAGTTAGCAGTAAACGCCATTTTAAAAAGACCAGCGAAATGGCTAAATTCCTTTGAATGTCAAACTTCGTTTTTCAGAACAGCCAGTCACTGCCAAGTTTATAACATAAACATTGTGTTTCTGTTACCTGAACTCCAAGGACAAGAGGGTAGAGGAAGGCAAGTGGAAGGCACAGGTGAATTTTCCTTCTAGGTGTTTAAAGGGACAGTGTGACTTTGCACAGAGATTGTCTTTCAAATGCAAAACTTCTTGGATGCTTTTATTTTTGCTTTTTTTTTTTTTCCAGTTGAAAAAGAAACTTATTTAAATCGTGATTGTAAAAGGTCTCTGCCTGGTAGTCCTGACACGGTCTCTTGAGACTTCTCCCTAGAAGGGAGAGGAAAGCATGACTCTACACCAGTGGTCGCCAGCCCGTGGTCCTCGGACCACTGGGGATCCGTGAGGTCTGAAAGGCTGGCACCCGCTGCTCTAAACAGTTACCGCGAACTCCAGGAGCCCGGGTTAAAAACACAGAACGAGTTCTGATCACCTGAAAACAGTTAGGCAAAGCCAAAGCCACCTGCTCCTCCGCTCTCTGCCTGTAACTCCAGAAACCCAGGCAGCTGTCCTCAGAGAGCTCTTTCCTTCCTCTTTCTCATCCCTTTCAGCAGTACCTTCTTATTTAGTTAAAGGATGTAGCTCAGAATAGCCAGGCAGAGCTGGGAGGGTGGGATAGGGGTTGTGACTGTTACATCCTGAGGACCTTACTCTACAAAAGTAGTATTGTAGGTGACCCGAGTAGGTCGAGAGTAGTTCAGAGCAAGCACCAGGTCTGGGTAGATCTCTCCTAGTTTAGTGATCAGTAAACAGGACAACTAAAGCCCAGCCTACTGCAAATTGTTGTTTTAGAAAGGAAATGAGAGACCATAATGAAGATTTGAAGGAAGAGCAGACCTTCAACAATGACCCATTACTAAAAAAGATGTGGCCCTAACTAAAGAGGGACAGAAAGCAGAGAAATTGTTTTTGTTTTTTTTTAAAAGAGAGGAAGGGAGAGAGTGAGAAACATCGATGAGAGAGAAACATCCATCAGCCGCCTCCTGCACACCTCCTACTGGGGATGTGCCCGCAACCAAGGCACAGACCGGAACGGAAACTGGGAACCTTCAGTCCGCAGGCCGTCGCTCTATCCACTGAGCCAAACTGGGTAGGACAGAAGTTGTCTTTTCATTCCTAAACTTAGTAATTAGATTAGAAAAGCATAGGTTAAAAATAATTTATTTTTAATAACTTAAAGAATAATTAGCAAAAGGATAAAACTATGAAAGGCATATATATTTTTGCAAATACTTAGAAATACACTGCATATTCAAAAAAAAAAGCAAGAGGAAGTGTAAAAATAGTATTGACATGGGAATATGCATACTGCGTATGAAAACTTTAAAGAAATACAAGTATATGAATATATATATATATATATATATATATATGTTACATATGTGTATGCATACATAAATATAGAACTGGATTTTTACCTACCTATGACC
This sequence comes from Vespertilio murinus, assembly GCA_963924515.1. NCBI lineage: Eukaryota > Metazoa > Chordata > Mammalia > Chiroptera > Vespertilionidae > Vespertilio > Vespertilio murinus. The sequence goes on from OZ004705.1 coordinate 33,587,745, forward strand.
GTGTGTTCAACAAATGTTAGTTCTGTGTCAGGTTCTGTAGTAATATTTTACTGCACTAACTTGTTACTTTTCATGAAAATTCTGTGACATTGGCCTCATTATTATACCCGTTGTAAAAATAAAGAGTTAAAATTTAATTAAATAATGGCCTCAGCTCACCCAGCTGGTGGAGGAGTTGGGATTTGTCCCCAAACCACCTGACTCTTGCCACAGTGTGCTTAAGCAACAGTGCCGCACTGTGTGCTAAGGGCCCTTGGCGGTGGCGTTCGTGCCGTGAGACACGGCTTTGTTCCTGGACAGCCCCTCGGCCAGGAGGGCGTCCCGAGCCAAAGGCAGGTGATCCTGGCCTGCCAGGGACTTAGGATGCAGCCTGGTATTTGAAAATGAGTTACACAGTAAGATTTGTCCGCTCTCAGGAAATAGACTCCAGAAATAACTAAGGAGAATGAAGCAAGTTAATCTTCCTTCCAACAAAAGAACCTTATCAGAGCAACTGGCTGGGAAGAGATGGTTACTTTAAAGGCATGTTGGAACCTAGGGGACTTAAATGGTTCAAGTTTGTGCCTCTCTCTCTCTCTCTCTCTCTCTCTCTCTCATATTATATATGATGTTATATATAAACATATCTGATAGTCCAATATGTAAGGCAATATAGACAAGTCATTGTTGAGTTAATGATCCCACTGAACCTTTGTGATTGAATGTGCACTGGGATCGGCTTTTAAAGGCTTGAGAGCTGGTTCTAACTCGCGGCCTTACTGGCCGTCGTTGTTTGTAGTTACATGTACAGTTATATTGTAACTGTCATTTGTGGTCTGATCTTCCCTTTAAGGGAAACTTGAGAAACCTGGTCAGCTTGAACATTTAGAGGAAGTTTAAACACACTGGAGAAAAATAGTCACAGTTGTTTAGGTTAAAACTCCACAGTTTCTTGTCAGACCCTCTCTCTCTCCAGCTCTTCCGGGACTGGAATCGTCTGTCTAACTCTGGCCCGCGCGCAGGGAAGCTTTCCCAGGGTGTGCAGAGGGCCTGCCAGGTTCCAGAGCCCGTCGGGTGGCAGTGTGACCAAATCAAAACATTGTCCCCGTTAACCAGCTTTCTTCCCCTGACTGCTTCTGGCGAACTGCAGCCGAGCTGTTACATCCTTTTAATACTTATATATTCTTTAACTCTAAGGGTGAAAATATTTGCTTTGGTTTTGTTGGCGGGGGGAGGGTTAGTTTTAGTCAGGCCGTGAGACTAGCTGCCTTTCTTATACTCAAGAAGGGAAGCATGGGGTCAGTTTCACAATGATATTTTTCCAAAATATAAAAAATCATGTCCTCCCACCTCTCCGGCAACTCCCACTCAGCCCATTTTCTAGCACACATCGACAACACTGCCACCGAGGCGTTTGCCAGGGAGGCTCTTGATTCAGAGGATCCCTCGGGACCGTGCTTTGCCAGTGTCGATACGCTCCGTTTAGTGCACATTTTGAAACGTTTTAAATCGTATATCCCAGCAAATGTAGTCAGTAATCTTCAGATTATGTTGTCTCACATTCATGTGTAATTTCCAAAAGAAGGAAATGGAGAGGGTGGGGTTAATAGTTGCAGCCATTAAAGCTTCTTAAAACGAAGGGGTGGGGGTGGGGGGAGTCTTTTGTGTGCAGGAGTTGAAAAGAAGCCACTGCTGATTGGTTTTAGCCATTTCCCAGAAATCCACCTCTCAGAGTTGATATTGAATGCTTTGGCCAAAGGCAGGGCAGGTTTTGATGAGTTTTGTTATCTTACTCTGGACCTCTCAGTTATGGGTTTGTGGCTGGGTGATTACATGAATTTTTGATTTGCTAAAAGGTTGTATTTGCAGTGTCTTTATGTTTTTAGTTCATAGCTTCCGGACGCTGTCCTTTTCTTAAATACATATAAGATGAAATGATTTACCTCTGAGATGAGAAGTTTGACATTTCTTCCACAGGATTCTTTACTAATGTTTGCTGGCAGGCTTTGAGCATTTGCTTTGTGCCGGGTCCGTGCTGCATTACCTCACTTGGTCCTATTTCCAGGTTGAGGCAGAGAGAGAAAAGAGACAAACGCCAGTGGCCGCTGGACTGCGGACACCTGCAGGCAGACCAACCGCATCTCCGCAGAGCGCAGCGGAGGAAGCGGCGGGATGAGCTTCTCCAGCGGCTGTGTGCTAGAGCCATCACAGAGTCTGAAAGCCGGGGTTCCATACATAATAGGAGGCGGTGGCCTATAAACCATAGACGTTTACATACAGCCTCCCATATCGGTCATCATTGCCCCTATTTCAGGTGCCCTCACACTAGTCTAAAAGTCTTGAAGATAGAGATATCAAAAATATTTGATTGACCAATATTTTGTTTCGGTTAAAGATCATGAACTTGAACATACATCCAACTAGAGACTTATATGAGACAGTGTGTAGACATTTGTGTGACATTATCAACTTCTTTAAACTTTTTGATAGAGAAGAATGTAAGTTAAAGCAAAGGCCTCATTCTGTCAGGCAGTGCACCGCGCTCTCAGACCATTATCAGCATTTGAACCTAGGTTGGACTCCTTCGTAGAAGGGAGAGGAATGTTTTGATTAAGTGAAATTCAGTCTGTACTTAGATCAGAGAGCAGCTGAGACTAGAACACAGGGTCTGCACTTGTCCCTGTGGCCTCAGGTTGAGTCTTGCTCGGAGAACACAGCAGTCCAACTTTGGTTCTGGCCACAGTTAGGAGGTATGAAGCCAGAAAGAGAAGTCGTAGGTGCTAGAAGGTTGTCTTAAGTCATTGAGACAGGCTTAATGATTTTAGTGAGCCAAGGTCTCGGAGCCCAGAAGGCAAACTGCCCCTCACGTGCTTTCCTAACGTCTGCTGCTGTGGTCTGGCTTCACCCTGAGGCAGTAATCCTCCCCTCAGGAGTGAGGGTCCCCTCTGTAGCTAGGATGGGGGAAATCATTCCTGTGAAACGTGAGGTATGTGTGCTGGGTTGATGGCCCAACAATAGCCCAAGGCAAGCCAGAGCCAAAGATTTCTCAATTTGGGAAGCATCTTTCTTGAGCTTCCTTTCTTTCAAATTTAAACCCCAGTTTCTGGGTAAGTTGGAATATATTTGTAGGGAAAGCCCCTGGTTTGGGTTTAGTCAAGTTGCCAGAGAAAACTGGATCTAAGCAGGAATAAAAATCGCTGACCCCGGTCTCAGAGGTTACATTTTTATTTATGTTTTACATGAGTCATTTTAAATTACAGTGCTCTACCGATATAGAAAGAAGCCTTCCTCTTCCCAACCTCCCCTAGGCACCACATAATGGAAAAAGCAAGAATTTTCTGCATAAGCAAGGCCTTTTCTTTCTTTTTAAAAAAAAAAAACAAAACACACACACACACACACACACACACACACACAAAGCCAGTCTCTGGTGGGACTTTTTCCTGCCCGAATTCCCACTGGTCGACTGTCGCAATTTTTACAAAAGGCCACACAAAAGAGGAAGGCCCATTCTCAGGTCTTTGCCTCTGTGTTATGTGAAGCGTTACTTGTATTTCTGTCCTTGATATCAGAGGAATTATTTCTGAACCTCTCTGGTTGGCATGTAGAAGTTTCTTATCTAAATGGGTTATTTAAGCTCTGTAACTTAAAGTAATACTTTTGATTAAGATTTGTTCTGTTAGACACACAAAACTTTGAAAGGTTTTGATGTTCATTTCCTGGTGTGTGTGTGTGTGTGTGTGTGTGTGTGTGTGTGTGGTTAATGTGTCCTTTCTTATGAACTTTGACTAGATGAAAGGATTTTCCTGAGAGAAAGTTAGCTCTGGGAAGAGCCATCCCTGGAGGTCATAACCTAGAACATTTTTGAAGGGAAATTTCAGCGAATTAAAGAGGGCGGAGTTAGGAAGCTGAAAGTTCTGTTCTACTGTAGCTGTAGCTGAATAAACCATTTCACCCGAATAGTTTCATAATTTGTAGCAAATATGTTTGCAGAAGTCACCAATATTAGTTCATAGTGGAGGAGAGAGAGGAAACCTGCAGCCCCATGAGGAATTTGTACTAATAGTTGTATCTTTTCTTCCTCTCGGAGAACATACATGTAAACCAGCTTTGATAAACACACGTGTCCCAGGTAGCAACCTTTCTTTTGCTTTAGTGGCAGTTTAGTTTGCTTAACCAAAAAGAAGCATTTCAAGATTAGCTCCCAGTCCGGGTCTCTAGCATAAAGCCCGTGCTCAATTAACTTTGGTTCCTGGGAATCCAGATTCTGACTGATTTGTCCTTGAACAGTCACATGGCCAGAGTAACAGGGCACTTAATTGACACTACATAAAATGGTTCCTTAAGTTTCATGGACAATTGACTAACTTCAGTTTCCTTTCTTTACTCTTGTTTACTTCCCACTCTTCTAGAATCAAGCATTAGGTATTCTGGCCTCTTACAATGAGAAGATTAAACAGCTGTAGTTTAAACTGTAGCATTAATTTAGAGTGTTCTGTGGCTGCATTAATTATATCTTCACTAAGATTACATTCCTGTGGATTTGACAGATGCAATAGGCAACAGTATGGCTTATCCAGGGCAAACTAAACTTCTGTTAACCACTGATCCTTGTTGATCTTTTATTTATGCATGAGAAGCTTTTGTAATTGAAATTATTTGACTTGTTTTTTTCTTCTAGTGAGGTAGAAGAAAAAGGAATCAACATGAAGCACAGTTGTGAGGAGTGTATTTGGGATTCTGTTCTTTCATTCAGTGGGACTTAGCAGAAAGCATGTATTAAAAGTTTCTTACCTAAATGGGTTATAATTAAAATAAATAATAAAATTTATTTCTTTTAATTAGAACATTAAACTCATTCGATAGTCCTTGTGAAAACTTTTCTTCTAACTGCATATTTTATATCTAGTAATCATAAATTTCTTGGTACAATGAAGAGTTTGTGACTCTAGCTCATGCTGAATATATTTATGTTACTGTTCATTCAATAACTGACTGGTCAGATCCATTGTTGATTTTAAGTTTTCCTCCTTTGTTTTCTAATACGTTTAAGCCAATGTATGTTTTGGAAAAATTCACTTGCTTGAACTTCTTAGATCTTATGTGGAGATGAGTGGGACTAGAGGTAAGAAATAATAGCTTTTCCTGGACATCATTGGAAACTCTGTAATTATTGTATTGTACAACTTATCCCATGGTTATGTAGACAATTTTTAAGATATCCAAAGTAGTGTGCAGTTTTATTGACCTCTTTGCATCCCGGTGGTGCAAGGAATTGTTTTTGTTATCGAGGGGACAAAACAGGGGTGAAGTGACTCATCGTTAATTGCCGGGTTAAATCAGGCATCCAAGTCCCTCTGCTTCGGGTCTCTGAGACTCGGCTGCTGTCCTCAGAAGGAAGAAATCATCTCAGATCCGAAAAGAACACTGCATGCCATGTGCAACGGGTCTTATTAACTGTCCCCTGTTTTCTAATCAGGAGGAGCCCTGGTTGGAGGGAAATTTTGAACTACTTTAGTACTCAACAAATCCTTGTCACACTTCATAATTACTCATTACATTGTGAATGGCTGTATTGAACAACGGTGTGGTTGTGCCTCTTGGAAAATTTGGAATTCTGATGAACGTGCTTTCTTCCCTTTATCATTTTCCGTGAGTTGAGCTTTTCAGTATGTTACATTTGGGTCCTTGCGTCGTGGGGAAGATACATAGGTGAGTGAGTTTGTGACTTGATGCCACCACTGCTTTCTGCTCAGCACCAGGTCTTTTCGCATTGTTCTTGCTAACGCGGAGGGCTGTGCACAGGCTGGCATCTCAGGGGTTTGAACAATGCCCTGGGCCAGCCGTTGGTCCTAATTGCTGGGACTGATTTGTTGTGCGGCCTAAAGTCACTCACATACTTAGCATTGGAGTTCTCGTGTGTAAAATAGAATCGATGACGCCCCTCCAAGCCAAGGATTTCCGTGAGGAATCATGGTCACAGCTAAGTCCTTAAACTAGGGTATTAAAAACCAGATCATTTGGTGCAAACCAAATATTTGTTGATACCATTTAAAGGTTTTAAAAATGTTTGGCCTATAATACATGCCACGCACCCACAAAATGTTTTGTGTACTTACCTGATAGGTTTAGATCTGAAGGAAATGGAAGGGGATTGACATTGGTTACCCACGGGAAATAAAGATGTAGGGCCGGTTTTAAACAGGTAAAAATTACATGAAGCGGTGTTCTGTGGAGAGTAGTAATGAACTCTTTTTCATCCTCTCGGAGGCTGTCCACAGAATAAGCAGGGTTAAATTACAGCAGAACTGCATAACTCAGACCGCAGTGGTTATAGATATTGTCCCCTGGAACATGTTGCCTAGTCAAGTCCTGTATTCTTTGTACATTGTAGGTCTTCGTTACGTGTACTGTTGTTGGGGAGCCACTGCAGAGTCTTTAATATGCCACGTGGATATATTCTGTACTTACTCTATGGCTTACGTGGTAATAACACTGTCAAAGCCATGCTGGGGTGGCAGGGAGCGGGAGGTCCCTTTTCTTCTCTTTATTTTCCATGCAGTTAGAGATTTTAGATTTAATATTCTCAGGTCTTCTTTTTCTCTCACAAGGCCAGCATTACAACTATTTCACTTTTATAACTGGAGGGAGGAAAACTATCTAAACCAAATCTTTTGCCTAAATTGTCTTAGCAATAAAGATTGCCACCTACTGGTCAAAAGAAGAATTAAAACGCAGAAACAGTTGCCTGTGACAATTATTTTGAAGGTGCTCTCGGTTGAGGTATTTGAAAAGGCATGATTTAACGAGGAGTCTTTGTGATTTGAATTTCTCAGCCAGTCTCATTAAGTCATAGCAGATATTTTAAAAGGATTTTATTTGAATGGGATGTTAGGTGGATAAATGCACTTTTAAGCAGACAAATGTTGGAGGCTTTATTTTGAAAACAAGTTTTAAACTCTTGTTAGTTTGGGCTTTCCTTCAACATAAGCTTCGAAACTCAGAATTTCCTGTCTAACCGAAGTGGGGTGGGCTTGGCGACATGAGCTTTTTGTGCTTCTTGATAGCAGGATCTGTTTTCCCTGGTCATGAGCACTGTATAGAGAACAGCTCCCTGAGTGACTGAGTCTCCCCGAGTCATGGGGACACCCATCCTTGGAGCATTTGATTTAAAAGAAAAAAATGTTTGTTTTTATTTTTTTTTTATTGTCAGAAATGGTTACAAACTGGGAAATTTTTCTTTATAATAATTCTTCCCTCAATAATTGGATAGATACATAAATTCAGTTATTAAGAACTAGAGGCCTGGTGCATGAAATTCATGCCCAGGGAGGGGGCGTCTCCTCAGCCTGGCCTGTGCCCTCTCGCAGTTCAGGACAGGGAGTTGGGCCTAAGCCGGCAGTGGGACACCCCTCTCGCAGTCCGGGACCTCTTGCTCCTTACCACCCACCTGCTCGCTGCTTTTTACCGCTGCGGAGGAGGTGGGAGAGGCTCCCAACACCACTGCTGCACTTGGCAGCTGTGAGCCCAGCTTCTGGCTGAGCAGCGCTTCCCTGACCACCAGCAGACAATTCCTGCTGTGAGTCTCTGCCCCTGGTGGACAGTGCACACCATAGTGACCAGTCGTTCTGGTCATTCTGCTGTAAGAGTCGCTTAGGCCTTTATTATATAGATACTTAAATATAAAACACCAGTGTAGCAGATGTTCATTGATAACACTGTATCATCTTGATAAATGCATGTCCCCTCTGTGTCCCCTATATCTAAACACCCTTCAAATCTCGAGAAAATGAAAATTTACATAGATTAGAGTTTTATCTATGGTTGTATGTACATAAAAATTAGATCCTCCTCCACTATCCAGAGGATAGATATATTTGAAAGCATTTTATGTCAATATATACTCAATTTTCTAATCTCGTGTGTTAATTTTTTATTCCTAACCAATAGGAATAAAACAACCATTGTTCCTATTTTAAGCTTTTTTTTCTAATGTAAAGCATTTCCCAAATAACCATTTGATAACTTTTGTTGGCATTACATATTTAATTAATTTGGCAAAGTTTATTACTCCCTCTTCTCTCCCCCCACCCCCATACATACACACACAAACATACCCAGCTTGGGAACTAAGTACCCTTAACAGCTAAAGAAAGTGGCACAAGGGAATTGGGAGAACCATATGTTATTTGCTTTATTTTTTACATAGTGCACCTATATATGTGTGAAAATGTATGTAAACTGTTATAAAACAACATATTGATGAATTTAAATGAGCAGGCACAATAAAAAAGCAACAACAGAAAAACAAATAGAATAGTTGTTGGAGTTGAGGTCATAATAAATCAAGGAATGTTTCCTGAGGCAGGTGTAAAACATTTCTATATTGTAGCAGATCCCTTGGACATCAGCAGTAGGCTTATCCCTGGTGTTGCTGTATCATTTGAAATGCTGAGAGAGAAAGGAGGTGACTGTGAACATTGTCAAGGGATTTAAGAGTTGAGCATTTTATGTAGGAAAGTTAAAATGCATTGTTACAATCAGTCTGTGTAACTTCCTTCTGTAAAGACCTGCCCATTTACCAGTAATGATACCTTCTTTTGCTTCTATTTTTGTCTCTTCCTTTAGGAAAAGGAACGTATGCTTACTCATTATTTAAAATTCAGAGTCATTTTCCTGTTCCAGTTGGTTATGTTCCTGCCATTAAAAGAAGAATAGATTTAGGTACACACGAAACTTTTATCCCTTTTAAATTTCAGCTTTTTCCAACTACCCAACTTTTATTTATCCCTTTTAAAATTTTACTCTTTTCAACTGTCAGGTCTAAATAGAGGTACCCTCCCCCCCTTGGCCTTTTTGTAGTGTACTTCCATAAAAGCAGATACACTAGTACAGGGCTTTCTCACTGCTGCCTTGGCCCTTGCTGGTCCTGTCATAGAATCTAGTACTTAAGCACGTGTGACTGAACCCTGCAAAGTCAAATTCCTTTTCAAAGAACATTGTTTTGGGCATTTGGACTTTGTCACTAGTTTCTTCCTCCCAGTGCCATCGGTTAAGCTCAACAGGCCATTCTAGGAATCCTGTTATCCCAGAACTCCCGTTGCTACACTAATGATGGAACCTCCCGTAAAGCTGCATTTTAGTAGGTGTTTATGGGCATCACTTACCAAGCATTTCAAGTGTTCTTTGAATGAAACTACTGGGGGAAAAGCTAGCACACTTTCTCAATCTGGCCATCATTTGCACATTCCACAGAGAAGCCAGTTGATAGACTTTTGGTGAGTAAATAAATGGATGACTGAATAGCTGTCTCATGCCAGTGACCTTCAGTTGTTCCTCCGGAGAAGTGGAGGTGGTTCCCTGACACACACACACACACACACACACACACACACACGTGTACACTGTCATTTATTAACGTGCTCACTGTGTGCCAACTCCTGGGCTGGATGCTGGAGTCCCCATAACGAACAGGGCATCTTCACTGCGTCACTGAAGCTCCTCACCTAGTGGAGGGAAGCAGAGAGCATGCGTGCCACCAACCCGCTGTGGGAACGGAAGGAGGCACCCACCTTCATCCTCCCCACTGTGCCGCCCTCAGGTCACTGCCCTTGCTTCTCTCGAGGGCTAGATTCCATGGGTCCTGGGATCCCTGCGACAGGCCCAGCAGGCAAGGGAAGGCACGGCAGCGGGAACCCCTGTGTTGCTCTCCTGTGCTGCCAGACCTCCTCTGGCTCTTGTATCTCCCAGCCTCCCTGACCTGTCACCACCCCTGCCTCTGACGTCATTTGCAGAGGAGGGAGGATTGGATTGCCCCCATTGGTCTTAACATACTTAGATGCAGAGATTATCATAGGTGAGTTAGGTTTCCATATTTGTATTACCCACAGTGTCACTCAAATATGTCCATTGACAGTCATCACCAGTGAAGTTATTTTAAAGAACTTGAGTGAAACAGACTTTGGTGGTCTGATGTGGGGGACCACCAAACTCCAACACTTCTGAGAGAAAACTATTCCTGGATTTGCACAACCAGTTTACAAGATAAGCGCTGGAAACACAATCCAGGCGTGTGTTTGAACTTCCTGTGTAGGCCGGCAGCCATTCTAGGGGAGCCCAGCCTTGCGTGTCCCCACCCGACCTGTTGTTCTAAAGGCAGTGCTGCTGGCGGATTTTGAATAAACTCTTCAAGCTCTTAGGTTAGTTGGATGATTTCAAAACATACTTATCAGTGCTACCGAGCTAAGGGAAACTTCATGCATGTCCTGAAAGGTCCTTTTAAGTCGGGACTGTGTGTGTGGACCTGTTCTGCATGTGCTGCGATTAACCTGATACGGCGTGTTGCCCTGAGACTCCCCAAGGGAGAAGGGGAAGGGAGAGAGAGGATTCATTTTCTGACACAGCCAACTTTTTGATGCTAAAGATTGGCCTTCAAAACCATCAGCACACAATGGGTTACTGCTCTTCCTTTCAGATAAGGATCCCATTTGGTTCTTTTGGCCACCTGCCTCCATTCCTTAAGATAGGTGATGCAGTGGATCTGTTGGCTAAGATTGCCTTTGTCATTGTGGAAGTAAAAATTCCCGAATCCTTGATTTTTAAAAAATTATTGGCATCTGCCTGAGGAATGAAGGGTTCCAGGTTTGATTCCGGTCAAGGGCATGTACCTTGATTGTGGGCACATCCCCGGTGGGGGGTGTGCAGGAGGTAGCTGACCTATGATTCTCTCTCATCTAACTGTCTCTCTCCTTTCCTCTCTGTAAAAAAATCAATAAAACATATTAAAAATAAAATAATGTAAAATTCTAGGTTTAGTAAGCGTGCCGGAAGTGTGTACTCTGGATCAAACCTGTGCCACACATCTCTGGCAGTCTGAGCATGAGGTCACTCAGAAGATGGAAGGTGCAAAGGTGTTTGCTAAGTTGGTTTTTCAATGTAATCTGTTATTTAAAAAGAAAATTAAAAAGGTAGTTTTTAAAATGAGTTTGTTCGAGCCCCTAATGGTCCTGAAGGGCCCCACTTGTTTGGCAGAAGGGAGGGGGCTGGACATTTGTGAGCCGCTGACTAACACAGGAAATGCATGGAGGGCGGGTGAAGTCAGCCTCCAGGTTGGGGCTGCGGTGTGTGGAGGGCTTGGTTCCTGTAGACCTGGCTTCATCAGCCACTGATTTCTGACGGCCAGCCCAGCCGCAGACTGTAGGAAGCTTTGCTAATGGGCTAGGATCACAGATCCTTTTCTTTCTTTCAAACCTTCCAGCCTTTTCATGAGTCCAGTTTTCAGACTTTGCAAATTTTCTCAGTCTTTCTGTACTCCCAGAGGAAAGCACACGGTTGACAGCCCTGAGAGAGGGGAAAGAGCAAACCGCTTATCGGCCAGGGAGGCCGGGCGGGAGTTGTGCGGGCCCCGCCCCGTTGGGGGTCGGCGGAACCTTGGCCCTGAGCACAGGCATGGGTGATCTTGGAGATGTTCTGGTTGGATCATGAGTTTGAGCTTGGAAAGCACTGCCTCCGGTTCACCAGCAGGAATGAGGCAGAATTCACGATTTGGTGTCTTAAGACTTTAATGTTTGCCAAATGCTTGAGCAATCCCTCACATCCCATTGAACTGAAGAGCTTATGACTTGTTTCACAGTAAGTCCAGCAGAGATAGAAAAAAAGGTCAGCCCCTTGCAGCTCTCTCCTGCTGTTCAGATGAAGACCTAAGCCACCCAAACCCCTCGTGGCACGCTGTCCCACGCCACGGATCAGCAGCATTGCAGGCTCAGTTGCAGGCGGACCTGAGGAGTGTGTGACTGATGACGGGCAAGTACCTACATGTGTCTTTCATTACTCGGTTGCCTTAGGTTAGGAGATGCTGTTTAAGTTGGCAGATAGATTTATTGAAAGCAAAGCTTGTCACTGGTGAGATTACTAATTTCACAAAAAAAAAAAAAAGAATCAAATGCCAAGTGAGATAAGGAAGGGAGTGTGTAGGATTTAAAAGTATGGGGAAGCCTTCGCGTTAGCAAGAAAAAGTAGAATTAAATGTGGTTTTCATTTGTTGTACTGGGTTTGTGATAATAATGTTTCAGTAGTAAACTATAGGATGTGTGTGTGTGTTTTCTGAACTTCAGAATCCTAGAAGTTATTGAGAAGTTTTAATGTTTTATCCCCGAGTCATATTCTAGTAGTAAATTAGTATTTTTTAAGAGACTTACTGGTGGTCAGAGCAGGCCTTTTTGCGGACTTTTTGTTTCCTAAGGCTTTTTTATTTCCTTGGGCAGAGTGTGTGGGGAGTGTCGAATGACCCATCCTAACTTTCTCGGCAGCTCACCTCCTGATGGCCCGCGGCCGTTAGCGGCAGCCGCCTGGGCCGCGTAATGGCTATGAAACCCACCTTGTTCTGTTTCTCTCCCCGAGCCTTCCTCCGGGGGCTGTTTTGTCTGTCTGTCTTTGTTTTTCACACAGTAGTTGGTGGGGGGAAAAATTGTAATTAAGTAATTCAGGATGAATGTGAATTTTTACCTTGTCTCTTTTTTCTAGCAATACTCATTATATCTGCATTGCTGTCTCTCTCCCCAAGTTAGTACTGATATGCATACTTTCTTTCCTTGAATGTTTTCGCTTCCTTGGCTTTTTTGTTTCCATGAAATGAATTAATGGTTGGTGATATTTCTGATTGCCACCTTTTCGATTTAAAGTGGGTCTTCGCTCACATCTTTGCTTTTATGCATCGAGCTGTGGCTTCCCAGTGTCCAGGGCTGTTTCGTGACACTTATCCTACATTTCAGACAAGGACTCATGCGTCCCATAGGACTCGAACTGCACTTGGAGAGAGAGCAGCTAGCAAATGGAATAACTCTTTTCTTGTGAAAGGTTCCAGCCCTTTTAAACGAGACTCGGAGAAATAGAAAACAAATATTCTTGGGAAGAAACTGGGTTTATTCGTTCTTGGCTAAAATTTTAGCAAAGGAAAGAACATTTCCTCTGGCCTCAGGAGCACATTCAATGTGAAATATCACTGTTTTCAAAAGAGCTCAACTTAAATTTATTTCTGGGTCATTTATTTGACTTGAAAATAAATGGATCTAGTCCTCATAAAAGAAAGGGTTCAGAGTCCTGTTTTAAGTAAACTGAAGAGCCCAGTAAGTTAGGCAAGATGCTCCCAGCAGCAGCTATCAACTAAAAACAGCTGGAACTTACAGAGGTGTTTGCAAATGCCTACCGGGAGCCGGGGGAGCGGCGAAATGTGGTACAAGTTAGTTCCAGCTGCACGCAGCACTTGACTAAGCAGGTGGCCAGTTTATTTAGCTGGAGGAATGACTGCAAACAATGAACTAGAAACCGATCTGTATCAATTCCAAGAAAAGAGCTATGAAATGTCTTCCTTTTATTTTCCCATGAGCCCCCGTTTTTTTTTTTTCTTTTGTATTTTGATAATCTTTCCAAAATCCTGAGTGATTCTTAAATGTTTGCCATTTGGTCATCAGTGCTTCATATAAACGTTATATAAGTCAGCGGACCAAACTTTTTGTTTGAGCAAACTTCTGGTGATCGCTCTGGGAACTTCCTATTCTTCTGGGACTGTCAGCAAATAGGAGGCCAGGCCCGGACAGAGGGATTCTGCATTCTAAATCCAAACATAGCCGTTCAGGGGTTTTGTCGTTTTGTACGGTCAGGTCCCTTCCTTATCCTCCTCCCCCTCTTCAATTAGGATGGAAAATTGAAAGTTTGCTGAAAATAATTTTGAGTGGGATTTTAGATTTGAAAAGGAGCAGAGGGATTATTCAGTCCAACTTGCAAAAAAAAGAAAGAAAGAACCAAAGAAAGAAAGAACAGAAAGAAATAGAGGATGAATGATGTAATCTTGGGACACTGGAATCTCTTTATGAAAGCAGAAGTCATCGTACGGTATTTCCATCTAAAACTTCTATTCAAAAGGGCATATTTAAAAGAGCGTTGTATTAGTGAAATCTTCAACTAAAAAAATGACCCTGTCTCTGGCCTGGTGGCTCAGCTGGTGAGAGCGCTGTCCCATACACCAAACCACCCAGCGTTTGTGGGTTGGGGCCCATAGGACCAGTGTTTCTCTCTCTCAGATCAAGTAACGTATCCTCAGTTGAGGGGGGGGAATTATTTTTAACTTTAAAAAATGACTCTGTGTCAGGAATCCTAAGGATAAGTTTATGGTACGTTACTGGCACACTGGCTTAATATAATATTTAGGTTAACTTTACATTGGAGCTGGCCCGAATGGACCCAGTGTTGAGTTAGTTACCATTTGTAACTTACTCTTTACAGCTTTGGTTTAAAATGACACCTTGGGAAGTGCTTAGCTCTCTGGCTCATAACCATAATCATGTTTCTTTTAGGTCTTGACACTTTATATAATATAGGAGAGTGACATTGCCTAAGTACAGTCTCCCACTTTTTTTTTTTTTTTTTTTTAATGAGGCAAATGAAGCAATATCTTAAATTAAGTCAGGGTTTCCTGAGGTTCCGGAATCTTGTTCCCAAATTTTCCACTGGGTAACCTCCAAATCCTCCTCTTGCACTTGTCCCCGCTTGACACGAGTCGGGCCACATTTTGTACCACGAGCGGCTGCCGTGCTGCCCTGCGCCGTGCTTGCCGGGAGAGCCATCCTTCCAGGGAAATGAATCCGGAGAGGCCGGAACATTCGTCACCGGGCGGCTCCAGGAGCTTTTTAGAGCTTAACTTGTAAGGTTTCTAAACCGATGATGAAATTCAGAGCAGCATGTAGTTTTTAAAAAATTTCCAAAGGAGGATTGTTTTGGCCCCTGATTTTCGAGGTGCTCGCTCTGGAGTTCCTGTCAGACACAGGGTTTCCATGCCACGATGTGAAGGGGACCGCCCACCCGCCCCGGTGAAGGAACAAGTGGTGAATTCCGTCCGGGCCTCTCCCCGTCTTTGGAGGCATTCATTTCCCACCGGGCTGCATGCGAATGGCATCTTTATCTGGTCAGCCCCTGGCCTCGGCCTTATTGTCCGTCTCCTTCAGCAGCGGGTTCCACAAATGTCGCTCTTGTCAGCGACTTATTCCTGACCCTTACGGACCAAGCATTCATTTGAAGCGAGGCTCCATGAGATAGTTTTTGGGGGAAATGGGTCCGTGAATTTATAATGAGCTGGATCTTCATTTTGAGTACTTTTTCATGGTACACTATTCTTTCAGGACCCCACGCTGACTGTTCCCACCGCTCTCATGACGTGGGAGGGACTCGGGGCAAAAGTGAAGCACGTTGTCAGTGTGAAGCAGCTACTTCCTCCAGTATTAGTAACTGTCGTCATTGCCCACCCCTGGAATGGGGAGGTTATAATATGCACATTCACGAATGCTCTTACGTTGTTTGGAACATTGTTTACACTTGTGCAAAATTCCCGAGAAGTGATGATTGTTTAGGACTGTGGTCTGCAAGACATTTCACATTAAAATGCTGATAACATCTTCAAAAAAAACCCTCGGAGACGTGGGCTCTGCAGGCCCGGGGAAGGAGTGCCTTTGTGGTTTTATTCTATTCTCTGAAGCACCCGGTTGCAAGTATGGACACTGAATTATAGGGAAGTAGTCACAGAAATCTTTAAAACCAGGGATCTGTTTCTTTAAAACAGCACCTCATTCAAAGCAACTTGGATTACCCCAATGAGGACTTTTTCTGTTCTTGAATGAAAGTAGCCTGAACTTACTACTTACTTATTAACCTATTGCCTTTCTCTACCTGGACCTCTGGTCCCTGCTTTTCTCTTTAACTTGTCTTTATTCTTTCCTCCCTCCCTCCCTCCCTCCCTCCTTCCCTCACTCCCTCCCTCCCTCCCTCCCTCCTTCCCTCCCTCCCTCCCTCCT
The DNA here is from genome assembly GCA_963924515.1 of Vespertilio murinus. NCBI lineage: Eukaryota > Metazoa > Chordata > Mammalia > Chiroptera > Vespertilionidae > Vespertilio > Vespertilio murinus. Next base: position 33,603,566 of record OZ004705.1, read on the forward strand.
TCCCTCTCTCCCTCCCTCCCTTATTCCCTCATTCCCTCTCTTTCATTTCTCTCCCTCTCTCTCTCTCTCTCTCTCTCTCTCTCTCTCTCTCTCTCTCTCTCTCGTTTTGAGGGTTAAAAAAAGGTATAAAAGCATTTTTTAATCTTTTAAATGCTACAGAAATCCAAGGTGTGACTGTTACAGTACTTAATTTTGCCGTGTGGTCCGAAGCTGACAGTTGTTGACAGTGAGCAGGGGCAGGCGTCCCACAGGCTCATCTGTCTCAGCTCTGCTGAACCCACTGACCGGAGAGTTTTAGTGATCTTATTTAGACACATTTTAATGATTCACTCGTAGCGAAGTACTGAAGAGTCATACATGTGCATGTGTGCTTTCAGAGAAGATTATGCCTGAAATTCTGCAATTAGGAAAATTTGGCTGGAGACCCCTCTTGTTTACCACAGATCCTGCAGAAATGCAAACATAACCCTGGAGGAGAAGCCTCTGTTAATATGGGGCCAACCGTTAGTAATTTAATGTTGATCCTGTTTATGCCTTCAGCTTGCTGTCTGTAAAAAGACCCCCAGAGGGGAGAAAAACAGGCATGACAGTCAGTCAGGGCTGGGAAAATGGACATGCTACACTGTGAAGTTAAAATGTTCTGCTCATACTTTTTCTTGTGTTCTGCAAAATGGTCTTCTCTTTCCTTTGTTCAGACAACTTTTCCAGAACAGATTGATTAACATTTCCAAATAGTCACTTTATATGGCAGATACCTGGGTTTTTTGTTTGTTTGTTTGTTTTTGTTTTTCCTAACACCATACCATTTTTTTTAATTGTTCATCAACAATTTCTGAATTATTCATATACTGTCTTCAAGTACTGGGTGAGGAAAGGACTAGTACTTACGGGTGTCAAAATCTCGATGTTACATTATCTCAGGGCTTATTGTTCAGTATTGGTAGCAGAAATACATAACACAATTGTTCAGCTCTTTTCCAGCATCAAGTTCAATTCATAATACTATTCATAGAGCACTTGAAAGGATCTTAAAAATGATAACCCAATCCATATAACTTACATCTAAGGAAACTGAGGTCCAGAAAGATTCTACTTAGAGGAGTAGAACCAGTGTTCACTAACAACTTCCATGTGCCAGGCAGGCCCCGACACAGCGCAGGGTAAAACTGAATTCTTTTTTATAGCGGCATAGTACTCCATTGTGTAGATGTACCATGGTGGTTTAATCCACTCATCTGCTGATGGGCATTTAGTCTGTTTACAAATCTTAGCTATGGTAAATTGTGCTGCTACAAATAGAGGGGTGCATATATCCTTTCTGATTGGTGTTTCTAGCTTCTTGGGATATATTCCTAGAAGTGGGATCACTGGGTCAAATGGGAGTCCCATTTTTAGTTTTTTGAGGAAACGCCATACTGTTCTCCACAGTGGCTGCCCCAGTCTGCATTCCCACCAGCAGTGCACGAGGGTTCCTTTTTCCCCACATCCTCGCCAGCACTTGTCGTTTGTTGATTTGTTGATGATAGCCTTTCTGACAGGTGTGAGATGGTACCGCATTGTCTTTTTGATTTGCATCTCTGGGATAATTAGTGACTTTGAGCATGCTTTCATATGTTTCTTGGCCTTCCTTCTGTCTTCTCTTGAAAAGTTTCTATTTAGGTCCATTGCCCATTTTTTTTATTGGATTATTTATCTTCCGTTTGTTAAGTAGTTTGATTGAACCACCTTCTTTAAATGTTGATTTATATCTGACATTAATCTTTTCAAGCTGTTTAGTGCAGGTGGTATGGACACAGCTTTACAGACCGCACACTTCCTCCTGAGCGTCAGTTTCCTGGGTAGCATCAGAAAGTAGCACATGCTACCAGGGTTTGACCTGCATAGCCAAGCCCTAAAACCATAAATTCACACCTCGAGAGCCTTGCTGACTTGATAAATCTCTATGTCAACTGTCTCTTAGGGTGGGCTCCTCAATCCCTCCTTAGAAATTCAGGCTCAGGCACCCCACTGCCTTCAGACTCAGAGCCCTGAGTCTGTTCGGTTCTTGTTGCGTTTCCTGAATAGTAATTTTGGATTCAGGACCTTCTAGCGATTTATAATGTTGTCGTATAATCTGAGTTGGGAGCTGCTTGCCACTTCCAGTTTCTGACACCCAGAAAACACTTTGCATTTGGATAAAACAATAGCTGCTTGCCTTTTTAAAGGAAGAGTTTCTCTCCTGGGTCCAAACTGGGAGCAGACATTTGAGCTGTGCAGCTCATTTTTTTTTTTTTCTCTCAGAAGTGTCATTAGGAGCTGGGCTTAAGCTTCATGCTCCATGAACTTGGGAAAAGTAAGGCTTTAGGCCTGAGAGCAGACCACAGGGGCACCTGCTAAAGGGAGACAGCCTGTGGCAGCACAAGCCGTCACTGAAGTTCCCCCATCCCTGTCCACGTCCCGTGCCATGCTGCCTTTTAGGCAGGGGTCTGAAGCCCAGGATGCACATAGTATTGTGACCAACACAGCTGAGACTGTGTTAGAATTGATTTATTAAGCTGCTGCTTCTGTATAGAGGGTGTGTTAAGTAGAGACTTTGAAAGCGAAGGTACTGGGCTATCAAGATACAGGCCAGTGGACTATCTTACCAGGAGGAAAGACAGCTCCGCGAGGCACCTGCCTCTGCTTCCAATACTAGGTACAGAATTTCTGCCTCCTCCCCCTTTAGTATTAACAGAAGTTCTTTTGTCTTGTAGCCAATATCAGACATGTTAATAATCACTAATTTCATAAATGAAATGATTGCAGCTTCCAGCTGTTAAGATGTGAACCTCAGCAGACTTAGGCTTTCTGACTTAATAGCTAGACTGTGGCAGGCAGCCGTGCCCTGAAAACGGGACCTATGTCAGCTGCGGTCAGCTTCCTGTGTCCAGCAGGAGATACCAGACACACTTATACTCATCCTAAGGGGAGCCAGTAACAGACCGAGAGCCATCAGATGAAACAGCTTTACAGATCATGGCATATCTAAAGAACCAACTTACAGGTCTGCCTATTACCCCCACCCCACCCTGGGCATTGTGACAGACACCAGGACACCTGCTTCCTGGTGTTCTTCTTCTTTTTTTTTTTTTTAAATATATTTTATTGATTTTCTACAGAGTGGAAGAGAGAAGGATAGAGAGTTAGAAACATCAATGAGAGAGAATCATCGATCACCTGCCTCTTGCACACCACCCACTGGGGATGTGCCCGCAACCAAGGTACATGCCCTTGACCAGAATTGAACCCGGGACCTCTTAGTCTGCAGGCTGACACTATCCACTGAGCCAAACCGGTTTCGGCTGGTGTTCTTTACGTTTACAGTAATGAACACTGCAGTTGCCCCAGCTCCCTCCCATCCCCCCCGACTCAAAGCCTCTACAGTGGCGTCACGCTAACCTTACACGCTGAGAGTAAAGAAAGCAGAACTCTTATTTGGCCCTCTCGGGATATAAGGAAGTTGGTTCTTTATATAACTTCTTAGTTTTATTTCGAAGCTCACACATTCTCCAGAGAACCAGATTGACACTGAGAAAACTGAAGACTCTTCTAGAGCCTCGCTGCCCAGTGTAGGGCCCACCACCATGCGTCACAGTCACACTGAGCCATTGAGTGTGGCCAGGTCAAGCTGAGATGAGCTAAGAGTGTAGAAGAGCGTAATATATCTCATTAACAGCTTTTATATTTATTGTACAGGTGTTGGCAAAAGCAGGTTGACAGTTGTGAGTAGGCAAAACAGTTTATTCTTATATTATTTCTTTGTAACACAACTGTAAACCTACTCTTGCCCACCCCTGCATGCTGAAAAGATAATATTTTGGATATATACGGTTGAACAAAAGATTGAATCTGTTTATTTTCACTGGTAATGTGGCTACCAGAAAATTTTAAATCACATATAGGGTTCATAATTGGACCCCATTATTACTACTAAAAGCCATTTTTTCCTCTGAATTTCTGGTGTAAATTCTGCTTGGTTTTTATATTTTTATATCCTGTTGAATTTCTTTTCTTTTTAACAAAACTAATTCAGTTTCTAACTTTTAAAATTTATTAGGGTGACATTGGTTAATTACATGGGGTTCGAGTGTGCGGTTTTATGATACTGGTATTCTGGACTGATTTTCATGTACACCAATGTCTTGTCTTCCAAAGTGATCAGTTGGTAGAGAAAGGACCATGGAAATGGAAATGATTTTCAAGGATGAAGAGGGTTGGTTGTCATCATGAATGAGGGAGTCCTCTCATATAGTGGGTGTAGATTAGATATGTTCATTATCCAGTAGAATATCATAGCATTTTCAGAATACAGTATGTAGGAAATGGGCCGATCAGGGGGTGGCTGTTCTTGAGCTCCCTACTTTCCAGGTCTGCCCTTAAACTAGAGAACTCTTATCTTCCTAACTCTGTGCACTGGCTCTTGGCAGTCCAGTTTCCAGAGTAGTGAGTGCACTGGGCTGTACCAAGAAAAGGTGCAGTCTCTGCGGAAACCATATGCCCTGAAGGAATTCTTGGGATGACACTGAATTAGTACACAAGGATCCGTTGGAAGGAAGATGGCTTTATGTCTTCTAAACCAGATAACAGCTGTGAGCCCAGACAAATCAGTAACCTCTCTGAATCTCAGTGTTCCCCTTTGTAAAATGGGGGTGATGATAGAACCTTCCTCATGATGAGATAACTTCAGACAGACTTGGGCTGTGGTGTCTGCTCTGCCAGACACTAGTCAGGTGACCTTGCCGTAGCCACCTAACCTCTGTCTTTCCCATGTACAGAGTGAGAATGATGTCCTTCGCAAGGCTGTTGTCGTGACTCAAGAAGTGACCCAAGTGACTAGAGCAGCATCTAGGCCAGTGACTGTTTTCTTGCCTCCTCACCTCCCTCAGCCTGACTTTCCTGATCTCCATCCCCCATTTTCTCTAATTCATGATGTACAGAAACTGAGTTAAAAGTGACAGTCTCTGGTTTGTGGTAGTCTTGACTTTAAGAACATATGGTTACTTAGTTGTCCTCTCTTAGATGTACATGTAGACATTGGAGAAATGTTTTAGTCCTTTTTAATTTGTTCATTCTGACAGACTGAAATTTATATCTCACTTGAAAATACTACTTCAAAAAAGCTCCCCCCCTCAGTTAGAAATTATAAGTTGAAGTAGCCCAATAAAATATAATTAAATTGTGTCATTTTTAATTTATTTAATGTCATCACCTCCCCTACTCCCCATTTTGAAGTAATTTCTTTTTTAGAAAATATTTTATTGATATTTTACAGAGAGGAAGGGAGAGGGATAGAGAGCTAGAAACGTTGATGAGAGAGAAACATCGACCAGCCACCTCCTGCACAGCCCCGATTGGGGATGTGCCTGCAACCAGTGTACATGCCCTTGACCAGAATCGAACCCGGGACCCTTCAGTCCACAGACCGACGCTCTACCACTGAGCCAAACCAGTCTCGGCTGAAGTAATTTCTTACTTAGTACCAACTTCATTCATCCTCCGTGAATTTTTGCCAGATTTGCAGCAGTGCAGTGCCTTAGGAGAAAATAGAGTTGTTTTAAGAGTAACTCATGATTAAATGTAAGCTAGTAATTATATGTTGGTCGTGTGATCTCTTTGATTTTTATCTTCCAATCATGGAATTGAAGGACTAGAAATTATGTTACAACTTCTTAGCTAAACCTTCCCACTTCCCTGATGTGGAAGTGAAGGCCTGTGATTGACATATCTGGAACTCATCTCCTCGCCTGTTGTCTGATTTTTTTTTCTCCTATTACTTCGCAATGGCCTTTCAACTGTTTTCATATGCTATAGTAACCATGCATAGGTAAGGAGTATTTTTTTTTTTTACATAAAAGTCACAGAAAGGTTGCAACGTATTTTATAAATTAAATCTCTATTTTCTCCAAGAGGTTACATTAAATGGCCCCCAAAAGTATTTTCTGGCCTACAATGAATATGTGCCTTGAAATAGATAATGCAAAAAGTGACCAACAGGGGGAAACCTAATATAGCCTTTTAAATTAATTTGCTTAACTTCTAGGCCCTTTTAAAAAATTACCCAAGCTCCCATGGAAGCCAGCAAAAAACATCTGTTGTTTTATTTATAGCCACAATTTCTAAGAAGCATATTCTATAGCAGATGAAAAAGAAGTTGACAGCTCATAATTCATAGAGTTACTGAGGCCTAATCTGATAGAACAAAATGTACAAAATCCCTCCCTCCCATGGCTCAGGCCTTATCACTTCCCTTTCAACTGGAGAGCAAGTGGTGCAATGGAGAAGTGGGGCATAGGCGGCGAAGGAAGAGGGGACTCTGAGAGGAGAATGCGGAGAGGAGCACCCTGCGGTGACCAGTGACTGCTGCCACCCCTGGGCCCCTCCGCCCGCCGCCCCCAGCCTGCGCCACCAGGTACTTTTAATTAACACCATTACAGGTATTTTCATCATAGCAAATGAACGTTTTCCTTACCATTCCCATTTCTCAATGGGAAGTTTTAGTCGTGTGCTATCTACAAATTGTTACCAATATATTTTCTAGCAAGAAACTCACGCTGGTTAAAATTTACTGATTGAGTACTTTCTTATCTGGATCCAGTTTTACTTTCACCACTTAGCTCTTGTTTATTTGGCGTAGCTGCATTTTTTTCCTGCTGACTTTGAAGCAATTATAAAAATACCCAGTTCTCATGGATCACCTATCTGTATATTGTTTTGCTTATTTCTGAGACTCTCGGGGTACACAGGCAGTCTTCTTTCTGTAATCAGCATATGCTTTATGTGTTGCTTCTGTTCTATCTGTAGGGTCTCCTGCATATCAGTATTGTTGTATTGTTGTGTTTTTAAAAAGGGTAGATTGGTCTGGCACAAATAAGTGTCTAGCATTGTATGCTTTCTTATCATCCTAAGCTTGAGAATTTAATGATACGATCCAACTGCTGCCCAGATTGGCGATCTAAAATCATTATACTTAAAAAGAAAATCATAAATAGAACAAACCATGAATTTTTTTTTAGCTGAGATCACAGTACATGAGATATATGAGAATTTATTAGCCCACCAGAACTAATCAATCACATTTGTCTGAGGCAGTGGTCGGCAAACTTATTAGTCAACAGAGTCAAATATCAACAGTGCAATGATTGAAATTTCTTTTGAGAGCCAAATTTTTAAAAATTTCTTCTAAAGCCACTTTTTTAGAATAGACTTGCCCAGGCTGTAGTATTTTGTGGAAGAGCCACACTCAAGGGGCCAAAGAGCTGTATGTGGCTCGAGATCCACAGTTTGCCGACCACGGGTCTGAGGTAATGAAAGTATATTGCTCATTTTAAAAAACCCCACCACACACCATTGTTTAGGGTTGTGTTTACTAGTACTTTTACCTCAAAATTATAACCTTTATTATACATGGATAGCTTAGTTTTGTATCAGTGATTGAAAAAGAGCTGTTATTTTAAAAAAAAAAAAACCTGACTAAATACTGTATCTTATTTTCTAATGTAATTTTTATGTATTAGCTGGTAGGGAATTTTCTATTCAATATTTTCTGGCCTCTTGTTTTTTTGTTTGTTTGTTTGTTTTGTTTTGTTTTGTTTTTGCCTTTTTTTCCCTTCCCAATCCCACAGAGTTCTTTTTTCCCCCCTCTCTCTCTCTCTCTCTCTCTCTTCTCTCTCTCTCTCTTCATGAGCACTTTAACTCCCTTCATATACTTAGTAAGCATATCTTAGTAAGATTTCATTTTGGAATATAAGTTACAAAATATATGTGCTTGTAGGTTATTTGCTGGGCTCCTTCGATGATCCAGAATAGTCCATTTGTACCTTGCTGAAAGTGCTAAGTTAGCCAGCCATATTGAGCTGAATAAAACGCATTACGTCCTTGGGGAAGAATGTGCTTAGTTTAGCCTTATGAGAAAATATTTAATAAATGCTGTCCTGAAAATATTTAGCCTAACTGAGTGGGCTGGCAGGGATTCAATCCTGATAAAACCGAGGTGCTGGCGAGAAAATGGCCCACCAGTCCAAGCTCAAGTTGAATAAACATACATACCTCTGGTCACTAAAGGTTGTACTTGTGTGTGTCTCCCGTTGCCAAGTGCTTTTCCATCCACATCCTGCAAAGATTTTCCAAGCTCTCCCTGGCTTTGTAACCACCAGAATGCTGTCGTGCAGTGTGTCTGCGCAATGAGGGAACTGAGATTCAGAGTGGCTGTGGCTGGCTTTGAAGACCAATCCTTCTAAATTCTACTTTGCCACTTACTGGCATGACTGGGCAATATGCTTAACTTTTCCTAGTCTCAGTTTCCTCATCTGCACAGTGGAGATGGTCGCAGTACCTCCGGGGTTATAAAGATGAAATGAGACAAAGCACACTCAGCACTGAGCACAGTTGTCACGACCAGTAGTAGTGCTAGTCCTCGAAGCAGTTGTAGTAATGGTTAGGTCAGCCTTCCTAGCATTTCCTATCACTCTCCTCCTCCTCTCCCCCAGCCCCATCACAGCGTGAATGGCTGAGTCCTGGATCGTGGCAGGAGGTGGGAAACATTGTGGTGTGGGCATCAGGAGAACTGGGTGCTAGTCTGAACTTACTGTGGAGACTTGGCAAGTTGTGGCCACGTGATCCCTTCCCACAAGGGATACACAGATGCATAGAGCAGCAGCTAGTCTCTCTCTTTTGATATCTCATTAAGTATCATATCAGATCTAATTAGAGTTTTTTGGCTAGACCCTCTGCGTCAGTCAGCATCGCCTGCCCAATACCGGCTCAGAAGTTGGGCTCCTGGGATCTGGGGCTTTTAGGCAGTAAGTGTGAAGTGTGACGGTAGTTAGGATCCTGTCTCCCACTGTGATCTAGATTTTTCTCTCTGGGACTGATGGGCTCATCCGAAATCCTTGCTACTCAAAGTGTGGCCCACAGACCAGCAGCCTGGACATCACCTGGCAGCTTGTTGGAAGTGCAGAACCCTAAACCCCACCCCCACCCTACTGAAGCAGGTTTTTACTATGCATATTGAGTTCAGGAAGCACAGCTCTGGGAATATTTGCTAAATAGCTATAGAATTGGTATTTGACTTTTCCCCCTTAGACTAAAGGTGTCTTTCCTCTCTGTGGCTGCAGTGTATTTCCTCTCTGTGGGCTGCTGTGATGAAATCCCATAGACCGGGTAGCTTCAGCAACAGAAACTTGTTTCTCACGGTCCAGGTGATTGGAAGTCAGAGCGCCAGTATGGTTGGGTTCTAGGGAGGGCTCTTCCTTCCCTAGCTTGCAAGCAGTTGTCTTTTTCTCTCTGTCCTCACATAGCAAAGAGGAAAAGAGGAAAGTCTCTGGCATCTTTTCTTCCTAGGGCACTAATCCCATAATGATGGCTCCACCCTCAGGAGCTCATCCAAACTTAATTACTTCCCAAAGGTTCCATCTCGAAACCCCGTCCTATTGTCCTATTGGGAGTTGAGGCTTCAGCATATGGATTTGGAGGGGGACAGGGGCACAGTTCAGTCCATAGTAATTGATTTGTGTAACTTACTTTGAAATGTATATAAAAAAGTAAGAGATTGCTGTATAGCTAAGTGATAAAACAGTAAGGTATTATATCTGGAGTCTAGGATGAGGATATATGGGAGATTCACTACAGTTCTCTGTACTTTTTTGGTATTTTAATACATCAGAGAGAAAACTCTGTTCTCTCTGTAGTTATTAGAATGGATTCTAGTGGTTCTTTTCTCTGATTTCTATTCAGGCTTTCTTCAAACTGCCTGTTCCGCCTAGCTGGACAGATTCTCCACTTTGGCAGGTCCACACACCGCCCCGTACCCCCACCCCTACCTTCTTTTGCTCTCTCTCTCCTTGGTCAGCCAGCGTCTCGCTTCCGTGCAGTTAGTGAGGGTCACTTCTTTCTGGTCTTCAGTTTCACCAGTAACATCTTTCTGTCCAGTTCCTCTCTGCCCTCTCATGGTCGGAGGATCTTTAATTCTTACGGGATTGGGCTTCTCAAGTTACACTGGAAGACCTTGCTTAATTATTTGTAAGCATTTCTAGCGCTGCATTCTATACCTTCGGCTGTGAAATCTATTACCAGATACAAAAGGGAGAGAAGCGGGTGCTCCCACAGGCTCACCTGAACCACAGTGGAGACAGCAAGGCTCACCTGGAGCCCCCAACTCCCTCTTGTTAATGGCAATCCCTTTGCTTTCTCTTCATGGTGTTAATTACTTGATTTCAGAATGTTTTCTAGTGAGGGAGAGTTATACAAATTGAGCCAACTTGTCTATTTTGTGGGAGTAAAACTGTGTAGCCTTACTTCCACACTGGAAAGTACGATGGCTGCTCAGGGGATCAAGCATCAGATACCTCCCTGGTCTGGGGAAACTCGTGATAGATGTCTTTTCTGAATAGAGATGGTAGACTCTGGTGGAAAGAGCTCCAAGCTGAACCTTAGGGTCACTACTTAGGAGCTTTGCTACCTTGACTAAATGACTTAATTTCTCTAGGTCTTAGTCTCCTAAGCTTGAAATTGGGGATAATAATGATGCCTTTGAACTGCTATAGATAATAAATGAAATTATGTCTGTAGAATATTACTGGGCGTGGCTCCTAATTGATGTTCAGTAAGAGTCACTTATTCTACAAATGGCCCGGTACCCATCGTTTGTGTCACCTGACTTTTCCTTCGGTCTTTCCCTCGGGGGGCCTCTTAGTCATACTTCCTCTGGAATCTTCCTAAGCCAACAGACCAACTTTCCTTATAAATCATTAACCTAAATCCCACAGAGTCAACTATAAATTATTTTCCTGATGGAGAGAGAGGTGAGACCCTTTCTACCCCATTTACCTCCTGCTCAGCATTTTAATTTGCTATGCACTGTAAATGCTAATCTTTAAATCAGACTCCAATTTAGGTGATAAGAATCACAATTAATTAGGCTAGCCTGTCAAAGTGTAAGTAGTCTTGCCTTTCAGTTACCTTAACTCTGAGGCTTGCTTTAGCTGAGGCCATCAGAAGCAAAGCTGTGATGTCTTTTTATGTTTAATAAGAACTTTGCCTGCTGTTTGTTTCCTGTACTGGTTTGCTGTCTAGAAATAAAGCTAACTAGGTAGAGGAGGTCAGATTCCCTTCATTTGTTTTTAAGCTGTGGAGCAGAGATCAGTAGGAGAAGATGAAACAAAGATAATGAAGACTAGGTTAGGGCCGTGGTCAGTGGGCAAGCTGCGGCTCTTTGGCCCCTGGAGTGTGGCTCTTCTACAAAATACCACGGCTTGGGCGAGTCTATTTTAATGAAGTGGCGATAGAAGTTTAAGTTTAAAAAATTTGGCTCTCAAAAGAAATTTCATTCGTTGTACTGTTGATATTTGGCTCTGTTGACTAATGAGTTTGCCGACCATTGGTTTAGGGTATCTGAAAAAATGTGCAAACTTTGTTTAAATCTGTTGAAAATTCTTTTAACTCCTTTCAACTAGTTATCTCTGGGCATGATGTACCTATGTTTGAAGATTTATTTTCACATCTGCTCTTTTCACTTCTATTTTTGGTTGCCCATATTCCTTCCTCTCCCAAAAAAGCTCCTTCCCACCAAGTTCAGTATCATTCCAACAACATCTTTTTTTTTTAATATTTGGAAAACTGAAGAAAAATAACTCAAATAGATTTAGTATAATGGTCCTTATAGGGAAAAAGAGAAATACAGTAAAAATAATGTGATATTTTAAATATGACTTCTGTAAAAATGTTGGATATGTTTATACATAAAATAAAAATGCAGGTGTGTACCTTCTCATATGCTTTCTGTTTGCCACCTTAAAAAAGTATCGATAATTCTTTCTGTCTTAGTAATAATATTTTCTGGTTTTAAAATGTGCCATTACAATTGGGTATTTTAAAAATCTATTAATAATAATAATGAAAAAGATTACATGAATAATTCTAAATTAATCATAGCTACCCATTAGTTTGTGCTTTCTAAATACTGGGCACTATGCCCACCATGCTGATTTATAGTATTCATTGAGTCACTATTATACTAATAATTATTCCCATTTTACAGATTAAGACACTGAGGTTCAAATTAATTAACATGCCCAAGCCGAAACCGGTTTGGCTCAGTGGTTGAGCGTCGGTCTGCGGACTGAAAGGTCCCGGGTTCGATTCCGGTCAAGGGCATGTACCTTGGTTGCGGGCACATCCCCAGTAGGGGTTGTGCAAGAGGCAGCTGGTCGATGTTTCTCTCTCATCAACGTTTCTAGCTCTCTATCTCTCTCCCTTCCTCTCTGTAAAGTATCAATAAAATATATTTAAAAAAATAATTAACAATAAGTGACAAAACCAGGACTAAAACCAAGGTCTCTTTGGCTTTAAACCTGTGCTTTTAATAATTTCTCTACTGCGGATGAAACAGGTATGCTCCACATTAAGGAACTCATAAATTTTTTTTTGTTTTGCTTAATTTTTTTAGCTGCATTGTCTTAGCTAGCATTTATTATGGCTTTGCCCATAAAACTTAAGAAGTTTAAACATTCAGGATCTTAACCATTATAGGCATAAAGTATGAGTGTGCTTATAAGGTTTACTTAAGAAAAGTATTGAGATTTGTTGGATTCTTGCCCACCAGAATGTACATTTTTTATTTGAAATAATAAGATTGTTTCAGACAAAAATTAAGTTTTGATTCAGCAACAGAGATTAGACAAACATCTTGACTTAATATTGATCCGCACTTTGCATATACACACCCTCTTCCAGTATTTGTATTAGATTTTAAAAGGTAAGGAGCAGTTTTTCATGTACTTCCAAGCTGCTTTCAGCAGTAATGAAATATACTTGGCTTGGGCAAGCGCTGGAGCCCCAGAATTTCAGCTTAAACTTTCCATTCGTCCCTGCCAGGCACTAAGTCTAAAATATCTTTTTTTATGGAGACCGCCTCCAAAAGGTGTGGCTGTGTGCTGGTTTCATCTTGCACTTTGCAGCGGTGTTGGCACCGCGCAGTGTGAGGAATGCCACTGTCTCCCACACACCGCCGGTGCCCAAGACTGTTCAGGCCTGTCCACGTTAGTGGTTTGGGACGGGCCTGAGTTTGGAGAGAAGGCTCGCTTCTGTCTACGTGATTGGCTGTCACCAGGGCAAAGGGGGGAAAATAGAACTGGTGGAAAATGCAGAACCTGATGTGTCATCAAACATTCTTTCTGTAGTTTGGAGCACCTAGTTCAGTGTTTGAAGACCGATTCCTCTTGTCTTAGGAAACAACACATATTGGCTTCGGCTCTTTCAGACCCCACTGCTGTTCGTTTTTTGACTTCTTTCTCCTTATGTAATACTGATTTCTTCTGATGAAAAACAAAACAAAACAAAAAACAAATCAGCTAAGAATCTGCGTTCATCAGATTCTTGATAGTGGACTTACCTCTCAGACTTACACTGGCTACCACAGGATTCACAGAAAAAAGCATTCCTCATTCAGGTACAAAAATCTGTCTAGAAGATGAAATCTAACGAGAATTTATGTGCAAGCTTTATGAGGAGCATGCTAACTTCTGCTTTGTTTGATAGCCACCATAGCATTTTGGTTTATTGAACTGTATGATGTGGGGCTTATCAAGGACTTTGGAAAGAACAACTTAGCCAAATTTGCTAATTCCTAGCAATTGCCATTTCCTTTTGGATTTTTAAAAAATGAGATCTCATGGAAAAGTAGATATCCACCTTGGATATTTAATATAATTAAAGGAATCCTTGATTTTAGGATTGTTGAAATAATGAATAATTTTGCTTTAGAATGCTTTTTAGACTTTTGATGTTAGTGGATCCTGTTGCCTGAAGGAAAAGATGTGAACTTCAAATGTTTCTGGGTAGGACTTCCACATTCCCTGTTTAAATATTTTAAAGGGGAAATGGATTGAATCACAGATATTGTACCAGAGAATAGGAAATCCTTGCATTGTTACTTTTAAAAATTGTCTCCTTATAAGTTTACCTTTTGAAACCCCCATTGTAAAACCTGATCAGCTGTGATGATTCATGCATTTAGGTAATAAAGCTTTTTTTCAATATTAAAAATTCAGTAGGAAATTCAGTATATATCCTGTACTTCCTATCACATACATACATCTAACTTCTTTCTTTTTGCAGTATTCTGGTGTGTGCTCTGAGAATAGTTCCAGATATCTGATAGTTATCACAATGTATTTTAGAAACTTCATATAACACTTGTGTGAGTGAAACAAATGAATGATATTTGATAACTTAGGATACTGAAACTAAACTACTTTTTTTTTTTTTTTTTTTTTTTTTGCCAAGGAAACATTGAAAGAACTGGGAAAAGAGGGATTTGCTTTTTTTTCCCCTTGAAGCTGAAGTGAAGAAATAGAAAGATAGCCAACTCAGTAATATAACAGCTGTTGGGTATATATATCAATTCACAATTAGGTGAAATCTTTAACATTTAATTTAACTTTCATATTTGCCTGCAGAAATGATTGTTTTGATAAGATTCTGAAAGAAGATAAACCTTTATTAAGTAATTTCATTTTCAGTTGCCAATTTTAAAGATTTGCTTTTTAATTTAAAAAGCATAATGCTTAAATGTTTGTGTAATAAATCAGTGAAGAGAAAGTAGAATTGGGCATGTTAATTGGAGGAGTGTTGGATGGAATGTGGGCTCGTGGATTTACGATTTAATTGTTCGTTTCCTGCATCTTGGCATGTGCTAATAAGTAAGACCTGCAAGTTTGAGAGGACTAAGAAGAGAATGACAGTGAATCCTAATTAATAACATTTCTGCACATCATCTCTCTACCTTTATGTTTTCCTTCTGTTACATATGCTGATGACATTTCATTTTGTTCAGTAGAGAAGGCATTTATGAGGGAGGATGTTTTTATGAGCTTATAGTCTTTGAAAGGCAAGGGGAAATAGCTTATACAGTTAATCCTGGGAAATTAAATGGTGTGCTCTTTCATTTTATAGTTTTTCTTTTTACAAAGTTTTAACTTAAGTCTATATGAGACTTTCAAGGCATTTGTATTTTAAATGCTCTTCAGGTATGCTCACATTTTAACATTTAGAGACTTGGGGTGGCATTGCTGGATTTTTTCAGGGAGTCACCCACATCACCATTATAAATGGTGCACATCCTAAAACATTGCTAATCCAAAACAGATCATCAACTCCATCATGGATATTCCAATTCCAGAGCCCTGTGGTGGTTCTCTGATTTCCTAGCAAATTCTCAAGTGGGCTATAGGCCCAGGCAGGTAAAGGAAACGCAGGAGAGGTAAAGTTCTCACTCATCTATCTGCATAGTGACTGTCTGGAAAGTCAGTGGCATATCTGTCCTGCCTTCAGGAAGTCAAAAAGGGGTTCCAGTGATGTTACAGTAGCAGACAGTCACCCAGTGAACAGCTTTGCACGCCCAGAGCTCAGATGTGGATCGGCCCTATGTTCAGGGATGGCTGTAGGATGGCTTGATAATGGGAGTTTCTAGAGCACAAAGCCAACTCTGGAATCTTTCATCTGCTACCGTGTTTCCCCGAAAATAAGACATCCTCCGAAAATAAGACCTACTTCATGGAAACATAATACATCCCCTGAAAATAAGACCTAGCGCATCTTTGGGAGCAAAAATTAATATAAGACACTGCCTTATTTTAGGGAAACAGGGTAGAAGTGTGCTTTTCAATACTGGGGTCACTAGCCACATACAGCTATTTTAATTTAAACCAATACAACTTAAAAATTCAGTTTCTCAGCCCCAGGAGCTGCATTTCAAGTGCTCAGTAGCTGCACATGGCTAGTCATTGCTTTATTGACTAGCACAGCTATTAGAACATTTTCATCACCACAGAAAGTTCCACGAGTTCAGCGGTTGCTAACCGGTGGTCCCTGAGGTCCAAAAGGTGGGCAATCGCTGCACTAGACAGTGCTGCTGAGGATTTCCCCCATAATTTAGCTCTTTTGTGCTAGGTGGCTACAATGGATAATAGAGATGGGTGGCAAAATCAGGTGTTGTCTGTCACAGGACAAGCTGCAGTCTAAAAGGATCTTAGTCCATAGGGTATCAGGTTTGCAAAATGATATAAGGCCATTAATTCTCTGAGGTCAAAATCTGTTAACACAATTTTATTTTTGTATCATGAATCTGTTGTTGTCTTATATAAACTCATAGTATTAGAAAGAGGATCGCTTATTAGAAATTTGCTTACATGACATGTGGCTTATAATAATTACACACCTAAGATTTTATTGAAACAAAATTGTAAACATTTAGCATATCTTCTATAAACTATTCCTAGATTGAAGTACACAGCAATGAACCTTAAGTGTCTAAAAAGTTATTAATCGATGGCCAACAAGCAGATTGCACATATAGATATTTTCATAAAAATTATTATTTTACCTATATTTTGCAGTTTGAGAAATTTGAGGTGGATATATTTAGCTCCCTCTTCTGGTTTATTATGATAAAATTTTTTATTTAAAATGCTTCATATGATTGTGGAGTGAGAATACAGTTATCAATGTAATGTTGAAGGACATTTGTGTCATCCAGTTTGATTTTTTTCTTTTGAATCATTATAATCAGTAAAACATGTAAATAGAGCATGGAAAAATGGGATCATGAAATTATCACATTTCTTACGATATTAATTGACCAAAACAGTGTGAGCAAATACATGCTCCAATGCAAGTACAAAGGGACTTAACCTGAGGGCCAAGTGGCCAGTGATTGTGTCTGTTAGCTTCCAAATCTGATAATGGCCCAACCCTGACATTTGGACAAGAGTACAAAAGGAAACCCACGTACTCCTGTGTCTGAATATTTTAAAGTTATAAATTACATTAACAAACAGATAAAATCTGTTCTGTCCTCCTGCCTGTACAGTTATTCATTCATAAGGACCAGGAGGCCACATTTCAGGGGTCTTGCACATCCAAACTCCCTTCCATCTGAGCCCAAGGGTAGGGGGTCCTACCCTGGGGAGGATGGACCTGGGGGAAAGGCCAGGAGAGGCCTCCAGGGCAAGGAATTTGGGTATTCCAAGTGAGTAAGTATTCTGAGTGTGTCCTTGGAGAGAAGGCCGTGTGTCTTGACCCCTAAACTCATAACAATGTGGGAAGAGGCCCAACTGGAGGGGGTCCAGCACAGGGCTCTCTGGCGCTCGGGCTGAGTTTACTTCTGTCAAAAAAGAACTGAATTATTTTGCAATCAAATTTTCTTCATTGTTGCATGATGTATTCATTGCCCCAAATTAAATATAATCATAGGATTTTGTTTATTTGCAGCTTTGACCCTTCCGGATCTTGCAGAACAGTTTGCCCCTCCTGACATCGCTCCACCTCTTCTTATCAAGCTAGTAGAAGCCATTGAAAAGAAAGGTAAGCTCACGGGTAGAGGGAGTCAGCTGACTTGTTATAGCCTTGTTTCATGGGCTTTTCAACTTAGTTCGGCTCTTGGGCATTCATCAAATCCTGTGCTGGGTACTCAAGCCATGTTATTGCTGTGTCCTAGGGACATAATCTTGGTCCGGTTTCTTGCTCCATAATAACATGTAGTTACTCTATGAAAACGATTAAGTTCTCCATATTTTAAAAATATATGTAATTAACTTGCTCCTTAGTGGACAGAAAATTTTGCCAAAGTTATCGACATGCCAGATAGGATTAATAGTAGGCGTTGACTTCCAAGAATATTTGGTACACATCTAGAATAGATATTGGATGGAAACTGGAATGTCATTCTGGCAGCAGGCTCATAGGTTCTCCAGAGAGCTGTGTTTCGCATGCTCACTCTGTTTTGTGTCCTAGGTCTGGAATGTTCAACTCTATACAGAACACAGAGCTCCAGCAGCCCAGCAGAGTTACGACAGCTTCTTGATTGTGGTGAGTGCCATGGAGCTGCAGGTTCCGATGGCAAAGACGGTGCTTACCTTTCTGTGCCGGGTAAAGCACAAAACACTTGAACTTAACCATGCTGCCTTCTAAGTTCGAAGGGAGCCCAGAAATCAAGCACAGTTCCCTCTGCCCTATATGGTAACAGTGCAGTCCTTTGATGTTTGTCTCCTGTGTTGGGGTGGGTGGTAGGCATGTTGGCCATCATCGCAGCCACGGCCTCTGGAGTTGCAGAGGGAGAAACATCCTCTTGGCGTTTCTCTGGCTCTGCATATCTACCATCTTTCTCTGACCCTGAAGTTGGCTACATCTAACTTATCTGGATCAGTTTAAAAAAATACTTATCTGTCTGTGTCATTTAACAAATGTCTCTTCTGACCCTTTTCTTTTCCCTCCCCTTTCCATTTCCTTTTCTCTTTCCTATTCCCTTTCCTTTCTTTCTATATTGCTTTCTTCCCTCCTTTCTTGTTTGCTTGCTTTCTCGTGCCATGTTTACATTCAGTAACATCATGATATTGTCATAGTCCACGGTGTACTAGTAAATCAACTCTGAAAGAGGAAAAAAGCCCTGGTTGGTTGCATTTGCCCATTTCTGTGGTGTAAGTATTCTAACCATGCTCAATTTCCAACTCGCATGTTACCACTGCACTCCAACTTGGGCAGATATGAGCACAGTTCCAGTGGCCCTCGTGAGTAGGTACAACCCAGCCCCTGCACACCAATTAATGACATCAATTAATTCAACCAAGTAGTGGTTCTGTTATTTGTCTCTTCTTTCTTTTGCCAGACAGAATAAAACTGTACAAATGTGGATACATTTACTTGCCATCACTTTTGTATCAATTTCTACATGAACTCTCAGATCCTTCCTTTCTTTCCAGCACTTCTTTTTTAGAAAAATAATTTTCCTCTTCACATTATTTTAATTGATGGATATTTGAACAAAAAAGAGTGAACCTGTTTTAGAAGAAGCTTTTTTAAGACATGTGCAAAGAATGCCCACATGATAGTTAGCAAATGAAAATTTGAAGTGTGAGGCAGCTTCAAAATTTTTAGAAAAGATGTTTCAGGGGAGAAAGCAGATTAGATCTTTATCAGTACATAGTTTCACTTGAAATGCACCACCTGAATGTTTGAAGCTTAAAAAATGTTTTGTTTTGTTTTTAATTCCCCCACCCCCCTTTGGACATGGAAATCATTCTTACTGTGCAGAGCATGTCCTCTTACTGCTGTGTCTCCTGTCTTGCCCACAGAGTAGGTCATTAGAAGTTGAAAAGCATAAAGCTCTAGGTGAGAGACCTGTTTTTCTTTATTTTTCACAGCTTCACTAGGGTGTTAAGGAAACTGAATTTTTTTTTTTTCTTTTTTCTGAGCCAGTTGAAATAGTGATACATGTTTTGGTCAGAAAATCGGTCAAGTTGAACATGTTAAAAGTCACAGGAAATGTTTAGACATCAGAGACCAATGCAATGGGATTTATTTGAGAAATAGTGGTTATGTTTTTAAATGTGACCAAACACAAATGATGCAGTTTAGTTTTCTTTTTTTTAATTATCACACCACTTGTGAGGTGGAATATGTAACCAAAATGCACGTCAACAGTATATTTTGACAGATTTCCTTCCCCTTTTGAGATCAAAACACACACATAGAACATTGGTTTCATTTGTCATTTGGATTCTGTACTATAAAAGTGAATTTTGTGGCAAAAAAAAAAAAAAGTAAGCAATATCTAAATTTAGGAGTTGATCCTTCAGGGCTGTTGCCAGCTTGAGGATTTTCAATTCATAAAAACATTGTACTCTTCTGGAAGAAGCTCAGAGATAAGTCACTTACTCTACACAGAAACATACCTATCTTTTAACCAACGCTGTGAATTGCCAGTGTCTGAAAAGGCAGACTGGAAGACTACAGCTCACTTTCATTATCAACTCCTAAGTTCTCTTATTTCACCCACATTTTAACCTTGCAATGTAAGCATCAGTTATTGCTGATTGAAAGCTCTAATTTGCACCCAAATTGTTCTGACTCCAAAAGTCCTTATACTTATGTTCCCACTCTATTGCCCTAAAATGAATTATTTTGTTCTTATGTGAATTTTTTCCTATTTTGTTTTTTCTTAACCTGAATCAGGTTTTTTCTTTAAAAGTTCTCATCAAAACAATTTTTGTTAATTAGACTTACTGTGATCATCATTTCGCAATATATACAAATATAAATCATTTTGTTGTGCACCTAAAACTGATATAATATCTTAGTCTTTAAAAAGTTAGGCCTTTTAAATCTCGGTACTGTAATTGACATTTTAGGATAAAGTTCTTTGATGTCCTATGCAAGATAGAATGGTTAGCAGCCTCTCCCCACTAGATGCCCTCCTCCTCCAGTTGTGACAAAAAAATGTCTCCAGACATTGCCAGATCTCTGGTGGGGGTACAGTGGGGCAGCAAAACTGGGAGCCATAAACAAAGAGGTCAGTTGAGGAGGGGGTGCCATTCCAATTGGAGAAGAGCTGAAGGGGTGGAGAATTTACTGGTTATCTGTCTTGAGTAGAACTTGGTGAAAAATGAGGTGGGAGAATGTGAACTTCCCCAACCCAGATCTAAAGATTGTACAGTTAGATAGCTTCGAAAGTCATGGATGGCTGGCTCTTGGAAGTGCTTTAATGCAAAAAAAAAGAAGACATAGGACAGAGGTCAGAAACTCCAAGAAACTTTATAAGTTACATTAAAAAAAAATAGAACATGCTATGTCATGAATTTTAGTGGAATTTGACATAAGGTGAGCTGATGCAAGGATTTTCCAAAGACTTAAAATAAGGCTATTTCATTCAAAGATGGTTAAGGCTCTTTGGGATACATCTCTGGTGTTAGAGTTATGTTCATTTACCAAAGCCTTACTCTCTTTTTACATAGTTCAGTCCACAGACATTGAACAGGCACATTCTCTGTGCTGGTCTGGGCACTGAGAGAGGCAAGAGGAGCAGGGAAGAGCCGTAGTCCATGCCCTTGCGGTACTCTCAGCCCAGCAGGGAGACAGCCATTAGCATCCTGTCTGCGACGTGTCACCATAGAGGTGTGGCTCATCAGCACTGCTCTGGCAGAGAAGACAGCAGGAGCGCTGCCTGATGGGGGGGACATGTGGAATATTTAGTGTATTCATGTTTATACCACATCACCCATTGGTTTATCACATTTTTTAGGATGAACAAATTAAGTAATTAATTTGCTGGCAAAGAGACTTAGTATAAATGAGGCGTATGGGGCAGAGTGTGAGGGGGTAGGCAGCAGCTTGCCCAATAGTGAGTGGCTCTGGAATGTTCCCATAGTGATTCACACACACAATTTTGCTTGACAGTCCACTAGTAAGTAGTTGCATTACTTTCGAGGTGGGTGGATCCTTTATCCAAAGACCTAGTACCGCCTTTCCCACGCTTGGGACATATCTAATGTGATGTCTCTTGTCAGTTCTTTGAAGGACATTTAAGTGATTTAACCCTTTAACTCTCTTCCTTTTAACTTTAATAATTCTTTTAGTCACACCTCCCAACATTTTCCAAGAAATGAACTTTTCGAGCTTTATGGTGCACGATTATCTTTTGTAAAATCTGCCTACTTTGTTGGGCACGTTTGGATTGTGATAAGGATGTGATGTACTAGCTTCAGGCTCAACCTGGAGTGATTTAGATCATCACACTCGGTTCACAGAATCCAGAGTACCACACTCTACTCCCGCTCACACACCTGCTTGCTCAGTCTCTTCAGGTTCCAGCCTCGTCCAGTCAGGCATAGGCTACGTTAGTTCTGGATAATGCCTCACACGTTTCTAGCTGTACTAGAACCCAAATGACCAAAAGTGTTATTGTCACTTCCAACAGCTCTGCTTTCCGACTTATTTTTAACACCACAATTAATAGATCCGTTTAAAGATGCAGCATTTTGTGCATCAGCTCACCTTTTCTCCTTTGAGTCTCCAGATCATTTTCTTCAAGTTTCCCTTCATGTCACAGAGTGCATCTTTCACCAGCAGCCAAACGCCCTTGTTTCTGGTGGCCATTCCTGCCCCAGAACCCCTTCTTTCTCCCGAGCACAGTGCCGTGTCCTCTCTCAAGCACTCAGAGTGGCTTTGATTCATATCACCCCATTCTTGAATTGCCTTGACCTCTTTTCCAGCTGAAGGATTTGCTAGACAGATATGCTGGTGGTACCATTCTTCTGAGATGGTTCAGAGCCCACTGGTTAGGTTAGTAATTCCCTCATCATAACACCCTGTCAGGATTAGGGTGACATGTGTTAAAGATGCTCCGGTTATTTTTATGGGTATTCCTGAGATAGGTAAAATTCTATAAGACCTTACTGTGCCAATCAGTCACTCTGTTGGGTTAAACTTATATTAATTCTGAGATGCAGTATTTAGCAACTCAAATTTTAGGAAGTCTAAGAATTTGCATTGTACATTTTCCTGTTGAGGTTTTAGGGAGCATTTACTATATGATTAAACACCCCTAGGCAAAACCCCTCTCCACCAGGGCAAAAGCACCCTCCAGAAACGTTTTGGGGACTACATTAGTTTGTTAGAGCTGCCATAGCAAAATTCCACAGACCGAATTACTTTAAAAAAATAGTTAAAGAAAATTACTTAAAGAAAAATAGTTTAAATTGCCAGGGGCAACCCCTGTGAGAAACTCATATAAGTCCTTACTGCTTCCTTTCATATGTCACCTTTAAGTTAGACATTCAGAGAATTGGCCCAACCATTGTATAAAATGTCTGATTTTTTTTATTTTTATGTTTTTATCATAGATGCCGCCTCTGTGGACTTGGAAGCAGTTGATGTTCAAGTTTTAGCAGACGCTTTCAAACGCTATCTCTCGGACCTACCGAATCCTGTCATTCCTGTAGCTGTTTACAATGAAATGATTTCTTTAGCCCAAGGTTTGTTTTCTCTTGGAGAACCTCGTTGAACCTGTATCGAGATGTGGCTGTGCTTGTGTAGTCTGCATATGAAGAGATGACTTTTTTAGAAAATATTAGTAGGAATCTTTTCTCCTCCTTCCCCCCCACCCACCACCACCACTCTTGACCCCACACCACCACCCTACCTCCACTCAAATTCGTACAACTTCCCTCCATTAACATCCAGTAGAAGACCCAGCTCCTCGTTTGCTCAGGGAATATGCCCACATGCTGAAGTGGCTAATTGTTCACCTTTTTGGGTATTAACAGAGTTCACTGCATCAGTGAGGGCCACCCCTGGGTCCAGGGAACCGGGACTGGGCCCAGTGGCTGGGGGGTTCTTACCGTTGTCTTCAAGTGGCCATTAAAAAAGTGTCGAGGGAAGGGGACTCAGTTTTTAGGAGCTAATGCTCAGTCAAAGTGCTTTGGGGACAGGAAATTGTGGTCTGTAACCTTCAAAGTTAAAACCTGTGATACTTATCTGATGCTCCTCCAAATGAGCCAATCACACTTGCCGCTGCTCAGTAGAGGGCAGATTTCTGCCAGCACACCCTGAACCTTTTGTGGGTTCTTTACTTTTTTTTTTTTTTTAACACTCAAAACTTCTTACATTTCCACTTGACTTGAGACTTCTTACTTTCTCACAATGTCTTTTCTAATGAGAAGGACAAATGGACTGTCTGCTGCTTCTGATGGCTTTGTTTCAAATGGCTCCTCCTTCCATAGCCAGAAGGACAGGAATGTGTTAGGTGTTTATTCACCGGCACCTAGAAATACCTTTTATTCTTTTCTCATTTCCTTTTGTTTTCGTTTCTAACTTGCAGAAGTACAAAGCTCCGAAGACTATATCCAGCTGTTGAAGAAGCTCATTAGGTCACCCAGCATACCTCATCAGTATTGGCTCACGCTTCAGTATTTGCTCAAACATTTCTTCAAGCTCTCCCAAAGCTCCAGCAAGAATCTCTTGACTGCAGGAGTGCTCTCGGAACTTTTCAGCCCTCTGCTTTTCAGATTCCCAGCAGCCGGGTGAGTGAAAGAAGAGAAACGTGCGTTTTGGGATGACGAGGGTAGTCCTAGGTCGATTCGCCTTCACACTTGGTACTCTAAAGATATTATTAGTTCCCAGACCCAGGTGCACATTTACATCAGAATGTGCACTAATGAAGACGAGTCTGTTGTGTAGGGAGAAGATTATTAAAGAACTCTCTCTTTTTTCCCCCCTGTAGCTCTGAGAATGCTGAACCCCTCCGAAAAGTTATAGAAATTTTAATCTCAACGGAATGGAGCGAGCGACAGCCAGCACCAGGTAAGTGCCCTTTGAACTTTCCAGATTCACTCCTTGTGTGGTTTTCAGAGCGTGATAAACGGTGGCTTTAGACTTCATCTGAAACAGCATAAGTTGCTGTAATAATGTGTTCTGTGGCCAAAGACCCACTAGCTGAATGGCCGTGGGCATGGTCGGTGTCACTCGTATTTCGGTGTGTGAGGATTTGAAGTGACTGTGGTTTTCGGTGAGCTTGGTGGGAGAGCTCTCTGTTCCCCTCAACTTTCATGCTTCTAGTTTTTCGTAAATTATGGAGCACATTTTAGTTGTTGACATTTTAGTTTGTCTTGCTAATATGTAGAAAGTAGGGGACTTATAATTACTATGTAATTTAAAGTATTTGGGAATGTGTTTTTTGGAAGCAGGTAGGCTGAGAGACGTCTGTCAAAATAAACATTTTCAGGAACGCGAGCACCACGAGCCCAGGGAGCTCACGGCAGCACGCTAGAGCCAGCCAGGCCCTTCTTTGAAAGCAGGCTGGCGTTCAGTTAGCCATTTGACAAAGCAGGAAATGTAGGCCGCGCTAGCAGTGAGTTTAATTTAAACTTTCTCCTACTGTGCAAAGTCTAAGCAGCCATACTCTGCTGTATATACTGGTTAAAAGCTGGCCATTTACAATAGTGACTAAGGTCTTGTAAGTGAAGGTTCAGGACCAGTTAAAAGGTGTCGCTTATATTCTTAATTTATGCTTAGGGTTTAAATAAAACCTCAGAGGTAGCTCTGTGTGGGCGGGCATGGGGAGCCAGGGTCATGCCAGGCAGAGGAGATGGAAGCTGTGCTCGTTTAGGTGTTCCGTGGCCGGGGTTGGTTATCTCACTTGGATGGAGCAGACTCAGAGAGGCGAGGGCCTGTGCTCACAGCCCTCCTGTAGGGACGGAGCAGAACCTGATGGGTACTGGGCAGGCCCAAAATATGGTCCCCAGAGGCGAGAGAGCAGCAAGAAGTGGTACTCAAGGCAGGTGTGGTGTGCTCCAGACCACAGCAGGCAAGATGTTCCATAGAGGCCTCGCATTGTAGGTAAACTGCAGAGACGGCTGTCGACAGGGATGGCCAGGAGGTGGTCCAAAGACTTCATCTCCTGTGATGCGTGGGTCATTTGTTAATGGGTCTTGCAGCTCTGAGCTCTGTGTTGATGCTCAGAGGTTGCCTTTGGCCTCAGCAGGAAAGAATGCAGTGACGTGTTGGAAGGACCCCGTGAGAAGAGGTCGGCACAGATTTGGAACATGGCACTTTAGTCATCCATTGATGGCCTTCCCTAAACTAGTCACACGAGGGGGGAAGAAAGCAGATCTCTGATCTTTCACTTCCTCCCGACCAGTGTGGCGGTCATCTCAGACCCAGGGAGAAGCGGGGCCTGCTGCAGGGAAGGGCTAGGTGGGACCACCGTCCTGGTCTTCTCAGTGGCTCCCCCCTCTGGAGAGGGGAGGTATGGAAGCTAAACACTAGCCAGGGTGTGACAGAAACCCACAAATGAATTTATCACATGGAGTTTCTGAGAATTTCTACTATACGGGTGTAGTAGGATCAGTGGTGGAGTTTAAGGAGTGACTGGTGTAAACTGATTAAACGCCTTTATCAGTTTCTGTTGGATTCTGCCAAAGAAAAGATTCATCTGCAACCCTTTTCATAACACACACTTAAAAGTGTTTGATAGTCCCGGCTGGGTGGCTCAGTTGGTTGGAGCGTTATCCCATACACTGGAGAGGTTGCAGGTTCCATTCCCAGTCAGGGGACGGTGTGTACCCGCATTGCAGGGATGATCCCTAACCAGGGCGCATACGGGAGGCAACCTGTTGATATTTCTCACATAATGTTTGAATGCCCCTCTCCCCCTCCCTAGAAATCAATTTAAAAATACCCTCGGGTAAGGATTAAAAACAAACAAACAAACAAACAAAAAACCAACAAAAAAGAACTGCTAGATATATCGTAGACCCTACCTACATTTTGTTTATAAGAAAGTGGGTGTGCCGATTGCAAAGGCGGATTACTTCCACCAGCTCTGCTGAATACAGATAAATGAAGCCTTGAACATTCGCTAGGCGGTCCCAGAATTCATGCAGCCTCTTGAAAAAAACGAACCAAAGTAATTTTAAACCCTGTTGTGAGCCGTTTTTACCTTCGTGTGATATCTCCTAGCTGTTCTGGAAATTGGATAGGCCCTTTGGAATTAATTAAATGGATGCTTTAGTGTCTCTCACCTGTGACAATAGAGGACACATCGCAGGGAAAACGCCCCCTCCTGCACACCTAGCTCAGGAATGGCTCCGGTGCAGGCGGCGGGGCCGGAGGGGTGGCCTGGTGGGAAGGTGGCGTTTCCGGGCCCCTCGCTGCCCCAGCACGTGGCTTCCCCAGAGCGCTTTCTGAGCACAGCACCCGGGCGTTTCCATACAGGGTTATAAATCATCCATTTGCCCACAACCTTATTATTGCGGATAGAAATGAGCACGTGAGTGATATTTGTGGGAAGGGGTAGCAGGACTATTATGGGACAAAGACATCTTGGGTAGCTTTTACCAAATAGAACTGGAACGGACAGGCAAAGCTGACGATGTTTGAGGCGGTGTGTCAGTCCGAAGAGGCCCCATTAGCACATCGTGTCTAGTTAAGCACTAGACCGAAGGGCTTGCATTGTAAGCACAAAAATAATTTTAGGGATGTGATTGGTACCTTGTTAGGGTAATTGAGTCGACAGAAAAAGCTCATGGGAAGAATAAGACTTGAAATGGGCTTTGAATAAAAGGAGCAGTTTGAATAGGGGAAGGAGAAATAACATTTCAGTTCAAGGAGTTTCAAAGATTTATTCAAGATAAATTACCAAGTACAGAAATAATGAAATGGCTTGACAAAATTAATCAGAAAAGGCTAAACAACCATGTGGCTTCGCTCACAGGTGGAATAGAAAACCGAAACCCGCAGACACAGACAACAGGACGGTGATTACCGGAGGGAGGGGTGTGGGGTAAAGAAGGTCTAATATATGGTGAGAGGTGACGATCTGAGTTTGGGTTAAAAAAAGGAAAAGAGGCTTGCTATTTTTATCAGATTTAAAGAGCAGGAGGTATTTCAGTGACAGTACCATACAAGCATCACTCACTTTGAGAGTATTGCCCAGCTCTTCACGTGCAGATGAAAAAGGGGAGTCAGCAGAGGCTCAGGGTTCCATGGGCGCTGACTCCCCGGCCTGTGGGGGGCTGTGCCCGCTGCCCAGGCCTGTGGCACCTCCGTGGGCAGTGCTGCTCTCCGTGGCCGGTCAGAAGCCCTCTGAGCCTCCAGCAAGTAATAACTAGAAAGTACAAGGACGTGAAGTTTGCTCTCTGGGTCACGTACAGTGAAGAGCCACAGGCAGTTTTTACAGCCGTGGTCATAAGGCTCCGAATCGCTCCCTCTGCCGGCTGTGCGTGGAAAGAGCCCTGGGAGTCAGATAGAATCCAATGGGTTTGAATTTCAACTCTTGCTGCTTACTTGCCAAGTTCGTTATCAAGTAACTGGGCCTTTCCAAACTGTTTTCCGGTCTTTGACGTTGGAATAATGCTCCTGTCCCGGGGTTGTTGTGGGAACTGTGAGGTGCTAGTACTGAAGCTCACCGCCTTACAGTAGGCCTCTGCTGTCCGCTGTGTCAGCTCTGGTTCTTAAGGCCCTGCTGGAGCTCGCCTGGTTCTCAGCTTCCATCCTCCTTGTTCCCCTCTCCCCTCTGACCCTGTTCCCAGCTGGCAGGGATGAGCCCCCAGGCCAGGGAGCCTGCGGAGGGGGGAGAGGGGGGATTTGCTTTCATGCAAATGGGAGAGGGACCCTCTCTGGGCAGCTGGTGCCCGGGGCGTGGGTGCATGCTGAGCGGGAGGAAGGTGCGCTTGTAGGATGCCCTTTCCTCTGGGTGGCATGGCGAGCGGAAGGGCCTGGATTTTAGTGCCAGTTCCTCCTGCCACTCTGCCCAGGTGCCTTCACACAGGGCACACATGCACAGCTGTGCACAGCAGCCCCAGACACTGCCATCCTCTGCATCTGCCCCGAAGCCCCTCGTCCTCTTACACGTAGGTGTTCTCATCTGCCCAGCCACATTCCCCAGGGACAGAGGCCGCGTCTCCTTTTGAGCTGTTCCTAGCACAGAGCGGCACAGAATGATAATCATCCAAGCGGACTGTCTTTTAACCTCTGATAAACACCCCAACTTTCAAAGCACTTTCACATACCGCCTCTGTTAATGGACCCAGCAAACCTGTAATGCGAAGCTGCTCTCTCCCCTCCTGGAGGGAAACTAAGGTCCGAGGGGTTAAGCATCGTGTTAAGTGCTGTGCCCTTTGTGACTAAAGGTCTCAAACTCATTTAAAGCTCAGACGGCAGGTTTTCTTGAATCATTGTGTGATGTTTACCCTACTAATCCTCAGGTAGCTAAAGCAGATGACTATAGGGCAACTGAAGTAAAAACAGGAGCAGTTAACATGGGCTGCCTTCGAATGAAACCCATTCTAAGTGTATTTACATATTTCAGATTTCATGGATACATTCAGAAATATTAATGTAGCATAATTGAAGTCTGATATGGCACCTCAAGTCCAGAGAGGAA
Source organism: Vespertilio murinus (assembly GCA_963924515.1). NCBI lineage: Eukaryota > Metazoa > Chordata > Mammalia > Chiroptera > Vespertilionidae > Vespertilio > Vespertilio murinus. Next base: position 33,632,295 of record OZ004705.1, read on the forward strand.
AATAAATGACTCTTTCTCCCCCTGCCCTTCTACACCTGTCAGAGTTAATTTTTAACCACTGGAGGATTGCAAAACATTCATCCTAAAGAGCCTGATTCATAAATCTTGTTTTAAATTCTCTGGGCTTGCTTTCCAGCCAGGACTAAGGCAAGCACTACGGTAGAGTGAAATGACATTCAAAGAATTTTACTTTCCTCTGATTTGTTTTTTATTGAATTTAAAATGTGGTCTGCCATTAGAAGTTGTTTTAACGTTGAGAAATGAAACCTTGAAGAAAAAAATGCATGCATGCATGTAGTGGGGTTGGAGTACACAGAGGCAGGCCATCGGGGTTACGTATTGAAAAGTGGGAAATTTTACTTGTACTCTGGAAAAGAAACATTTCAGGGTGTGTATGTTGGCACGAGCTCAGTCTTACTGCTGATTTCACAGTGCAGCCTCTGTTTCTAGGACAGTGGCCGAGGGGGACATGGCCGGGCAGGAGTTCTTTACGCCACTGAGCAGTGGATGCGTCTTTTCAGATATTTGGCAGAATGTCGTTTTTGTGCACATGTAACCCTGAGCTTACTTAGAAGTTCACATGGATAGTCTTCTCCGTGCGAGCCCGCTGTGGAGCGATGAGTTTGCATCATCCTGAAAAGCCCCTTTGTCCTACATTGTTTTAAGTTAAATTTTAAAGGGAGGCAGTCAGTTAACCCTTAAAGGACGGTTTGGGTTCATGTATTTTTTTTAAAAGTGGTCTTTTTGTTCAGAAATGATAGCCCACCAAAACAGGTAAGAAGTTGTGCGGGATGAACTGTGAGGTGGCAGTGCCGTGGCTGTGAAACAATCACGGTTTGACGGTGATTTGCACATATGAATACAGGGTACGGTCCGCAGCTTTCACAGATACTTGTAGTGATTAAGGGACCTGCTGAAAAGCGAAATGTGAACTATGTTTGCCTCGGAAATGAGTTTTACCAAACTTTGGGAAAAGGAGAATTAGTAAGACATTTTGTCTTGAAGAATTTGGAGGGCTGAAGTTTATTTTTTAGTATGTGTATGTGTAAATTCTCCAGGGTGGCTCAGTCTTTGAGTCTCAGATAAATGCTGAAATTAACCTACAAGTCTTCCAAGAGCTTAGCAGCCACGTGAAAAATATTTCCTACGTTGTTATGACATACGTGCACTTGATTTATTTGTTAGTGAATCATATAGATTAAGTGACATTTGGACCCCTATGTTTATTTTGTGTGAAATTTTGGACATAGTATGAGATGAATGAAAAGTACCAAAACTTGCCTGGTTTTTCCCAAGCAGAAGTCACTGACTCTGTGCTACCAGCAGAGGGCCCCCTTCTTAAGCTAATAAAGAGCATGTGTCCTGCAGATCATGTCGCCACCACTAAAACTGGAGAGGAAAAGCCCCAGCTCACGCTTTGAGTAATATAATAGAACCTCTATGGTCGATGATGGTGCATATTGTGAGAAATTCGAAGCAAAGTTTACAAACCTATTTTAAGGCTTTTCTGTAAGTAGAGGGCGTCGTGCTTTCCCGTGGATAATTTTCTCCTGAAACAGAAAATACATTGTTGGACTAGAAAGCATTTTAATCTTAGAAGGTTTTGACATGAATCATCATGTGCCTCCAGACAGGTATGCTTAAGAGGCTGATGTTTCCAAGTTTTCTAGCTTTAGAAAGACTTTTTTTAAAACAGAGCAAGATGCTGCTGCTCAAGACGCAAGGGTAGTCCCTGAGCTAACCGCGCCCCTGTCGTCCGAGGGCAGGAGCTGGAAGAGACGCGCTTGCACAGCTTTTGTTTTCATCACAAGTGGAGATCTTTCGTATCGCACCAGCGGGAAGTTTGTGAAGTCACTTTCACTATGAGGGCAGCAGCCCTTCCCAGATGTGGCAAGTAACCCTGACGCTGGCTCCCCGGCTCCCGCCTGTGGCGACTTTCTATGGGCACCTCGGTCCTGGTCCCAGTGGGTCACCTTCCCATACAGAAGCTGAGGGTGTTAGAGGCCAGACCCATACTTCTTCACGCAGAATTTGAAGGTAGCTTCTTAAACATTTTTAGGTAAGCTAAAAATAGGAAACAAAAAATTAGTTTTGTTGCAAGTGTGAAATTTTTGGTGTGTGGCTTAGAAGAGATCAGCTTCAGTTTCACTCGTTAGCGTTCGCTTTCTCTGGCGGAGGGACGCGGAGAGCCGGGCCAGAGCCGGGCCAGAGGCGGGGAGACGGAGTGCGGACCTCTCCACCCCTCCGGTCAGACTGGCGTGTGTGGTGTGCGGGAACTGCTTGAAGTCATCTCTGAATTACTTTCCGGTTCTAAAGGAATGATTCTGCGATTTTCACATTGTTGTTTTGGTTCTTGGAGTAATCAATCGTAAAGCTGATACCAGTGAACATTTTCTTAGGCCAAATTTTAATCAAGTCTGGCTCATTGCACCTCCCTCAAATAGAGGACGCACAGGCCTCCAGAAAGGTGTTCCGCTCTGCGCGCCCCTCCCCTCCTCGGCTCCACGTGGCCACCCCGTGAACCTGATGCAGGCACCCCTCCTAATGATTGCAAAACCCCTGTGGCTAGCTGTTTCAGCCCAGGTTGGAATGGACTGTAAAAATAGCCGCAGTGGGGGGGAGAAGGGGGTTCTTTCTCAGTCTTCATGTGGTTGTGGAGTGGAGTGTCTATGCAGTTCATTCAAGTCATCTTCCCTGGGACTTAAAAAAAAAATACTTTTTAGACCTGTTCCCTGCCCGGCGCCTGCTGCACAGGGCTTTCCCGTGACACCTGCGGGCTGGGCGGCCGGGCTTGTGAGTGGGAGGAGGCGGACTGAGCCAGGCACGGCGCTCTGGGCCGCTCGCTCGGAGGGCCCGGGCCTTTACAAGCAGGGCTTTGATTCTATTTTTTGCTGAACTAGCTCAGCCACTTCCTGTGTTTGGCTGCGCATAGTGCCTCGCTTCACTGTGGCCACTCGAGCCGGCGGGCCAGGCCGCGCGCTGCCGCAGCCAGTGAGAGAGACTATTTTAGGTCCCCGCACAATGGCCTTCTCATTTCCTCGGCGCAAATGAGCGAGCGGGGCTGGCATTGGCCACTTGTTAGCAGATGACAACTTTGACTTTGACTTGGGCTCTCTCCTCCCCTCCCCGAAATCCCTGGCTCAGCAAATATTTGAACCTGCCCAAGTTAATCATGAAGCCGCGATCTTTATCTGAGAGAGCCGTGCGAGCGCCGGTGCCTTTTCCCTGCCGGGTCCGGTCCCCACGGCCAGCCGCCGTCTCCGTCTCCGCGGGGAGCCGGTGAGGGCGCAGCCGGCGATCCTCCTCCGTCCCCGTCCCCGGGGCCCTGCGTTCGGCAGCCGCTCCGCCTGAGAGCCGCGGGGGGAGCTCGGGGGCTGGCCCCGCCGCTGCTGCTGCTGCTGCTGCTGCTGCTGCTGCTGGAAGAACGGCTTTTTGGATTTTTTTTTTTGTTCATTGTCGGATACAGGCATTTAAAGAGAAACCGTTGAAATGCATAACCTGCAAAGTAAGTTGCTTTTAATTTGTGCACTTCTCTGCCACTTTGCTGTTGCATTAGGGTGGGGTTTTTTGTCTGTTTTTTTGTTGTTGTTGTTGGGTTTTTTGTTTTTTTGTTTTTGTGGGGTTTTTTGCAGTTCTATGGAAGGTTCCTGTGTGAGTGAGTGAGAGAGAGAGAGAGAGAGAGAGAGAGAGAGATTAAGCACTCCCCGGGGAGGGCGGATGGCAGATTAGGGGGGTAGTCCTTTCCTGGAGGGGCGCGGAGAGGGGAAGGTGGGGTGTGGGCTGGAAACGGGGACGGACGGACGGAGGTAATTACACAGCGCTGGGCTGGAAGCTGGTGCCCGGCCAGCCTGGGAGAGCCGTGGAAAATCACCTGTCTCCCGCTCCCCGTGCCTCCCCGCTCCCCGTGCAGCCCTGGTTTGCACCACGGGCTCCAGAGGCCTGTGGCCCCCCGTTAGCTGCTAGAACTTGTCTCCTTCCCTTTGGGGGGAAAGAGGGGGGTTTCAATAATTTTATTAAACTGAGAGATTTCTTCCTGAATCTTGTTTGAGGGCACCCCCACCCCCCACTACCACCACTTTTACTTGAGTTTAGGTTTACTTCAGCTCTTGGGCAAATAGGAAAGTGAGTGCGGGGTTGAGGCTGTGTCTGCCTTCATGGTTAATGGGAAGATGAATTAAACTAGAGAGGACGCCAGGGGACAGTGCTCAGAGAACGGCCCGCCTCTGCCCTGCTCTGTTATGTAGTTCAAGACTCCAGAGCTGATAGAACGCCCAAGAGGAAATTTTTAGGGCTTTCTGTGTCCTTTGATCATCACACAAATACTGTGGAGATCACAAAGCCCACTATATAGTTTTAAAAATCAGCCACATTTATATGGAGGGTGGGGGGCTCCCCCGCCCCCCCTTCCCTCTCATCCTATTGCAAAGAGGGACATTCTTAAGGGGAATGCACCTTAGGCTCCAGTGAGAGCAGCAGGATTATATAGGGAACAGCTTTAAAGGAAAAAAAAGATTAGGCTTATAGAGGAATTGATTTCTTTAAGTACTGCAAAAGAAGGAATAGTAATATTCCTCCCCAGTGTGAGGCATTTGAGATAGAGGAGATAAAAGCCCCCTCCCCCCCAAAAAATAAAGTGATTACATCATCCTCACACCCACCCAAGCAGTATTAACACAGTAAACCCCAGCATGGGCTCACCGGTGAGAAATGCTTTGCCAAGACAGCCCCCCCCCCCTGCATTCTGACATATGGGGCCCCTTTCTCTCCGGAAGACAGCTTACCTTGACCAGTCTTGTTAGGCAGTAGCGTTAAAATTCTCGTTAATGATATTGACAGCTCTGCTGATTGTTTCTGCCAACAGACCTCTTCATCCCTGTTAAGAATTTCCAGTGTTAGTCCATCAAGTCTAGTTTTGACTTTGCAATGTTTGGTCGAGGAGGAGAGTTTGCCTATGTGTTTCCTTGTGCTTGTGCTTTCTAAACACTGGTGCACTTATGACAGGGTTTAAGTTTTTATGTAGGACTGAAATCAAACATGCAGAGTTCTTTCTGCTTTTAATATATATGGGAGGTATGTGAGGACTGTAAAACATGCCTTCAATATACCATTTTTCATGCATCTGTAAGATTTTCAAACCAAGGACTGGTCGGGGGCTGTCTAACAGCCCGGAGGCACTAGGGGAAAAGCTACGTGCCGCAGCGTATCGGCTCCTGTCAGCCTGCCAAGAGCGGAGCGTACCACGCTGCACGGAGCAATAAAAAGGGAATTAGAAGACTCACTGCTGGAGGAGAGCAGCCAAATTAGCAGCTTTTGGAGACGAGGAGCACGTATACGTTGCAGCTCTATTAAATGCAGCTTAGTGAGGCCGGGCTGTGCTCGGGCTGATCCCAAAGAGAGATGATGAAGCAGGAGTGGTCTGGTGACATGTTTCTCCCTTGATTGGCTGGGCTGCGTGATGTCATAGGTTACAGTGCGGCCCCTTATAGGTTTTAAAATGAATTCCAAGGCACCATTACAAAGAGAGCCGGGCTCTTTTCTTATAACTGAGCTCGGCCACGGAAACTCTCGCACAAATGTACAACACTGTTTGGACTATGGAAGACCTGGACTTAGAATATGCTAAGACAGATATAAACTGTGGCACAGACTTGATGTTTTATATAGAAATGGACCCACCAGGTAATGCTGCAGCATTCTCGTAGAAAGCTCGTTCATTTTGTGGCTTTTTTTTTTTTTTTTTTTTGTACAACTCCTATGACAGAGCCTCTGTAGATTTCTATTCTGTTTTTATTAATCTGTTCTAATTTAATGGGAATTCATTTGGTCATAGCCTGTGTGTGGAAGCAGGCAGGTCAGATTGTATGTGGTGAAGGCTTATTCTGACTTGAGTGGATATGAATGGAATGCCCGTTTTTCCACCGGTGTCTTTTGTTAAGATCTTTTGCTGTTTGGGTTGTATTGTTGTCTACAGCGTTCCTGTAATTGAATTGATGTCTCCTTTGTGCTGCTTTTCTCTGTTGCCGATGGAGGGGGACAGTGTGGTACTTTGTGGGGATGGCACTCGGTACTTTAGAAAGCCTGTAAAAATGTAGCAATGATTGCAACTCAGTGCCAAAGGTGACCGGAAGCTGTTCCAAATCAAATTTTGAGATGTTGCCTCCTGTCTCTTATATTAGGATACTATAAAGAGAAAAGAAGTTAGCTCTCCATTCCTTAGTTCTTGTCTTTATCACATAGTCTTGATAGACTCCTGAAATAATTTTACATAAATTAAGATAGTAGCTGTGCTTGAAAACTTATGGCTTAGAATATAACTAAAAAAAAAAAAAAAATCCTGGATTTATTCTGCTTTTTAAATTATGTTATCCCTATGTTATTAGCCCATTTTTCAATTAAGAGATTTCAGAAATACCACCATTTGTCACCAATTGATATATGAATACCGATTTGACATTGAGAAAGAGGAAAATAGTTTTTAATCAGTCGGCATATAGAGCACAATTTCTCCAATAAAATATTAACACTGGAGAGATTTAGGTCACAGATGAGTTTCTTAAAGTGGCTTTTGGCAGAACAGTGCCGGAAATACTAAGATGAGAAATACTATTCTCCTCTGGCTGTAGGTGAGCCTCTTTACCACACCAGCATTTGTGGAGGGCAGAGGCTGAATTTGCCTCTCGTAATTAAATAGGAGGAAATTAGAGCCAGCCCATGTGATTCCTCCTGCTCACTGTGCATGGTTTCTGACTTCAGCTGGATTTGACCAGGCGTGAAACTTTAATATAGCTAGGACCTAGCTAGAAGCAGAAAATGGCACAACTCTGGATTTACCGGTACTCTGAAATCTACATTAATTAATCGCCAAGCTGTTTTCTTCAGTTTCTTTTCTCTTTAAACTGTACTCTGGAAGATTTCTGATTTTTTTTTTTTTTAAAGAAAACAATCTTGCATGTTTCATGAAATTCTGAATTATGGCTGTATGTCACACTCTACTTTCATCTAAAGAAATTAGGTCTGTTTTAAAATGTTTCATTGCAGTTTGGGGTTGCAAACAACTTTTTCCTTTCTCCTTAATCTACAGCACTGCCTCCTAAACCACCAAAACCTACGACTGTGGCCAACAACGGTATGAATAACAATATGTCCTTACAAGATGCGGAGTGGTACTGGGGAGATATCTCGAGGTAAGCCCACAGAAAGGCTCAGCTTCCACTAGAGATAGAGGGGTGGAGGGTGAGAGAGAGAAAAGCGCCAGCTTGCTAAGTTTCGCTTTTAGGATGTCATCCAACATAAGCACTGAAGCATACTGGGTTCCCTTCCAAGGGCTACCAGAGGAGTCCTGAGCCGCCGGAGGGCTGGGGGAGCTGGTGCCACCGGAAGTTACACACTGAGAAGTTCGATTATTGGCAGATGTCAGGGAGGCACCGGGGCGAGTGGCACTGCCCACGGCAGCGTGCGGGCACGCCTGTCACGCAGGACTCTTAAGAATTCATACGATTATCTCACGCACAATAAAATAAAGTGGCAGTTTTATTCTTAGCTTTTTTGTTTTTTAAGGGGGAGTGGTGGGGCAGAAACCTTTTGGGGATCATGACTTGCTTGCTGATTTGTTAGCATCTTTAGTTAGAAAATAAAAACATTTACCAAAGTTACACGTGGATAATGAAAGTAGGTATTTTTTTTTTTAACTCCCATGCACCTGTTTATAATGGGATGGAGTTTGTAACATTTTTATATGAACAAAGAAATTGTTAAGCTTTGGAAATGGTATTTAATAACTATATGGTAATTAATAAGTAAATGGTAGTTAATAAGTATAAATCTGTAGGGGCAAGGTGTTAGAGGCTTTTTCTGTGCTTCCTGCTCAGTTTTACTGTGAACATAAAATTGCTCTAAAAATTAAGTCTATTTAGATAATCACTAAATCCTCGAGGTAAGCACTGTCTTGTGTTCTTTTCACGTCAGGGAGGAAGTGAATGAAAAACTTCGAGATACAGCCGACGGAACCTTTTTGGTACGAGATGCATCTACTAAAATGCATGGAGATTATACTCTTACACTAAGGTGAGTCAAGAAATGGAGGTAAAGCTGGGGTGGTTCAAGTTGACATTAAAACACATTTCTTTAAAGGAAATTGAATGCCATTATATTTATATTGTATTTACAGGAAAGGAGGAAATAACAAATTAATCAAAATATTTCACCGAGATGGGAAATACGGCTTCTCGGACCCATTAACCTTCAACTCTGTGGTTGAATTAATAAACCACTACCGGAATGAATCTCTAGCTCAGTACAATCCCAAGCTGGATGTGAAGTTACTTTACCCAGTATCCAAATACCAACAGGTAATCAAGATGCTCACATTGTAAATGTTATTTAAATAAGGTACTTTCAATGCTTAGAAACACTTTGAAGCAGATGAATTGCATGTAATGGAAGTAGAAAAGCTTTGTACTTGTAGTCATAAAATTACAATTTCAGAGTAGTTCAGTGAAACACTCCAAGGATTTTTCCAAGTCAGATATTTGGTTAAATAGTTCTTAAATTGATTACATACCTTATCAATTGAATTGCTTTTTCTTCTGCTCTCTAACCCTCCTAGGATCAAGTTGTCAAAGAAGATAATATCGAAGCTGTAGGAAAAAAATTACATGAATATAACACTCAATTTCAAGAAAAAAGTCGAGAATATGATAGATTATATGAGGACTATACCCGTACTTCCCAGGTGAGTTTTCTGCGAAAAATCACATTAAAACTTTACAAGTGTTAGTTATTAAAACCTAACACCTATTAGTCAGCTTCAAAAACAGAATTAAAAAGGTTGAGTTTTTTACAGTACAGTGAGGTTGAGAGCTCATTTGTGAGTCCTTGTTGATCATCCTAGTAATTAATTCACTATGTCTCTACTTGTAAATGAAGCCTGTGAGTCTACAAGAGAAAGGAAGAGGTTAAGTTGATGTGACATAATTCTTGATTGAAGAATTATTTTTAGATTGGAAGTTCCTCAGACTTGACTGATATCAGAAATAGGGAATTAACCATTACATGCTCTGCCGCGAAGAACAGAGGCACTGCCACTGGAACGTTTTCCTAGAGCCTTAATCTTCTCTGGGCCGGCATGCGTCGGGACAGGCAGGGGGAGTGGAGGGCAGCATGGATGTCACGAATTGCTGATAAAGTGGCATGACCTCACCCAAGATGATAACTTAGGGAAAATGTCAGGTAGTCATCTTGCAGAGACTGGGATAATTCCCAAAGGAAGTGTGTGCTTTTGTAACAGTGTGTTACTGGGTTCTCTGAATTACAAAGCACTTACGTTCTTGATAATCATAATGGGAGTCTCTCACAGTTAAGAAATCACCTATTCTACGAAAGGTGTGACATGGTCTCACTAATGTTGTGTTGCAGGAAATCCAAATGAAAAGAACAGCTATTGAAGCATTTAATGAAACCATAAAAATATTTGAAGAACAGTGCCAAACACAGGAGCGCTACAGTAAAGAGTACATAGAAAAGTTTAAACGCGAAGGCAATGAGAAAGAAATACAAAGGTTGGTCAGAAGAGTGTTCCTTTGTTCTGCTAGGGATAACCAGAATATTCTTAAACTGCTTAAAAGTGACCTTGCTTTCTGGGCTGCGCATATTTAAAACACAGCAGGGCGAGAGAAAGCATTCCTTGCCTGAGGAAAATGGCTGGGGCTTCTAGGGAGCCTTTTCATAAAATGGGCGGGGGCGGGGGGACCTTCACGATGAACTCGGGTGATCACAGATGTGTTTCTCTTGCCTGTAGGATTATGCATAACTATGAAAAGTTAAAGTCTCGGATCAGTGAGATCGTGGACAGCAGAAGACGGCTGGAGGAAGACTTGAAGAAGCAGGCGGCCGAGTACCGGGAGATTGACAAGCGCATGAACAGCATTAAGCCTGACCTCATCCAGCTGAGAAAGACGAGAGACCAGTACTTGATGTAAGCGGTGGGCACGGCGCCCCAGAGGGCGCGGCTGCCAGTGGCCGAAATGGAGGCCGGGTTCTGAATGCCTTTCCCTCTGCACTCTCTTCCAGGTGGCTGACTCAGAAAGGTGTGCGGCAGAAGAAGCTGAACGAGTGGCTGGGCAATGAGAACACTGAAGAGTAAGTCCTCACCACAGACGGAGGCAGCAGGGCATTTTTTTCATTTTAGGAAAACACATGACTTGCCTTATTTAGAGAACAAGTGAAGAATTTTACTGAGTTTGGAACATCTTGTAGGAGACAATGTATAAATTCAATCTCATTATCCAGAATTCTTTAAAGGGAAAGTTTAGGGAGGGAAGATACAGATCACCCCCTTCTCCCCCTCCCCCCATCATCCCAACACTGTCCACAGTGACGTCCCATCGTATTTTGGGAACAATTTTTTAAAAAGAACAGAATTAGGCTTAGTATGTTTTTGAAACTTCAGCATATGTTTTGTTTGAATTGCTTGAAAGCTGGCAATCCTCCTAGACCATCGATTTCCTGATCTAAACTGGACAAACAGGATTGTTTAATACCTTTCTCTCTGCCCAGTTACCTGAGCTTAATGCCGACTCTTTGTCCAGGGAAGTTACCTAGAAGGCTCCCCTCCCCGGATAAGAGGGGGAGCTGGTTGAGTCAGACCCGCGATCGCTGGTCTGGCCTGCTTGCGGGAGGGGCAGCACCGAGGTAGGAGAGGTGAGGGTAGGCTTGTGGCTCCACGAACCTCACTTAGAACCCTCCTCCCTTCCCTCCTCAGCCAATATTCGCTCGTGGAGGATGACGAGGATCTGCCCCACCATGACGAGAAGACCTGGAATGTGGGAAGCAGCAACCGAAACAAGGCTGAGAACCTACTACGAGGGAAGCGAGACGGCACTTTCCTGGTCCGGGAAAGCAGCAAACAGGGCTGCTACGCCTGCTCTGTGGTGTATGTATCTCCGCCCGCATCCCGGCTCCTGGAGGGGGCTCACTCTGCAGCCATGGGCGGGGAGGGGAACAGTTGTAACCTGGAAGAATCTCATGGCGCACAGTACAGAAGAGGGAATTAAACAGGCATGCTATTGAAAGTCTGTCTGTCAGTAAGTCTAGTAGAAGGAAACCTGCTTTGTTTGGGTACCAGTTCAAAAACTACTTTGTCTTTTTTTTAAATGTCAATGGCAATGTGTGCATCGAGGCTAGTAGAGGGTCTATGGTAACTCCTAGAGCACCGCGCGCAGGTGAAAGGTCCCCACCAGGAACTGTCCTTGAGGTAATTCCACCCAGAAGATCTGTTTGTCCCCTGGCAGATTTTCCCTCTGTTGATTTCTTAATAGTCCAGGGAGCACGTTAAACGGACAGTGAGTTTTTTGGGTCACCGGCGTCATTTCAGAGTGCGAGGCTCTAAAGCAAGCGTGTCGAACTCGTGGGCCCCGGGCCGCGTGCCCTGTCTATTTGGCCCGTGTTAGAGTTTGACACGCTCGCTCTAGAAGCACAGCCTACTCTGCAAGCTCCCTCATTTGCAGAGAAGTCCTATAGAAAGGAGGCAGGAGAAGAGCTCTGAGTAAGGGCCAAGACGGGGAGACACGCAGACACTTGAAAGCCAGCCTGAGAGAGGGATCCTATTAATAACTAGTCACACCTCTGGTCACACCGCGGCGCTGATGGTCGGCGGCTCCCCCTTGTTGCATGCTCACTGCATTCCAGGCATTCTACCAAGCACATCACGCACATCCTCTCATTTCTCAAAGCCTCCCGGTGACACACGTTACTATCGCGTTCCTCCGCAACCATTTTAAAGACGAAAATACAGCGGCTCGGGGAAGCTGGGTCCGCACCCAAGTCCCTCAGCCAGCACGTAGCCGGCAGAGCCACGCGTCTGGCAGTTTCACCTGGGACGGCTGCCCGCGTGGGGCCTGGCCTGTGTCAAGTGTACTTTTCGGTGATGGTTTTGTTAAAACCAAAACGCCTAGCAGCGTCACGGGTTGTCCTGGCCGAGGTCACACAATGCATTTGTTCTCTCTCTCTCTCCAGGGTGGACGGCGAGGTAAAGCACTGTGTCATAAACAAAACGGCTACGGGCTATGGCTTCGCCGAGCCCTATAACCTGTACAGCTCCCTCAAAGAACTGGTGCTACATTACCAACACACCTCCCTCGTGCAGCACAACGACTCCCTCAACGTCACCCTAGCCTACCCGGTATATGCACAGCAGAGGCGATGAAGCGCGCCGCCGGTCCTCCTGACGTTCAACCACCCGAGGGAGGCCTCCGGGAAGCACAGGGCTCCTCTCAGCCTGACCTGTGAATTGAGCTGCGGAGACCACGTCTTCGGATGGGACTGGGGCTTTCGACACCAAGGAAGCAGTAGGGGAAGACGTGCGGCCAGCACTGGGCGAGGACCAGACGTTGCTAATCTGGAGTGCTCATCCTTCCTTTCCTTATCCTTTTTTTCTTCTTCTTCTTCTTCTTGGTTTAATTTAAAGCCACCACAACACAGAGAAAAATAAATGCAAAAATCTCTGCGTGCAGGGACAAAGAGGCCTTCACCATGGTGCTCGTTAATGCTTTCTGAAGCTTTACCAGCTCAAAGTTGGGACCTTGGAGACCGAGGCCGCACGGGCGGTGGGGCCCTGGCCCGGGAACGCTCGCTCGGTCCAGCCCGGCGTTGCTGTGCACGGTGGACGAGGACACTTCGCAGTGTGTGTGGATTATCTCGTTTTCCTAACATATGGACGATATATGTAGCAGAAAGGCACTTCCGCTCACAAGGGACACGTGGGGAGAACGTCAGCTCACATGCATTCAGAGGGAATTCTGTTGCAGCCAAGTGCCAGAAAGCGTTTTGTTTAAACTTTGCAACAAAAACAAAACCCCATCAATGGGGAAAAAATGGAACTTGGAAAACAGGACTTCAAATGACATTTAGTATATAAAATATGTACATAATATTGGATGACTAACTATCAAATAGATGGATTTGTATCAATACCAAATAGCTTCTGTTTCGTTTTTTGCTGAAGGCTAAATTCACAGCGCTATGCAATTCCTAATTCTCATTAAGTTGTTCTCTCGGTTTTAAATGTACGTTCAAAATAAGCTTCCCCTGCCCCAGGTTTTGTTGCTTGAAAAATACTGTTGTCCCTGATTTTTGTGTTAATATTCATTTTGTTTATTCTTTTCCTTTTTTTTTTTTTTAAAGAAGAAATGTACAGGATGCCAGTTTTTTTTTAAAAAAAAAGGCTTCAGAATTAAAACTATGAAATATTCTACAGTTTTTCTTGTACAGAGTACTTGGCTATTAGCCCAAGGTTAAAAAAAGTTCCTAACAGATTTTTTGGACTAAATGTTTTGTTGGGCAGTGCCTGATAAGCTTCAAAGCTGCTTTATTCAATAAAAAAAAGAGAGATATATGAATATGACAAAAGTATCGCGGAGTTCGACAATGTTGTTTCAAAACTCTTAAACTACGGTACCTGGCAATGTTTGTTCCATAAAGAATTGTGAACTTCTGGATCTGGGGAGGAGGGATAGAGCAAAAGGTTGTACAGGCCGGGGGAGGGGGGTGATGGGGGAATGCACTTTCTCTTTCTCACGCTTAGAGGGAAAAATAGGTAACTGCAGAGGGAAGTTGCTTATACTTCAGTCTCTCCCGCTCTCTCATCTGCTAGTTATTACGAGTTATGACAATTACAAATCTGCTACCATCTTAACTGTGTGGCTGATCAGCTGTTCTAGGTCTGACCCTCGTTCGGAACACCGATTTCAAGGTTAAATTGCTGCACGTAGAAAATGTCTCCTTTTAACATTAGGCTGCCGTTACGACCAACAGACATTCACTTTTGAGAAAGCATGATTTGAGAGGAGATTTTCATCTGGCTGTTTGTTATTTTCCTAGCTTCCCATTCACGTTAGACCATAAAGCAAAGATGGTAACTGCTATGCTCCGGGCCGTGTGGAGCTCGTTAACGTCATGGCCATTTCAGGAACCATAACAACAGTCGTTCCCATTCATCCACATAACTGCATGTGTTACACTCCACTGTGGGGAAAAGGAAGGGGTTTTAGAGTCATCTTTGCAATTTAGGGCAATCGTGAGAGGTCTCCCCGATTCACATATGCAAAAAGCCTTTCTGTTCAGTGGAAATAGTTGCATGTATTGGGAGGAATAAAGGATAATTAGAACCATAGTCAACTACGCTCGTAGATTAACAATCTCTCTTTCCTTCAAATATTGGAGTGAGGAGGTTTGCTTTTCTTAATGCTGTTCCTTCAAAAGTTCTTTCGAAAGGCTCTGTCTAGTGGCTGACTTAATCAACTGTAGAATGTGTTTTACTTTTTGTCCTTTTTTCATGAAGCTACTCATATCACGAGCAATAGTCAGTCTTGCAGCCAGACTGTCAGCCTGAGACTTGACTCTACCGATCTGACCGCCTCCCTCTCGTCTCCAGACAACTGACGGTTCTCCTGGTTTGGGTCTGTGAGTGGCTGGTTTAAGACTATCCTTCCATGTCTCACAGAAGTTTAACAGTTAATAGTAGCTTGTAAACAAGCGTGGTTTTGTTCTTGTTTTGGTTTGGTTTTGGTAGCACATCCATGTATGCTATTAAGTATAAATAATTTTAGTTCCTAAAATATAAGATCTGAAAGGGAATGTTTCATTAACAGCACATTTCATAAAGAGTTTTGTTAGTGTTTTTGCTTGGACATTTTGCAAGGTGACACGGTATTAGGCATCTGCCTTATTTTTGCATCTCACAAGCACAAACAATAGGTTTTCTTTGCACTGCGGAGGCAGGCTTTCTCACTCCGTCCGGTCGCAGTGAGTTGCACACCTGTGATGTCACCCCTCTGCCAGGTGCCTTCTTGACTCTGTGTAGCATGCCCACCGCCTATGCCCTTCCAGATGTTTGACCAGCAGGCCTCTCTGGGTTCCTTCAGACAGTCACCCAACGACATCGTCTTAGTGGCTCACAAGTATGAATGGCTACAATACATGGCTAAGAAGATGCTCTGAGACATTTCCTTAGCCATGCATTGGTTTCCCCACCCACGACAGCACCCTAGAAACACAGCCAGGAACTAGGCTTCAGAGAGGCTATGACGGGGCTATAACGGTGTGGGATCACTGGGGCCTGACATTAGACACAAGAGAAATATTATAACCGCGTGAAAAGGCAAAAAGCATGTGTTTGCAACATCTGACAACTTCATGGCCCTTGATATATGTATATATGTATATGTGCATGGACTGTGTTTTCAGTACACCTTTCAGCCAAAACAGATCCACAGTCAAGTTCAAGTGCAAACAAGCAAATGTCTAGTACAGTTCTTATATATGTGTATGGGTGGTTTTTGTCCCCCCTGTGATTTTGCTTTGTTTTGTCTTACAAAGGTGGAAATTGTTTGCAAGTGAAGTGAGAAGTTCATAATTCTTTGGCTTTTTTCTTTTTCTTTCTGTGTTGAAAAGTTAACTCCTTTTGGGAAGCTGGTCCGGATGACTCAACTGGGAAATCCTTGTTTTCAATGTGTCAAGTCAACACGTGTGTGTGTGTGTGTGTGTGTGTGTGTGTGTGTGTGTGAGCCGTCAGTGTAGGGAACCTATTGCTCTGTCCTGTAGCTGGTTATGAACGAGTCATGTGTTCGGGAAGTCCTACTGATGTTCCTTACCGGGAGAAAAAACTCTGCTGGTTTTAACAACTGTGCTTTTGCTATGCATGGTATCCACGTCAGCTGGAAAGAAGACCCTGAAATCTGCGTTCAGGGTCCCTTAAGAAAGGGGCAGTTTAAAAGCACAATGCCTCACATGAGACAAAAGTTCCAAAATGCCAAATTCTCATTTTTTTAAACATCTAGTTATATACAAAATACTAGTGCGAGTGGGGAGGGAACAGAATTGGAAACACTATCTAACTTAACATTAAACTTGTCACCATGAGATAGCATTAGCTACCCAGGATGCTGCTATTAAAAAACAAAAACCAACAAAAAACAAAAAGTCATTTATATGTGTGTGTATTTTTTAAAGCTACGGTCTTGTTCGATGTTTTTACAAATCTGTTTATATGACAATGTTCAACTAAAGTCGGTCTTTTGACGAGAGGGAGGATGTGATGGTCTGTTGTAATTTTTGCCTTTACAAGGCAACCTGGGTGGGGGGCGGGGGGAGTGTGCCTCCTTGACACTTGGTTCAAGCTATAGATTTAATGGAGCTGTCTTGTTGTTTTAAGTTGCTGTAATGCATTGTATTAGGTCCTCAAACAGAATAAAGATTGTTTTGAAACTTACGTGATAGTTTGGAATTTCAATTACTGCCCAAGAACTATTTCTGAGGCCCCTCTCTTGCTTTTTCGGTTAATGGAAGTTGCTGTCTCTATATCTCCCTCCCACCCTCTTTCATTCTACCGCCTCACTTGTAACGTGGGAAGGAAGGCCATGAAAAGCGGTCACATGAACGACTTCTCAGGGTTGTCTACACAATTACGCTATGTCCTTAATGATGACATAACCTCTAGGTAATGTCATTTCAGGGCATGTTCTATGCTCTTTCCATAAGAAAATAGAAATGCCCATCGTCCCTCAATCCCTCCACCATCCACCTCCAAACCTTCAGAATTGCTCTCCACAAACTACGGTTTGTTGAGGAGTCGGAGTGTCTGTCTCACAGGGGCAGCATGAGGCACTGAGCAGCATGCAGAGTGGGACATGGGGTTGCAGACGGAACCAAGCACACAACAGATTCCGGTTCCGCATTGTGGCATCTAGCCGACACATACATAAAGTACTCTGATTCTGAAATAACTCCGATGTCACTTTCCCTGCTAAGTGAATTTATGGCAACGAATGCCCTTTTGCTTGTACAGTGTACACACTTCAACAGCTGATAGCTCGATTTTGATAATGAAATGTATCTTAATAAGCACTGCCTTAATAATTATTCAAAGTGTGTGTATACATCTTGGGGGAACATCCTAATTATAGGTGGTGCTGACTTCACCTGTGGGCACAGGGAGAGCCCTGGAGATGAAGACGTGGTCCAGCAATGGAGATGAGAGGCACTTAAGTAATTGGTCCTGATTCTCTGTGTATGGCGGGAACTCAGAATCAGTCTTCCCATGCTCTGTCCTATAGCCCAGATAACTGTATTCCCAGGGTTCTGCCCTCTGTGCCTCTCCCGTGTGGCTCCTGCTCCTCAGTCAGACCCTGTCTGGGATCTGAGCAGCCTCACTCTGGGCCCTCAGTCAAAGCCTCTGGCTTCTGAGCCTCCTAAGCTGTACTAGTGTCTAGTTCTCTCCTGTAGAGAGTCTACACTATGAGCATACATTATATAAAGCATATTCATATCATTCATTGATGATTTGCCTGGTAGAAGTGCAAATTCCAGGGCCCCACCTCTGGCCTACTAACTCTCCAATCGGGACCCAGCAAATCTGTTTCAACAAGCTCTCCAGGTGATTTTAATGCACACTCAAGTTTGAGACTGACTATTTAAGGCTACCTGTTTGTTGAAACAGTACATCAGTGAGTGATAGAAATAAGCTTTATATAATTTACTAGAGGCCCAGTGCACAAAATCCGTGCGTGGGTGGAGGGGTCATCCCACCCTGCATGCTCTCCAATCCGGGACCCCCCGGGTGATGTCTGACTGCTGGTATAGGCCTTCACCGGCAGTTGGATATCCCTCTCACAATCCAGGACCACTGGATCCTAACTGCTCACCTGCCTGCCAGCCTGATCACCCCCAACTGCCCCTACGCTGACCTGATTACCCCCACTTACCCCCTCTACCAGCCTGATTGCACCTTACTGTCCGCCTGCCAGCCTGGTTGCCTCCAACTGCCCCCCCCCACTGGCTTGGTAGCCCCTAACTGCCCCCCATTGGCCTGGTCGCCCCTTCCTGCCCCCCCCCCACCAGCCTGATCACCCCCAACTGCCCCCCCTTCCCTGCTGGCCTGGTCTCCCCACGCAGCCTGCTCTTCGGTCATCCGTCTGGTTGTTTCCGTTATGATGGCCCCTGGCTTTTTATATATTAGGATGCTCATAGTGTAGACTCTCTCTCTACAGGAAGGAAATAGACTGGTTTATGGCTTAGGAGGCTCAGGCTGGTCTTAGTTCTGTCTTTAACTAAAGCTGCGGAAACATGATGAACTCAGTTTACTTGTCTGGGCCTCCATATCTGTGAAATAAGGTTATGAATCAAGACAGTCAGTATCCAGGACTGCCCCTAGAGTGTACATTGTAACAGAGCACACTGAATGGGAATGCTTCCCCCTCCATCCAGTTCTCCATTTGCAATTTGACCACTGTTACAACCCACAATGTGACTGGTGACTGCAGACCACTGCTGTAGGCTGAGTATTGGCCCTTTGTGTTGTCAGGGATGAAGCCCAGGAAAGCATTAGCAGGATGAGGGCTCGCTTATCATGCAGATGCCTTAAAGCTGCACTTCACTTGTATCACAATGGGCAGCCAAGTTCTTGATAATGTGGAGGGGCATATGCTTGGAAATGACACTTTGCCCATCTAACTAAAGCCCAGGGCACTGGGTCAGAGAACATAGCCTGCAAATCCTCTAGGACACTGTGAGAGGCATGTAAGTATACTATGTTAAGAACTGATCCTGCGTCAGCCCATTAAAAAACTTTTTCCTGAAGTTGTCCTTTAAAAAGTCTAAAATAAGATTCCTAGAAAGACTTAACTGTAAGATATGAAACTGCCAGAAGAAAACATAGGGAAAAAGGCTATTTGGTATGGGTCTTCAAACAGATTTCTTGGGACATGACACCTAAAGCAAAAAAGAAAAAACAAATAAGTGGGACTATGTCAAACTAGAAAGCTCCTGCACAGCAAAAACATAAATAACCAGTGGAATGAAAAGGCAACTTAAGAGACTAGGAAAATATATTGGCGAACCATATATCTGATAAGAAATTAATATCCAAAGTATATAAAGAACTCATACAACTCAACAGTCAAAACAAAACCCCGCAAATAATCCAACTTAAAAATGAGTAGAAGACGAACAGCTGAGGCCCATCCCGAAGGCTGGAGCCTCGTCCTTAAGAGCTGACCCTGGTCCCGAACAGCTGTGCCCATTCCTGAAAAGCCAAACCTGGCCCCAAAGGCCGAGGCCTGTCTGCAAAGATGGAGCCTGGCCCCTCACAGCCAAACCTAGTCCCAAACGCCTGTGCCCATTCCCAGAGCCAAACCTAGTCGCGAACAGCAGGTTAGGGGAAGCAGAGGGTCAGATCAGTGAATTAGAAGACAGGGTAGGGGGGGAAAAATGAGGAGAGGACTTAAATAGCCATTTTTCAAAGAAGATACACAAATGGCCAATAGGTACATGAAAGGGTGCTCAGTATCACTAATCATCAGAGAGGCGCAAATCAAAACCTAGGCTATCATCGACAAGACACGTCACCAAGATAGAGACATAAGGTCAGAGAGGAACGACTAACAGCTATTCATGGGCAAGAGGCCACTGAGAGAATTCTAGAGCTCAGGAGTGAGGCTGAAGCATTCCCTGCACCAAGAGACCAAGGGTAAGAGGGACAGCTACATCCGGACCCTTCCCCGAGCCTACGTTTCCTCAGTGGGAAAGGAGAACTCAGAGGTGACCTCTAGCCCCCACCCCCTGCATTGTGGAGCACTTCTTGGGAACCCCCACTCTGGTCTTGCCCCACAGGGGACTCTGCTGGGCTCAACTACTGGGCCTCTGATTTTGACAGAGAAGAGGAGAGGCCTTCCAACAGCCAGCACCCGGATCTTGGCAGACTACCCTCCTGCCTGCAGAGCCCAACCAGCAGCTTTGCTAATCTGCAAAACTAAGTCAGTGGTGCATTCTGACCAGGGTACAGGTCTGTCCGATGGAGTCCTAATTGAGGAGGTTTGCTGGCCCTAGAGCTAGGTCTGCCACGCCCAGGCAAAAGAGCTGAGCCACAGCTCCACCCACTGTGGTGCGCTGTGTGGCCCCCGACCCCATCTGACAGGAAGGGCGGGTGAAAACACCTGGAAGCTTTGCAACCAAGCAATGCTCCAGCCAAGAGGCAGGCGGGCAGAGCTGGCTGCTCTCAGAGCAAAGCCAGTGTGCAGCCTTGGGAATGTGGGGCACAGGTCAGCTTGAAGTCAAAACTACAAAGAACCTGAGCGGCCTTGGAGTTGCTTCTCCCACCGGGCCTGGCAGGGAAACTAATCCGTGGCCCTCTCATCGCTGAATAGAGCCTGCCTGACGCGGAGCCTTACCAGAGCAATGGGAAGCCATGTAGTGCACCCAAGAGCCCTGCCTACCGGGGAACTTGGACAGAGAGCATGGCTTTCCATGCCCTCAGAGCAGAACCGGTGGCCTCCCCTGACCAGGACATTCAGTACACGCTCTTGCCTAACGCAGGCCCCCAATCAATGACCCGAGTGCGGTCCCTGGACTCCAACCAGGGCAGGGAAGCTACTGCATAGCCCCACCTGCTGCTGAGGATGGGAGCCAGTCCAGGCTGTCTAGTAAGGCTGACAAGAGGATCCAGGTAACTGTGAAGTCCGTTCTGCAGCCTCAGTTGGACATGGAACCAAGGCAGCAGTCCTTTCCAGCTATTCCGAGACGGTGGCACACAACCGCTGCCACCCACCTCAGAGCTCAAACAGTTGCTTCAACCAAAATAGGCCCTTATAGCAGGCCCCATCTGCCCCAAAGATGATGAAGAAAAATCAGGTAAATATGACACCGCCAAAAGGAAACTAATAAAGCTTTCATAACGGACACTGAAGAAATGGAGGGCTAAGAACTTTCAGAGAATTCAGAACAATCACCTTAAAGAAATTTAGTGAACTACAAAAACGCACAGACAACTAAATTAAATTAGGAAAACAATGCGTGAACAAATTGAGAAGCTCCACAAAGAAACAGAAACTATAAAAATAACCCAGAAAGCCTAGAGCTGAAAAATATAATAATTGAAATGAAGAAGTTCACAGACAGCTTCAAAAGCAGACACAATGATTCAAAAGAAAGGATAAGATAGCTGGTAGAGGAGACCTTTGAAAATGGCCAGTCAGAGACCTAAAAAGAATGGGAAAGAATGAAAAGAGGACACAATGAAAAGCAGCAGCAGTCAGTATGGTAATTCCAGAAGGAGAAGAAGAAAAGAATAAAAAAGTATATTTATTTGTATCATTTGCAGCAACCTGGATGGAATTGGAGAATATCATGCTGAATGAAATAAGCCAGTCAATGAAAGAGAAACACCACATGACCTCACTCACTTATGGATAATAAAGAACATTATAAACTGATGAACCAAAAGATAGATATAGTGACAGTAAAGCAACAAGCAGACTGTCAAATTACAGCAGGGAGGGCAGGGAGATCTGGGGGAGATAAGAGATCAACCGAAGGACTGGTATGCATGCATTAAGTACAACCAATGGACACAAAACTCTGGGGAGGGAGGGCATGTACGGGAGGTGGGAGGGAGGGCAATGGTAAGCAATGTACACATATAATACCTTAATAAAAATTAAAAAAAAGAATCAGGTAAAACCAATAAATAAATAAATAAATAAATAAATAAATAAATAAATATTAGGCTTAAGATTTTTTATAGAAGAGAATGGTTTTGCTGCGAAAAAAATAAACATTTGCTGGATGAAAAAAAAAAAGTATATTTAAAGCAATAAAGGCTAAAAACTTCCCAAACTTGGGGAGAGAACACTAGATATCCAGATCCAAGAGGCCCAAAGAACACCAAATAGGTTGAACCCAAATAGGATAACACCAGGTCATACTATAAGTAAACTGTCAAAAGTCTAAGGCAAACAAAGAATTTTAAAAGCAGCAAAGAATTTTAAATTGCAGTAAATGTGAAATAGATGGCTATAGATGTAAGTTGTTATATGTAAGCCCCATGATAACCACACAGCAAAATTCTATAGTAAGTACTCAAAAGAAAAAGAAATATCCTCTCTAATAAAGAGGGAATATGCTAATTGACCACCACTCCATCACAAAGATGGCTGCACCACAGCTGAGGCCAAGTTCCCATAAGGAGCCTTAACAAGCAATCAGCAGGGACCTGAGGCTATGCTCTCTCCCCTGCCCCCATAGGGCTTGACAGGGGACCTCAGGCTGCATCCCCCACCCTGGCATCAGGCTGGAGGACCTTAGGCCACGCCCCCCATCCTAGCGCCAGGCCAGGGGACCTGAGGCCATGCCCCCTGCCTGGCGGGGCTAGATGGGGAATCTCAAGGTGCACCCCCAGTTCTGGGTCAGGGGAACTCAGCTCACTCCCCCCACACCAGCACCAGGCTGCAGAACCTCATACCACACCCCCTACCTGGTGGGGCTTGACAGGGACCTCAGGCCTCGCCCCTTGCTCTGGCACCAGGCTGGGAGACTTCAGGCTTCTCCCGCCACCCCAGTGCCAGGCCAGGGGACCTGAGGCTAGGCCCCCTGCCCAGCGGGGCCTAACAAGGGTGGGACTGACCAGGTCTGGCTCTAGCACAAAGGGGGTGCGGGCCAGCTGAGTTTGAGTCTCATGCAATTTTGAGATGCATGTGGGTGGGAGGGGACTTGATTCTGGGTCCCGTGGTGAGCCCCAGACTCTGACAAGGTTTTCATATACATTTTACTAATTTTCTTTCATCGCTGACACTTCTATTATAGAGAAAGGGCAAATAGCAATATTAAATTATTTCCTCTAATTAATCCCCTTTTAATGTGCACAAATTTTGTGCACCAGGCCACTAGTAAGCATATAACCAAAGAAAGTCATCAAACCTCAAAGAAACAGAGCAAGAGCAAAGGACATATCAAAACAACCAGAAAATTACTAGCAAGATGGCAATAAGCACATACCCAACAGTAATTACTTTAAGTAGACTAAAATTTTCAATCAAAAGACACAAAGTGACTGAACGGCTTTTTAAAAATAAATATGCATCTACAAGAGGCCCAGTACATGAAATTTGAAATTTGTGCATGGGGCGGGGGAGGGGGAACTGTCTGTCAGCTTGCCCTGAGCTCTCTGCAATCGGGGAGCCCATGGGGGCTGCCCTACTGCTGGTTTAAGCCCAATCCCATGGGGATCAAGCCTATTGACAGTTGGAATCCCTCTCACAATCCAGGACTGCTGCCTCCTAACTGCTCACCGGCCTCACAGCCTGATTGCCCCTAACCACTCTCCGGCCAGCCTTATTAATGCCTAACTGCACTCTTGCCAGCCTGATTGCCCCCAACTGCTCTCCCCTGCCGGCCTGGTCAGCCTCAATTGCCCTTCCCTGCTGCTGCCCTCCCCTGCAGGCCTGTTTTCCCCCAGCTTCCCTTCCTCTCCTCAGGTCTGGTCACCCCCAACTGCCCTCCCCTGCAGCCTGGTTATCCACAACTGCCCTTCACTTCTGGCTATCTTGTGGTGTCCATATTGTGGTGGCCATCTTGTGATGATGTCACACAAGAGCATTATACTATCTAGGCTTTTATTATATAGGATATGCTAACTACAAGATACTTTTTTAATTGAATTTATTGGTGTGGCATTGATGCATAAAATTAGATATAAGAACACACACAGAATGAAAGTGAAGAGATGTAAAAAGAAATTTTATACAAATGGAAACCAAAATAAAGCTTACATGAAACAATATAGACTTTAAAACAAAGACTGTGGTAAGAGACAAAGGAGGGCATTACATAATGATAAAAAAATCAATCCAACAGGAAGATATAACATTTATGAATGTGCACCCAACACAGAAGCACATAAATATATGAAGCAATATTAATAGACCTAAAAGAAGAAAAAGACAGCAATACAATAATAGTAGGAAACTTTAATATCCCACATATATCAATGGATAGATCATCCAGAAAGAAAAATTAATAAAGAAACATCAGTTATAGTAGATGAACTTAAGATATTTATAGAACATTCCATTAAATAATAACAAAATTACACATTTTTCTCAAGTGCGTATGAAACATTTTCTAAGATTGATCATGTAAGGCCACAAAAACATCTTAATAAATTTAAGAGTATTGAAATGATATCAAGCATTTTTCCAATCACAAAGGTATGAAGCTAGACATTAATTACATGAAAACTGGAAATTCTACTGATGTGTGGAGATTAATCAATGTGCTACTGAACAAATCAGTGAATTAAAGGAGAAATTAAAAAATACTTTGAGACAAATTGAAATGTATACCAAAACTAGAGGCCCAGTGCATAAAATTCATGTGCAGGGGGGTGAGGGGGCCTCTGCCCAGTCTGCACCCTCTCCAATCCAGGACCCCCCCACCTCCCTGTAGGATTGGGCCTAAACCAGCAGTCAGACATCCCTCTCACAATCTGGACCACTAGCTTCTAACTGCTCACCTGCCTGCCTGCTTTATCACCCCTAACTGCCCTCCCCTGCTGGCCCAGTCACCCCTGCTCTCCCCTGCTGGCTTGGTTGATCCCAACTGCCCTACCTTGCAATCCTGCCCCTCCCCACCCAACTCTCCTCCTCTGTAGACTTGGTCATCCCCAACATCCCACTCCTGTAAGCCTGGTCACCCACAACTGCCCTCTCATGTAGGTATGGTCCCCCCAACTGGCCTCCTTTGCTGGCCTGGTTATCCCCAACTGCCCTTCCCTGCGGGCCTGGGTCACTTAGAAACTGTCCTCCACTGCTGGCCTGGTCTCCCCCAACTGCATGCTAAACCTCCTCCTGTCTGGTAATGACTTGTTATGGAAGTGGTTGACCTACAGGTTGAGAACTGCTAGCAGGGTCACCTAAGACCATCAGAAAACACAGATATTACATTATGATTCCTTAACAGTTGCAAAATTACAGTTATGAAGGAGCAACAAAAATAATTTTATGGTTGGGGGTCACTGCAACATGAGGAACTGTATTAAAGGGTTGAGGCATTAGAAAGGTTGAGAACCACTGTGTTACAGAGCCCTGACCTAATTTGAAAATTTCTCTCTCTATATATATATATCCTATTGTAAAAGCCTATGTGATCATCACGCACTCATGCCATCACGCCCTCATGCTGCAACTAGTGATTACCAGGAGGCTGTGTGTGCAGTGGGTGCACACCAGTGGGCGGAGCTGCATGCATGCAGATGGGCGGGGGCTTGACGGATGCAGGTCCCACAGCTCCACATGGTGAGGCTGGGTATCCCACAGCTCCACATGGTATGAAGGAGGGACCCCTGGCTCCGGCCTACCTCTTTGGGGCAGACCATCAAGAAGCACTGGATGGGTGGGAGCGGCCTACCTCTTTGGTGCGATCCATCACAGGACTCCTGCTCTGTGAGAGGGCACAGGCCAAGCTGGGGGACTCACTCCCCCCCTCCCCCGAGTTCATAAATTTCGTGCACCAGGCCTCTAGGATATATAATGAAATATTACTTGGCAATATAGAAGGAAATCCTGCCATTTGTAACAACATGGATGGACCTTGAGGGCATTATGCTAAGTGAAGAAAAGACAAATATTATATAATCTCACTTATATGTAGAATTTAAAAAACAAACAAACACCAAACTCATAGAAAAGATCAGATCAGATGTGAGGGGTTGAGGGAGGAAGAATTGGGAAGGTGTCTAAGGTACAAATTTCTAGTTATAAGGTGAGCAAGTATTAGGGATGTAATGTAGGACATGATGACAGCAGTAAACACTATGATAGGTATGAAAGTTGTTGAGTAGATCCTAAGAGTTCTCATCACAAGGAAAAATGTTTTGCATATTATTCTATTGTATCTATATGAAAGGATAGATACTAACTGAACTTATGATCTTAATTCTGTAGGATCTCATATGAGGAATAAACAAACAAACAAACAAAACTCAGAAAAAGATACCAGATTTGTGGTTACCAGAGGTGGGAGGAGACTAATGAGCTAAATGTAGCAATCATTTCACAATATATGATAGTCAAACCACTATGCTCTATACCTTAAACTTATATAGTGATGTATGTCAATTTTATCTCAATAAAACTGTGCAGGGAAAAGATGGCTATCATAAAAAAGACAAACAGAAACAAATGCTAGGAGGATGTGTGGAAAAGAGAACTCTGATGCATTGTCTGTGGGAATGTACATTAGTACAACCACTATGGCAGACCTCAAAAATGTAGAAATAGAACTACCATGTGATCCTACAAATCTGCTTCTGGAAATATATCCAAAAGAAACAAAACTTTATGTCAAAGATATATTTACACTTCCTATTAGTAAAAGCCTATGTGATCATCACGCCCTCATGCCATGATGCCCTCATGCTACAACGAGTGATTACCAGGAGGCTGTGTGTGCAGTGGGTGCACTAATGTTCATAGCAGCATTATCTACAATAGCCAAAACATGGAAACAACCTAAGTGTTCATTGAAGGATTAATTGATAAAGAAAATAGTTTATATAGACACACACACACACACACACACACACACACACACACAGTATGCAATGAAATATTACTCAGCCATACAAAGAAGGAACTCCTATAATTTGCAACAACATGCATGAAACTTGAGTGTATTATGCTAAGGGAAATAAGTCAGACAGAGAAAGACAAATCCTGTATGATCTCATGTGAGGAATCTAAGAAAAACAAAATAAAAAACCTAAAACTCATAGAAAAAGATATCATATTTGTGGTCACCAGAGGTGGGGGAGTGTTAATGGCTAAATATTTGCCTCCTACTTTTTCCCTCCCCATGTCAGTTCATAAGCTAAAGCCCTACCCCTCAATGTGATGGTATTTGGGAAGGAGCCTTTGAGAGGTGATTAGGGCTAACGTACAAGGTGGGAGTCCTGCTGGAGCTGGTGCCCTTATAAGAGATACCTCAGTGCTGTCCCCTCCATGCACCCATGTAGGCACACAAAAGAGGGCACAGGAGAAAGTACTGCCTATATCCCAGAGAAGAAACTCTAGGGAGAAGCTTACCTAGCCAGCCTCCAGAATGGTGAGAAATACATTTCTGTTTTTCTGCTGTTTATAAGCTTCCAGGCCTATGGTATTTTGTGATGGCAGCTGGAGCTGACTGAGAAGGAGCAACCAGACATAGGCCCGGCTTTTCTAAACGAAGTCACATTTTGATATGCCTCCTTTCTGAAGCTTAGTCTAACTTCTTTTCCCTCTGGCCATTTGAGGCTTACTGTTCATTCCTCTCTACTGTATCTCTCCTGATGGGAGGTGGTTGTTTAAGAGCTTGCCTTCACCACCAGGCTGAGATCTTCAAGGCAGCTAGCTACCTGTCTTATTGTTAGACCATGTGCCACAGGACCTCTCTTAAGATGACAGTAAATACGATACCAAGTGACCAGCACATTTCCTCCATTGCAATGAAGTTATCTGTATTTTTTTTATTTTATTTTATTTTTTTATTTTATTTTTTTGGTTTGTGAAGGTTTGGACTATAAATCATTGAGCTCTGAAATGAGAGCTCCATAAATAAATTGGTTCCAGTAGGTTAGGCATAGAACGTGTGGCATGCTCTCCAGTCAAACCCACAATTCTAACGAGCAGTCCTGGTGATGAATGGCGCTTCCCTGGAACTCCGCTGTTCATGTGATGAGTGGTGATGGCTGGAAGTCGACTGTCCTGTTCTCGTGTTATAGGCCAAAGCTTTACATGTGTGAAGAGAGGTAAAGCATCAGGATTTTTTATTTAACAACAAGTTAAGCCCGGGGTCAGGCTTCAGACACGTGTGATTGAGTGCTCCAGAGAGTGGGGGATTTCTAAATTTCCTTCTGGAAAGCAAAAGCAGATAAGCATGTTGGTGGTTAGTCATCTATCTTTTTTTTTTTTTTTCTTTCCTCCTCCAAAAGCATCGCAGCAGTTTTCTGTTGAGCTGATTTATGACATCAATACCCAGCTGGAGCTAACTAAGTGCTATCTTTTGAAAATATTATCTGAAGTTTATGTAGCCAACCATCATTTAATCTATTTACACAAGATATCACTACAGGATTCTTTATTTTTTTTTAAGTTATACTGAGCTATAATTGCCATACAGCACTGTGTAACTTTACGATGCACAGCATAATGATGACTCACATGTACTGTGAAAGGATGACCACAGCAAGTTTAGTTAACATTCATCATCTCATGTAGACACAAGTAGAACATTTTTTGTTCCCTTGTGATGAGGACTCTTAGGATTTACTCTCTGAACTTTTGAATATATTATAGTGTTAACTACAAAAAATCATGTTGTACTTTATATCCCTAATACATATTTATCTTAGAACTACATTGGAAATATACCCTTGCTGTACATTAGAGTCACCTGGGTAGCAATTTAATATCAAGACTGACCTATCACATTTGGAGTCTTGGGGGTGAGGAGTCAATAAGAGAATGTGTAGCCTGGGCCTGGAACATGGCTGGCCAGTAATGAACGAAAGCCAGTATTTATGGCTGATGGTAAGGCTTTCCTATCCGGCACCATTAGTTTCTCAAGAAACTACAACCTTAGCATAGGGCTGGATATATGGTAGACCCACTCAAAATGTCCCTACTTCTAAAATATTTATTTATAGCTTTACCAACAAAATATTTTATTATTTTACTTTTATTGGAAGTTAGGCACACAAAATTGCATTTCTCACAATCCAACACACTAAAACCACTGGTTCCTGAATATTTGATTGTTCTATTTATGTAGTTATTCTGAAAAAAGTATAATATTTTGTGATACACAAGTATGATAAGATTTAAAAAAAAAAAAAAAGACCAACGTAAGTGCAAAACAAGTTGTAGAGGAGGGGGAGGGAGAAGTTATTGAAAATAAAACCAAATCATGTCTAAGGAAAGTTCCAATAATTGAAGGAAAACAGAGCTTCCTACTAGCCAGGCAAGAAAAGGACCACACAATGGTTCCATAGTCCTCGTGCCCCAATAGGAGGAACTTGCTAGTTCATTGTGAGAAAAACGTTTCCCTCGCCCTCATACTCCAGTGGAATCTGTCAAAGGGGTCTTTGTAAACGATGGTGCCTCTCACACAATGTTCTTGATTTTTAAAAAGTTGTTTTAGAAATACCCCCCCCCCCCAGATTGTGCTTTCTTACCCAACCTATGTCAGAAGCTCAATATTGTTCTAGAAAGGAGATTGTGTGGCTTGGCTCTAAAATCCTGGTCATGGTGCAGCGTGTCCATTTCCTAGCATGCTTCGGGCTGCACTTCAACAGACCTGACAAAGCTGATCTGCAAGTTCCTCAGAAAGACAACCACAGGCCACCGTTCACACGCTAGACAGTTCCAGGCCAGAAGCTCAGCGGTACATCGCTTTTGCTACTGAATGGTAGTTTGGGCATTTGGATAATAAAAGTTAATGCAAGATATAAGTTAATGCAACATTTCAAGAAGTCCTGGGACATCTCTGGCGGTGCCAACTCTCAAGTCATGGAGAACTGGACACTGTGCTCTTTTCCAGACATGAGCTTGGTCAGGTTTGGAGCCCAACTTCATGGGGTACTACATTTCCCCATCACTTTTCCACGGGACATGCTAGTTTTAGTTCATTTTCATCGGTTGCCTTTTTGAACTTTCATATCTCAAAGATACATTTTAGCCAAAATACATCCCCAAGTGTTTGGAAGTGTAAGTTCCCTGGTCTTTGCCTGAGGGGAGAGTTGCCATCAATACACAGAACTTGACTGGAGTTTCTGCAAAAATTTGGGAGTATAGGATAGGATGGAAGAAGATTCTGATCAGTCTAGGGTTAGAAGGGAAGGTGCCTTATTTTGTTGCAGAAGAGTGATCTCCTAGTCTAGAAAAATAGAACTTTGTAGATCAAAATGTTAATAATTATTTTTAAATTAAAATTTGAAATTATCAAAAATGTTTTCTTAACTCCCCGCCCCCCCCCCCCAATGATTTCAGGTAGAATCTATATGTCCTCTCAGTACTAAGCTACCAACCACTGGGCCCGTGGAAAGCTTCAGTAATTAAACTGAAGGGGACATGCCTGGAAGGTTAGGGAAAATGTCTCCTACGAATAACCAACTGACTCCAGAAAACAAGAAAACAAACAAAAACAAAACTAAAATCAATTTGCTTAATGAAATTTGAGAGAACCTTGCATTATAATGAAAAGGAAACAATTTGAGCTCAGGTCTAATGGCTGGCAGATTAAAAACACTATTAGCAAAGTGTAAAGTGGAATTCTGTCAGTAAAAAACAAAACAAAAAGAAAAACAAAAACACAACAAAAAAACACTGGGTGCTACTGAAACTTAAACTAGTGAATTAGAAGAACAATTTAAGGCGTCCTCTCAGAATACAGAGAAAATAGATGATCTAATAAGCAAAAATTGAAGACATAGCCAGTAGATTGGGGAGATCTAATGCTAGGGACTGCAGGAGAGCAGAGCAGGCAGAAAAGTACTCATGAAAGACCAGATAGAAAAGATTTCCTCAAGATGAATAAGGATTGAACCTACATATATAAAGGAACCCTGAAGTAGCATCCTAATATATAAAAACCTTGGGCCTGATATGACCAGAGGCTCAACCAACCAGAAGTCAGGCCTGCAGTCAACGATAGGTTGCCAAGGTGACCCAGCAATGCCACAGCTGCAGGTGTGGTGACCCAGCACTGACTGCCAAGGGGGCTGCGAATTAGGCCCAGAGAGAGGCCTGAAGAGAGAAGCAGGGTCTGATCCATAGCTTGTGTGGCAGCTTTTGATCAGCACTTGCCTCTCTCTTTCTCTCTAGGCTGGGCCAGCAGCCACACCTCCATTTCTTTCCAGGCCTCCACCAGGGCTGGTTATCAGCCCTGCCTTTCTTATCAGGCCCCATTGATAGGCCCAGAGATGCTGACTGGCATAGAAACTGACCAATCAAAACCAATTCTGGGTGAACCAAATCTGAGCCAATGGCTGCCTAGGAGGCAGAGCTTCTGACACTGACTGGCATAGAAACCAACCAATCAGAATCAAATTAGCCTGCAAAGGAGGGCAGTTGAAGGTGAGATCAGGCCTGTAGGGGAGGGCATTAGGAGTGATCAGGCAGGCAGAGGCAGTTGGTCACTAGTGAAATAATAATTAAGAGACTCAAATTGCAGGTAACTCTTCTTAAGATATGAGGAGAATTTTTTTTCTTTTTTACAAATAACCAAACAAAAACAACATGTTATTAATAAAATATTTTTTTTTAATAAAGTTGATAATGCCTTTCCTTCCCAGGACTTAACTACAGAAGATAGAAGAACATCTACAATGTCTGAGGAAAAACTATTGTGACAAAACAGCTATATGACCTCAAAATAATTGATCATGTTCTAAGGCAAGAAAATTTAAGACATGTAATGTCTAAGAATGACTGCTATTTACCTTTTCTGAAAAAATTACTCAAAAAATCCTCCAGCCAAATGAAAAGTAAGACTAGAAAAAGAACATAAATATGGGAAAACTAGTGACCCAGTGCACAAAATTTGTGCACATTAAAAGGGAATTAGAGGAAATATTTCAACATTGCTATTTGCTCTTTCTCTATAATAGAATTGTCTCGCCAGCCTTACCCCCATTGGGCGACACCAAGACCCGACCAGCCCACCCCTTGTCAAACCCCGCCAGGTGGGGGACGCAGCCTCAGGTCTCCCAGCCCTGGCCTGCACCATGCAGCCTAACTCAGACCTGCCATACTGACAGACCCCAGACCCACCACACCTCGGGACCCATCAATGCATCTCCTGGTGACCGGTTGTTTGGTCATTACAGATGAAAATAAAATCGTATGCTCAAGCATGCACATTCATTTTTAATGCCTGATTTGTCTAAGTTCTCTAAATTGCAAAATAAATAAGATCTTCAGCCAGATAACATCATAATGCCAAGTTCTTTATATAATGACACATACCATTCTCTCCACTCAGTATGCTTCATTTGAATGGATTAAATGTATGTGACTCATATGAAAGGCACTGCTGCTTGCTCTTAATATAGGAAGCATTAGCTCATTACCTAACGCCACGAAGTGGTTTAAATGGCATATACTCATTTGAAGATCAGAAGGAAAAATAAAACAAAAAACAACATTCAGTGCTGTGGATGGCAGAATCCTCTTCCTTTCCCTTTGTTCCCCCCCCCCCCCCGATTTTCCCATGAACCTGTTTGTGCTGTGCCTCAAAATTAACATAGAAGACAAAATCAGATGCTGTAATCTGCATTGTATAGTGCCATTTGAGTACAAAGAGGTGTTTTACAATTTTTACATTTTTTAAAAAAATCAATGTAGCTCAAACTTGCTGCCAACGGTCCAGGAGCCAGGCCAACATAGCTGTGCGGACACACCTTTGCTGGGTGCCGTCAGGCTTCAGGCCCGGGACAGGGAACACGCCAGGTGTTGCTGGAATCCAGTCACCTCTCCTTTCTACCATAGCAGGAGTCTTTTCATTATAAAATGCAAAGTAGCAGCCGTTTTCCATCCCCAGCCCTCCTCACCCCAGGGACATAGGAAGAGCCTGGGAGGATATTTACTCTCGGCTCTTTGATTTCTCTTATTTAACTGACCCCAGTGACAGCTGATTCTCTGAGCACAACTCCAGTTGGCTCAGAGCTAGCTGCACCTGGAAGGCAAGTGGTAGAGTTGACCAGAGGCTATGACCAAGCCCGAGCATGTGGGTCAAGGCAACCTTGGCAGGCGGGCTGCTCCCAAAGATTCTAGAACCCTCCCAGCTCCGCACTCTAGCTCCCTGCTCTCCCCCTTTAGCCCACAGGCACCACTGGCATGGTGTGCAGATGCCAGGATTGCAGGTTCAAGATGCTCTGCTTCCTCCTGGCATAAGTACTGGCAGGGATCTTTCCACTCAGTCTTCATCTTTGGTCACTGTTGAGGTTTTTTGAACTCTCTAGGCCAGGGACAGCTAGGACCCTTGCCTCTGACCAATGCAGTGCCTGCAGCCTGCTTGGGGTACCTCCAGACCCAGGAAAGTGTAGCTGGCTTGAGTGAGGGGCTGTGTGTGTGTGGGGGGGGAGGGGTTAGGGGGTTGGCTAGCTGCCCCACCTTCAATTGGGGTGGGAGAGGCTGATCAGGGGTCGGGCTGTGGGAGGGAAAGGGCAGCCATCTTGTGATGGCATTAAGGCATGAGGGTCAATTTGTATATTACCTCTTTATTTCATAGAATTGGTTTTTTTAATGGCAGAGAACAGTGACAGCAGTAAAAACAGTTAATATTCAAACAGTTGTTAAAATATATGAAAATGACAAAAATTGTTATTGAATGAGAATATGTGTAATGTAAAAAAAATTGAGATAAAAAAGAACAGTAAGGATCAAAAAGGTGAAGTTGTTCCAATCACCCTGAGGATTGAGGGAGGTAACGGATAACTGAACAGGTGTGTGTATGTGTGTAAGCAAGCATGCATATTGATAGATTTCTTTTAATAATAAATATTGGGGTTAATCTAAATGAACAATTTGCTGTATAAGTAACAGTATAATTGGTCCATGTTCTTCCTATTGATTCCTCCCTCCTGGCCACCACTGATCTTTTCCCTGTCTCTATCATTTTGCCTTGTCCGGTACACTGTATCATATAGTTGGAATTATATAATATGAAAAAGACTTTTCAGATTGGTTTTGTTCACTAAGTAATATGTGTTGAAGACTCTTCCATGTCTTTTCGTGGCCTATAGGCTCATTTTTTTTTTTTTTTTTTTTTTTTTTTTTTACTGATGAGTAAATTCCATTGTCAGATGTGCCACAGTGTATTTAGCTATCCACCTGCTCAAGCACATCTCGGTTGCGTCCAGTTTTGCAATTAAGAATAAAATTGCAGCCGAAACCAGTTTGGCTCAGTGGATAGAGCGTCAGCCTGTGGAATGAAGGGTACTGGGTTCAATTTCGGTCAGGGGCAAGTACCTTGGTTGCGGGCACATCCCCAGTGGGGGGTGTGCAAGAGGCAGCTGATCGATGATTCTCTTTCATCAATGTTTCTAACTCTCTATCCCTCTCTCTTCCTCTCTGTAAAAAAATCAATAAAATTAAAAAAGAATAAAATTGCTATAAACATCTGAGAGAAGGTTTTTATGTGGACATTAGTTTTCAACAACTTTATGTAAATACCAAGGAGTGTAGCTGCTGAATGATATGGTAAGAGCATGTTTAATTTTGTAAGAAACAGCCCAAGTGCTTCCAAAGGGGCTGTACCATTTTGCATTCCCACCTTCAATGAATGAGTTTCTGTTGCTCCATATCTCTGGTCAGCATTTGGTGTTGATGGTATTCTAGATTTTTTGGCTGTTCTAAGAGATGTGTAGTGGTATCTCATTGTGGTTCTAATTTGCATTTCTCTAGTGACATCTTTTCATATGCTTATTTGTTATCTGTACATCTTCTTGGTGAGTGTCTGTTAAGGTTTTTGGCCTAATTTTTAATCAGGTTGTCTTTTTCTTGCTGTTGAGTTTTAAGAGTTACTGTATATTTTAGAGACCAGTCATCTATCAAATGTGTCTTCAACAAATATGTTCTCCCAGTCTCTGGCCTGTACTTTTATTCCCTTGATTCAGAAGAAATGCATAGAAGAAAGAGGGAAAGAGAGAGAGAGAGAGAGAGAGAGAGAGAGAGAGAGAGAGAGAGTGAGTGTGTTCGTGCGCATGCTCATAGGGTCCATTTATTTGAAGAACCATCACCTGGATAACAATAGGGGAATTTTCAAGAATTCCAAAGCACATGCAGATGGGCAGTTTCCAGGTTTATGACACTTTATCTTTGTCCTCTCAATATTCCCATTTAGCTCCCATCCTTTGTTGACCAATGAAGCCTGTGTATGATGAGAAAGTCTTATTAAAAGAGACAGCTTCATGCCCTTAAATTTTCCAGGCCATGCCTTAAGGTCTAAACTTCTTTTAAAATTGTCAAAGTCTAAGACAGTTTATTCTATACTATGGCAACCCAGAAAACTTCCCTGGGTCTAAAGGTCATTGCTTAGAGTTTTTATATTCCTGCCTTACATAATTCTTATATCTTCTGCTGGGAAAAAGTCACGTAGCAATTTATAGCTCAAAAGTATTAAGGGCTTAAAAAATGACAAAATGTTATTTACACATTCCAGGCAAACTTTGCTTCAAAGAAAAACAATTTCACAAGGACTCTCATTAACATTTAATACACATTTGAGAGATGACATTCCCATTTGATAGGTAAGACAACTGGATTCTAGAAGGTTAAGAAAGCATCCTTATGGTGGTAAGCAAACATGGACAAAATAATTAATACCTGGTCACAATAATAATGATAATATCTACCGCTCATGCGATTGAATGCTATTTGTTGAGAAATGTTTTCATGCTTTACACCAGAGGTTCCCACCGTTTGTGGCCATGCCCCACCTAAGCATCTTTAAAATCCTGATGCCTCCCCTTCACCCTGTAACATTGAATTCTTATTATTAAAAAAATGAACTTCTGTTCATGTGGAAGAAGCCTGAAAGGCCATCAACTTGGTCTAAACAAGCTTCCAAAATACATGGCATCCATGAAAGAGAAAAATAAAGGAAGAAAAGGACAGTTGAAGTACTAAGGAAGAAATCACTAAGAAATTGTTAAAAAATTAATAATAATATGAAGTGATATGAAAAAATAGCAAATAAAGTTTCAGAGCATATAATAGAGAAATGAAATGCATAAATATCCTATCTAATAAAGAGGGAATATGCTGATTGACCATCACTCCATCACAAAGATGGCTGCACCCACAGATGAGGCCAAGTTCCCAAAAGGAGCCTTAAGAGCAATCAGCATGGACCTGAGGCTACACCTTCCCCCAACCCCAAGGGGCTTGACAGGGGACCTCAGGCTTCACCCCCCACCTGTCAGGGTTGACAGGGGACCTCAGCCTGCGTCCCCTGCCCTGCCATCAGGCTGGGGGACCTCAGGCCGCAGCTCCATCCTGGCACCGGGCCAGGGGACCCAAGGTTATGCCCCTTGTCTGGCAGAGCTTGACAAGGGTGGGACTGGGTGGGTCTGGATCTATCCTAATGGGGTGGGGGTGGGGGGGCGACTCTGGGTCTCATGTGATTTTGGGGTGCATGTGGGTGGGTGGGGACTTGACTCTGTGTCCCGTGGTGAGCCCCAGACTCTGACAGGAGGAAGGTTTTCATATATATTTTACTGATTTTCTTTCATCTCTGACACTTCTATTATAGAGAAAGAGGAAATAGCAATATTAAATTATTTCCTCTAACTAATCCCCTTTTAATGTGTATGAATTTTATGCACCTGGTCACTAGTGTTACAATATATACTTATATACTGTACTAGAGGCCCAATGCACAAAATTCGTGCAAGGGCCTTGTCCCTCACAGCCGAGGCAGTTTGCCTTAACTCTTGCAGCCCCGGCTTGTCTGGAAGATCATCTGAAAGGTTATTTGGCTGTCCAGTCTAATTAGCATATTACACTTTTTAAAATATATATATATTTTATTGATTTTTTTTTACAGAGAGGAAGAGAGAGGGATAGAAAGTTAGAAACATCGATGAGAGAGAAACATCGATCAGCTGCCTCCTGCACACCCCCCACTAGGGATGTGCCTGAAATCAAGGTACATGCCCTTGACTGGAA
Source organism: Vespertilio murinus (assembly GCA_963924515.1). NCBI lineage: Eukaryota > Metazoa > Chordata > Mammalia > Chiroptera > Vespertilionidae > Vespertilio > Vespertilio murinus. Next base: position 33,668,822 of record OZ004705.1, read on the forward strand.
TCGAACCTGGGACCTTTCAGTCTGCAGGCCGATGCTCTATCCACTGAGCAAAACCAGTCTCAGAAGCATATTACACTTTTATTATTATATATATGAGGTCCCTAGAACCATAAGAAATGCAAAAATATTTACTTTTAATAATTCATTCTCAAATTGCCCCCATGAAAAGCGAGGGAACCATGCTTTACACATTATCTTATTAAAAAATTGTTTTTGCCCCCGGTTCACGGATGAGGAAGCTGGAGCTTTATGAGGCTATGCGAAGTGCTCAAAGTCATGCAGCTAATTTGTAGCAGAGTTGGGACCCTGGCCCAGATCCATCTAATGCCAGAGCCCTTGCTCACACACATTACCCTGTACTGCCTCCAGTTAAACCAGGTGCTACATTCCAGTTAAAACAGGACCCACAACCTGATCTTTATTTTCTTATTTTATTTTTTTAAAAAATATTTTTATTGATATTTTACAGAGAGGAAGGGATAGATAGAGAGCTAGAAACGTTGATGAGACAGAAACATCCACCAGCTGCCTCTTGCACACCCCCTACCGGGGATGTGCCCGCAACCAAGGTACATGCCCTTGACCAGAATCGAACCCAGGACCTTTCAGTCCGCAGACCGACACTACCACTGAGCCAAACCGGTTTCGGCCCACAACCTTATCTTTAGAAATACAGATTCCATGGCAGCAATGAACACAGATTCTTGGTGCATCCACTCTATAATGTCATTCTGCATCCCATCTGCTGCATGGCCATCTAGCCATACATGGCCATCTAGACATGGTCCCTGACTTCTCGGACCAGCCCTCCCTTCCCTCTCCACTCTCACTGAGTCCACCTCTCACTGATCTTTCAGGCCATTTACTCTCTAACACTCTCTGTTGGTGCTAAGTTGAATCTTTCACATCAGGACTAATCTGCAAATAAAAGGAAAACCATCTGGAAATGACAGAATAAGTATTACTGGAAGTCTACAGGCAGGCAGCTACTGGAATTGGTTTGGTAAGGCAACTATACCACCTGTGCCTAAGCTTCCTTTTATGCTATGCTCTGCATATAGGTTGTTGGCCTCATCTTTGTTGCTTCATGGTCTCAAGATAACTGCCCTACTCTAGCTATCACACTCACATCCAAGGGAAGGAGGAGAGGAAGGGGCGGTGCCAATGCACTCCTTTATCACACCTGTCCCTTCTTTAAGGAAAGAAAATATTCCCAAATGCCTGTAGCAGACTTCATACCTCTGTGGCCAAGCCTAGGTTATGGGGCCACCCTGGTTTCCAGGGAAACCAAGAAAGCAAGTGCCTCCCTTCTGCACCTATTGCAGGAGGTGGACAAGGAGAAGGCACTGAGATGGCGGCCTGGTCTGCCAGGCAATAGGGTCTGCCATTGTGTGGCTCCTTAAAAAAAAAGCCCTTATTCACACGCTAAGACCACATGGTTCTTGACACTGTGCCCCTCCCCACTCTCGCCACTGTCTTGCAGAGATAATATGGCCCATTGTTGGTGGTGTACAGATAGCTGTACAATTGAGTTTATTAGGTATAAACTACCTAGAAATAAAAGGAATGTTCTTTTTGACATTTCATTCCATAAATGCTTACATTTTCCTGAGACCAACAAGGCGAAAGAAAACCTTGGAGAAGTTTTGCCAAGATTTGATTGTATTCCACTATTGTGGAAAAAAAAAAATGCCACGCTCAGAGCACAAGGGAGGTTCCTGAGCTTCCCGTTTTCTGTTTGGCCACCTTCCTGACCATTTCCGTGCTGGCTGACCCCGTACAGAAGCTGAGCAGGAAACAGCACAGGAAGTCAAGCTCACATGTGGTGGAAATTTGAAACTATTGGTTACATTTGACTCTGTTACTCTTCCATCGTGTACCAGCACAATGAGGGCTGAGATACTAATTGCTTAGTGTTCCTGTCCCTCTTCAGAGCCGCTTAACTGATCTTTACTCACTGCTCTTTTTTTTCTAAAAATACATTTTTTTAATTGATTTTGGAGAGGAAGAGAGAGGGAGAGGGGGATTGAAATATCAAGAATGAGAGCGAATCATTGATCATTTGCCTCCTGCACACCCCACGTTGGGGATCGGGCCTACAACCTGGGCATCTGTCCTGACCGGAATCGAACCATGACCTTTTGGTTCATAGGTCAACACTCAACCACTGAGCAACACGAGCCGGGCACTCACTGCTCTTTTTAAATATCCATGACACTTGCCTCCTCTTTCCTATCATCAGCACTACTTCCCTACTTACCCTGCTCTCCCAAATGTCCTTGGGGGGAAAAAAATGCCTTTTGGAGTCATGAGCTCAGAAAACAGAAAGAGCTGCTGGTCTGGTAGACTGAATTGTAGCCAAGGTCCCGTTAAGCTAGAAGTAGTTCCAGGTTACAGCAATGTCCTTAGAACAGTAAATCTGATGATACCTGCAGGAGCCAGCTTACAAATGGCCTCTAAGATGGTTCCTTCTTGACCCTGTCAGTCATGATCCTGTGAGGTCCCTTCCACATTGACCAGGGTAGACCTATGTAGCTGGGGAAGGTCCCCTCAGGGGGCAGCCTGCTAGATGTCATGAGAACACGGAGGCAGCCCTACCGAGAAGTCTGTGCATTGAAGACCCCTGACCTCCTGCCCAACGCCAGTATCACCTTGCCAGCATGTGTGTGCCTCGTCTGAGGGGCAGATCCTCAAGCTTCAGGCAAACCTTCAGATGACACAGCTCGGCAGCTCTCTTGACTGCAGCCTCCTGAGCATCCCCATACCTGAGCCACTCAGCTAACTGGCCTGACCTACTGCAACTGTGTGAGGTAGCAAATGTTTAATGCTTTTGGAAGCCATTAATTTTAATACACTGATATACTCATTGTTTCAGCATTTGTTATTTCAGATGCTCCTCACAACCGCTCAGTGTGAGGTAGGAAGAACAGATATAACAATCTATAATTTTCAGATGAGAGCACACAGGCTCAGAGAGGTGAGGCAATAGGGCCAGGATCTCATTGCTCACTCATGGGGGTCTGACTAAGGACCCTGCTCATCTGATGTCTAGTTTGGCTTTTTTTTTTTTTTTACCGTGGTTCTCTGCTATACTAGGGGTCCTTAGGGAAAGTGACCCTAGAGTCCTCATTTCCTTCCTGTCCCCACAAAGCTGAGTTATGTTCAAGTGGACACCAGCTTAGATATCCGGCCTCTCCCTGGGCAACCTCTGCCTGGAGCTCTGCGATCTGAGCAGGGTGAGGGAGATGCACATGATCCTTCTAAACTGAATTTCTTTTCCTTCCTCCTCTATAAGCCTCAGTCTCCCTCTGGCCACCTTTGTTTCTCTCCAAAGAGGGTTTGAAGTAACAATGGGAAGATGATGACTCCAGATGGTGGTTCTAGATCACAATGACACCCGTGGCATATCACCCTCACATGGTCCAAGAGCTTCCCAGCTATTTGGAGTACGGTTTGGGGTAGAGAAAAAACCCCCATGTTTCCCATGGCTTCTCTTTCCACATTCTCCTCATCATAACTTCTTTCTACCACCACCTCCTTCTCCAGAAGATCTTTGGTTTCAGGAGCGAGAAAGTCCCCTCGCTGCTGGATCAGGCCCACTTTTTAAAAAATATATATTTTATTGATTTTTTTACAGAGAGGAAGGGAGAGAGAGAGAGCTACAAACATCGATGAGAGAGAAGCATCGACCAGCTGCCTCCTACACACCTCCCACTGGGTTTGTGCCCACAACTGAGGTACATGCCCTTGACTGGAATCAAACCAGGGACCTTCCAGTCCGCAAGCCCATGCTCTATCCACTGAGCCAAACCGGTTCCGGCTGGGCCCACCTTTTAAAATCCCTGGTTAAGCGCTGTTCTCAAGGCTCTGGGTGCAGAATTTGTTTCCCCGCACAGACCACAACAAAGAGAGGAGAAGCAGAGAGGAGAGCTTGAAGTGGCCCCTGTGAGCAGGACAATGAAACAGGAATTTAGTTGGAACATGGGTGTTAACTAACCAATTCAGCCCCCCTGTTCCCCTCTCCCCCTGTCCCCCTGCAGGTGAATTCTCCCATCATGGCAGGAACTGTGCCGCCAAAGCCTCTGGGCCCCCTCAGGTCACAGCTCCTGTTGGGCCAATTGTCCACCATGAAGCCTTGCTCCACGTCTTACCAGCACAGAAGGGGAGCAGGTGTCAAGGGTCAAATGGGACTTCTGCTTTTCTAAAACATTACTTTGTGTAATTATAGGCGTTCACAGTTGAAAACATTCTTGGCAGTAATATAGCTCCACCGCTGCAGTTTACAGATGAAGAGTAGGGATAGCGAGAAGGACCCTGCAGCCTGAGGACAGCCAGGCTGTGGCTCTGTGACTGTGCTGTTTCCCCACACATCACATAACCCACTCATCCCGCTGACAGACCACTCAGGACAGGTCCTCTCCTGCCATCCCTGTACCTGGAGTTCAGTTTGGGGGACTGACCACAGGAGATTGATTGGGGGTTTGAGAGTAACCTACCCATAGGCCCCCTCCATGGGGAATCAGCTAGAGCAGTGGTCGGCAAACTCATTAGTCAACATGAAGTATGGTAGCAACCATACTAAGGTAAAAACTGCTGTTTGAATTTTAACCCTGCTATTCTGGCTTTGGCACTCGCTTACTTGCTTAAACAATAAGGTAGTTACCTCAGCTTCCAGGTGGAGACCTGGAGGCTAAGGCAGTTTTCCTGTGCCTGTGGACCAGGACCACAGGAGACTGATTCCCACTGACTCAGTAGCTTCAGGAGTAGAAACTGTAGATAACCTTTAGAGATTAACCGCTCAGCTCTGCTTCTGTACTATCTGCTATCGCAAGATAGGGCCACATTCCAATGTCCAGCAGGAGGTGGCTGGGAACGACACTGTGGGCTGTTACCAGTCTTTAGAATTTAGAACAAAGGAAAATTTTTGTGGTTTAGACCTTTAAAAGGACTGCCTACACCTGGAAAGGTGTGGTTGTGAGTGTGGCCACCTGCGTATGGTGCTCTTGTGGCCATCCTGGCCAGTTCAATAAATTCTTGCCTGCTTTTTTCTTTTTTAATCAATCAGCAGCCTCCAGTGGTCTTATTCTGACTCCAGGGTTCAACCCCACAACAAACAGAGACAAATATCAACAGTATAATGATTGAAATTTCTTTTGAGAGCCAAATTTTTTAAACTTGATCTTCTTCTAACGCCACTTCTTCAAAATAGACTCGCCCAGGCCATGATATTTTGTGGAAGAGCCACACTCAAAGGGCCAAAGAGCCACAGTTTACTGACCACGGAGCTAGGGCATTCTGGAATGTAACACATTTACTACAGACTCTCTTAACCGGTCTGTGACTCAGTTTCTTTATCTAGACAACGGGTACAATAATACTACCTGTTTCATAGGGTGTGAGGAAGATTAAAAATTAAATATATAAAGATATAATGAGGAAGACTAAAGATTAAAGCAGCGATAGCCAACCTTTCAGACCTCACGGACCACCGGTGGTCCACAGACAACCGGTTGGCAACCACTGGCCTAAAGAACTTAGCTCAGTGCCTGGCATACAAAGAATGCCCAGTACATGCCAGCCATTGTGAGGAAACAGCAAAAGCGTGTCTGCAGGGCAGCAAAGACACGATGGAGAAGGGTCTGCTGCTCAAAGTGGAGTGGTTATCACAGGCTCCTCTGGCCACATTGCGAGAGTGCCAGATCAGGCCAAGCACAGATGAGGGGCCATAGGAGGGTTCCAAGAAAGCAGCCAGTAGGTGGGAGAAGGGATGTAGACAAAATGAACAAGAGGAAAAGAAAAGGAGAACCGGCCAACATGTGACATTTGACTCCCCGTGCAGCTGAAAGGAAGCCCTTATCGTCCTAACCACCAGGAGAAGGTGGCCCTAGGTCAGCATTCTGAGGAGCAAGGAAGAGAAGAAAATAACACCCAACACTGATGGCAGCGGAATCCTTGGGCTACCCACCAATACCAGGCTCTCTGTAAAGTGGCACAGGGCTGGGCCACCCCCACCCTCGGACCCTGGGATTTCCCCACGCCCTGCCTCCGGGCCTCAGCATTCCCCACACGGCCTCCGCAGGACTGCTGGATGGCCTCCCGGTGCACTGTGGGCTCTGGCCTGGAGGAATGCAGAGACCCATTCCTCCCTGCCCACTGCTGTGAGTCACCCTCCAGGCCTGTCCACTTCCACCCACCTCAGCAGCTTGTTCTCCAAGGAGGATAGGGGAGCAAGCAAGCCTGAATGAATGGCTTATGTGGAAAAGACCTACAGGCATTTGTGGGTAGTAACCAGGTCTTAACACCAACGTGCCGAGTAACGTTGGGCACTTGAACTCAGCCTTAGATGCCACATCCATAAAATAGAGTTAACTCATCCCTGCTATTACTACAGAGAAGGGGTATGGATCAGTGAAGAGAGATGCAAATCAAAACAACAATGAGGTACCATCTCACACCTGTCAGAATGGCAATCAACAAATCAAGAAATCACAAGTGTTGGTGAGGTTGCTGAGAAAAGGGAACCCTCACGCACTGCTGGTGGGAATGCAGACTAGTGCAGCCACTGTGAAGAACAATATGGTGTTTCCTCAAAAACTAAAAATGGAACTCCCATTTGATCCAGTAATCCCATTCCTAGGAATATTTCCCAAGAAACCAGAAACACCAATCAGAAAGGATATACGCACCCCTATGTTCATAGCAACACAATTTACAATAGCTAGAATTTGGAAACAGCCCAAGTGCCCATCAGCAGATGAGTAGATTAAAAAACTGTGGTATCGCCGAGGTCGGTCTGCGGACTGAAGGGTCCCGGGTTCGATTCCGGCCAAGGGCATGTACATTGGTTGCAGGCACATCCCCAGTGGGGGGTGTGCAAGAGGCAGCTTGTCGATGTTTCTCTCTCATCGACGTTTCTGGTTCTCTATCTCTCTCCCTTCCTCTCTGTAAAATATCAATAAAATATATTTAAAAAAAACAAAAAAAAATACACAAAAAAACCTGTGGTATATCTACACAATGGAGTACTACGCTGCTGTAAAAAAAAAAAAAAAAAAAAAAAAGGAACTTTTATCATTTGCAACAGCATGGATGGAACTGGAGAGCATTATGCTAAGCAAAATAAGCCAGTCGGAGAAAGATAAATATCACATGATCTCACTCATTTGTGGGGTATAATGATTCAATGAATAAGAATAGATCCAGAGACAAATGGCAAGGGAGGGGGGTTAGAGAGCAACCAAAGGACTTGTATACATGCGGATTAGCATAACCAATGGACACAGACACTGGGGGGAGAGGAGGCTTTCCCGGGGTGAGAATGGCTGGCAGTGGGGGAGTTAAGAGGGGGAAAAAGGAGACATATGTAAAACGTTAGACAATATACTTCCTCAGGACAACAGGAGTCAGTTAACTGCAAGCTATCCTAATTCATCTAGGACTAGGAAGGAAGGAAGGAAGGAAGGGAGGGAGGGAGGAAGGGAGGAAGGGAGGAAGGGAGGAAGGGAGGAAGGAAAGAAAGAAGAAAGGAAGAAAAGGGAGGGAGGAAAGTGAGAGCAAGAGGGAGAGAAGCAGACAAGCTAACCTAAACACAGTGAACAGACAAGAAAGAATGGACCCATTAAGAGCAAGGGTAAGCGCACAAAGGGTAGATGGCTGGCTAACTGGGGTGGGGAGGGGGGAGGAATGACTCGCAGATTCTAAGTCCAGGCAGGAAGGAGTGCGAAGTCAGTTCCAGTGGCCGGTGCTGGGAAAAGCTTTCCGAAGGGGGCACGGCCATCAATGAACCTCCTCCTGGCAGTGGGTGGTAAGAGAAGCTGCGCTCTGACACCTGAAGTGGGTCCCCAGAAGCAGGGCTTGTGAGGGACGCTGCCCTGAAAGCCCGAGTGAGTCGGCAGACGCTCTTTGCTCCTAAAAGGAGCCCCGCAGACAAACCTCTCCAGGAGAAACAAAATTAAGCTTCAGCTGTATTCTCTGCTATGGTTGATTTCAGTCAGGTGCATCTGGAAAAGGTACCTATTAGCTGCTTTGATTTAGCAGCAGTCAGGAAAAGCACCCCAGCCCAGCCCTCTCCAAAATTAACGTGTCATTTCCCCCAGCTAGGCAGGGGAGAGACAGGGATGCATGAAGCCACTGGCCCGGCCTGTGCACCACGCGCTTGACCGCCAGGCGATAGCAGGACTGTGCCAGCCCCTGAGCTAACTCAGCAGGAGAAATTCCCAGACTGTCCTGCCTACTTTCAAAAACGAGGCCTCGAAAGGGAACTTCGTCCAGATGCGTGAATACTTAGAGAGGACGGCTAATGATAGAACGTTAGTGACACAAACTTGTTTTGAAAGAGACACATTCATCAAGAAGCTTCATTCTCTCTCTCCGTTTCCCTTTCAGGGCCTGCTATAAACCAGGATGCAGTTTCAGGTGGGTGTGGATAGAAAACCTCTCAAAAACTCCCTTCATAGGGATGACTGTTTGTCCTAATCTGCTTCCTAAAAAACAACGTATTATTTTGTTCTTCTGAAGTCACATATGAATATAAGTTTAAAAGTGAAATGATAATGGAAAGGATTTATCGAACGCTTGCTATGTGCCAGACCCCATAGGAGGCGTTTTGTAAGAATTGTCTCGCTTAATTCTCAGCCCAGCTCTTGAGTCATCCCCGTTGTATTGATGTCGACACTGAGGCACACGCATCACCGGGAACTTTCCCAAGGTCACAATGCGACTAAGTAGGGACACTAGAATTTGAACCCTGGCAGTTTTTCTCCAGAACCAACACGTTCGATATTACATTATCCTGCTACAAAAAAAGTCTGTAGTACCAGTGGAATTGAGAGTTTTAAAATTAAAAGGTAGCAGGTTTCTAAACACACACCCTCTCCCCCACCCTCTCCTCACTGTCCCACTCTTGTGTCTGTGTATTGATCACTGTGGTACTAAATAATATTCATGCACTTGTATCTCTTGGTTTGTCATTTTTGCACAGTCTATTTAATTTTTATGGTAGATGAGCATTTTTTGCACTTGCCTGCCTTTAATATAACTGTAATAATAATTTTTGGTTAAATTTATATTTGATATTTTCATTACTGTTGACTACTACACACTTTTAAGCCAAGTAAAGCACACATTATTTACATTCCTACATTGTATAACTTTTTGTTTTTCATGCAATTATTTCCTAAGTTTTTATTTACTTAGGGTGTTTTGAGTCAATGGCAAACCCTTCCCATATCTTTGTATAGCTTGCATCATGGCTTTCAATACAGTGTTTCCCATTTTAAACCCATCAAATAACGGAAAATGTCCATTTCTCTCTCTGGAGACATTCCTCCCAGTGTCCCCTGCCCCCGCTCCCCTTCGGGCTGGGTGTCCTCTGTTCCTGCTGCACAGCTGTTGTTCCACAGTTTCCTTTGTCATCTTCCTGGGAATCCCCTTCCCTTCCTTCCTGTGTGGATCTCTTATTTCCTAAAATCCCTGTCTCCTCTCTTAGTTTGTACCCTGTTTTGGTCAGTACAGCCTTCAAAGGTTTCCTTAAAAAGTGGGTAGGGTGGGTATTTGAATCTGGGGATCCAGATAACTGTAAGGTGGCTGCTAATCAATCACCTCACTCATTGTTTCAGGCTCCGCCACCCAATCTCTTCTCCTATTTTACAATTTTTGGTGTTCCAGTTTTGATGTCTTTCCAGAGGTTTGTAGGCAAGGTGGCTTAATTCACTTTTTTTTTTTTTCCCTCTGTAAACCTTCAGTTTTGTACTGTTTTGCTAAGTCACTTACCAATCTTCCATCTGCTCTTTGTCTTCATATTTTATGTTTTGGGCTTTATTTGGCTTCTAGTCCCACGGAGGGCAGTGTTCCTGATTCCTGTATGCTTGTAATTAAGGGGATGAGTTCTGAGAGGAGGGGCGGGGGTGTTGTCACTCTGCTGTTGCTAAGCCCCATGTCCCTTGATCCCCGGGTGTCATACGGAACTGGCATCAGGCAAGAGTGTGATCAATGCTCATTACTCAATAAGTGCCCCACAAGACCAGTTGGTAATTATCTCTCTGGTCAATTGATGTCCCAAAGGCCTAGGAATTGGGATCATTTTTGTCAAGCCTCACAGCTCAGACTTGTTTCTATCCAGCTGCAAGTCCACCTTGATCATGGCAGGACACTTGGTGTGAATGGTAACCAAATGTTCAAGTGCCCAACAATCACCTAGGATACTTGTCTTTAAAAAGAGAGAAGGAAAAACAGATATTCCAGTGCTTCTGAATCAGTAGGATCCACCAGTTTAACTGGGCAAGAGGCCCTCAGCCTTCTCTCTGATCAGCACACATGACAGCTCTCCAAGCGTGCAAGCCAAGGGTGCTGGGCTCTCTTCTGGCAGTGCCACGCCCCTCCTCTGTTCTACTTCCCAATTAATAAAGAAACATAAGTTACAGCCCAATGTACTTTTCTTGTAAAATAGTTCCTTGTCAGTCTTGTCCTGTAATCATGTTACAACTTGTTCTCATATACAGTGATCTACAGTTCCTAAGTTGTGATTTGCTTCCAGCACCTGAACCTACCCAGTATCCCCAACGAACTCTTAGAGGGTCCAGAAACAATAAAAACATTGACTAAGCTCTCACTATGCAGAGCATTATTGTAAGTGTTTTAGAGTTACTCATTTAAACACCAACCCTAAGAGGTAGGTACTATAAAAATCCTGATGCTTTAGGTAGGGAAACCGACAGTTAGAGTTGAACTTACCCAGACTACACAGCTAAGCTGAAGAGCTGGGCATGACTGAAATATAATGAGCTGCCAGCCCATTCAACAATGGTCAAGGGGCCAAGAAAGGCAGAGGACCCAAGCAGACCCCAAGTGCCTCACACCAACTTCCACCCCTTGGCTTCCTAACCAGGCAGAGCAGGTGGACAGGACTGGAGGCAATGCAGGGCGATGCTAGCAGCAGTGGCTGATACACACGCTCAGACAACATCTGTAGACTCTAATCTGGGGCAGGTGTTATGGGGTAACCACCACCAACACTAAAGCCATGAATCTGCCTCAGCTAGAACTGAAGGATGGCTGCAGGGGAAGCTACCTAAATATAAGGTTATCCGTCTCAAAAGAGTGGTGGAAATGGTGACAAAGAAAATCCCCAAAACAAAAGAAAGGACAGGCCAGAGTCTAATCATGGGGATAATTATACTTACAACCAAGCATGACTCTTGGGGGAACCAATTCAACATTTTCTAAGCCGCCCTTTCCCCATTTGTAAAATGAACATAATAATAAAGTTTTTGAGGATTAAGTAAATGAGCTGATATCTAAGTGGTGTAACATAGTACATGACACAAAGTAAGTGTTCAATAATTTCCAGCTATTATTATTAAATATCTTTGTTCATTCAAGTCTATGGCCCAGCTAGAATTTTACATGAGAGCAAAAAGTTAAATAATATTGTCAAATTTCATTTTATTTTTCTAATTTGGTCTCCACTTTAACCAAAACAAGATTGTTTTTTCCCTTTCTAAAATTAGGAATATCTTGATTCATAATAAATCATTGGATTGGCCTTCTATAACTATGGTGGCCTGTGGGAATGTCTTTTGACCTTAAGAAGCACACGTTGTCCTCATTACTCACAATATTTATCGAACAGCCAGCAGCCACATATCTGGCCTTTCTCAACAAATGCCTCTCCCCAAACACCTCTTCTTCTTCCCCTCTCCTGGATGTGAGACCCTAAGGTACCTTTGAGAACTGGTTTTGTATTTCTTCGTAATGTTTCCAGCACAAGTAGGTAGGTACCCACTATTGTTTTATGATTAATAAGAATTGCTCATTCTGGTTGGGTGTTCTTGTCCAATACACAAAAAAGAAAATTCAGGCACCAGTTGTTTTATGAAGACCTCGCCTTTCTGGCAACCCAGGCTGTGCCTTATCCTTTGACCTCTGACCTCCCCTGGGCACCAGAAGCCCCTTGGGGTCCATTAGTGTAAGTTAAGCAGAGGCCCCTCCTGTCTGGTTGAATCCACAGGAGCATCGCTCTTGTGAGCCTTACCCCAGTCCTTACACTTGACCCCTGTTGTACCACCGAAGCCTCAGGCCATTGATCCCCATGCTATAGGTCATCTTTCCTCCAGGCTGGCCAGCCAGCTTTGCTCATGATGTTCTCAACACCACCACGTGCACCAAGGCATGAGCTTGTCCATAAAAACCTTAATTAGCTAAAAGTCTAAGTTCTTCCCAAACTAAGACCAAATTATCTCTACTACCTTTCCTCCTACTTGTCCCCTGCGTCAACCCTCTGTTCTGACTAGAAAGACCTATGTATGTTATCTCCTTCTCATCTGTACATGGTACACCTGCATCCTGGCCTTGCTGAGATGTGCCCGTGACCGCCTCCCCTCTCACCTACATGTCAAAACGTGGGCAGAACCCCACTTCCTCCATTTAGAATTCCTCCACTCTAATTCACAGAGATCTACCCTTCCATATTTATTATATGCTGTCTTTTTTTTTTTTTGGCAGTTGTATTTGTATCTGCAGCTATAGTTTCCCCTAACTATAATGTTTCAGTTGCTTGCTCCATGCCACTTACTTAATAAATGCCTAATTATAATTTATAAATGCCTAAAATTAATTATTAATTTTCACAAGAAATCTAGGAGGCAGATCCTGTTCTTAGCCCCGCACTAGAGAACTAGGACAGAGGGGGTAAAGTAAGTCATCTGAGGTTAGGAAGTGGTGGAGCAGGTAGATTTAATGCATATGTACTTAACCACTGTGCTATGCTTTGCACACAATAGTCACTCAATAAATATTTGCTCATCAATTACCTTGATTTTCTGGTCCCTCCTCTGAACCAGTCCTACATTCTCAGGGGGAGCCTCACTTGGGAAAATGATCAAACATCTTCATTATGTTGACTTCTTTGGGAGAAAAAGAGTTCCAAAAATAGCTCACACTGTGTTATTTTGATTCTGTATTTCATCACTATGGTTTTTTGATCTCCACTCTGAGATTCTTTGTTGCCAGAATCCAGATATATAGCCTGTTGCAAAGTTGTTATTTTTGATATCAGAAGGTTGGGGAATGTTTCTATTTGAAACATTGTCTATTTACATTCCTTAGCCCAAAATAGTCTGAAGTGTCAGTATTATGTCTTCATGTTTCTAATAGAACTTTATGATGTTACATCAATAGTCACAAGTCACCAGGAGGTATTTTGGCCCTTTCCAGCTTTCGGGAAAGTGTATTATGATAATGAGTAAGGTCATGCTTATGAAGTGGTGTAGTATTATCTTTCCCCAATACGAGAAGGAAGATAAAGTGTGTACAGAATTAGGTTGTTGTCCATGCACGGGAATGAGCTGCCCTCATTAGCCATAGTTCTCACAACTCCCTTATAGTGACATGGGTCAGCCACTCCTGGTTTTATCTTTCCTTCCCTCTCCCCCTGTTCCCCCCCGGAGAAAAGCATTTCTCCAAGGACATTCCTGTGGGACTACAGGACCCAGGGCACTACATGAGTACCTTCATTTTCTCCCAACATTATTACTGAGGGAAAGTCTAGTTTCAGTAAATAATACCAAAGATAATCTTCAAGCAGAGAAGTCATATAAATTCCTCTTGATGGTGTGTGAAAGGGGAGGACAGAGGTTTGCTGCCAATCACTGCCACACCACAACTAACTGGATGCTCAGGATTTTATTAAAAAGCCAAGAAAAATGTAGAGGGTGGCTTGTTTGTGTGTTCTTTTTTCAAGCAAACCTATCAGAACTTACACATTTATGTCAATGTGTCCTTAAAAGTAGTCATGCTGGGAAGTTGGAGCACTCAATCCCCAATCCTGCCATGGCTTACATATTTACTTCCTTTTTTTTGAAATTGCATTAAAGTCAGGATGTCATAATTTATCACACACACTGGAGGGTACTATTAATAATTAAGTTAGGATAATGGGCAAAAACCCACGCTTTGGCAACTAAGATGGGTGATCACTTGGCTCTAGAGCCACATCAGAAAATCAATGTTAGTCATTGTTTGACCAAAACTGTTCTTGCTTAGTGGAGAGCTTCCTTTTTTACAAAACAACTTGTGATGAGCTTTTGTTATCTATGGAAATAAGCCTTTTCTGAAAAGAATGAAGACTTCCCCTCTGTGATGATAGTCAGAAGAGTGTGCTTTTTGGTTTTAATGAAATTCTAAAAGCGTTTTGATCAACAGCAGCATCTTTGTAACATGCTGAGTCCTAAGGGGAAAGCCCTCCGGACGCACATGCCTATTATGCATCTGATATACTTACAGCTTGTGCTGAGGAACCCGGTCTTATTGTGAGCCAGCCACCAGGACCATCTCCTTGCCTTGTCCCTGCCCACTCTTCCTGGTTCTGATTTCCCTTACCCAAGAGACAGCTCTATCTGGCAGCACATGTCCCAGCCACTTCTGCTACAGACTCCTCCGCAGACTTTTGTGGTCCTGGATAGCTTCCCTCAGTTATCACGATGACCTTAAGCTTCCAGAATAAGACCTTATAAGGGAGTAAGCACAAGACCAGATCTGAAAAGTGAAGGTCAACTCCTCCACTCAGGTGCAGCCTGACTAAACCTGGCCCCTTGTGGTCAGCCTCAGCAAAGATTGTATCCAAAATAAAGACAAGTCTGATTCTACAATGACCTTAAAGAGCAAAGGAGTAAGAGGACATTTTACTGTGAATGTACTGCTCTGAGAACTCTCTCAAGTGAGCACTAAGAGACATGCATATGGATGCCAATGGCAACACTGTTTGTTGTAGTCATTGTGGCAAGCAAAATAATGCCCCTAGCAAAAGATGTCCATGTCCCAATCTACTATGGATATGCTAGGTTACTTGGCAAAGAAGAAATATGTTTACAGATCAAATTAAGGTTACTAGTCAAATGACTTTAACAAAGGAAGAGTATCCTGGATCTTCTGGGTGGGCTCAATGTAGTTACAAGGGTCCTTAGAAGTAAAAAAGGGAAGCAAAAAAGGAGAGTCATAGAAAAAGATGTGACAATGGCTGCAGAGTCAGAGAGATAGTGTGTTGTTGGCTTCAAAGGTGAAGAAAGGGACCACAAGGCAAGGACTGAAAACAGCCTCCAGAAAAGAGAAAAGACAAGAAAACAGTTTTTCCCAGAGCCTCCAGAAAATAATGCAGCCCATCAACACCTCAAATTTAGCCCAGGGAGACCTGTGTCAGACTTCAGAACTATTGAGACTATAAGATAATAAAGTTGTGTTATTCTAAGCCACTCAAGGCATGGTGATTTTGTTAGGGTAGCATTGGAAAACTAATATGTGATTTAACTCAAAGAGGAATACATAATGTGCATGTGTTAAGGAAATGTGGTGTAGCTTTTAAAAGCAAATCATTTCCCCTAAGAAGAGGGACAAGACAGGGATGCTCACTCTCAACACTCCTGTTCAACATAATACTGGAAGTATTAGCCATTGCAATTAGACAAGAAAAATAAATAAAAGGCATCCAAATTGGAAAAGCGGAAGTAAAGGTGTTCTTATCAGCAGGTGATGTGATATTATACATAAAAACAAACAAACAAAAGACTCCATCAAAAAAAACCATTAGACTTAATAAATGAATTCAGCAATGTAGCAGAATACAAAATTAATGCCAAGAAATCTATGGCATTTCTATACACCAATAGTGAACTTACAGAAAAAAACACTAAAATAGCAATCCCATTTACTACCACATCAAAAAAAATTAAGATACCTAGGAATAAACTTAACTAAGGAGGTAAAAGACCCATATACGGAAAACTACAAGACACACACACACACACACACACACACACACACACACAAAAGACAGAGGAACACATAAACAGATGGAAGAACATACCATGTTCATAGATTGGTGAAATCAATATCATTAAAATGTCCATACTACCCAAAGCAATCTATAGATTCAATGTAATCCCCATTAAATACCAATAGCAGATTTTATAGACCTAGAAAGAACTCTTCAAAAATTCATCTGGAATAAAAAAAAGACTCCAAATAACCACAGCAATCCTAAGAAAGAAGGACAAAGTAGGTGGGATCTCAGATTTCAAGCTATATTACAAAGCCACTGTTCTCAAAACAGCCTGGTACTGGCACAAGAACAGACATATAGACCAATGGAATAGAATCGAGAACCCAGATATCAACTCAAACCACTATGTTCAATTAATATTTGACAAAGGAGGCATGAGTATACAATGGAGTCAAGACAGTCTCTTCAATAAATGGTGTTGGGAAAATTGGACAGATACATGTAAAAAATGAAACTAGACCATCAACTTACACCATACACAAAAATAAACTCAAAATGGATAAGGACTTAAACATAAGACTGGATACCATAAAATACTAGAGGAATTTACAGGCAGAAAAATCTTAGACATATGCTAAGGCAATTTCTTCACCGATACTGCTCCTAGGGCAATGGAAAATAAAGAGAAAATAAACAAATGGGACTCCATCAAAATAAAAAGCTTTTTTTTATTTTTTTATTTTTTTACAGCAAAAGAAACCATCAAGAAGACAACAAGAAAGCCCACTCTATGGGAGAACATATTTGCAAATGTTATCACTGATAAAGGTTTAATCTCCAATATTTTCAGGGAACTCATATAACTCAATAAAAGAAAGATAAATGATCCAATAAAGAAATGGGTAAGGGACCTAAATAGATACTTTTGGAAAGAAGACAGAAAGAAGGAAGGTCAAGAGACATATGAAAACATGCTCAAAGTCACTAATTATCTGAGAGATGAAAATCAAAATGACAATGTGGTACCATCTCACACCTGTCAGAATGGCTATCATCAACACATCAACAAAAGACAAATTCTGTGGAGGATGCGAGAAAAAGAAACCTTCACGCACTGCTGGTGGGAATGCAGACTGGTGCAGCCACTGTGGAGAACAGTATGGAGTTTCCTCAAAAAACTAAAAATGGAACTCCCATTTGACCCAGTAATCCCACTTCTAGGAATATATCCCAAGAAACTAGAAACACCAATCAGAAAGGATATATGCACCCCTATGTTCATAGCAGCACAATTCACCATAGCTAAGATTGGGAAACAGCCTAAATGCCCATCAGCAGATGAGTGGATTAGAAAACTATGGTACATCTACACAGGGAATGCTACACTGCTATAAAACTTAAGGAATTCTTACCATTTGCAACAGCATGGATAGACCCGGAGAGCATTATACTAAGTGAAATAAGTCAGTCACTGAAAGAAAAATACCACATGATCTCACTCATTTATGGAAAATAAAGAACATATAATCTGATGAACAAAAAAATAGATACAGAGGCAGTAAAGCATTGAACAGACTGTCAAATTACAGTGGGAAGGCTGGGGAGTGTCAGGGAGTAGGGGAAAGAGATCAACCAAAGGATTTCTATGGATGCATAGAAGCTCAACCAATGGACACAAGGAACAGGGGAGGGGAGGAAGGGGTGAATGAGGGCATCTGACAGGGGGTAGGGGAGGCTGGGGGAAGGTCAATGAGGGAAAACAAAGGAGATATAAGTACTACTATGTGTAATACTTTAAACAATAAAATAAAATTTAAAAATAAAATGCAATTAAAATGGGAGGGGAAGCAGATAGTAATGTTAAGAAGAAGAAAAAAGGTCTATGACAAAAATAACATAGGGTCACCAGGGGTTAAGGAAGGGGGGGTGGACAGTTATTATTTAACAGCTCCTGAGTTTCTGTCTGGGATGATGAAAAAGTTATGGAAATGGGTAGTGGTGATGGTGGATATATTTAATGCTACTGGTGTACCCTTAAAAGTGGTAAATTGTGCCATGTATACTTTACCACAATAATAAAATTAGAAAAACGAATGAGCTAGGTCTATATTTTTATATGCTTCAATATTATAACTCTTAAAATGTTATAGTTTGTGCAATATAACAATTATGTAAATTTTATAACCACAAACCAATGCCTTATATTGCTCAGAGATGTGCATGTGGTAAAAGTATATAAATCATTACATCGGTTGCCTGTAGGTAGATTGGGGAGTGGGACCAGGGAAGACATAGGGGACTTAAATTTTATCAACAACTCTTTAATTAAAAAAAAAAAATCTAGGGTAAACATGCAGGATGATTAACCTTTATAGATTGCAGGTGGGGAGTACATAAATATTGACAGTATTATCCTTTACAGTGTTCTATTATTTTTTCTAGGGAAAAGAAACAGAGGTTCATTGAAAATCTCTGTAGGAAGCTGAAAAGTAGGAATGAAACAAATCATAGCCCCAACTTTCTGAGGTTCACCTTCCACACCTTTCTCCCTAAGTCCCCTGCTCATCTCCTCTTCCCTGCCCCTCTGTGGGTCCTACTGCCCTTCACTGAGCCAGTTCTCGCGCCCCTCCCCCCATGAAAAAGTCTGCTTTACTCTCCACCTGCCATCAATCAATCATTCTGGGGTAATGGTTCTGGGAAGATGTGAGCAAATATCAGGAAAAAAAATTGGGACCTGGTGATTGACTAAGCAAGCAAAGGACCCCCCTTCCTTAGACAGAGCCTCTGAGGCTTTCATGCTTATTGGAGGCACTCGGGAATCTTGCTGAAATGCAGATTCTGGTTCAGGAGATCTGTGGGTGGGGAAGGGGGGCTGAGATTATGTGGGTCTACCGGGCTCCTGGGTGGTGTTGATGCTGCTGGTGCATGGACCAGACTTTGAGCAAAGAGGCCATGGAAACCGAGCAGAGAGGTTTGCAAAGGAGTGGGAGGGAAAGGGCTCATTGGAGCCTGCGATTACAATTCAGTATTTTCTCCCTGTATTCCCGGTCACACACACAGTCTGCCACTCGGTGACCCCAGCAAATACCCATTGTGGCCTCACAATCTCTGATTTTTATCACTTCCTTGAAATGTACTTTTTATACTTGCAAATTAAATCCAAACATAGTGTGAGGCTCCGTATCAAAGGGAGGAGGGCTTTATCAGCAGAAGAACATTTACCGTAATAAACTCAGGCTGTCAGAAGGCTGGATATTGCATTCTACTATTTATGACCCTGCCTCTAAAATGAAAAAAACATTGAGGAGGTGAAGATGACTGCATTTAATAGCGTTTTCATTAGCATTTTTGTAACAATGAACAGCTATCCATTTTTAGATCTATTAAAATAATATGTTTGGCTTATCGCTATAGAATTTATTGTTGGTAATGGCCTCGGTGCCTCGGACAAAGCCAGAGAAATTACTTGCCAGCTGAGTTAGGCATCTCAGTAAACTTAACTCACTTGCCTGCCTCCTCATTTGTAACCCTGAGCTACTGGGACCCGAAACGCTTGGCCATTTTTGTCTAAAGGATGACATTTATAGGGTGAGAGATTCTGCTCACCTTAGGGAAACTCTCTTAAACGACTGCTGTTTCACACGTGTGGGGACCTGTACATACAAACAATGCTCCTGTAGCACTCACGGCGGGCTGGACACTCTTAAGAGCTTTCAAAATATTTAATCCCAATAATAATCCCAGGGCGTAGGTAGTATTATCATTTCCACTTTACAGATGAAAAAAACGCAGGCACAGAAGGTGAAGATACCTGCTCACATAGGTAGGGTCAGGCAGTATATTTCTAAAGTTCATATTCTTACCCACTGCAATAGAAGAGGCCACATTCTTGTTAGTTTCCCTCAAAATCAGAGCCTAGGGCAAGGGCTTGAATGTCAGTCATTGACTTGGGAGAGGAACCCAGGTAGCAGAAAAGACAGAGAGGGGCGGGAGTAATGAGGGAGAGAAGGAATAAGAGCTGCTGTAAGTGAGCATGACCCAGAAACCTCTGAGAATCTTGCAGGAAGCCTCCCTAGTCATCCCCCTGAAGGAGGGTCTGCTGCGACTCTGACCCAGGCCCCCCACTGGTCCTCCCCTCTACTCCCCCCCCCCCCCCCCCACTGAGGGTTTCCCCCATGGCTTCAGCACAGCCCTGCTTCCCAGCTGCATTTGCACACTAAGTGGCCCGGGATAAAGTCATGAGCAGATATGGAAATATGTGGAGCACCTATTGAAGGTGAGACTCCATCAGCTTAAGGTAAGCCTGGTCAGGGCTGTGGCTAAAATCGGAGGTGGGTGGGTGATGTGGCAGGGCTCCAGCCATATTTACCACAGACTGCCCTTAGAAGCCGTGGCAATCAAGCAGGAAAGACTGTTCCTAGAGAACGTTGCAGAGGAGGTATGAGAATGCATGTTCGATAACCCCTTCACATATGAAAGTCTATGATTCTCTAAGTAAAACTTCATAAGGGGCCTTCACACTTTTGCAATCAGTAAGTATGCTATGCTTGTTAGCATTATAATTATCAAGAGTAATGGAAGTGTAACTTAAGGAAATAATGTAAATAGCATCCAGCTCCTTTTCATCCAAGTTAGGAACTATTTTGCCATGACCCCAAAATAGCAATACTTATAATGGAGAAATAAATCCTTCCAAATATGTTAATGTATTCTAGCTTTGGTGAGTTGTGGGGGGAAAACAGCCTGAACATTCTCCAGCAAGAGCCATTCTGACTAAGAAATGAGAGTCCCAATCTTCTAATAATAATTTTCAGGTCAGTAATACATATTCACACAGGAATGTGCATATATGTTCTTTTGCTGAATAAAAGATATTAGGTGGCAATGGGCTTTTTGGAAACTTGAACCTGACCTCCTGGGCACAGTGAAATGCCATCCTGCTTATAGATCTTTCTGAATTCCCAAGTTTGTACCAGAAGGACACTTAGTGAAGACTTAGTTTTAGCCACTGACTCACTGTGTGGTCAAGGCTGAAGAAATTCTGGGTCTGCTGCCTCCAGGCCACTGGCCATTTCTAAGTTTGGAGGTTTCCTTTGGTTTAGTTAGGGAGCTTTCTGAAGAACTGCAGGCTACGACAGTGGACAAGAGGGCCAGCTCAGGTCACATCAAGGTGTGATTCAGCCCATCCTCAGCAGCTGGTCAGAATTCGGCACTGTTGGTTAAAGTGTGAAGCAGAGGTCAGCTATATTGCTCTGACCCCTCAGTGGACCTGTTATCTTGGTTTAATCTCATACAGAGTGTAACCTCATTCTAAGCAGTGATCTCCTACTGGCTCAGACATGAATCAAAAGAGAGACTGTCGGTGAATCTATGCACATTCATCATTTCTACAGGGGAAAGGAACCTCAAAATCTTTGGTCATTCTCCCAAAGGCCCAAATTAACCAATGGCAAGACTATAAAGGTAGGTCAATGCTGACAGAGTTTACAGTGATATCAGGGTGGTGCCATTTTCTCTGGATTGTTTTTGTCTATGTTGAGCCAGGCCTAGGTCAATGCTCACTTCCCTCTCATTTTACTTTCTACCACCGGTGAATTTTTCCTTTTAATGATTTGATGATTATATTGTTTCCCTGATCCTAACTATCAATATGCCCTCCCTTCTCAGGAAATGGAAGAGGAGAATGTAATTATACTTCTATAAGGGACATGCATATACTACCCTGTTTCCTCGAAAATAAGACAGTGTCTTATATTAATTTTTGCTCCCAAAGATGCGCTAGGTCTTATTTTCAGGGGATGTCTTATTTTTCCATGAAGAAGAATACGGTACACATTTATTGTTAACTGAAAATAAAGGAAATTTATTACCTGTATATGGTACGGTAGTACAGTAGTTGTCAAACCAAGATAACAGGTCCACTGAGGGGTCAAAGCAACATAGCTGACCTCTGCTTCACACTTTAACCAACAGTGCCAAATTCTGACTAGCTGCTGAGGATGGGCTGAATCACACCTTGATGTGACCTGAGCTGGCCCTCATGTCCACTGTCGTAACCTGCAGTTCTTCAGAAAGCTCCCTAACTAGACCAAAGGAGACCTCCAAACTTAGAAATGGCCAGTGGCCTGGAGGTAGTACAGAAGGAAACCTGTAAATAGGTCTTATTTTCGGAGGATGTCTTATTTTCAGGGAAATGCGGTAGTAGAATATGGAACAAACCAGACAAACTGTGAATCCTACAGTATCAAGAATTTACTCATTTATTCAATGACAATCATGTCATCATCTTCTGGAACATCATCATAACAATCCAATTCCTGAATTTCCTGGTGAACTTCTTGTGACTCCATTTCTTTCAGAATCAGTGGACCGAATTTCTCATGTTTAGCAATAACACTGTCTTTAAATGAGTACTTCTTGTCAAGGTAGCCTGCTCGCAGTGCATTTGCAATGCAACTGTCAGTGATTTTCTCCCATGAATTCTTCACCCAAGTCACAACTTGTTGCAGTTTAGGTTTCACAAAGTTTCCACGCTGATTTCTCTCCATTCACACAGCAGTGACATCAAGACTCCGCGTAACGTCACTGGTTGCTAGAAGCCAGTGGGGGCGGCCCTAGCGACCAGTTTACGGTAAATTAATTTTCATTCTGAGACAGAGCCTGGGGGCCTTATTTTCGGGGGATGCCTTATATTTCACTCAGAAGGAAATCTGTAAGTAGGTCTTATTTTTGGAGGATGTCTTATTTTCAGGGAAACGCGGTAGTAGAATATGGAAAAATTATAGTCTCTAGGGGCAGCACATTGTGTTGAGGGTTCCACTCTGATATGCAGGAATCTTGCCTTCCATGGAAAGAGTTCCTGAGAAGACAAAAGATAATTATAGATGGCCACATGAGTCAGTTGGAAAAAAAGGGCTGAGATTGGGAGAACATTTGCCATTACAAAGGACAGAAACACCATTCAAATCAGCTGAAGTAAAAAAAAATGAGAATGTCTTTCTCATATCACGAGAGATCCAAAGGGTCAGGCAGCCTTTGTGCCCAGATGTATCAAGGATTCCAATGAGGTCAACAGGATTCTTTTCTTTCATCTCTTGGTTCTGCGTGCTCCCGAGTGGCTTCGTTTTCAGACAAACTCTTCCTTCATCATGCCATCATGGCTGTTGGCAGTTCCAAGCTCAAAATGTGCTTGCAGCACCAGAGGAAGGGAAAAGCCAAGCCTTTTCTGAGAGCTCTGAGAAATCTGGGGGAGTCCTCTGACTGGGCTGGTACATTAGTCAGCACAGGCTGCTGCTCACATTCGGAGCTCAGCAGCCCAGTTTGGGTCTTGCTAGCATCACATGTCCAATGAGTGCTATTGGTCTTCAGGCACCCAGGATGGTGGACACTGAATTGTTTTGTAGCTGCACCATCTGGAACTTATGATTCCTTTATTGCTACAGCATGACTAGAGATTGAGGCCGAGGCCCAGAGAGACCACTATCATTTCCTCTTCCTTCATATGGCTGGAACTAACCCCATGGCCCTGCCTAGGAATGTAAGAGAGGCTTAGAATGTTTGATGAGTGTCACTGTCCCTTCCACACCTGGCGTGGGTACTATGCCCATCTTGAGGTTGAACTGTGACCAGAGATCAAATTCTTCCATGGTTGGGCCTAGGCCTATGCCACCCCAGGGACTGGTGAGGAAGTGAAAACCTCCTCGGAGATCTAGAAGCCCCAGACCTAGGTCAAGGGCTGACATTCTGTCTTGTCTTCGGAATCAGGTGTTTAAAGCCTCAGGGAGCAGAACTCAGCCATGTTTCCCCAAAGTGACATTTCCATCCAAGGCAGAGTTTGGTGAACTGGTCACAGGGTGATGACTGAGAACACAGAGCTGTGTCAGCTGAAGGGGAGAGGACACTGAGATCCCTGGGAGTTGATTCAGACCACATGCCTGGAAAGGCTGCCAAGGGAGTCTGATCACAGACATTTACCAATGGCCAGGGAAAGGCCGGTCAGTGGGTGAGGCTGCTGTGAGGCTAGCACCTGACAAGGCTTACTTTAAGCAATGGTCCTGTGCATCCTCTGCCATGTGGGAAAAGGACGGCATGTGGTAGGCAGAATAACGACCCCCAAAGGTGTCCACAACCTAATCCTAAAGACTTGTGGGCATAGTTTAGGTTATGTGGCAAAGGGAAATTAAGGTTGCAGGTAGAATTAAGGCTGCTACTCAGCTCACTTTGAGATGGGACATTATCCTGAACTATCCAGATGGCCTAATATAGTCACAAGAGTCCTTATAAGTGTAAGAGGGAGGCAGAAGAGAGCGAACCGAGAAATGGCAGCATGACAAGGACTCAACCAGAGTCCTTGCTGGCTTGGAAGATGGAGGATGGGGACCATGAGCCAAGGGAAGTGGGTGACCTCTGAAGCTTGGAAAAGCAAGGAAACAGATTCTTCCCTAGCACCTCCCGAAGGAAGACAGCTTTGCCAAACCTTAAATTTAGCCCAATGAGACATCTATGAGGCTTCTGAGCCCTGAACTGTAAAATAATAAATTTGTATTGGTTTAAGCCACTAAATTTATTTTAATTTGTTACAACAGCAATAAAAATAAACTAATACACTATGGCTCAGGCTTTGCAGTCTCTCCCCATAAAGTACCCAGGATAGAGGGGTTTCGATATAACTGCAACCCTCAGGATCAGGACCAAGCTGTGACCTGCCTAGGCTGATCTTGGAAGACAAAAGGAGCCCCAGGCTGGACAATGTGGGCAGATCTGATGGGTCCTGCGATGGGGAAGTGATCCATACCCAAGAAGGTACCAGAGAACAAGGTGCCGTGTCCTTCCTGCGGTCAAGGCAGTCCAGAGTTTGGTCATCATTTGACTGCCATTTTTATTTGAGTAGGGGCATTGAATTAGAACATACTAAATCCAAACACAAACAAACAACTTGGGTATTTCCCCACCAGGATGAGGTGGGTAGGATACTACTACAATAATTCAAATTTTATAAGCCAAGAAAGCAGGGCCAAACCCACAGATGGCGTAGTAAATGAGTCCCAGTAGAGAGTCGTGGACACAGCCTAGCTTTTAGAAAGGTGACTTTGCTAATATCCCACATAAGTTGACCCTCACAGTATGCTCTATGTCAGGGGGTTGTATAGAAGGAGAGGGTCATGAACACATTATTCCTTCCTGGTTATCGGGTAAGGGTATATATTCAGCCATGCATACATACACACTCACAGAGAAAGTGAAAACTTTTCAGCCTCTTCAATGACCTTGCCTGCCAAAGAGAAATGAACATTTGCAGTAAATTCCTGTCTTCTTTGAATGAGATGGATCTCCCCCTCCCAAATCTGAGAACTGCCCCTGGGTACAGGTAGACTACAAATAGGGCCAGAGAAAGGAGGCTTCATGGTGGGCAACGGGACTCAGGAATCATGGCTTCTTTAAGGGGAATAGCAAGTGAATGCTGCGATCATATCATAGAGGCTCAGGAATGTTTGTGCTGTGAGCTAGTTCCTATGCAAGTATGTGCTCACATGAAGCTTGGACCTTAGTGCTTATCTATCTCTCAGTTATTAGTATCTAAGTCATCCAGAACAGGCAAACTACCTCAACATTGGATTGCATTAGCACCCTCACTGGCAATTACCTCACACACCCAAAGGCAGGAATCAACTTACTTACAGAGGCTGAAGTATTTACATTGGCCCCAGCAGGAACAGCTCCTCATCAGGGCAGCCGAGATGCTCGGCCACCCCTGCCAAGTACACTCTGTGCCTGATTTGTGGGCATGAGAAGGTTTCATGACTCTAGGCCTTTAGTTACCAGATTAAGCAGACATCTGCTAACCCAGTGGTCGGCAAACTCATTAGTCAACAGAGCCCAATATCAACAGTACAACAATTGAAATTTCTTTTGAGAGCCAAAATTTTTAAACTTAAACTTCTTCTAATGCCACTTCTTTAAATTAGACACACTCAGGCCATGGTATTTTGTGGAAGAGCTACACTCAAGGGGCGAAAGAGCCACATGTGGCTCACAAGCTGCAGTTTGCCGACCCCAGTGCTAACCCATCTATTGAGCATCTATTTGCCAGGCACTCTTCTAGGATCTAATAGAACCACCACAGCAACACTATGAGGTAAAGACTGTTATTCTCAGTTCAGAACTCGGGAAACTTCAGCCTAATCAGATGGAGTAACTTGTCCAAGTTGCACAGAAACCAGGTAGCAATGCCATGCCTTTCTTTGGGCAGATCTACTTGTTAAGTACTAAGGCCTCCTTTTTAAAATCCCCACTCCTCTTGCCGGTTTCCCTTATGATTCAAATAAACGTTCTCTCCATCTCTGGGACACAATTTTCTAATCACTGAACGTGAGAGAGGATAAGAGTATAGATTTTCATTGGGCACTTTGAAGATGAGTGACAAACTCTAGTGTGGTCAGGTAGCATGAGCTCTGGCTACCTGCTGTGAGTTTCAGAAGACTGGTGTGAGTCTCAGGTCTTCTTTTTGTAAGTTTTGAGGGTAGCCCATTTAATTTTGCTTATCCTTACCACAGCCATTTGTAAACTGAAGGAAATAATACCTACCTTACATCACAGGATTGTTATGAGAATTGAGTGAAAAAGTAGATGCAAAATTTCTATTTACATGTACAGTGTTTTGAGCTCTCAGAAGCAAGAATTTGCCTATTAAAGTCCTGCTGTTGTTTTTTTTTTAATTAAAATCACCAGAAGTCTCCATACAAGTAGGTTCACCTTCAAATAATCTGTTAACTTTGGAAATGAGTTCTAGAGTAGTTATCATCATATTAGCAAGCATTATTGAGAGTCCTCCTGCACACATTATTTCTAATACTCACAACTCACTCTTTTGAACAGGTTATCATGATCCACAAGTAAAAGTTGAAGTTAAGTAACTCGTTCAGGTAATACTCAGAAGACAGATGGCAATCCAGGTATGTCTAAGCCAAACTCTATATTCCGTGTCTTGGATTTTGTAGGAACAAATTACCAAGATTATAGTTTATAATATTATTTGTTTATCTATAAACTTAGTAGTTTATGTAGAACAAATATACAGCCAATGAGTATGTCCTAGAGAGTTTTCACCAATTCTTAATTAGGGTTATGTTTTATGCTGACTATTAATTCTCTTCTACCCTCCTCACCACTCCCCCCCCTTTTTTTTTCTGGGATACAGAGACAGACGTTACGTACAGGATAGAACAGGTCAGATTCTGCCAAAACCAACATATCCAGATTACGAGGTGGTCCAAGCTCGTGTTCCCACTGACCTTTGCCCTGGTCAACCCTGGTGAGGGCTGCTTGTGCTCCCTGAGGTAGGGTTGGTGTGCAGGGCAAAGGGCGAATTTCATGGCAGATGAACAAGCTCATCAGCCCTGCTCATAAATACTCTACCTCATCTCCCCATTCTAGACTTCCTACTTAGCTTTTATTTTAGTCCTTTGAACAAATGTCCAAAGTAGAGAAAGAGTCTAATTAGATCACAGGATGAAAGGACAATGTGGTGAGCGATGGAATGTCTTCTGGTGAAAGAAGCCCCATTGCTTTGCTCCTCAGTACCAGACCTGTTTGATTTAGATGGAAGAGGAGATCACAGCACAGAGGTCAGAGGATGGACGGTCTGTGAAAGCACACTGCTGGGATGAATACCAACTCAGCTACCCTCACATTATGTTTAGAGGTTCGGAACCTCTCTGGACCTCAGTCCAGATAAAGACAAAAGACCCCGACCCTGAGCTTAATCCCAAATCCACATTTAGGGTCCAGTTTTATTTTGAAAAATTATGTTATCTCTCTGAGATTCATTTTTTTATCTGAAAAATGCAGAAGATAATTTTTTACTTCACAGGCTGGTTGTAACAAATAGCATAAATAATATGGAAGTGCTCTATAAACTCTGTTTTTAGAATACACAGCTCCTATTCCTCATCAGACTATAAAAATTTGAGGTGTAACTTCTCATATCACCTAGCTCCTAACTTGATGGCATACCCATTGCAGATCCTCAGAATATGTCACCAGCCAGCACTGATAATTCTCTCAGATGCTACTCCTTCCAACAATCCAAAGAGACACTTCGGCTCTGATAAGTTGGAGGCTGGAGGGTTGGTGTTTTAGGAATATTTTGCAGACAAGTCACCATTTCAGAAGACGTGACATCATGAAAAACCATCCTTAATTGTCTATTTTTAGTTCTTTAGTCCTTCTTTGGAAGAGGCAGGTCTACAAGTCAGAATAGTCAGGGAAAGGCAAAGAAAGGTGAACATGGAGGGGGGGTCATTTTCCCAAACTACTGCCAGTGGCACTGCCAACCTGAAAACCTCCCAAGGCTCTGCTTCCAAAGGAGACTCCAACTCTGGACACTCATGCACGGGGCCAGCCTATGACACTTGACACTACCAGCCTTATGCTAACTCTTCTGTGGTTCTCCATCTACTTGGCCAAATAGCCAAGTCTCTCAGAGAAATGGGTCTCTGCCTGGCTTTGGAGAGCCCTACACTTACAACTCATGCCCCACAGGGCATGGGACCTAGTCTGGAAGGGTAGGGGCCTGTGATAAGCTGCTCTGGTTCTCGTGCCCTCCGAAAGGCCATTCCAGGCGAGCAGTCCATTGTGTCACCTAATTGACGGGTCCAAGCCAGCTCCTTCCTGAGACCCAGGACACCCTGGAGGAGAGGCTTGCAGGGAGCTTTCCCTCTGCCAAGTAGGGACTTGCTGACTGACTGAAGCTAGAGATAACTCCTGGCAACGGGTGGAGGCGATGAGTCACAGAGAGGTTTCCAGCCTATTCTTACACCCTGAGAACAGCAGTGGTTACTGATTTGCATCAGCACATCTCTATTTTAGGCAGGCCTTTCTTGGAGTTGGGGTTTCCTGTAGTGTGTTAAGTGTTATGTCTCTTTTGAGGTCCTCACCTCTGAGAAGTGGCAACTTGGGCTGGTCAGGTTGCCTTGGCAACACTAGCTAGTCAAAATGTCCAAAAGGGGCAGGACTCACCAAACCAAGGTTCACTTTACTGCTGTCTTCAAGCTGCTCAGATCCTCACCAACTGAGATAATATAATTGAAAATTCCCCAGCCTGGCTTCATGCCTGGGTGTGGTAGAGGCTTTGCCAGTGGTACATCCATTTCCCTTCCCCTTTATGGAGGTCATGAGATTGGAAAACTCTAAATGGTTCTGTTCTCCCATCTATTCATGGTGGCAGGTTGCCATACGGTGGTGTGCTCAGCCATGATTAGTGAAGCTCTAGCTATTTGATAGAAATGCAGAATCATCAGCCCCACCACAGACCTACTGAATCTGAATCTACATTTTAACACATCCCAGTGATGTAAATGAATGTTAACATTTGGGAAGCACCAGCTAAACCACTGCATAAAGGCCCAAGTGAGCCTGACCACACAGCTCCAGAAGGAGCAACTCAGGGGTAGATGAGCTGGAGACATATTCAGCAAACCGTTCCCCCTTCTATCCTCCCCTCCCCAACCCTTCCCAGCAGGGTCCCACAGTATGGGCAGAAGGGCAACCGCAACATTCATCAGGCCCTCAGACAAGTCATTTGATGCCGTGTCACTTGATTGGTAGCCTTTGCCAGCTTATTGAACACAATAACCACTGTCCAACCAAAGCCTGCCACGCAGCTCAGACGTATGGCAAGCTCTGTGTTGCACTAACTCAGTGTATAGAGCTTGAACAATCTAAGTCCTTACAAGCCCTCATCATGACACACCTACACAAACCACACAGCTGTTCAAAGCAGTAGCAACTCAATTCAGAACATCTAAATGAGGGCTAAGGAAAGATAAAGGAGGGAGAAGCATGGACTAGGATGAAGTAAAAGAAAAAAAAAGGGTTAACATTTTGGCAGGCAAGATTGCCTCCCTGTTTTAATGTAAAGATTTCATTTCCTTTTAGGTACATTGCAACTTCTTTCAATGTGCAGGACGTCTCTCCCATTTTCTCAATGGTTTTTCTTGTTATCATTCAGCTCATAAGATGCTTGCGCATCTGTGCATAGAAGCTCCATGGCACTGTGTGGGGGAGGGCAGGAACCCTGCTGCTGATGCCATCAAGCTCTCTTCAGGAAAGTTAGGGAGAAGGATGTGCTATTGTTGACATATGCAAGATGTAAACCACAATTTCTTCTAACTGTCTGCCTCCTGGCAAGCCCAAGAGTAGAGAGTGTGGCTTGGGAAGCACCCTCAGTCCACAGAAGAGGAGGTGGAAATATTGAGAAACATTAACAGTGACATTGTCATAAGCAGGTTTGTATGCTGTTCTTACCTGCTGCCATGAGCAATGATCTGAGACTGGGGAGATTGTGGTCAACAAAAGGTGAGCCTCTGGTTTCTGGTGCACCTCCAAAACTGCAACTCACCCACAACAGCTTGGAAGGGGAGGGACAAACATCCCTTATTTATCCTCATGACTGACACCTCTGGAAAGACAAAAATGGAAAATGTAGTTTACTGGTGACTAGACTAGGATAAGATTTACTGAATGGCTTCCTTCTCTATCATCATCATGACCACCACTGCCATCATGGACAACTTTTTTTTTTTTTTTTTTTTTTTTTGAGGGCTGACTACAGATAGAATTTGCATCCTTGAGGTCTTTATATTGTGGAGATCTGAATTAAAAGCATTCCTTTATTTCTAAAATAGTTTGCATAAGGTCTTCAAGAGAACACATTATGGTTTTTAAGTCTAGCAAAATCTATTTTCTGGCAATACAATTCTTGACTGGGCCATTTGTTTGTTTGTTTATAAAATTACAAGTCCACCTATATTCAGAGACCAAATATGTCCTTTGAGTCTAATTGGCCCAACTTCAATGACGTGTCATCTCCTGGACCAATCCAAGTGCAGCCAGGGGGATGGAGTCATGCAAAGAACATGCCTGACCCACTCCCACAGTCATGTGAGTAGAGGAAGGATGCAGGTCCCAAGATGAGGGAGCTAGGAACACAACCTAACTACAACGCCTAGACATTTAAGGAAATAAAACTGAGGCCTAGAAAGGCTTGGCCTTTTGACTATCATTTCCTTCGTGTTTAAATAATGAAGTGTCATTGTTCCCTACTCCACCTCCCATTTCTTTGTTCCTCCTCCCTCTCTCCCTTCCCACCCCTCCCTCTTCCTTTTATAATAGACACTACTTTTTAGAGCAGTTTTAAGCTTACAGAATAATTGAGCAGAAAGTAGAGAGTTCTTAGATATTCATTATCCCTCCCTGCCCATCCCCGCTCCCAGTTTCCCCTATTATTAATATCTTGCATTAGCATGATACACTTTTTATAATTGATGAGCCAATATTAATAGGCTATTACTAACTAAAACTCATAGGGCTTACATTAGGGTACACTCTCTGTGTTGTATAGTTCTAAGGGTTTGGGCAAATGTATATTGCCATGCCTCTGTCATTATAGTGTCAATACTGAGTAGTTTCACTGCTCTAAAGATACCCCATGTTCTACCTATTTGTCCTTTTTCCTTCCAAATCCCTGGCAACCACTGGTATTTTTACTATATCTGTAGATTTTCCTTTTCCAGAATGTGATCAAGTTGCAAATATAGGAAATGCAGCCTTTTCAGACTGGCTTCTTTCACTTAGCAGTATACATTCAAGCTCCCCCCATATCTTTCCATGGCTTGATAGCACAACACTTTTTATTGCTGAATAATATTCCGTGTATTGGTACACCAAAGTTTGTTTATCCATTCATCTACTGAAGGACACCACCATTTCTTTTTGGCTCCTCTGTTCTTAGATTAGTCCTCAGGACAATTTTTCCACTTTAGCTTCATGTCTTTAATGGGCAATTATTAACTTCTTGTTTCTTCATATCAACTTATGCAACTATGATTCCTTCATGAAAATGGCAGGTCTTAGAGTGTATTGGTTGTTTTTTGGGGGCATTGGTGATGGATCACCTGTATACTTGGCAAGTGGGACTTAAATATGCACCTAAAGCCAATAGACTGTTTTTAAGATGCTGACACTTAACAGAATATTGAAGTATTCAGGCAGGGAATGATTTCCAAAAAGACTTACAAAACCAGAATTAAAGTTAAGTATTTTCAGGATTGGGGTGGAAGCCTTATCACCATCCATGAAATGGAAAATAGATGTAATAGCAACCAAAGAAGACATTGCTCAGTAGCAGGCCACATGGAGAGGCCTAGGGACAGAACTTGGAAGGGAGGGGGAGCTATATCCATGGGACTGGCTCTGACCAGTGAAGATGGGGGACAGGAAGTAGCTGGTGGATAACTTATTCTTTGTTCCTTCACCCAAACAGCTGGTCCTGAGATACAGTAGCTCATGCACACTTTTCTGAAGGTTCCTCATTGTACTTGTCCTCTCCGTCCTACCTCACTCCCCTTTTTCCTTCTCCCATTTCCTAAAATTGCTGTCCAGTCCCTAATAAAGTGTTGCCACATCAGTTTTTCTGGGAATCCAGGGTAAGACAAAACAGCAAACCTCATAGATGACTGGCAGCTTTCTTGTGACATGGGAACCACCGTAAGGATGAAGCCAGTAGCATGAAAGGCTAATGTAATAAAGAGCTGCATGAAACTTAACATCACTGACCAACCTGGAGTTCTTCCTACCTGGGGACTTCCAGTTACCTGAGAGAGAAAGAAGTCCGTTATACATATCTAGACTTTTGTGATTGGCCGCTAAAAACATTGTAACTGATAGCCTGCTCTAGTTTCTGAAAGACCATCCCCACCCCTTGTATCATAGCTTTATAATAAATGCCCCTTTTGATTTTTCCATTGCAAGATGATGATTTGAGACTGCACATTTAACTACTCCTTCTCTCTCTCTCTCTCTCTCTCTCTCTCTCTCTCTCTTTAACATAAACTGGTTTCTGATACCCGTCATCAATAAAATTCTAACTAATATACTTGCCTCCCTTTTGGTACTAATAAAATATCTATAGGACCTCTTATTGAA
Source organism: Vespertilio murinus (assembly GCA_963924515.1). NCBI lineage: Eukaryota > Metazoa > Chordata > Mammalia > Chiroptera > Vespertilionidae > Vespertilio > Vespertilio murinus. The sequence goes on from OZ004705.1 coordinate 33,701,577, forward strand.
ATTCTGTTCCTTTTTACCATTAAAAAAAATCAAAATTAGGCCGTGTGCCCCGGGAGAGCCGTGGACCCCAGGTGAGCCGTGTGCTCCGGGGGGAGCCATGTGCCCAGGGGGAGCCGTGTGCCCCGGGGAAGCGGTGGGACCTGGGGGGGGGGCGCTGTGAACCGGAGAAGGAGCAGATTCTATTCGTGTGGTACTGAGATAGTCACTGTAAAATAAGTGGACTGTCAAATGACAGCAGGGAAGGGGAGGGAGATATGGGGGAGATAAGAGATCAACCGAAGGACTGGTATGCATGCATATAAGTACAACCAAGGAACACAAAACTCTGGGGAGGGAGGGTATGTATGGGAGGTGGGGAGGGCAATGGTAAGCTATGTACACATATAATACTTTAATAATTTTTAAAAAAATAAAAATAAAAATTAGTGAAAATATATGAAGTATATCTATAGCCAGGCATGAAATACAGGTTACTTCTGTATTATTAAAAAGCAAACATACACAAGGTTGTTTTTTTTTTTTTTAAACAATTCTGGAAGTTCTCCCAAATCGAAACCAAACAATACCACCAAATAAGAATAGTTTAAGAATTAATCTCTGCCAAGCAAGCTTTCCCCCAGATGATGGATTTGTTAGTTAATCATTCTGAAGCCAGGATTAGAGCCCAGTCACAGTTTCATAAACTATTCATTTCCTACGGCGCTGAGGACTTTTCATGGGCTTTTTACTCCTATGCCATAAACAGGGCTATAAATTGTATTAGCAATTGTTTTTGAAAAGGATGTCAAGGCTTCCGTTGCAAGATGGTGATTTGAGACTGCACATTTAACTACTCCTTCTCTCCCTTCCCCCACCCCCAAGTTCCTATGGAAATGACCAACAACTTACTTTAGAACCTGTTTAATAAAAAACAACCACCTTTAATCTGAAAATCAGTGAAAAGTGCTATCAGGCTAACAACTGGGAGGAAGTTAGCAACACCGCAGAGGCAGAGGCAGACGCAGAAGCAGAAGCAGATATGGGGAAGAAGTGGCTAGCCCAAAACTTCACCTGTGCCAGGCACAGCCCACCGCACTGTGCCAGAGTCTGTGGGAGTCTCTCAGAGCCCCAAGGTCTGGGGCAAGGCGAGGCCGTGGAGTAATTGGTGCCTGCAATGCAAGGGCTTGGCTGAAGCAAGCTCCCAATGGGGGTCTCCCAGGCCCTTTCGGAAGGAGATAGTGGCCCAGCTAACTCCAGGGCACGACAACAAACACAGGAAAAATAAAATAATAAGACAGGAAAAAGAAGTAAAGAACGACAGGGGCCTGGGGCAATGCTGAGAGCCTGGCCTTAGGCAGTGGCGTTCACTTCCCCAGGTCACTGTTAGAAACTGGAAAACACTTTCCAGTCATCTGCCAGGGGCTGATGCTGAGCAATTTTCTTCAATCAGTAAGCAGTTTGAGATTTGCTGATTATATGAAAAAGGCATAATAACCGGGCTAGACCTGAAGGTGTCCGGAATAGAGAGGGCCCTTTGCTGTCCACAGATTAAGGTCCTAGGATCTAGGGAACAGATTGAAGGATATTGATTTTTCCATTGATGAAACATTGACGACGGCCTGGAGTCGTGAAATTACACCCCTCCGCTCAGAGAATATTGTGTCTCATCCCAGACTCACTGTTAAAGTTGACAAGTAAATGGTTTTCTGGTAAACATTTATTCCATTTTTCAATCTGGACACTGAATTGATGTGTAGCAATAATGGGGAGGTAATTATAGGAGACTGGAGAACCTTCAGTCTTGCAAAAGCCTACATGTTTTAGAAAGCAGGCTGTTTCTTTTCCTTTCGAATTGGTCTGAGGTTGTTCAAGATGGAAAACACATACCAAAGAATTGGATTCAATGCCATTCAAAAAAGACATCTGTGGGTTTTCTGTGAGGCAAGGCACAGAGCTCCAAGTCACACTGACGGTTTATTCCTTCTCATTATCTAATCCTCTCATTAAAGTACCTTTTCATTAATTCCATAAAATCCACCGAAGAGTTCTCTGCTCCCAGGGGACTAGCCTCTCTCACTTCAGCTGAAAACAGCTCTTCACAACAGATTATTAAGTTTTATTCCCCTCTTAACAGAACTAAAAGGGTAGTAAAACGAGGTAAAGAGGTAAGGGATTGTTCCTGTGAACTAAGATCTCAGCATCCCACATCGTCTCCCTCCTTCATATTTTACAGCAAAGTGAGGATGCCACCGGGGATACCGAGGCAGAGTGAGGGAGCGATAGAGAGCTCAGACCAGGGGCCAGGCAGCCCCATTCCTTGTGTGACTGGGTGGATTATTTAACCTCTATCTTCCTTAGATTACCCATTGAAAAGGGGGATGACTGCCCACTTCAAAGAGTTTTTGTAAGAAACACTGAGTTGCTATAAGCTAAGTTCTTAATGATTATAAGGTAATAGAAAATTAAAATATTATCATTTCAGCATAATCTTGTTATCCACAAGAGTTTGTTTTTTTTAATCCTGTTCTCCACAAAGTGACATCTATTAATATACACTGAGTGGTCAGATTATTATAACCACCCCATCAGTACTTCATTGGGCCACCTTTTGCCTTCAATACTGTGGCAATTCTTCTTGGCATTGACTCCATGGGATGTTGAAAGGTGATGCGAGGAATCTGACACCATGTCTGATGAATAGCATTGTCCAGTTCTATGAGATTTGATGGTTGTAGAACCAGCTGCCTGATGGTTTTTTTAAACTTTGTCCCACAAATGCTCAATTGGATTGAGATATGGTGATTGTGGGGGCCATATAAGCAAGGTAAAGTCTCCCTCATGTTCTTAAAACCATTCCTGCACAATATGAGCATGGCACATTGTCTTATTGGAAAAAGCCATCTCCATTGTGATAAGCCATCAACATGATAGGATGAACTTGATCAGCAATGATACTTAGGTATGTTATGCTATTCAGACGTTGTTCCAGAAGAATTAAAGGGCCCAAATCATGCCAAGAAAACATGCCCCAAACCATAACACTGCCCTCACCAGCTTGAAGGGTTGTACTCATGCATGTGGGGTGCATCCTTTTATGCTATTTCTGAAAAATTCTCATTCTGCCATCTGCATGTTGCAACTGAAAACATGATTCATCGGACCACATGACTTTTTTCCAATGCTCAACTGTCCAATCTTGTGTTCCTGTGGGAATTGGAGACGTTTTATCTTGGTAACTGCAGACAGCAAAGGTGTTCAAACAGGCCTTTGGCTTCCATATCCCATACAATGCAGTGTATGGCTAATTTGCCTACAAATGTCAGGTGTTCATAATAATCTGGTCATTCAGTGTATATAAACTCTATGGCCTATAAAGGCAGGGGGGACGTGGGGAGGAAGTGCACTCCCAAGTACAGAATCAACTGCATTCAGTAGGGGCCTGGAGGTAAGAAGAAGCTCTCCAGTGAAATTCTTGGAGTTCAAGATAAGGTTGTAACTGGAGGATGGAACTGATTGGTATACAGGACCAACTCTAGACAACCGAGAGCTGCATGCCACTTCCAGCCCTGCTCTAGGCTCTCAAGCAGGCTTTTCAAGCTGAATCCATGTATATAAAGACTTGCCTGAAAGCTAAGAAAAGTTCAATTTGACTGGTTGAGTGTGAAAACAGTGCCTCTGGCCATTTTTGGTCAAAGACTTTTGTTTAACAATTCCATCTAGCCAAAACCGGTTTGGCTCAGTGGATAGAGCATCGGCCTGTGGACTGAAGGGTCCCAGGTTTGATTCCTGTCAAGGGCATGTACTTTGGTTGAGGGCACATCCCCAGTGGGGGTGTAAGAGGCAGCTGGTCAATGACTCTCTCTCATCGATGTTTCCAACTCTCTATCCCTCTCTCTTCCTCTCTGTAAAAAATCAATAAAATATATATTTTTAAAAATTCCATCTAAAAGAGAGGGAATAGGCAAATTGACCATCCCTCTGCCACAAATATGTCAGTGCCCATAGCCACAAGATGGTGGCACCCAGTCCTTTTAGCCCCACTGGAGTACCAGAGTTCCAGGGGCGGGGGAGCAGCCGCTGAGAGCAGGCAGTGTGAGGAGCCTGATGGAACTGGAGGGCCTCTGGGCAGTGGCCGGCAGCTGTGGGGGTGGGGCGGGGGTGATGAGGCAAGCATTTCTCACCTAGCTGCAGAAGATCTCTGGCCATGGAGGTCAGTTGTAGACCATGAGGCCAGCCAGGGAGGGGAGTTGTGGGCCATGAGGCTGGCAGGGGAGGGCAGTTGGGGATTATGAGGCCAGCAGGAGAGGGCATTTGGGGGCAATCAGGCCAGCGGAGGGGGGCAGTTGAGGGTAAGCAGGCTGGCAGGGGGGCAGCTGGGGGCAAGCAGGCTGGCAGGCAGAGTGGTTAAGGGCAATAGGGTAGGCAGGCAGGTGGGCAGTTAGGAACCAGTGGTCCTGAATTGCGAGAGGCATGTCCGACTGCCAGTTTGGGCCCAATCCCACAGGGACATCCCCTGGCAGTCAGACTATCCCCCAAGGGGTGCCAGATTGGAGTGGGTGCAAGCCAGACTGAGGGACACCTGCCCCCTAATGCACGAATTTCATGCACTGGGCCACTAGTTTAATTAAAAAAAAGAAAGCTTCAAAACTCAGGTAGAGTTTAGGTTTCCTCAATTATAAAGTGTAAACTCCACAGTCAAGTGTCTGCTTAAGGAATCTCTATAAAGGGATTCCAGAACATTTTGCATCCCATTTAAGTACTAGACTGGTTCTCATTCACTGGGTTCCTTGAGGTCAGAGACATTACAACCCTGAAGGCCTCAATCATTGTGGGGCCAATTCTCAGTACTTAGAATTGGCCCTGCTCTTGGTTTAATGTTCTACTGTCAGAACATTAAATTTTTAATAATTTTCAAACAAGAAACCCTGCATTTTCATTGTGTAGTGGGGTCTGCAAACTATATAGGTAGGCCCAGCCCTAAGACCTAGCTCATTGTTGTTCTATAGATGCTTATTTGTTATTGGAAGAAAATGAATGACCAATAATGCAATATATTCTCTAACTCTTCATTAGCTGTATATTCAAGCTGCAGTCCATAAAGCATTTGAAACCCTCATGTTATGCTAGATAACACACACAAACAGCTCCAAAGCTAACATTAAGAATAAAAATTTACTTGAAACGTAGGAACCTAATTTGATACATGAAATGCCAGCTACCAATAGATTTCCCCCAAAACAGGCACACTTCACAAATATTACATTTGCCTGATAGTGACAGCTTCTGCTATTGAGGATCTCAAAGCAATAACAGGTCAAAGTTTGTGTGAGGACTGCTGCCAAGGTAAAGTGCCAAAGTTATTGAGGTGATGCTATTAAATTCAGAGGCATGAATATTTAGGTTTCATTCAAATGAGTTCTCAGGAGAAACGTCCCTTTAAATAACAATTGATTTTTCTAAAGTGAATTACCAGTTTCAGGATGTTTACTCTGGTTTGTTGTTTGGGGACTTGGGGATATGTCTGAACTACATTTAAGGAAAGAGAGCTGAAAAGCAGAGCAGCTTGCAGAATTATAATTAAGAAGTTGATGATAAAATCATTAAACACACACACACACACACAAAGCAGAATTCAGAAAAAAAAGACAAAAAAACATACATACAAAAGACTTCTGAGAAGTACGTGGGATCCTAAAAGGGAGAACATGGTGAGATTTGAGACTGAGATGATGTAATCTATTCAAATGGATGATGCAATTTGCAAGGACACCATCAATGTATGTTAGATAAAACTTTCTTGTTTGAAAACATTGTGGTGGAGCATGCAGGAGGCAGCAAATCAATGATTCTAATCATTTCTCTCTCTCTCTCTCTCTCTCTCTCTCTCTCTCTCTCTCTCTCTCTTTCTTTCTCTCCTCATCTCTGAAATAATATATATAAATATAGTTAGCTCTTATAACAAAGAATAATATGAAAATATATAAGGTTCCTCATATGTCTCTCTTCTTGTGTCTTTGGATCTTACTCATTGATTCTTCCCAGAATTCTCTGAGGTTCAGGCAGCAGCTGAACAGTTTCAGAGCAAAGATAATAGCACTGGGAGTGACTGTGGCATAAATACAACCAGCCACAAAGAAGGCCAAATAGGAAAGGAAATGAGAGTAGTTAAGACTCTAGATTTTAATAGCTGATTCAAGAATCATTTTGGATTATAATGTGCCCTGTGCTCACGAGACCTACATGAAGGATTGCAGACAGGGGAACATGGATTATGCTACACTGGAAGTATGAAGTATGTAACCCCTGAACCAGTCTTTTCCCGAATGCATTTAACTTGGAGGCTGTCCCCAGCCTCCTGACCAAACCCAAAGCACAGGCTATAATTCCTCTCAGCAAGAGCATGAACACAAGAGAAAATAAAAAGGTAAATGTGGGTATCATACACAGGCAAAATAATATCCATTGTGAAGCCCAAACTATTGTGGATAGAAAGTCATAGCTCTCTGTCATTGTGTTCAAGTCTTAGAACAAAGAAATTCCGTGTGGCCAGAAAGAATAAAAATGGAAAAGACAAGGACCAGATAATGAGGAAGAAGAAAGCAAAGGATAAAGGTCAGACAGGGGCTGACACAGCTTCTGAAGCCACAGCTTAATTGAGGTTGTCACCAAGTCTAGGGTGAAGATCAGAACCATATTATTTTATACTAGAAGCCCGGTACTATAAGTAAACATTGCAAGTATGTATTGGCACATACCAAAGTTTAAAGGCATACTTTTGCCCCTACTCCCCTATACCCAACTTCTGCTTTAGTTAGGCTGGTAAGATCTGGCTTAAAACATGGTTAATTTCAGAAGAAATATATAAATACTTCCTTAATGATATTAAATACCACAGATAGAAGACTTTCACTGCCAGCAATAATAAATAGCATGTATCAGGTTAATCCTACACTCAAGATCAATCTACTCCCCTAGCAAATAATACTCCTAAGGCATACAATACAGGATATTCACTAAAATGGACTAATTGCTAGGATATAATGCAAGCTCAACAAAAGAAATGTTCTCCGACTCTAGGGGAATTAAGCTACAAATTAGTCGCAAAAATATCATTATGAAACTCTTCAATGTTTGAAAATTAAGTAATAAACTTATAAATATTTCATTGACCCAATTAAGAATTCACATAGAAATGAGAAAAATTTTTAAACTACATGTTAATGGGAATATACTTAATATAAAAATTTCTGGGCCAGGTTAGAACTTGTTTTAGCTAGCCTTTGCTGTGTAACAAACCATCCCAAAATAAGTGGTTAAAATAGCAACTATGGCATTTTATTTATATGAAGATTCTATGAGTTGGCTGGGTGGTTCTCCTGTTCTGGCTTGGCTGATGCTGTTGGACTTCCTTGTATCTATGATCAGATAAAGGTTGGGGAAGATGGAAGATCTAGGATAGCCCTGCTCACATGTTTGGCAGTTAACTGGCTTTCAAACAGGATGCCTTAAATCATTTCTATGTGATCTCTTACCCTCTAGCAAGCTAGCTTGCTTTCATTCACATGGTATTCTCAAATTCCCAAGCACACTAGGAGAAGAGAAGCTGAAAATCTTAAAAGCGTTTTAAATCTCTGTTTGTTTTATATTTGCAAATCACGTGGCCAAACCTAGATTAAGAGTCGAGAAAACTCTTGATGGGAAATTATAGGACAGCAGATCATTCAGCCAGAGATAGGAAATATTTGTGGTCATTTTTTGCAATCTATCATACAGTTTATGCACTGCTCAGAGGGAAATTAATATTTTTAAATGCATATCTTAGAAAATGAGAATGATTTATGTTTTTAATCTCAAGAGGCTAGAGAAGGAACAACAAATTAAACCTAAAGGAAAAATAAAGAAGGTATTAATAAAGAGTAAAAATCAATGATATGGAAAGCAAATATACAATAAAAAAATCCATAAAGCTAAATTTTGTGGGTTTTTTAAAAATATTGATAAAAATTGATCAGCTTTGTTTGGCAGGAAAAATAAGAAAACACAAATTGTCAATAAAAGGAATAAAATAGGGGACATTACTACAGAGCATACAGATGTCACAAAGATGAGAGCACAAACAATCATTTGCTGATACACTGGAAATTTAGATACAATGGAAAAATTCATTGGAAAATACAACTTATTAAAATGGACACAAAAAGAAATAGAAAATTCTATGTTTCTTAAAGCAATTGTCTTTGTATTAAAAATCCTTTCCATAAAGAAAACTCTAGACCTACATGGCTTCATCCGTGAATTCTTCCAAATATCTAAGGAATAATACCAAACATACACAAATAGTTCCAAAGAATAGAAAGGTAGGTGACACTTACCAACTAGTTTTATGAGATAGTAAATCCTCATGCCAAATTTTAGATGGACTACAGGGAAAGAAAATTATGAGCTAATCTCACTTATGAACACAAAAATAAAAATTCTAACTAAAATATTAGCACATTCAACTTATATACCAGTTGGGCTTATGTAAGTTTGAAAAACTTAGAAAATTAATTAATAAAATTAACCACATTAACAGAATAAAGGAAATAAAACCATGTGAGCATTATCTTGCTAGAAGCAAAAATAAAGTTGATAAAATTTAATATTCATTTTGATTTTAATTTAATATTCATTTTTTTTTTTTGGTAACCAAGAATAAAAGGGACCTTCTTAACTTTAAAAAGGATGTGTTTTTAAAAAACTGCATAAAACTTTATACATAATGATTAAATTATTTTTAAAGCCTTACTGAAACTAGGAATGAGGCAAAGATGATCATTTTTACTACTTACATTCAGTGTTTTACATGAAGTCTCAATCAGTACGATAATTTAAGAAAAAGAAAAAATGATAGACGTAAGGATTGGAAAGGAAAAGATAAAGCTGTCATTCACAATGACATAGTTGTGTATGTAGAAAATTCAAAGGATAAAATATTAAAATAAAAAAGTGAATTTAGCAAAGTCCCTGGATACAATGTCATTATATAAAATTCAATTATATTTTTATATCTTTAACAAGATACAATTATTAGATGAAAACATTTAATTATAGTGTTAAAGAGCTTACCTAGAAACAAATTAAAGAGTACATAACATTACCGGAGTTAACTGCAAAGCATTACTGAAAAAAAATAAGAGATCTAAATAAATAAAAAGTTATACCAGTTTTTAGATTGGACTACTAAATATTGTAAAACTGTCAATTTTCCCTTAATAAATATTTAGATTCAATAAATTCCCAATAAAATTTTTCAGAAAGCTTTCTTTTGTGGAAATTAACAAGTGAGTTCTAAAATTTACAATCGAAATAGGACCAAGAATATCAAGAGACAAACTTAGGCGGAAACAAAAAAAAAGAGGTTAGAGGGCTTATACTATCAACTATCAAAGTATTACAAAACTACAGTTATTTAAAAACAACAGCCACAACAAACCAACAGTATGGTATTGGTGCAAGGATTTTAAAAAAGTAGACAAAGGAAGGAACAGTGTCCATAAGTAGACATGAGAACCATTTTTACAATATACAGTGGGAGTAAGAACTTTTTAAAGAAGTGATGCTTGATCAATTAAATATCAGCACAGAAAGAGATGAACCTTGATTCATACCACATATAAAAATAAATTTCAGATGGATTATAGATCTGAATGCGAAAGGTAAAACAATAAAGCGTCTAAAAGGTGACCTTGACCCTTATTTAAATATTTGACTCTGATGAATATGATATATCTGATCTGCTCTGTACAGTCTTCTCTAATTATCTAAGCTCATTTTAGAACTTCTATTTACCACCACATAGTTTAGCACTCACATTGTAAATTGTAGACCTTTTGTTCTGAATGTTAGTCTTTATCAAGTCTACTCCTGTTTTCAAGAGTGCTTGAGTTAGTGCTAGGTGCTCAATTAATAACTAATAATTTCAGGTGGTCCCAAATTTCTCCGAACCTCTGCTCAGCTCTCTGTCCTTTCTATGACACAGTGCTCCAGCCTCTCCATTTATCTAAATACTGAGGAAGTCTGAGCCACGTGTCCCTTAAAGCAAAGTACTATACCAGGCGTCATGTGTGCTGCAACGTTGTATAGGTCTCAGCCTCTAAAAGACTTTATAATATCTTAGGGGAGATATGGGACAATATAACTGTTTTAAATTTCAGGAATAAGGGTCACAGAAATGGCCATAATGTTATTTCTGTCTTGGCTAAACAAGAAGGGCACTTTGAGTCAATGGCATCTGAGTTGGGTACTGAGGATCATAAGAGGATATTCCAGGTTGAGTGAAACCTAAGGAACAGTTTTTGAATTGAGGCACTATATTTCCTGGATAAACGTCTGAATAGATTTCTCCTGGAATAGTAGATTGACTTTCTATAACCACTGAACAGTGTTTGTGGAGACTATGAAGCAGGTGCTCGTGCAAGAACAGAATAAATCAAGTGGTTGTTTCTGTGTGAATTCCATGGCATTTAAATCTGAGCTGTCAGAAGACTGTGCTAGCAGAAGCTCTTATCTTCCTCATACAAAAACTAGAGGCCCAGGGCACAAAATTTGTATGTATGTATGGGGGTGCCCCTCACTCCAGGCTGTGCCCTCTCGCAATCTAGGACCACTAGCTCCTAATTGCTCACCTGCCCACCTGCCTGCCTGCTCAGAGCACATCATAGTGACCGGTCATTCCAGTCACTCCACCCTAATGATCGCTTAGTCTTTTATTATATAGGATGTGTCTTTTCTGTTGGTCCCTTTCAGTTTGGGGGAAGAAGCGATTGCAACATGCCTGTTTTGGTGCTTTGTATTGCCTTCTACTGCCTTTGTGAAATCGAATAAAGAAGTTGCATTATGTTTTTAAAAGAGTTGAAAGAAGAAGTCAGAACAATAAAAAATCCAGATTAGCTTTAAGATTCCTATCAGAGATTAGTGGGAATTTAGAAACAGATGGGAGGGCCCTGAATTCCTTGGTGTTAGTATAATGTAGTGCCTGGGTTGCAAACTCAAATGCCTACAAGGGGCAAGGAGGTAAAAGAAGTAGGTGGGTGGGCTGAACAGCACAAATGTGATGGGAAATGGCAACTAACACTTGGGTTGTAATAAGGCAAATTCTTTTTAAAAATGTATCTTTATTATTGAAAGTATTACAGATATCCCTCCCCCTTTTTTTTTCCCAATTGACCCCCGCCCACCTCACACCCATTGCTCCTAGGCCTTCAGCACACTACTGTCTGTGTCCATGGGCATGCATATATGCCTATAACTTCACCTGTAATAAGGCAAATTCTCAGGTGCTACCCCAACCCTCTGAATCAGAACGTTGGGGGTAGGGCTCAGCAATCTCCACGTGGTTCGGAGGACAGTAATGTCTGGGAAGTCCTGCAATAAGGAAAGTGACAACAGAGGCCGACTGGTGGGCTCACGCCCCATGGAACGATATTTCTCAGCTTTACTTGATTTTTGCCTTATAGGATATGGAACCTATGTTGCCAGACCTTCCAGTTTTGTGAAAAGAAGTCATAAATCTGAATTTTTATGTGATATCCCCTGATTTTTTTTAAAAAAGTGTTGGCCATTAATCGCTCCTGGCCAAATGTAACTATGGTCAACATTTCACCTTGAGCCTTCAATTTTCAATCTCTGACATAGTGATTAAAAGCATAAGTTTGAGATTCAGGAAGTTGTAATTCAAATAAAATAAATAAAAGACATGGTAAGAGGGTGACTTCAGGGAAATTGTTTAACTTCTCCAATTCTTCATTGTCTTCAGTGTAAAATGGACATAATAATAGTACCTACTTCATTGTAGGAGTGAGGGTGTGCATACAATACACTTATTCAAGGACTGGAACATAGCACTTGCTAAAAAAATGATACCTTTATAATTACTCTGCACAAGCTAAGGATGTTGGGAAAAAGAAGGCATCTGAGCCAGTGGAGTGAAGGGATTCATTGGCTTCTCTAGGCTGAGCTGAGTGGCCCTCTGCAGTGCCCGGGTTGAGTGGCAATGTCATGCAGGGTCCAGGCTGTGACACTAGGCAGAAGGGGATGAGGTTGATGGGCAGGCCCCTGTAATAGAAGATTCTCATGATCCCCGATGTCATTCTGGGCAGTCTGTTTACACATAGCCAGAACTTGGCCTGCATCTGGAGCAAGGAAACTGGCATGTCTTCATTCCTGGGGACCCAAATAAACAGTTTATGCTCAAAGCTTAACTAAATGTAAGAACAGCCAGGTAGCCTGTGGCAGAAGCTCAGACCCACCCATGGACCAGTAAGTCTGAGGGTGTGGGGGAAGAAGTGGCAGAAAAGTGATAAAAGTGGTGTGACCTGGAGGCGAGGTTGGCATCCAGGATTCATGTTCAGTAGAGCAGATACCGGGTCTGTGGGCAGCCACGATTAACGTCAGGCCCCACATCTGGAGAGGCTAGACGGCTGATATACTTCCTGTCTTAATCTAGACCAGCTCAGGTCCAAGGCATGAATGAGCCTGGAGGTGGGGGTTATTTGAGACTCTTGCTGTGAGTGGCTGGGAAAGGTGAAGCTTGACCGACACCAGTGTAAGCAATGGGGTGTCATTGTTTTAGGAGGCAAGATGTCATAGTGCTAATTGTAAAAAGTCAACTTGGGGTCAGTGTGAAGGATGTATTGGATTAAGAGTCATGGGGGGAAATAAAGACTACTGCACTATCTTGGCCACAGAGGCCATAATTCCTCTTAACTATACTCTCAAGAGACATCTTCAATTGGTTAAAATATTCTCTTCTGCTGACCCCAGACAAGGCACCAAAATATTTCAAAGGTCAACTCTATCTAGACAGCTACTCCCACAGAAGGAAACTGGCACATGAAGCTCCTGGTGCTGATTGCTACTGGGTGATGACAATGGGGGAGAGAGGAAGGAGGTACTTAGAAAATGGTGTGAAATATCATCAATAGGAGCCAGTGCCTAAGTTTGTGATGGGGAGGAAGGCAGGGTCAAGACGGGACAAGCATGAAGAAATCCAGCAAAAGATCACAGTAAGGTTTCAAGCCTCTGAAATTTTGGGAGAATTTTTGATGCCATTAATAAAAATATACAAACAACCTCCTCTCCCCCCCAGGGATGCAGAAAAAGAAACAGGTTAGTGGAGAAAAGTTGATGATTTCACTTCCTGAGGTGCAGGCAGAACCTGAAGTTGTCAATCAAGCAGTTAGATAGTAATGGCTTTTAAACTTGGTATTTTAGTGTGTGATGTTTTGGGAAGATGCAAAGAATGTGATGAATAATTTGTCCTTAAGGAGATAATGGAGGTGCAGGGACACCCACATAGATCTAATAGGGATAAGCTAAACCAAAACCAATCAAACAGAAACCCCACACATATATGTAGGGAGGGGGTTTAGTGACTGCTGGGGCAAGTCATGGAAGCTGAAGGTGGGGCTCCAGCACATATACAACACCAGGGTCATAATATGATCTGAATTATTCCATGTACATGAGTAGTTGTCCGAAAAAAAGCATCCTTCCAGCCTGAGGGTATAAGAACAACCACTGAGGCCATCATTATATGACACCGACTGGCAAAACCTCAACAGATTTAGGCATTCTGCTAGTGTTCAAAACCCTTTGCATTTAAGGAGCCCACAGACTTGTGAGAGAGGCGTACCAAGTTTATATACTGGTATATACAACACGAGAAGAGCTGAGAGGTGAGAATGTACAGATAGATCCAGGCGCATGTGGCAGGGTCCGGCCTGAGAGAAACAGGACACGCCCCCTGCAGGCAATGAAGTTGGAGCGGTCCTGAGAGCAAGCTAGGAAGACTGATTCATCTATCCTCCATTGTCCATTCACATGCCAAGTTTCCCAGGCTTCCCAGCAGGACCAGAGAGGCGTGTGGGTGTGGAGCACAGCTCAGGGTGGGCTCCTCAATGCAGTTCCTCAAGCTTGCTCTTGGAACCAGGCCAGAGTTTTGAATCACCTTTTATTTATTTAGTTATTCCATTCATTAATTTTTTTTGAGAGAGAAGCATAACAGAGCGTTTGTAGCTAAACCATTGTAATTCTTATATGCTGGCTGGCTTCCAGAATCAACTGACTAAATAGATCACCACCTTTCCGGGCAGGCTCTCCAAGGAATCCTTCCCGGGCACTGATGATATTCCTTAAAACTTCTCTACCAGGAAAATGAAGGGAAGTTGATCTCAGAAAGGTTTTAAGACTAAGGGTTTTTTTGGTTGTTGTGTTTAGTTTTTTTTTTTTTAATCATTGTTTAGGTCTCCAATCTTGTTGAAATTAAATTTTATTTTAAAATAATTTTTAAATTTTTAATTGTGGTATAAAAACATATGTGGATAAAAATAGGGTTACATATTAAACCTGACAAGTTCAGGGGAGGCCTGCTTGGCGGGCCTTATAAACTCAAGACCAAAGTCATCGCACAGGGTGGTCTGAACATCAACATTCCTCACTAGAAGCGGGTCACGGTGGGTAGTCAAGTCCTAAGCCTGTAGCTTCTTTGGCAAAGGTCGATCTTTAACGTGGAAAATGTCGGTGTCCTTGTGCATCTGAGGTAACACCCCTTTGAAATGTCAGAGTGAGCTTCCTTTCCAGACCCTCCACGGAACAACCACCGGCACCAGAGCACAAGACCACATTGTTATGTAGCTGCCCACATGCCGTGTCGTGTGCTGTACATGGTAACCTCCCTGCACCAGCGATGGAGAAGAAATATGTGTCTCATTTTACTTCTTATCCAGCCTCAGAGATTTCCCTGTTCTGCTTTCTCCCGCCTCCCTAGTCCACCACCAATGGATTTCAGGTAACCTTCTTTACGTCTCCTCCTTTGAATCTAATGTATAAAATAAGCTGCAAAACTGCCATTCTTCTGAGCATTTTCTCAATCCATTGAGGTTTTCCTTCTTGGAAAGTGTAATCAGTTTGGTTCAAATACACTATTATAAGATTTTTTTCTTAGACTCGACCTTCTTTGGTCAAAATGAAACAACATTTTACTATTTTAACCATTTTTATGACTATGGTTCAATAATGTTAAGTACATTCACACTGATCTCCAGAACCTTTTCATCTTGCAAAACTGAAACTCTATACTCACTAGACAACAGCCTCTTATTTCTCCCTCCCCCAGCCCTCGAGACAATCATTCTACTTTCTGTTTTGAAGAGTTTGACTGCTGTAGATAGATAGCTCATATAAGTGCAATCACACAGTATTTATCTTTTTGTGTCTGGCTTATTTCACTTAGTATGTCTTCAAGGTTCATCCATGCTGTAACATGTGTCAGATTTCCTTTCTTTTTTAGGGTTGAATGACATTCATAGTATATATTAACTACATTTGGGCTGCTTCTATGTCTTGCCATGAACATAAGTGTGAAAATATCTTTTCAAGATCCTGCTTTTGATTTTTTGGGATATATTCTCAGAATTAAAATTGCTGAATCATATTGTAATTCCATTTTTAATTTTTCTAAGGAATTGCCATACTGTTTTCCATAACAGCTGCATTATTTTGCATTTAGGTCTCCCAACTTCATATGGGAGACCTAAATTTGTGGTCTGTTGTGGAGTGGGTCTCAATGCCCTGATATGTTTTATGATACTAGAAAGACCAGTACAGTTAGTGAGGCCAATGTAATTTGGTGAACTATGATTTATGGAAATGATTTACAGGTTAAATAAAGGAGATGGTTAATAATGGCAAACTGTCACTCACACAATCCTCTTGTTACATTGACTTATAACCAAAAGTGCATTTACTGCCAAAGTCCATTTTCTCCATAGCAAAAAAATTCTCCCCCCAATTTCCTTTTTCTTTTTTCACTTACCTCTCTTCCTGTTTCCAGGTCTAGTTTTGGCTCAGAGCTCGTTTTGACTCTATTACCATCTAGCTGTGGGACCCTGTGCAAGTTTCTTAATGCTATTACTCTATCTGTGGAGACTGAATGCCTCCCCAAAGATGTCCAAAACCTAACCCCTGGAACCTGAAAACATGGTAGGTTACATAATGGAGGGAGATTAAGGTTGCAGATGGAATTAAGGTTGCTAATTAGTTAACCAGAAAAAAAAATAGTTAGATTAACCTGGTTTATCCATACAGGCCCAATGCAATCATAAAAGAAGAGTAAGGCAAACAATCTTAGGATGATGCGATTGAAAAAAACTCAATCCAGCCTTTGCTGCTTTGAAGATGGAAGAAGGTGGCCACAAGCCAAGAACGTGAGTGGCCCCTAGAAGTTAAAAAGGCAAGAAAATGACTCTTCCCTACAATCTCCAGGAAGAACTGCAGCTTTACAGACACCTTGATTTTAGCCCAGGGAAACC
This sequence comes from Vespertilio murinus, assembly GCA_963924515.1. Lineage (NCBI taxonomy): Eukaryota > Metazoa > Chordata > Mammalia > Chiroptera > Vespertilionidae > Vespertilio > Vespertilio murinus. The sequence goes on from OZ004705.1 coordinate 33,717,908, forward strand.
AGTGTCAGACTTCTACAAAACTATCCTATATAATAAAAGCCTAGGTGGCATCATGCCATCATGTGTCATCCTTGTGTGATGTCATTACAAGATGGCCACCACAAGATGGCTGCCACAAGATGGCCATATGCACAGTGGAGGCAGGGCCTGGTGGCTACTCCATGTGGTGAGGCCTGGGGGCCCCACAGCTCTGCACAGTGTGAGGAGGCCAGTCCTGGCATCTCTGCCAACTTCGCAGAGGAGGCAGGTCCTAGAGGAGGAGGCGGGTTGTGGCAGGGGAGGGCAGTTGTGGGAGATCAGGCCAGCAGGAGAGCAGTTAGGTGTGAATCAGACCAGCAGGGGAGCAGTTAGAGGTGATCAGGCTGGCAGACAGAAGCAGTTTGGGGCAATCAGGCAGGCAGGCAGGCAAGTGGTTTGGAGCCAGTGATCCCAGATTGTGAGAGGGATGTCCAACTGCTAGTTTAGGCCCAATCCAATCCTGCAGGCAGGTGGACATCCCCTGAAGGGTCCCAGATTGGAGAGTATGCAGACCAGGTTAAGGGGGGGACACCCCCCCCCATGCATGAATTTTGTGCACCAGGCCTCTAGTCAATAATAAGTTCGTATTATTTTAAGCCATTATGTTTGTAGTAATTTGCTACTGCAGCAATAAAAAACAAATACAATAATGATATTTGTCTTAAAATGATTGCCAAGACAAGGCAAGTAACACACACTGCCTGAAATATACTGAGTATTCAGTGTACAGATGCTGTAACTTTTAAGCCTCCTCCTAACATTCTCCACCTTCCTCCAGAGCCAAGCGTGATGGTGCATTGGTGGCTCCACTGCATAGCCCACTGCGAATGGGCCCCCAGCAGCATCTCTCCCAGAGCCAGTTGACAGCAAAAGAAATCACAATCCTTTCAAATGCACTTGGCCAGGGCTGAATGTCTGCCAGTTTTCTAAAGGGATTTTCATTTTTAAATTAAAGTGATAGATCTACCTGTCTGCATCTTTATGACTGTGAGAGCATATTCTGGCCAAAGAGCCAACTTAGCTTTTCCTACATATTCATTCCTATTTTAATTTGAATATTATAAAAAGAAGCCATGGGTATCTCAGCTTTAAAGCAATGCCCTGTCTGCAAGCATTTTAAACCTCACTTGGAGAGAACAGCTCCTATCATGGACAAGTTCAATGAGAAGAGATGGTATTTCCTGCAGGGTAGAAAAGAGATCCAGCATATTCTGGGAAGTTTCTCTCTTGGCCCTTTGCCTAACCGCCAGGCTCTCTACTGCCCCACCCCCTTTGCAGTTACCCCAATATTCCAAGAAATTGCCCAATTCTAAGGCCTTTCAAAACCTTAATGTCTGGTTCCATATGCCCTAGGTGTAAGTGAGAAGAGGGCCAAGTCCTTAGAGGTTATGCAAAAAAAGAAAGTTAATGCAACATTTACCGTCAAGACTTTACATGCATACAAGTCCACAAAGCTTTATTTATGGCCTGCACAGCTGTCATAAGGTACTGGCCTCCCGCTGATTGTTTGGGGATTATCATATAGGCTGTTACCTTAATGCTATGCCAGTCTTTATTTGGATTCATCTAATCCCAATTTCATCTCACCGTTTGCATTTATTATCTTTGGCATAGAAAAATAAAAAGAGAAAGGGAACCATTGTTGATTGCGCATTCAAATAAACACAGCACTCACATGGACTGGGGTGTGGTGGCAGATGCAAATCAAGAAGTCTGGCTTGGTGATGGCGGGGGGCGTTGAAGGTAGCAAGGGGAGGGCTGCTGGCTTACCGATGTGGGTGATTTTTTGTGGGGTTTTTTTGTTTGTTTTGTTTTGGTTGGGTCAAATGTTTCAATACCTTTCTGTTGGTACATGCACGTGCTTGTTCATGCAAGATCAGCATTACAAAGAATGGCATGGTTTTCATATTTTACTTCTTTTTTTCCCCCCAATAAGAAGTAATGAAAAAGTCTCTCAAGACCATTTGAGTCCCCCCTGCCGCCCTGCACCAGCGGCCTACTTAGAGTGCCGAAGGAGGCACGGGGACCCCTCATCTCTATCCCCAGCTCGTCAGACCTTTATTTGCTTGCCATCCTCCATATCTGGGCCCCACAGAGACGTTGGGACTGAGCCAACGAGGATGAGCCAGGGAAGTAGACAGCAAAAGTGAGGAAAGATTTTGGAAATGAGCCATACCTGGAAGGAATATGGAAATGGGATGTAATTGTATAGGAAAGAGAAAGGCTTTTGTGAAGAGGGACTAATTACAGAGGAAGGGAGAAGAGAGAGTTCAGTGTGTGTTGTGTGAATGACAGAGCACACTCATTTCCTCCTCCTGGGGACCAGCCCAAGGGAAGGACATGGGCGGCAGGAGGAGGGATGGTGTTGAGACATAGAGAATCTTCTGACCATCAGGATTGGGAAGGATGGTTTCATTTTGTCTCCCCAAATAATTCATATATATTTTAGATGGTCAGTTTTCTTTCTGCTCTGACATAATGTCATTCAAAGTAGATGTGAGGACTGGATTAGAATCTCTTAATAACTGTTACAAACTTTTCGGCCTGAATTCCATAAGAAGTTTAGCCATTAAAAATATTTATTGTTTTATTATTATTATTTTAACTAAAAGAAAGTAAGACATTTCGCCAATACAACATGCTGGAATAATTTATTACCTGCATTTGGAGAAAAGGGAAACTGAAATAAAAAAGCACTCATATTCCTTTTCCCTCTCTATATAAGCAGACTACATCCTCCGCCCTTTGTTTAAGTTTTCTGGGATTATGGTTTCCTACAAATGACTCTAGATTTGACCCCTGGAATTGACACAAACCTAAAATATAACTTATACTTGAAAATTGCCATGCCTGAATCTTTTTTGAGATAAATATAGTCACCTTTATTTGCTTTTATAAAGAACAGATAATATTCAAGGCAATCTTAGGAAGGCAAAAATAACCATTTTTCACTTTACCAAGGCAAACCACGATACCAGAATTACAAAATCAATATTGTCCATTTCAATCATGTTACTGACTATGGAGGGATGTAGGATGAAGAGCATCTTCAGAGATGTTGGGAAAGCTGCTAAAAATTAGGGGGTTCAGCAAAATGCTGTAGTTATTGTAAGATCATTTAAAGGCTTTGTTTTAAACAGTGGGTGCACCTATAATCAAGTCTTCAAAATCAAGTTCTTATTTACTTATTAAGTTCCTATTGTGTATCTTCACAAAGAAATCTCTCTAGGCTATCAGAAAGCTCCGTGCCATTGCAAGACAGGATTCAATCCTCCTTCCTTCTCCTCACTGCAGCCACAGTGTTACAACACTGTATAGATTTGCCTCCCTGCTGTGAAAATTGGAATGTGGTAGCCCTTTACTTTCAAAATAAATATGAGTTTAGTTTCCAGCATTTCCCGTCTTTTCCAGGTTCATTCTAGGAGCTTGGTTTTAAATAGGATTTAACATGCACATAGCTGAAATCAAACTGGATACTATGGAAATGCTGAAAGAGCAGACTTAAATCTTAGCTCCTCAAGATAGTCTAGATTCATCTCACAACAAATGTTCCTCACAGATGCTATTCTTCTCGTATACAGAAGAGAGAAGACGAAATATGTCCTTATGTGCCTGTTAAAACTGTCCCAAACTTAGAGGCCCAAAGGTAGCATGATTGACATATAGTATGATCTTTTTTTTTTTTTTTTTTTTTTTTAGTTTTGACTGTAACTTCAGGTTATTAGAGGCACTTAGTTTTAAATGAAGAGAAAAATAATTTCACTTATTGAAAGCTTGATTTTGTTTCTTCATAGACATCTCTTCAGCTGAATTAGGACTGGTAACTCTTTCCTCAAATCTGAATTCACCATTCACTAAGTTTCCCTTTATTATTTTCTAACTGTGATATAGGAGAACCATTTTTAAATCTACCTAGTAAGACTTCTTTGTCATCTCTAAGGATAAGATTGATTTAAGAGAGAAGAGAACCAGGCAATATGCACTTGGGAAATTATTATTACCCTTGAAGTTCTAGTTGCCTAAGCCCACGAAGGATAACCAATGCTCTGATCTCAACTCAAAATACACAGGACACGTTAGGTGGAAGATACCTCAAATATTGACTAACTCTAGCCTCTGCTTATTATAAATGAGGAAGCTGTCCCAGAGAGGACATCATGTCCTTCTAGCACTTTCCTAGGAGGGGAATTACTTTTGCTTCTTCCTTCTGTGTACTTAAATATCTCAAAAAGTCTTGCAAACAGATGTGCTAAGGTAGGAATTCCATAAACACCATAGCTGCCAGCACTGAGCAGAGAACTGGAAAGAGGGTGATCTGTGTGGTCATGGTAGATAGAGCTCAAGAGGTCAGAAGAAAGGTAATCATGGCATTGATTGACACAGGAGGGTAACACCAGTCACAAAATCAGAATTCACATCTCCCTTAGGGGCCATTTTTAAGGACTCCATCAAGAATGGCCCATGATTTAGAAGTGAGCATAAACTGAGAAATGCTCCCATTTATTTATTTTTATTACAGAGAGGAAGGGAGAGGGATAGAGAGTTAGAAACATCGATGAGAGAGAATCATTGATCAGCTGCCTCTCACACACCCCCTACTGGGGAATGCTCCTGCAACCAAGGTACATGCCCTTGACCGGAATCGAACCTGGGACCTTTCAATCCACAGGCTGATGCTCTATCCATTGAGCAACACTGGCTTCAGCAGAAATGCTCCCATTTAAAGATGTTCCCAGGCATTGATGGTCATTCATTCCTGATCTCCAAACCCTGGGTTCTAGATGATTTTCTTAAGCAAGGACATTTCTTTTGCCTATATGGGTGAACTGCTATCTTTCTCTGCCAGTAGTCATATCTACTGTTACTGTGGGACCTGGCATTTGAGCCCAATTAAGGTACAGTCTAGGGTGAAAAGGAAGATTGGAAGTAGATAGTCAAGAGATAGTCTTCGACTGAATTAGAAGAAAGCTAGTGGGCAGTAAGTGAGGAGGCTAAGACCCAGCCTTGCTACCCAATGAGCCAGCAGGATCAGCCTCTCTATGAGCCAGTGAGAGAAGCAGAACCTGCACTTCCACAAGATCTTCGGGTGATTCTCATGTGCATTAAAATTTGAAGGCAGTGCCTGGCCCCACTTGCAGAGAGTCTTGGCTTATGATCTGAGCAAGGACACTTTTCCAGGTGATTCTAAAGGGCAGCCATAGCCAAGAACTGCTTCAGAGCTTTGGGATGTGACCTTGTGTCCTGGATAAAGATGGCACTGGGTAAATGCTAATGGCCCAAGGAAGTGGAGCTTACTTTATTTGTTGTTTGTTTTCCATGCATAAATCCACATGAAGTTTAGCGAAAGGACTGTTTTTAGAAGAAAAAAAATGGAAAGAAGGCACACTCAAGAAGAGCTGGGAAAGAGGAAGAATACAGTAATTAGTATTAAGTGAATTAATATATGCAAAGCATTTAGAACAGTGCCTTACTCATAATCAGAGCTTTATAAATTAAGTTATTGTTGTTGTTACTATTATTGTTATTCATGGAGAATGTGGGCTTAAATAGAGAGAGGATATCACAATAGCCACCGTTTTTTACGTGACTTCTAAGTGCCCAGACCTTTCTATTCATTATCTCATCTATTCCTCATAACAACACTTTCAAGAAGGTAGTATTACCCCATTCGGCAGGTAAAGAAACTGAGTCTTAAGTTGCTATCACAGATTGAGTGGCTTAAATGACAAACACTTATTTCTCACATTTCTCAAGGTTAGGATGCCTAAGGTCAAGGTGCCTACCAATTCCTACAGAAAGCCTTCTTCTGCCTTCTTGCTCTATCATTACATGGTGGAGAGAGAAAACTGGTCTCTTCTGCTTATAAGGTCACTAACTTCATGATGAGGGTCCCACCCTCATGACCTCATCTAAATTAATTATCTCTCAACAACACACCTCTAAACGCCATCAGATTGGGGGGGGGGTAAGGCTTCAATGCATGAATGTTGGAAGGACAAAAATATTCAGTCCATAACAGATGAAGTATACTATCTGAGGTTAGAATTCAAACCCAGATCTTTTTGACCCTAAAGTACCACTTATGTCCAACCAGGATGTGAATTACCACTGTATGCCTCAGGAATATAGAAGTTGGAGGTAGGCAAGGAGAGGCTGAGAAAACTAAGAGGAAAAAAATAAGAATAATACTGATAAACTCCAAATAATAGCAACTGACTAGCTCCTGCCCCTCCCAATTCCCAGCCCTCACTCAGACTGCTGCCCTAAGAGCAGTTATAAATTCTCACCCTTGGTCGTTCTAACAAAGCTCATCTCTGCATTCGCGAGAGACACCTTGCCCCTGGCTTAGCACACTGAGGCCAGGTTCCAGCCAATGAACTCCACAGCCAATTACAAAGAGGGTGGAAAGACTAAGAATTAGAAAGGAGTAAGTGCCAAGCCCAACACATTTCATTACCAAACTGTTAGATTTAGAAGAGGGTGTATATCAGATTGGCTAAGAAAACACTAGCAGCCATTTGGGCTGTGGAGTTGCAAAAGGATTTGCAGCAACAGAGCTTGATAAGATGCAGCCAGTGTGGATGTGTGAGGGCAGGCCTAACTTGAAAGAACTCGTTGGGTTTGTTTTGGTTTTATTTATTTTTTTTAAGAGGAATTACGGTTATAGGAGACAAAAGAGAAAATAAAGCCTAGGATTATATTTACCTAAAATTTGAAAAAAGCATTTGATAAGATGGCACATTAAAGTCAATTGCCCCATGTAAGAAATCCAGGTAGGGAGTAAAATAGCTTAATGTGAAGCCAAAATACTTCCCAAACAGGAAACTAAAAAGGTTAATAAAAGGTTATATCTCTATCTGGAAAGAGGTTACTTGTGGGGGTGGTTTGATCCCTTCTCATTTATACAATTTAATCTGGAGATGAGACTCGGGTGGTTCTCCATTATTATACTTTTTGGTGGAGAACAAATGGAACCATTTTATTAACAGCCTAGCAAAGTAACCATCAAGCCCTCTCAACTCCAATTCTTTTTTCAATATCTACTTACTGATACTTCACTGTGCCAGGCACTGTTCTAGGCTCTTGGGATAATCAGTGACCAAAAGAGATAAAAAGTCCTGCTCTCCTGGAGTTTGCATACAAGTGGACATACAAGAAACTATATATATAATATAATTGCTGTTTCGTTTGGGCATCAACGCCCATGTCATAAATGTAACTGAGCTCCAGGAAAGTTGTCGTGATTCAGCTAAAGGAAATGGCTGAACAGGCTCTTGAGTGATTTGCTGGAATAGGATTTCCAGGTTAGGATTAAGGGGGCACTTAAAACTATTCAGTTCTTGAAGTCAGTTTATTCCTGTACCTTTGGCTTAGCAGAGCTTCAAAGTCCTTGAAGGCACAAATCACAGCACCTCCTTTGTTTCCCACCTCTGCCTGCTCATGGGAAACAGTGGATTCTCAACCCTGCAAGTGGTGTTGACTTAGTCATCCCTTTCCATTAAACTAGAGGAGGAGACCACAGAAATTGTCACAATAGCATCTATTATTACTAATATGACTATGGCAAACACATCTCCATTCTTACTGAGGTCAGAAGGCAGAAACGTGGAAGAAATGGATGTGAAGGTTGCTCCAGTGCCAGAACTGATTGATAGTCAGTCATGTGTAGAACATCTTTTCTGTAGAGATGCTTAAAATGGAAAAAATTCTCATGAGCCCAAGGAGGTTTGGAAATGGAGGTTTCTAAAAACTGGTAACAATAATAATAATTTCTTGTGTCAATTCTAACTTGGGATAAAAACTTAAAAAGCATGATACTAGCCCTGGGGATTTGAGTTCACAGCAGGATGTTTGTGGATCCAGTTCTCCCCCAAAGGGCTTTGTCAATGGGGCAGACACAAAGTCTCTCTGGAAGATAGAACCATGGCACATTATAAACCTAATGCTTGAGCTAGACCATTCAGTGGATTGGTAACTCTTAAAACAACACAGGATGGCACCCATAGCAGGGTACTAAGACTCTCCTTAGGGTCAGTCCTTGAAGAGTTCTTCATCTTGGAAGGAAAATGCCCCAATGATCTGCTATTGCTCTAGGAAAGGAGACAATAACCATAGTCTGCCAGCTTAAGGCAAAGAGATGAGTGTATCTAAGGACATGGAGGATTTCCACCCTGTGTTTTCACAGGTTGTGATGGCAGAAGACACAAGACTTGAAGTGATGCTACTCAGCTATGAGCCAAGGTAGAGCTCCTATGTCAAAGGCATTATAGTCAAATGTTTGCCTCCCCCCCCCCCTCCTCTCATCCCTGCTGTTCTCCTTGTCCTGGCAAACGTGCACACACTTCACTCAGATGAGCAGTGGAGTTCTTCAGAATCTGTTATTTCTTTGGTCAGTATACTTAGGCAGGTATACTGACCAGTTTTGATTTTCTGGTATCCACTTACATCACAGTCCAAAACAGCAAGTCTTTTCACAATGATCTTATCTTTGAAACTGTTAGATGTATCTATTGCCTTGTCATTGTCTCACAGCTACTTCTGAAGAATACAAACTTCTTACAACAGGGTGTTTGCATCCAAATGAAGTCTGCTATGGGAAGCATGTTACAGTATGACTGGTGACCTTGCTTAGACTACACGTGTGAAAGGTACAATTAAAAGTCTCTCTTCTGAGTGTTGCCTATGTATCATCAGAGAAGGGAACTGGAGCCCAAGTCTTATCACTCAATGGTTGATATTCTTTCTTTTAAATCACAGTGCTTTCAAAATAAACAGCATTCTCATTACATCCCTTGCTAAATCAGAATCCACTGCTTAGTTCTTTATGAGCGTTTATCCTCCCCTTACAAATTTTTTTATTAACCTCATATTAGCAAGCCACCTTTTTGCCCTTAGCCTTCAGGCCCCTGAATCTCATGAATTTGACTTCCATAGAACCTCCTTGTGCTCTTCTTCCAGACCAGAACAACCATCACCTTGGCTTTTTCTGTTCAAGGAATCATGGACTTCTGGGCCTAGTGAGGCCACCAGAAATCATCATGCTACATTTTACAAGGGGTAGAAATGAGTACGAGTTGCATTGGACTCACGAGTCCACCTGTGTCCTTTCCACGTTATAAAGCCATGTTCTACAATCCCAGACTCAACTCAAAATTGTCCAGATTACATTCTCTGTGCTCCCAACTCTCTGTTGTCCATGATAGAGGAAATGTATTCATAGAAAAAAATTTAGCTGGAGCATATTTTCAATAATATGTTGTCTGCTGACATAACGGTGCCCTAATCCAGTGAAATGAGCTACTTCATAGATGAATGTTAGGATATGACATGAACAGTGGGAACTCCGGATCCTAAGCCAGATAGGAGAGAAACTATGTTTTGAGTGTTTCCTTTGGACCCTTAGATCACACCCTCAAATGTGCAGATGATGGATAGAGGCCTCTGAACCAGAAATGCCAGGCTATATTTTTCTAAGTGTAGAGAAAGCATGATACCTTGAGGAAGGGTGGTGAACCCAGGAACCCCAGCTTCAATTTTGCCACAAGTTTTCTATAAACTTTAGAAATGACTCTTAATCTCTTTGGGAGTAGTTTCCTTAACCAGTTGATCTTTGGGCCTTTCCAACTTCAAGATATTACAATGAAAGTAAAGTAAGCTCTAGTTCAGGATTTGCAAACTCAGTTATTCAGTGGGACAGCCAAATAACAAAGCAGTGAAGTAACATGTTTGTATATTAAGCACTTTATTTGCCATAAAACATGTAGGATGATTATTCTTCCTTTTATAATAAATTATGTTGATCCAATGTTGCCAGGTCCCCTGATTTTTTTTTTTTATCAAGAAAAGCCCCAGGTCCAAACTTAAATGTGAAAAAGGTCTTGATTTTTAATGTTGGCAATTCAAATTTCAACAAGAACAGAACTTGTTGGGATAGATGTCTCCCACCCTCAGACTATGAGCAGTAGTAATGATCCATCAGGAAACTACTGTACAGCCAGGAAAATCTGGAATCCTATATCCAAGGGATGCTGGCAGGTGTTTGGAAGAATATAAAGAAAGTCTTTTGTACTCTGCAAAAGCATTTCTGTGCAGGAACAAAGACTGACTGTACCCCAATTTCCCCTGCAGAAGCAGGTCACCCCTAGAAGGGTTCAGAGATCTAGAATGCCCTAGCTGTGTGGTCCAAACAGCTCAGACTGGCTGGGCACTGCCATGTGCCCCAAGGCTCCGGGTGCCCACAGTTCAGGGAGCACTTATTGTTAGATTATAGCTCTGCTTTGAGGAATGCAAAAGTGCCTAGAGATTCTCACTTTACAACACAGAAAGGAAGAGGATACTATTCCCTCACTGCTTTGTAGGGGAGAAGTTGGACACTGCCCAGCAGTGAAACCCAGGTAGGGAAAGAAGGCACGTCAGAGATCCAGAGAGACACTGATGGGGTGGGGCCTACAGATAATTATGGCATTGGGGACCAAGACTAATAATAATAATAGTAATAAGGACACTAATCACAACCACCGTTTATTGACCTCTGGCTCTGAGTTAGAAGCACTTTATAAACAGGTTCTCATTTAAAGCCTATAGCAACATGGCGAAGGTTAAGTAACTTGTCCAAGGTCACCTATTAAGTAGAAAGCCCAGGTAAAAAATCAAGTGTACTTGATTTCAAGTCAAGAACTGATGGACCATGTAATATTTTTTAAATCCTTATACATTTTTATTGGAGAGAGAGAGAGAGAGAGAGAGAGAGAGAGAGAGAGAGAGAGATCATTGTGAGAGATGATCTCGTGTGCACTCTGACTGGGATCCAGCCTGGGTATGTGTCCTGACCGGGAATCAAACCGGCAACCTTTCTGGTGTATAGACTGATGCTCCAATCAACTGAGAACCTGGTGAGGGCCAGGGCATGGACTGTGTAATGTAGAGAAACAGTGATGGGCAGGTACAATGGCCTGGTCTCTCAATGAGGGAGTGAGTGCATGCTCCCATGAGAAAATTCGTTTTCTTTTCCCATCAGAAGAGACCTGCATGGTTTCAGCTTTCTTCCTGGCCAGGCTGAGGCCGCTCTCTTCCTAAAGCTTCCACAGTTATGTTGTTTCAAGGAAGCCATATTTAGTAAAACTTTTGAAAGCCCAACTTTCCTGCCTGTTTCTCCAGACCTACAAGGCAGCATTTTATTATATGTGTAGCTAGTCACACAATTACAATCATAATAAAAGAGCCATGGACCATAGAATGACCTGATTTTTCTGAAAACCCTTTGCTGATACAGTAACTGATTTTATTTTCCTATTAACAATGAAATTGGAAGGTTCCTTTTGCAGCTTGCTGCATGGATGACCACCATCTCGGTCTCACTTAACAACCACATGGCTCAGAAAAAAGTGCTGCAATGACTACAAATAAACTCAGTGGACAGGTCTAGCACCTTGTGGCACACTAAATTATCTGTCTAGCTGCCACGGGATCAATCTTTCTCTTAATCAGTACAAATATAAAGGGTCACAAGTTCCATTTGAGACAATGGTTAAGGGGCAAAGGAGGGAAAGAGCCAGATTATTTATATTTATGTGCCTTTGTTTGATGGAAATTTCCCTGACTCTTGCTACTATCAATTCCCAGTGCAGACATAGAAAGGGAGGCTGTCGGGAGCAAGAAGGGAATGAGATGAACCAGGACTCATGTGGTAAAGACACCTCAGCCACAGAGGGCGGTAAAATAGCACAGTGAGTCTGCCAACCCCACAGTTAATCTGCAGTGTTCTGCTTTGATTGCTCCAATGTGGATCCTGGAATCTTAGAACTTATCTACCTTCATCTTGACTTCGGATGAACTTATGCTACGAAGCCTGGACTTACTGATTCTTTGGGAGGAACATTCTCCCCATAGTCAATACTGCAAAAGCAAGTCAGCACCCAGTGGCCATTTAGGATGGGTCTAGGCTCCACCTGGCACTGGAGTTGGAGAGAAGAAGAGATACAAAAGCATTACATCGGATCCCTGCTCTCAAGGAGTTTGTATTCAGGGGGAAAAGAGCAACAGAAGAAGCAGCCAGAAGAGGCCTGAGGATATGGACCAAAGGATATAAAACAGTAAATGCTGCCAGAAGAGGAAGAAGAGTGAGATGGGTGTGGGCCTGAGTAGCTCCATTGTACTATAAACTCAAAAATTTAATGTTCAGTGAAAAGTTTTAAACATTTTGCCTATTTCTCCATGCCAATGATGAGGCATTAAAGTATGTGTGAAAGAAACTTAACATGAAAGATGCTCTACATTTAAAATATTTCTTATTTTTTTCTACTGTGAATTAGAACCAGCAGTTAGTTATGGATATCAATGGTTGCATATATTCATACCGGTTACTTACGTGAAGAATTAAAATGTGGGTTACAGACAATACTGGATTATTTGGGGCTTTCACCCTCTGTTATATTTGTAAAGACTTTATTTTAAGAGTCTTTTAACACGTTTTTCTTTACTAGACAAAAGTTAAGTATCTCTTTATGTAGATCATATAATCCAGGTTTGTTCATATACGTGTGTCCAGGGGTCAATGAATATGAATGAGTCGTGGGGATAGAGTCAAGTAGGAAATAAATAGAAATGTTAGGTCCTGGAGAAGGCAGGCTGTGGAAACTGGCATTCACCACCCAGAAATACATTGCCGCCACATGGGACATGGCTAGTATAGTCAGGAGAAGATGAAATGTAATTTGTACATGAAATTTACTGATGTTTTAAGTAGTTATTTAGCTCTCTCCTCTCTCTCTCTCTCTCTCTCTCTCTCTCTCTCTCACACACACACACACACACACACACACACACACACACACACACACAAAGGCAAAATCAAACAATCTATGTCTGGATCTGATACATGGGTTGCTGGTTCTGATCCATGGGAATGCCTGACTTGGAGCCATCTGTTCATTTTGCAGATGCAGAAATAGAAACCACAAAGGTGACATTACTTGCCCAAGGTCATATGACTAGCTAAACAGTCAGGACTCAGGCCTCCTAACTCTTAAATCTTAATTTCTTTCACCATACCATACTGTCTTACAAGAAATAAGTTCTTAGAGGCTGTAGAAAGATTCAAATTACAGGTGGCCTCAGAAGGAATCCCTTTATTCTCTCATACTCCTCATCCTCAAACCATTGTGGAAGGTCTGGGACCTCCATGTGGTTACATCTATTTATACACTACAAGGCCTTGACTTCGCTCATTGGAAAGTTTCAAAAGCAAACTCCTCAACACTTAGATTTACAGGCTGCTATAGACTGCATTCCAGTGCCCATAGTCCCGGATGAGCAAAATCTTCCCAGTTCATGATTTGGAGTGAGAATCAGCAGTGGACAGCAAGTCCTAGTTTCCTTTCCTACCAAGAAGAAACAAAGCCTCTCCAAGAAATTCATTCCTTGATGGCTGATAAAAATAGAATCGCAATTTATGCTTTGGTCCGCTGCCTCTGTCTTCAGGCTTTTAAGGTGTATTTTCCATGGTAATGGCTGATTTAGATGGATGCCTGGGGTGCTGCATCACTGCTGATGACATTAATGGTCTTGGGTTCCCTGAATTTTGATTGATTGCTATAATCTGGAAAACTATTTATTATTAAGCCTATAAAATGGTGTCAGGGTCAAAGCAAGTGGATGATGTGTGCTATGATGCAAACATGGTCAAGGGGTGGATGCCGCCATTTCATAGACACAAATGGCAGGAGCAATCAATGTTTCATCTTGCACTCGTGACCTGCCCCACGGCCTCTCCCAAAGGTTACCTCTTTGGGCTTAGGCTTAGGCTCCAATTGCACATGGGGTGAGGGGAGGGATAAAAGGAAGACTATTGATTAATATGTTAAATTGCTTATTTTGACAGAATTTTTATTTCAGTTCATTTAGAAGTGAATAAAGATTTCCTCCATCCCCCCCCCCCTCTGGCCTCCAGAAATTGTCTTGCTTTTTTTTTTTTAGCTCAAACCTGTTTTTTTAGTTCTGAGAGCAATAATGATGCTATCTTGTTTCTTCTCAAGCAAGGAGAGAAGTAAAGGCTAAGCAGTGAATTATATTCCTAGCCATTTTATATTTTCTTCCTTCCTTTCTCTTCAGAAAGCATGGCCCCAGTATTAAGAGCAAGGAAATGGATCTTATATTAGGCTAAGTTCCAGAAAGACATTCTCAGGATTGCCATTGCAACCTCCTTTTTAGACAGGAGGGGGTGTTCAGTAAAATAATAATCCATACTTATTTACAGATGGGATACAGAAAGCTCAAAAGAGCTTCATTCTTCTTAAAATAAAAAGCCAGACTTGTATAGTCACAACTTTTTATAAATCTATCAGTGATCTGAGGTCACAGAACCAACTAAAACTAGTTCATCCCAAGGAAGACAGATGTTTGCAATGAGAAATGGGATGTGAGCTCTTCTTACCTAACGCCCATGCAACTGGACACCCTAAGGAACATGACAAGAGAATTGATTGGCAGTGGCCAAGAGTGGAGGGAAGAAGACAGTATAGAACCCACGGGGTCATGGTGGAGGCGATAGTCACAGGTATAAGGGGAATTCTTGCAGGAGCTTCTCCACCAACCTCAGAGGGAGCTCACAGAAAAGACTGGTGCAAGTCACAGGAAAGATCTCTGGGTACTGGCTGGGAGAGGGGAAGGGCATCACTGTGAGAAAAGCTTGAAGCTCTGCCCAGATCCTTCCCCTGCAGCTCCTCTGTAGAACAAAAGCTTACGCTGCTGTGGGGAGGAGGCAACGAACACTGACAGCCTAGTGCAGCTGGGGTGAGAAAAGTAACCTCCTACTTCTCCAATAAAGAACACTCATAATGATCAAGGGGTTAATTATTCAAAAAGACAATGAGCCCACATTGGAATGTACCTAATAGCAGAGCATCAAAAATACTTAAATCAGAAATAGACAGAAATGAAAAGAGAAACTGATCAATGTATGGGGCAGTGGTTCTCAACCTTCCTAATGCCGTGAGCCTTTAATACAGTTCCTCATGTTGTGGTGATGCCCCCCCCAACCATAAAATTATTTTTGTTGCTACTTCTTAACTATAATTTTGCTACTGTTATGAATCGTAATGTAAATATCTGTGTTTTCCGATGGTCTTAGGTGACCCCTGTGAAAGGGTTGTTCCACCCCCAAAAGGGGTCGTGACCCAAAGGTTGAGAACCGCTGGTATGGGGAAACTTCAACACTCTTTTCCCAGTTATTAATATAAAGTAGGCAGAAAATCAGTAAGAATAAATAAGACCTAAAAATTCTATCAACCAAATTGGCCTTTGATATATATATATATATATATATATATATATATATATATATATATATATAATCCTTCACTTAATAGCAAAATAAACATTTTCTTCAAGTGTACATGGACCATTCACCAAGACAGACCATATTCCAGGCCATAAACCTTAACAAATTTAAAAAAAAACTAGAAGAATCATACGTCTCTGATCATAATAGAATTAAACCCGAAATGAATAAGAGAAAGGTATCTGGAAAATTCACACATATTTGGAAATTAAGCAATGCAGTTCTAAATTATCCAGGACTCCAAGAGAAATTCTTAAAGAAAATAAAATAAAAAATGTTTTTTTTAACAAAATGGAGATTTAAAAAAAAAGCGCATATCAAAACTTGCTTCTGTTAGAAAAACAGAACATTTTAAAATTGTTTAGTAAAGCTTCCACCTGAAGAAACTAGAAAAGGAAGAGCAAGTTCAACCCATAACAAGAAATTGGCAAAAAAATAATAATTAAAAAGCAGAAATCAATAAAATTTGAAATTTAAAAAAAATAGCAGAGGACTTCCCCTATTTCAGTACTTACTGTGCTATATAGATTCTATCATTCTACAATGCCTTGAACTCAATGCTAACATTTCCTTGGTGGGGTCAATATAGTCTTGTGAGATGGATTTCCCCCAGAAATCTGCCAGGGAAGAAGAATATGGAGGTCAATGCCTGGGGCTGGTTGGCACTGCCCTCTGTAAGCCAGGACTACAAGTCTAACCCAGGACAGTGAAAGAGGACCTTTGCCACAAATCTTAAAAAAATGCCCCATCTTCATGGGAGACAGGCAAATAGTCCTGTGATGACACTACAATGCGCTATGATCGACATCAGCTCAGACTCCCTGGGACCCTAGAGAACATCAGTTGGACCAGAGACAGTGTCAATTGAACTCTGAGACTGAGAATGCATTCACATGAAAAAGCAATAGAAGGATTCACACAAAACAACTAGAATTATTTTCATGTGTAATGTAATAAGGACATTTTAAAGGAATAAAGCATGCTGAACAGAAAAATGCTCCAAATTCTGTAAGTAGGATATGGTATTATTCAATTACGTAAGCAATCCTAGAATCCTATGCCTTAGAATTTTGTGGCTGCTGACCTTTCAGCAACTGATTCAAATCTACTTAATTTCTATTTTTTTCATTTTTTGGTAATTGTATAAGAAAGAGACAAGTATAAATAACAAACAAGAATTAGCCCTAAGGAAGGGGGTTCTTGAGAACATAAGGACTCAGAAGCCAAGTTAAGGTGGTGATTCACCATATTTCAGTAAACTGATGAATGGACACTTGAATGACAGCATATACACACCAGTAAACAAAGAAGCTGTGTGCATCCCACTAAAATTCAGTGCAAAATGTCACCCTAAACCCATGAAAAGTATGTTGTTAGTCACTATATACATATCAAACCAGATCCTGAGACACTATATGACTTTAACTATCTGTATAGCCAAGATTCTTTATATGAGATTCAGTTATATTTAGACTTAAGTCAATGTTTAAAGTGTTGTACAGAAATCAAGAAGTCAGAATTTATAATAACCCCATGTAAGTGGGAAGTGTGTGTGTGTGTGTGTGTGTGTGTGTGTGTGTGTGTGTGCGCGTGTGTGGTGTGTGTGTGCATGCGTGTGCTTCCTCATGCAGATAGATGATTTGCCCCAATTAAATTGAAGGTTACTAATGGGAGATGAGACTCAGCAAAGCCAAAAACCTACTATGGCCAAAACAGGTATTTATTCTGTATCCACAAAAGCCAAGGACTGAAAGTGCACTCTGAAAATGTATGTCAAGCACTCCTGAGAGGGGAGTGTGAGGAGTAGGGAGCCTACGGGAGAGAGAGGGAGGTTCGAGCCCAACTTTGGTGTAAGGAGGGAGGTAAAAAGCTTTCTGGAAATGATTATTTCTTACTCCATCTCTATTCCAACAGCATGTTCTAGGAGTTTTTGCTTTATTTTAAATAAGCTTTATTCTTAGCCCTTGAAAAGAGAAGTGTGTTGCCTTCTGGTGAGCACCTAGTTTCCAGGTCAAGTGGCTTTTCTCCTGAGGCCTCGTAGAGGCACAACCTGGGCTCAGACTTGCTGGTCTTAGTTAAAAAAAATAAAATAGAGCAAATTCACCAAAGGAGTCTAATCCAGAGAGAGGTGTGTGTATGGGGGGGGGTGAGGTCGAGTGTGGGGGCCTGCTCAGGGGTATTGTCTCAGCCCTTAGTATTGTCTATAGAGCTCTATCTCCCAATCTTTTCACATCATTTCCAATGTAGGGACCAGACACTTGCATTTACAAAAAACTTTCTCCCATGATCCTGCTCTTCAGTACCATGAGAACCATTGTATTAGGTGGGAAGTTCTCAAAGGACAGAAACTATATTTTTCTCTGTCCAATTAACATTTAGTGAGCATCAATAATGGGCCAGGAATTGTAGGACCTGGCCACAGGATAGTTAATAAGAGGGGCATCATCCCTGCCCTCGTGGTAATTTAATTGGGAGAGTCAGGCATTACAGAAATAATCATAGTTAATTCAATATTTACAACTGATTTAAGAACTATAAAGAAAAGAACAAACTTCTATATCCCAAGTCCTTGACTCAGCACACTATATATGCGTAATAAATATTTGCCCATTGTCTACTATTCTGCAGGTTATTTGTATTGGCATTAAAACCCACATCTATTTTTGTCATAGTTACCAGGCAAGAAAATGACAACCAGATAAATTTGGAGAACCCTGGTTTAGACAAAATCAAACTGACTTCTTAATGAAGAATGTCTCCAGATTTTGCATGTATCTGTCCAATTTTCCCAGCACCATTTATTGAAGAGACTATATTGACTCCATTGTATGCTCTTGCTTCCTTTGTCAAATATTAATTGAGCATAATGGCTTAGGTCGGTTTCAGGGTTCTCTGTTCTTTTCCATTGGTCTATATGTCTGTTCTTGTGCCAGTACCAGGCTGTTTTGAGAACAGTGGCTTTGTAATACAGCTTGATTTCTGGTACTATGATCCCTCCAACTATGTTCTTCTTTCTCAGGATTGCTGTGGCTACTTTTGGTCTTTTTTATTCCAGATAAATTTTTGGAGGTTTTTTTCTAAGTCTGTGAAATACTGTGTTGGTATCTTAATGGGGAGTGCATTGAATCTATAGATTGCTTTGGGTAGTATGGACATTTTGATGATGTTGATTCTATCAATCCATGAACATGGTATATTATTCAATTTGTTTACGTTTTCATCTATCTCTTTTTTCAAAGTCCTGTAGTTTTCTGAGTACAAGTCTTTTATCTCCTTAGTTAAGTTTATTCCTAGGTATCTTAATTTTTTTTAAACATGCCAATGGGCCCTGTGGTTTTCTAAAACAACTCTCTGGTGTGCACGGGGTGTCACAGGCATTTTCCCCCAGCAGCATCCCTGGGAGCCTAACCATCTGGGAACACCAGAGTCTTTCAGGTAGAATGTCAATGCTTCCAGCTGAAGAAGGAAAGTGTCCTTCCTTTCCATTGCCGGCAGCTGGGCCCTGGAGAGTCTGGTGCTGCCTGGGTTTTCTCTGATAACACAACCCTGCCCCTTTGCCCAGGAAACACTATGCCACCTAGATACGGAGAACAAGGGCAACACATAGCCAGGACTGCTTATTCAATGCACTCAAGATCTGAAGGTGCAGAAATAAGTATTACAATCAGAGTTTCTGATGACTTTGCTTGGCACCACCTGGAGTTCAAGGTCAGAGCAAGGGCACAGACTCTGATGGTCTTCTCAGAGCTTTTGGCTACCAGCAAACGTGGCGGTAGGAACGGAGCGTATTCTATGGGCTGTGCACAGTGCCATGAAACCTAGCAGCAAAAGTTGATCCCAGGAGTTATCCAAACTGAAAATATAGACACATTGATCCTACCTAGGGTTGTATGGAATGCAGCTACACTAAAAAAAATTGTTTATTGTGTATCTGAAATTCAAATCTAACTAGGCATCCTGTATAGTTATCTGCTGAATCTGGTGCCCGCCTGCTCTGCCTACCATGAGTTCTGCCCTTGGGTGCTGGGATTTGAATACAAGAGGCTGGGGAGGACACCCTGCAGGTTCTCTCCTGGCCAAGCCAGTAGAAGTCCAGTCTAGCTGTACAGGACAAACCTTGCTGGGAGGCATTCCTGCTGTTGCCCTACTTGGCTAGCCATCATCCACTGCTGGTGAGGAGGTCAATTCCTCACTTCTCACTTCAAAAGAAGAAAATAGAGGAGTCCTGTTAGCAGTTTTTCATGGTGTAGGAGAGACTAGATCAGTGATTCTTAACCACGGGCAATTTGACAATATCTGGAGACAGTTTGTGTTATTAAAGCTGGGTGGAAAAGAGGGTTACTGGCATCTAGTGGGTAGAGGCCAGGATAAACATCCTACAGTACAGAGGACAGCTCCACATCCAAGAATTACCCAGTCCAAAATGTCAATAGTGCCGACTTCAGAAACCCTGGACTAGAGGAAAGCTAACCACATTCCCAAAGGAAGGCCAACCCCAAGCAAATTTGTGAACAGGAGAAAGTTTTAGTTTCCTATTTCTAACCTTTCCCTTCACCACCCCCCCACTGTACAGAGTCCAGTGTCCCTATGTGGTCGTTGGGTTGCTTTAGCGCAGGGAAAATAACATCTGTTTACTACACCCCAAATTTTATTATAGTATTAATGGCAGAACAGACTAACTTTTCAAAACATGTTCCTGTTCAAGACAAGGCATGCCACGCATTGCTACTTCCCCACTTCAGAGGCAGTCTCCCTCTTTTCCTAACTGAAAGAGCTCCCGACTTTGTCCACGGAAGCAGTGGGCCCAATTAAAACTACTACCCTCTCAAACTTGCTCTGTCAGACGGAAGAAGGGGTCTACTGAGTGGAGGTATCAGGAAGATGGCCTGGCTGAATAAAATGGACAGGTTTTTGTTCTTTCTCCTCTTCTTACCTGGAATGCAGACGTCAAGGGCAAAAGAGGACGGGGGGGGGGGGGGAGCTGCCATCTTATAAATGTGAAGACAAAAACACACGCAGAGGGACATGAACATGGGGCACTCCCTCCAGCCAGTGTATCGTTCTGCACTAACTAGTTACCTCCTGACTTCTTGTTACATGAGGAAAATAAGCAACTTGCTTGTTTTTACACTCATCGGGTTTCTGTCACATGCAACCCAACTCAGTCTTAACTGATACAGAGGCCTGAAGGGAAACATGTTTGAGCCAAGCATGGAATCTACTGGAGGGTTTCTGGGAGCCTTGGAGCTCCTGAGGAGAGAGGGAGTATGTGGGGACACGGACTCTCCCCCAGCTCCCTTTCATTTGCACAAGTATGCTCCTCAGCACATACGTAGCTGCCCTACTTAGGGCCCAAAGAACAGATGAGAACAGCATGGGCTGACTGTTAATGGTGCCAGTCACTGCCACAAATAGTGGATACAATTTCAAGGAGATAATGATTCTAGAAAGGGCCCTTGGGAGTTCCCTAGTAGGCCCAATGCAAATAATGATAGAACAGCCTCCACTGGGACCCCATCTCTTCACACACAGAAGCAGGGAAAATGCTTTCCATGGTGTTCATGTGTGAGAGAACAGGGCAAGCATAGGGACAGAAGGAGAGGGTCTTGGATCCTTCAAATTGACACAAGGCATTTACTGTCTTTTCAGATCCACTCTAGGGTGTGTGTGTGTATGGGGGGGTGGATTATATAAAGGCCATTGAGGATATGAATGGCCTATTGGCAAAGAGAAGAAAATGTCAGTGGTCACTCCTACCTTTTGCAAAACTCCCTAGCGGTCTAGCCTCATGGGAATGGGGCCTGTGCTGCGGTATCATGTCACCCTCTCATTATGGATTTAATCAGAGAAATGGCCCCACCCTGCACCCCCAAATCATACCACCATCTCCAGGCCTTTTGGTGTGTCCCGCCAGGACTGGGTTGGGCCAATGACAAGAGTGTGGCACTCATGGTGAGGTCAGCTTCCCCCATTAGCAAGTTTCCTGACCTTTCTGTGCATTAAAAGGCTCCTCATCTGCATAAAGATGTCCATTATAGTCCCTGCCTCTTAGGTTTCTTATGAGAATTGATAGGGATAAATTCTCCCAAAAAGGACAGGGTGGGCTGGCCCTGATCTAGACACTGGCGAGCTGAATTTTAGTTGCATTTTACTCCTATTATCCCTCTTAGAGTTTCACTGTGTACCAATAAGAGGTGAGAGGATTTGCCCTCCCTTTTTTAGGAAGACAGATTGCTATATCCTCCCGAGGGCAGCATGGAAAACAAGTGTTGTGTTATTTTATTAACTGACTGTCTTATGGAGCGATCTCTGGAGAATATCCAACAAATCCACCCTAGCTCTCAGTGAGCTAGGAAGTCCCACCTAACAGGCACTGAAGCAGTTTCTTCCTTGGGGATGGGAGACACTGTAACTCTGCCTGTCAGGGTTGAGGTGTCCACTGCCCTAAATCTCGGGCCTTAGGCCTCAAGATACTGCCTATACATGAACCCTGGAAGGGCCTGGGGGCTTGGAGTCACAGGAGCCAGCAGTGGTTCCACGGGCAGGGAACAGATAGTAGAAGAATGGGGAGGCTGGCAGGCTGGGGAAGAAGCCCTATACAGCCCCACTTTTAGAGTCTCCCTCAAACTTCAGTCTGACAGATGGCCAAGCAGAAGTCCCCCAAGTCATTCCTGCCAAAGAGAACGTATATATTTAAGTTGGAGAACTCGGTGCATGTAAACCATTAACAAGACTCCCAACAAAGCAACGACCATACAATATCCCCTTGTGTGGAGCCCTACTTGAATTATGCTTTGTGTAACACAATCCGTGCCAACTGCCTCTGGGCGGGCAGCCACTGTAAGCAGGCTGGTCTCACCTCGGGCTTTTATCTAAAAGCCTTACCTACCAAACACAATAGCCCAGGTTTACCTGGCCGATTTCTTTTAAAGGTCAGTGTGTGTTGAGGGGGGCAGGGAAATATAACTATAACTCAAAAGTAAACGTCTCCCTTGTAAAATGTGTAGCAAGATAAAGATATGGGCATCAAATGCAGCAGCTGGAGTCACAAGTGCAGGGTGGCACAGCCCAGCGCTGCCGCACAGCGACAGGCGGTGTGGTCTTTGAGCAGGACATTTGTCACGCTGGCAAGCACGAGGTTAAACACAAGGAGGTTCCAGGACATCTGTTCTACCCAGGGGGGAGAGGAGGCTGCTCCTGAGACGGGCATGTCTGGCCTGCACGCAGACCTTTCTGCAAGGATCAAGCGCTCTGTAAACATGACCTCATTGTTGAGGCAAGCTCACTGCCCGGAAGTGGTAGGGAGTGCTGGGAAGGAACCAGCAAGGGCTCTCTCTATCTGATTCCCTGATCAGAAAATGACCTCAGGTCCCCTCGCACAGCCTAAAGAGAACCTGTTGGAATACTTCAGCACTTCCTTCACTGAGAGAGAACATCCAGGTTCAACAGGATCAGGCACACCTGAGCGCCTCCCTTAGGTGCCTTCGCTTGTTCATTTCTACCTTCAGCAGAATCCCACGTGCCCTCTTTTTCTTAAAGTTTATGCCTCTATGAAATTTTGTAAGCCATTTGAAAATATTTTGAGAACTAATTTTAAAAAGAAAGCCTTAAATAGAACTAATTTTCCGTCAGTAGAACACTTGTTTAAACACAATCTTACCATGAACTACAATGCAGTTACTTAAGAGAATAGGACTGCAGGCTACATAGGCTGATAGGGAATGATCTCTGTAGGAGGTTCAATGGTGGTCCCTGAAAAGGTGTGTCTGTGTCCTAAAACACAGAACCTGTGAATGTGGCCTTCTTTGGGAAAAAAATGGCCTTTGTGGATGTAATTAAGGATCTCAGATGAGATCATCAGATTATCTGGGTGGGCCCTAAATCCAATGACAATTGTCCTTATAAGGGACAGAGAGGAGACTCAGACACGGAGAGAAGAGGAGAAGGACAAAAAGACATGTGCAGATGGAGGCACAGATTCGAGTGATGCAACCACAAGTCAAGGACTGTCTTACCCAAAGCTGAAAGAGACAAGGGACAGATTCCCCCTAGGGCCTCTGGAGGGAGTGCAGCCCAGCCCACACGTTGAGTTTGGACTCTGCCCTCCAGAACTGTAGAGAATACATTTCTGTTGTTTTAAGTCACCCAATTCGTGGTCATTTGTAGCAGCAGCCTTAGAAAACTAAATACAACTCCAAGATAGATTCAGAATAGAAAACCAAAAACAGAAAATAAGATGAAAGACCATATATACAATATGTAGAATAGTGTATGTGTTACCATTGGTATTTTTTAAAAACATGTATCTGTTTGCATATGCATAGAATATGACTTACGGATATGAGACCCTACTAACAGTGCTGTCTCTAGGGAGAGAGATACTGGTGTTCTGCTATACATGGTATCATGGAGCTGGGCACTCTGATAGGCAGAATAATGCCTCCCTCACCACAAAGACAGCCACATCCTAACCCCCAGAATCTACAAATATGTTATGTTAAATGGCAAGAGGGAATTAACACTGCACATGCAACCAAGGTTGATAAACAGTAGCCCTGAAAATAGGAAAATTATCCTGGACTATCCAGGTGGGTTTAGAAGTCACAAGGGTCTTTAAAAATGAAAGGGGATCCAATGGAATATTTGCAATGAAAAAAAAAAAAACAGCCAGTGTTGCTCAATGGTTGAGCATTGACATATTAACCAGGAGGTCACAGTTAGATTCTCGGTCAGGGTACATGCTGCGGTTGCAGGTTCAATCCCCAGTGTGGAACATACAGGAGGTAGCCGATCAATGATTCTCTCTCATCATTGATGTTTCTATCTGTCTCTCCCTCTGCCTTTCTCTCTGAAATTAATAAAAATATATTTAAAAATAAATAAATTGCCGAAACCGGTTTGGCTCAGTGGTAGAGCGTCGGTCTGCGGACTGAAAGGTCCCGGGTTCGATTCCGGTCAAGGGCATGTACATTGGTTGCAGGCACATCCCCGGTAGGGGGTGTGCAAGAGGCAGCTGGTCGATGTTTCTCTCTCATCGACGTTTCTAGCTCTCTATCTCTCTCCCTTCCTCTCTGTAAAAATATCAATAAAATATTTAAAAAAGCACATATTTAATTTCAAAAAAAAATTAATTAAGTGCTGCTCATACTACAATATGGATAAATCTAGAAAGTCCCGTTATGTGAAATTAGCCAGCATATGCATTTCTTATTTTATAATTGTAATCCAAAGTTTCACTGGTTCCTAGCCCATAGTAGTTGCTCAGTAAAAATGGATAAATTTATAGCTTTTAATGTGTTCCCATAATTCCTACATGTATATTTATATTTTCAGAGAAAACTAATTCTGCTACAGGACAACTCACTAGTGTGAGTAGAAATTTTCCAAATTTATCATGACTAGTTCAGGAATCTACAAGCTAATGTCTAACAGATGACACAGATAGATACATGTACGTGCTCTAACATAAATCACCCATTTAGGATTCTTAAATTAAAACGTACTTTTCTATTTCCTAATAAATTATGAGGGTGGGGAGGAGGAAGCTGAGAGCAGAGGGACTGCTTCTGGAGTCCCTGAGCATGTGTGAATCCAGAGGGATCCTCAGATATCACCGTGAAGCTGGATCCATTCCGTGGCAGAGTGCTCTGTATCTTCACGTAGGTCCTGAGGGCCTCCTGCCCAGCACACTTATTTCAAGGACTATTTCCTTTAACATGTGCCCATCACATATGAGTTAGCTGTACATATTGGAAATTAACTCAAGCAGACAAAACTTATATGTATTCTGTGGTTCTGAACTAAGGAGTCAGTCATCCCCAAAGCTAGCTACCTTTAGATTTAAAACTGTATTTATATAGTTCATGTTAAATTTGAAAATATACTTACATTCCACACACTCTCTCACACACACACACACACACACACACACACACACACACAATTTTCCAATAAGAAAATTCCAGCCTCTTACTAAGTCTGTAAAGACCTACTTAGACCCACATGATCTGACGCCCATCTTCTGGCTTACCTCCTCCCATTCCCCCTCTCCTGGACCTCCAGTCATACTACCTTTGCTGTTTCTTCAATACACCAACTATGGCCTTGTCTCTGGGCCTGTGGCTGGACAAACCTACCTGGTTATATCTCAGTTCAAATAAATCCTCTCTACCAGTGAGATCTTCCATGGCACCAGATCAAAATAGTGTCCCACTCTCCTCCTAGTAACAGTCACTATCACAACGTCCTTATTTTTTTAAAAAGTACCATATGTCATGATCTAAACTCGTCTTGTTCATTTATTTCATTGTTTCTTACCTATTTCCCCCCTGGTTTCCATATAAGCAGGAACTTTGTCTCTCTTATATTCCCAGAGCCAAGACAACTCATAGGAGCATAAGAAATACAAATGTTGACCCAGTCAAGGCACTGAGGCCCTTCTAGCCACGTGGTCACCTATCTTTTCACAGAGACAGCAAATGTTGCAGGGTCACCAGGCCACAGACCTGTTTTAGCAAAGGGCACCCCCACTTGCAAGGAAACTGCTGTTTCCCAAAATGTTCTAAATGCTCTGGGGCTTAGAAACAGCTGGAGAGCTGAACAGGTCAGACGCTCTCAGGCACATACAGCTTCTGCTGTGCTGGGCAGGGTCATTGCTTTGGGTTGAGGATCTATTCTTGGAAATCTTATATAGGTCAAGATGCAGCATATTCACCAATTCCACGCAATGTCATGAAAATGCTATGGTTTTGAGTGTACGTATCAAAGAAGAGATCCCTCTCTAAAAATGAGTTACATTTCTGGGGAAACAAGATAAATTAAGGTAAAAGAATCAGAAGGAGGAAGTGACATTATTAACATCCAAAACACTCTTTTCACACGAATTAACACATTCTGTCTAATAGGCATCATAAGCACCAATTTGAGAAAATTAAGAAGAAAGGCCATACAAGACTAGATTCAAATCTTAGTTTCTCAGCCAGCCTTTTCATGAAGTCCTTGCAGAGTAGTAATTGGGGGGTTCGAGAGAGGGTCCTAGACAATTAAACCACTGATCCCTTTGCTCTTGACCCAGCCCAAATATATGCTAAGCAGGTAATGATCACAGGGTTCCATTACTTTGACTTATATCATCATTTTATTTAAGAAGCTTTGCGGGAGCTTCTATCACCCTGATTTGTTGAAACCTCTATGAAGACAACTTCACTGTTCACATTAGTTCATTGTTTATTATTTAGAATCCTGGTGTTAGCCTCCTCTTCCTATTTGTATTATTCCTAGTTTTTATTTTTTAAGTTTCTATGTGTGTTACAATATCATTGTATTTGTTTTTTCCTCTAAGCCATTATGAAATAGAGCTAAGTATGAAGAAATAAATTATATAAGTAATATATATTATTGTGAAAAACCATACATTTTCATGCATCCTTACATCCATGGACTTTGTCCTGTGATCTCTCAACTCTTCCAGAAAGATGTGAAGCTTATTTTCTAGTTCCTTAAATCTGACTGGCTTTGTGAAATGTCAGACAGTTCGTCTAATAAACAAAGCACAATAAAAAATGAAGTACTTATTAGTGTGGGAGTCTGTCAGCCCCCTCTTGAGAAAGTACAATTTGCTTAGCCAGTAGGCTATGGCAGAAATGATAGTGTGCCAGTTCTGAGCCTAAGCCTCGAGGCCTTGCATGCTGTTCTTCCTCTGGGACACTTGAGACCACCATGTGAATAAGCCCAGGCTGGCTTATTGGAGGATGAGACATATGGACCACTGTCCCAGTCAACAGCCAGCCACAACCCCAAAAAAGAGACACCTGGATGATCTGGTAGTACCTCCAGATTCATAAAGGAGCCCAGCTAGAACCAGAAGAACTCTTCAGATGAGCCTAGACTACATAAGCTAAATGTTTTCTTACATAGCCAAGAATGCAGTAGCAGCCTGATATACCTAAGTTCATAATATCATACATCTATCAGTCTCTTCCAGTTGGGTACTATCTCCTTTGTACAGCTGAGTCTTACAAAGATTTAGTGACTCGCCTTTCCTCTTCTCCCATAACAGAGCTGCACGATCCATTAACTTGTCACTAGAGGAAATGGTAGAACTCCTTAGCTATTGGCTTTAGATTTTTGTTATTTCATTTCTGTTCAAACCCTTTCTCATTTAGCCTCCCAATAAGCAGGCTTAAAAAGATGTAAATATTGAAAAAATTTAAAAAAATAATTCTTCATACTTCTGCTTCAAAGGTAAGCTTGGAGCATTGCAAGGAAGGAACAACATCAAGTTAAGCAGAAGAGCTGACTTATTAGAGGAGGTGTTGCCCATCTCCTGACTGACTTTGACAAATTACTGAGGAAGCCACGTGCCCTCTGAAGAATCTGGCCGGTTTCCTGTTGCCTGAACATCCCTGAAAGTGACTCTGTAGATCATTCCTCAGAGGGCCTTTGAAAATACAAATTACTCACTTGGAAAGTTATTGGATGATATGTCTTGAGAACTTCTTTGAAGGTACACAATTGAACATTCTGTTTTCCTGACTACAAAGCTCAGACAACACCAAGTCATGGGCCAAATTCGATCTATTCTACTTGTCTTTGTCCACTAAACATCCCTCCCCAATGGGCAGACATAAATCAACCTCCCTATGTCAGAGTGTAACAACTTCATGAAAGATTGGGGGGAAAAACACACCAATGTCTTTTCATGTTGGTTCTTTAATCCATAACCCAGAAGACTCAGGATTTTCTCTAGTGAGAGAGATATCTTAGGCATTCCAGGGGTCGGCTGAAAGTTATATAAGGATGAAGAAAGGGGAGAGATTATTGCTACTCAATAATTACATCTGTGCTCAGAGGAGCAAATATAAATTTAGAAACTAAAATCAGTGATTGTGAAAAATTTTACTTCATTGCCAAAAAAAACCAAAAAACAAGGCATATTCAGTTTTTCTCACTCTCATCTTATCTCTAGTTTTTATTTTGCTTCTTGTTGTTGTTCTTGAGTATTTTATATACTTTATCAATCTCTTCCTTCCCCTCAAGGACTCATGTGTATCTGAATGTACACACATAAGTACAATGAGCTATGGGGACAAGAAAGGCAGAGATTGATGTATCCAGAGAATGAGAGGTGGTTAGACCCATAAAAGCCAAAGAAAACAAAAAGCTGTTTGATAGTAAAAACATATACAACTGAGTAACAAATTCAGTTTACTAACTTTAGGAAGGGCTCAAAATTATAATAGCGTTGGCCTGAGGACTGAAAGGTCCCAGGTTCGATTCCGGTCAAGGGCATGTACCTTGGTTGCGGGCACATCCCCA
The DNA here is from genome assembly GCA_963924515.1 of Vespertilio murinus. Lineage (NCBI taxonomy): Eukaryota > Metazoa > Chordata > Mammalia > Chiroptera > Vespertilionidae > Vespertilio > Vespertilio murinus. The sequence goes on from OZ004705.1 coordinate 33,746,580, forward strand.
GTAGGGAGTGTGGAAGAGGCAGCTGATTGATGTTTCTCTCTCATCGATGTTTCTAACTCTCTATCCCTCTCTCTTCCTCTCTGTGAAAAATCAATAAAAATATATTTAAAAAAAGTTATAATAGACATTAAATTTGATTGTCACAAATTTTCAGAAGAATCTTTTTTGTACCTTAATTCCTACAACAGTTCTAATTTTATTCATTAACTCATGGCTCCACTGGATTGGCCCTCTGCCAACTAATGCTCCCTATCATCTTTGCTTTTGAGTGTTGAATATGAATTCATGTGCTTCATTTATTGCACTTTGTTTATTAGATGAACCTGCTGACATTTCACTAGTACTTATTAGGATGGAAATCTGTCAGCCTCTTCTGCAGAAAGTACAATGGAATGAGGCTCAGTCTGGTTGGGTTCAACAGGAGTGCTCTTGTCCACCTGGGGGAGGGAGAAAAGTGGGCCTGACAGTGCAGGTGAGGGATGGTACTAAAATGTGGACACATGGAAACACTACAAATTAGCCTCCTGATTCTGTGTTTTACAAATTTGTTATATGGTCTTTGGTTAAAGAACAAACAATAACTCAGGATTTTCGGTGTTGAGAAATGTTTCATCATTTTACTTAAATAATCACAACAATAAGTACTGAATATATAACTTTAAAACTAAAATCCCCTAAAAAGTGTAAGTTATAAAACTTTATAAAATGTATACATTCAAATTAGTAAAAATAATTTAATGAAATGTCTAAGTTTATCCTTGCTAAAATGAAATTGTCCACATTGGATTTAATGATAAAAAAGATGAACCACATGCTTGATGCCTCATGTTTTACTTGGTTCTTTTGCTTTTGATAAACTATTGAGTCATTGTTATTTTGTTTTAAAAACACACACTAATTTTAGCCATCAATTTATTAGGTTGATGAGCCATTTTAAACTGCTTATCAAGATTCAATATTGGAAAACAACTATTAAATTCCATTTAATAAAACTCCCCATGCTGTTTGCTTATGAACTGTTCCATGTGCACGAATGTGGGGATGGTTGCCTACTATCATGTTCTCCAGCAGCTCGATCAAGGTGTTGACTGCTGAGACTGAGGTCTTTTTGACTGGGACTGCCTAGGCTGCAATTTGCTGAGAGTAGTCATTCTTGGAAACACAAATGCAAATTCTGACATGGAAATTGAATAGTGGCACTCAATTATCAGGTAATTGTTCAATGTCCAGAATTGCTTTTATAAAAGCGTATGAAAACACAAAGCTAAAGTTATCACAAAAATCATATGCCTGGGAGAACACATCCACTTGTGCAAAACAACTTCCTAGTTTATTATTTTGCTTGGGACTGCCTGACCTAGCAAATAGACTTCCTATGTAAGCACCCTATATAATAGAGAGGTAATATGCAAATTGACCATCACTCCAACACAGAAGATGGCCACCCACATGGCCAGGGGAAGGCATTTGTGGGTGATCAGGCTAGCAGGAGAGGGCAGTTAGGGGTGACTGGGCCAGCAGAGGAGGGCAGTTGGGGGCAACTAGGCCTGCAGGGGAGGACAGTTGGGGAAGATCAGGCCAGCAGGAGTGAACAGTTGTGGGGGGGACTAGACCTTCTGGGGAGGGCAGTTGGGAGCAACCAGTCCTGCAAGGGAGGGCAGTTAGGGGTGACCAGGCTGGCTGGGCAGGGCAGGGAAGTTAGGAGCAATCAGGCCAGCAGGGGAGTGGTTAGGGGGTGATCAGGTTGGCAAGCAGAAGTGGTTAGGGGGAATCAGACAGGCAGGCAGGCAAGAGGTTGGGAGCCAGCAGTCCTGGATTGTGAGAGGGATGTCCCAGATTGGATAGGGTACAGGCTGGAATGAGGGACACCCTCCCCCCCCCATACACACACACACACACACACACACACACACACACCTCTAGTTGTTAATAAAATTACATTGGGGGACTTAGAAATGTGGTGCAGAGAATTTGCTCCTACAGTAGGGCTGGGAAAAGATAAGATTTATACATTTTTTATTAAAAAGTATTCCTAACTTATATTTACTTTTCTGCCTTCAATAACAAACTAATAATTTTAAAATATAATGACTTAAATTTTTTTTAACTTAATAGATCTGTAAACCAACATTCAAAGATTATTTTCAAATTTACATGTTTATCTGATCAAGCCACAGGCTGTTCCTTCTTGGCATTTTAGTATCTGGGGGGAGTGGTGTAAATATTTCTTCTTTTATACAGAAACTAGAAAAGAACAAAATTATTCAAAAATATATGTTTCATTTAAAAAGTTAACAAAAAATTCAAAAGATTTGTTTGGGTTCTGTTAGATTGTGGCTATCATTGAAAGGATATGTTTGTCCATGAGGGCAACTAAAATTTTTTTCATTAAGCACCTTATTAGACTAGTTTTCCATCAGTTTCCCACAGGCAGATGCCCTGCCTGTATATGTACCCCAAACACATGCACACCTTCCCCATACCTTGCTGTAACTGAAATGTCATAGTCTCCCCCATTATCCTTCTCAGTAACATAATATGCAGCCTTGGTACCATGGGGTATTGTTTCCTAGCACTAAGTTGAAATAATTCTGGCAACTGGGACCTCAGAGATTTCAGAGATTTCACCATCTAACTGCCAGGCTTTGCTGTTTAAGGTCACTGACCAGCTTAATGACTCAGAGAATTATTGCAATCTTGGGAAAAACATTCCATTGCAAGTCATTACTATTTACAGAAATATCTTATTAAAATATTTTAAGGTATAATTCTATTTGACTTAAAATAGAATTCTATTATGTGAGCATTGACCTATATACTAGTAAAGTTGTGTGTGTGTGTGTGTGTGTGTGTGTGTGTATAAATAATCATTTGGTTTGCTTTTAGGAACACATATTCTTTGTTCCACCAAGAGCCCCCTAAAATCTATTTTTAGAATAGATTCTCGTGCAGAGGCTGCTAGTTGTCCTCATGCTTACCTTCTTTTCTCGTGATACAATTCTTAGCAGGCCCATGACAGCCCTAAATAAAAGCCATACTACCCAGCCTCTCTTGCAGCTAGAAATGGTCAAGTTCTGGTCAATGAGAAGTAAGCAAAAATATCAGAACAGCTTCTGGAACCTTATGTGAGTTGGACATCATATGCTCTTTGCCTTTCTTTTTCGTCACTTCACCTTCCCTTATGCCTGGAAGCAGACAGATAACACCTTGGACCATGAACATGAGATCATACCATACAGAAAACAACCCAGGGAACTGTTTTCTAAAGATTTCCTGGAGCAGAGCCATCCTACCATCCCTATACTGCTTTCTTCTTCTCTTTTACATAAAATATATCAACTCATGTTTCTTGAGCTCTTTTAAGTTTCTATAATTTTGGACTTTTTTGTTACTTGCACACATCCTTTTATTGAATATGACTTGGTATAAACCAAATTGCTGCATTCCATATTACAGTCCTGATATAGATAAAAGTACAAATACATATAAAAATACAAGACAGAACATTAAGATACACCTTGATAATAAAAGAATTTATAACACATGCACATTAAGGCCATGTCTGTCATTTCGAACCGAGAGAGGAACTGGGTTCCAAATCTGCATAGGATAGGGTGAGGGAAGGTCATCCACTTGCACGAATTCTTGAAGGTCAAATGTCAAGAGTTGTTTACAGCTTAAAATGAGGTAATCCAGACCCATGGCCTCTAGGGAATAAACTTAACGGTTGAAAGAGAAGACGGATGGAAGGGGCTTTGAGAAGGTATGTGGGCCAGGCTTACACCAGACCAGCTCCTTTTCCCTGAGGCTGAGTCAGCCTGCCCTACTCCACCCTAACCTCTGACCTCCTGTACAATCCTCACATGGAGGAAAGCTCTGGGCAACTGCACTCTTGTTCCTTTAATGCCCCAACTGCAAAAATAACCCCCAGCTGCTCTAGGAGTGCTGGAGGGCATGGGGACAAGGCCGACCCCACACTCAAGTCCCGAGAGGGAAGGGCAGCCCACTCAAGCAAGCATTGGATGCCTGAAGATTCTTCTTCCTTCTCTGAGTGCGGCAGCTGTGGCAAGAAAGGAGACACGGATAATGCTCGGCCCACATACGACTGGGTAAGCACATTGGAATTGCAGCAGAGGTGGCAGCCATTCCTGGCCACCCAGGCTTCACTTGAGGGGGAGTGAGAATGAGAGGGGCATGGAAGTAAAGAAGTCTGGGGAAGCCCCCACCTATGGGGGAGACAGGGTGAAGCTAAACAGGCTCCAGTTTCTCCTACTGCCAATGTCAAGAAGGGACAGCTGATGGGAACTAGGCACAATAACAAGAAACAAATCTGAAACTAAAGAGGTGGGAACTGGAGCCCAGAAATGTCATGTAGATGTGGAAAGCCACATGGGCCTCGGGAGAACAGGGCTTTGGTTGGGGTGGGGGTAGGGGGGCAATACTAAGTAATTGTCTAGATAACCCAGGCAAGATTAAAGTTCCATTCTGTTTCAAGGTAAAGGGAGTTTTTATAGCAGTAGATCCAAGTCCCTGCTTCATCATTTTAAAAAAATATATATTTTTTATTATTTTTTACAGAGAGGAAGAGAGAGGGATAGAGAGTCAGAAACATCGATGAGAGAGAAACATCAATCAGCTGCCTCTTGCACACCCCACACTGGGGATGTGCCCGCAACCAAGGTACATGCCCTTGACCGGAATCAAACCCGGGACCCTTCAGTCCCCAGGCTGACGCTCTATCCACTGAGCCAAACCAGTTTTGGCTTCATCATTTTCTTAATAGGACTCAAACAGTGCTCTCTGAAGGGATGTCATACGTGTGTTCCAGTACCTCTTTTCATATGGGGGATTTAGCCGTTTCAGTTCTCTGGACAGGCTAAGAAGATAAATACTTCCCATGCAGAAATTCTTTATATGTCTCAGTCTGACAGCCCCTTACTCATTAATTTGTGCACTGCTTCTGTGAAAAGTGACCAGAGCTTCCTTGCCTGGTAGGGCAGAATAGTAACCTCAAACAAGGAGGCGAAAATGCAAGGCCACAAGCAAAGTATTGGCAGAGTGCCTGACACAGGCTGCCTGCGTCAGCTTGATAAGTCCTCCAAAGCTTCACACTATCATTGAAGAGTAAGGACCGGGGGCGATGCTGCTGATGCCAAATGCCATTAACCTTGACTCTCCCAGTTTTTAGATTTTTTCATTTGAGTAGTCTAGAGATTTGCTTGTCTTCTTTCTTCCTCCTCTCTCCTCCCCTTTCCCTTTAGTCAGCTCATAGCTTTTAAGCACCACAACACCTGAAAGTGTTCTTTGGGATTCTCTCCAAAAAATGTATTGAAGGGATTTTTCATTTAATGCTATACACTATTAGACCATTTCCTATTATTGGAATAATCTCTGCCCATTCCCCACTCCAAACTAAGATCACAATTTTCTGAAATTAAGTCAAATATTTATTGAGTACATATCAGGTATCATAATTGTAGACAGATCAATTGGGCACAATGACTGTCTTTAAGGAGCTCATTCTATTTGGGGAGGACACACACACACACACACACACACACACACACAGCAATTGATTGCAACACAGAAGTGATCAAGGTTTAGTTTGTTATTTTTCTAAGTGAATGGACAAAAACTGTTGTACTAGTTAGATGAAGGAGACAGCTTCAGCCCATGGTGCAGAAGAAGCTAAAGAACAAATATAACTGTGGTAGCCTAGTATTGAGTTTTTTTCCTCCTCCAAATTTCATATATTGAAGTCTTAAATCCCAGTACCTTAGAATGTGACATTATTTGGAGATAGGGTCTTCATAGAAGTAATCAAGTTGAAATGAAGTCATTCGTGTGGGCTGATATTCTCAAGAAAGGGAAATTTGGCGATAGAGACATATAGAGAGAAGGCCATGTAAAGAGACTTAGGGAGAAGACAGACATCTACAAGCCAAGGAGAGAGACTGGAACAGTTCCTTCTTTCACAGCTCTCAGAAGGAAACAACCCTACTAACACCTTGATTTTGGATTTCTAGCCTCCAGAACTGTGAGACAATAAGTCTCTAATCATTTTTTTAAGCCATCTAGTCTGTGGTCCCTTCTTATAACAGCAGCCTGAAGAACTAGCAGTTTGACACACCTGCAAGACCTGCGGAAGCATAGGGGGATAAAGAAAGCCTTAAATGACAACGAAACACCACAAATAAAATAAGTGAATCAGAATGCCAAGTATAATCTGAGAAAGTTGTTCACCTGAAGCAAAATGTACAAGTAGGGGACTAGAACATACTTGGTCAGGTAAGGAGGCTTTGGGTCTGTGTGTACCAGGCTTTACGTTCAGGAGTTTGGAAGGTATTCTAAAGGTAGGAGGATGACTTTGGTGGCATGTCATTCGGGTCCTGTGATATCAGGGATGGTGTACGAGGAAGATGATGAGCAAGATGGATTATAGAAAGAAGTCTGGGAAAGGGTTGCTCAGTTTTGAGTGGTTCTTAAGCTTGGCTGCAAATTAGAATCACCTGGTGTGATAGGCCAACTGATGGTCCCTAAGGATACCCATGGCTTAATCCTGGGACCCTCTGAATGTTACATATATGGCAAATAAGTCTTTGCTGATGGGTGCTTTAGGATGTTGATAGAGGGAGCGAAAGGTGAAAGTCGGTGGTGCAGGCTAAATAGCAATCTCAGATAGCATAAAGAAAAAACTAATTTATTTAAAGAAAAGAGGATGAGGGAGTGGGGGATGGGGATATCCAAAGGGAAGGGCTACACAGAACCAAGCCAATGAGTATTGAGTTAATGACAGCTCCTAGGTCATTATATACATCCACTGTCCTTATCCTTATATACATCCTTGTCCTTATATACATCCACTGTTGGGAAGCTCTTGTCATCAGTGGGTTTGAGGGACTTGATTTATGAGCTTAAGCAGTGGGGTTGGGTCAACAAGAAAGCGGATGTACGATCAGGTGCTTCTTGGCAGTTTTAATTCCTATGTAGTTTGACTCCTGATGTCCGGCATTTCCTGTCCAACAAGTCTTCCTGGTCTTTGTTCTCCTGTGGCCGTTAAGAATTCTATTGCCTTGTAAATCCTAACAGGGAGATTATCCTGGATTATCCAGGCGGACCCTAAATGTAATCACAAGCGTCCTGGTGGGAGGAAGGGAGAAGGAAATCTGACTTACAGAAGAGGAAGAAGGCATTGTGACTACTGCAGCAGGAGGAGACATGGTCACTTGTGAAGAAATGGGACAACTTCAGGAAGATGGAAATGGCAGAACAACAGTTTCTTCCCTCAATCCAGAGGAGTGAAGTCACCTTAATTTCAGCTCAGTGAAACTCATTTCGAACTTCTGGCAGCCAGGAATGTAGAAGAATAAATCTGTGTTGTGTTAAGCCACCAAGTTTATGGTAATTTGTTGTAGCAGCCACAGACAATTAATACACCTGGGAAGGTTTACAGAAGCTTGATACATGGGCTCCATTCCAGGGCAACTGAATCTGCCTAAAGGTGAGCCCTAGGTATATGGAACGTCCCCTGGTGTGCTGCTAGGTTGAGAGAGATATATAAACAGAAGTGGAAGCAGCCTTGGGGAGCCCCAGAAATGAAAGCAAGCTGAGGAATGGAGTGACAGCTGACAATGCAGACAGAGACAATGCAGCATAATGGGCTTTGGAATTAGCCAGACCTGACCCATCCCAGTTCCTCCACTGCCTAACATTTGCATTAAACAAATTGTTTAATTTTGCATAGACTCACCTCATTTATAAAATAGTGATAATTCTTACACCAAGGAGTTATGAGAATCAAATTAAATAGGCAAATTGCCTAGTTTAAGTGTTTTTCACATAGTAAGTGCCAACAATTGATACGGATTTCTAGACAGAGATGTAAAAGAGCTCTGTAATCCCACTTTCCTATAAATAGGGTTGCCAGGTAAAATGCAAGACTTAACTTTTAATCTCAAAAGAGAAATTTTAGTGCAACTATGTCCTAAATATTGCATGGGTCATAATTTGATTAATTGGAAGGAAAAATGCTAATTTCCCCTGCCCCTCATACCTTTTAATATTACCCCTCCCATTCTATGCATATGCATCTCCCTCCATGCTGTTATATAAAGTTTTATGGCAGAAATCTTTAGTTGTGAAAGGAAGAAAGGAGAGAGAGAGAGAGAGAGAGAGAGAGAGAGAGAGAGAGAAGGAAGAAAAGAAAGAGAAGGAAAATTAAAGAGAAAAGAAAGTGAAGATAAATTCTACTTTTTCATGACTTTCTTTTTTATATATATTTTTTCTTTATTAAGGTATTACATATGTGTCCTTATCCCACATTGCCCCCCATCCCCCTACTTGTGCCCCCGCCCCCACCTTCCAGTGTCTGTGATAATTGGTGATGATTATATGCATGCATACAAGTCCTTTGGTTGATCTCTCCCCCTTCCCCCCACCACCCTCTGAGGTTTGGCAGTCTGACCTTCATTATAAAATGAGATTTAGACTTATAGAATAGGAATTAGCAAGGGAAAAACAGAAACCATTCTAGGTATTTCAGGCAGGAAAGGAATGCAATACAAGCAACTGATTGCATACAAAACTCCTGGAAGAGCTAGAGGAGAGAAGGTCAGGGAAAGCCACAAGCTTTCAAGTTTGCTACTAGCTTCACCAAGCAGGAAGTTCCAGGGACTACAGGAAACTGCTGGCTGTGATCTGCTTCCAGCGCTGAGGTGGGTGATTCACAGGGAAATGTCTGGTTGCCCATACAAACTGATAGCTGCTGAAACCTATACATCCACCCAATCCTGACAGGAGCCATATGTGGCTTTTCTCCTTTCCCTTCAAATCTCATGCGAGTTCCTGTGGTGGTCAGCAAGATTTGAAACTCCTCTGGCAAGGGATGCTGGGAAATGTAGTTCCCAGGCTTCCCCACCAAACAGTAAGAAGGAAGAATCTAACAGACAAGCTGGGCTACAAAGCTAAGGAAAGAAACCGGCCCAAAAGACTGGAGAGAAAACTTTTGACAAAAGAGGAGGCAAAATAATTACCACTGCTTAGATTCCTAGTTATTGTAAAATACCAAAAGCCCTAAGTGTTTTGTACCCATCTGCAACTTTTTTATTCTAACCCTAGGATTTCACGAACTACTTACTGTAGGCCATCAGAATTTTGTTTTTCCTTTCGAAGGTGGCAATATGTAAAAAGAGGAGCCTTGGTAAATATGTTTGTTCCTAGGACTAATGCCTGAACTGTAAGATATTACTATTTCATTATCTCTTGCTGTAGATTCTCTCTAGTGGATTAAAACAATAATCCCCCTCCCCTTTTTTCACATTTCCGTGGGGTTGGAATTCAGGGAGAACTCAGTGGGGCTGTTCTGCTCCCCGTGTTGCCCTCTGGGTCACTCAGCTCCATTCACTTGGTGGCTGGAAGAGCTAGAAAATCCGAAGGGCCTTCACACACACACATGGCTTCTCTCTGCCCAGGTGCTAACTTAATCTTCCCCACACCTCAGCCTCAGGTGGTCAGTCTCCGTGCATCGTGGCTGGCTTCCCAGAGGGAGAAAGTGGAACCTGCTAGTCCTCTAACGGCCTGGGCGGCAAGTGTCAGAACATCACTTCTGCCATGTCTATTGGTCAAAGGAAGTCACAAGCCAGCCCTGATTCAAGGGGAGCAGCAGGCTCCACCTCTTGAAGGGCAGTGCAGCACGTGCACACAGAGGGGAGGAATCGTCCGTGGCCATCTCGGGACACTGATCGGATTCTCTTCACCCAGCTGCTAACTTGGGTACTTATTCTCTTATTCTATCCTCACTTTACAATTTGAAATATGCTGTTTTTTTATCTTAACTTCTATCTTTATGTATTATTATCCCTAAGTGGCTTCTTTACATTTTGCTTATGTAGACTATTAATAATATATGCTTGAGCAAGGATTTCATATAAATATAAATATATATATATATATATATCACATACATATACATGTATGCATAAATAGTATATTCGTGTACTATTAACAATCTATTTGTTAAATATTAGTGAAGCTTAATGCCTTTTTTATTTTGTAATAAGCATAAATATAAACTATTACATCACAGATCTATCTTTCCATCTTGGTTGGTCTCATCATTGCTTCCTTGGATTTTCTTATTACATCTCTGCCTGAGCCCCTTCTACTGACCCACAAGGTGACACTGAGACCTTGATTCCCCTTTTATCCTCTTCCTGCTCCTTGAATACATCAGTTAGCTAACAGAGCTTGGGATTGTTCCACATTTTACAGTTTATATCTAAGAAGCATATCATGTCCTCAGCCATAAGCACTGTGAAAGCCCACGGCTTATGGTTATGTAAAGTAGATTTGCTCTTCTTTTCTAAACGTATAGATCCCCAATACATAGGCATACATAGGTACTCAGGGACCCCGATTCCTCATTGAAAAAGTGACCTTGGCATTGAACACTGACTAGGATTATTTGTGTCCTCTCATAGACTGGAAGACTGAGAATCATCTAAGCTTATAGGAGGCAGGTGTGTGCCTTTTCATCTTAGTGTGCCCAGAGTTCTAACATCGGGGCTAGCAAATAAGAAGTGCTTAATAAGTGTTGGTTGGCCCTTATATTTAACTATCCATGTGGAAGTGTACTGTTTGCTTTGCAAATACTAGTCAAGAAATACTGAGGCACACAAATAGGTGCTTTTATAATACAAAAATAAACTCAAATCACCACAGAAAATACCAGATAGAAGGTGAAGCAGCACTTAAAAGTGCTCTATCCTTTTAGTTATGAGTGCAAGTTCATTTTCTTCTAATTAATATATATATTTTATGGGGACTTGAGGCAGCAAGCAGGATGGAAGGGTTTCCAGTGACCTACTGGGTTCTGCAGTGCATACCTGGGCCAGGACGAACTCCAAGCAGGTCTCAGTAGACAAGAAGGTGGAGACGCAGCCAGTTTCCTTTGTAATCACACATGAAGCTGCTGCTGTGTGCATAGCTCTGATGTCCAGGCTGCTGAAGGCTCTGATAGCTGAGGCAGAAGCAAGGGAGGAGGAGCTGATAAGGGCGGGGTGGGGGTGGGGGAGGACAGGGAAGCCTGTGGGCAGCCCCGGGCCTCCCTTGGGGCAGTTCCTAGGCTTCTGGCTGCCAGATGTGATGCATAACCCAGGGGCCTGAGCGCAGGCCTGGGGGGCCTCTCCCTTCCTCAGCCTGTCTAATTTAACACCTCTCCATCTGGCTGCCCTCGGCTTCAAACGGAGACTGAAGTGCTTGCCTACATGACAGTCCTATAGAGCTTTCTGGGTTGGCGTTTTGAAACAAGCAGTGGACGCAGCGTGTCAGGCAAGCGTGGAGACGCAAGAAATACGTGCCGGGGAGTTTGTGGGCGGGGGGTTGGAAGGGACCTTGTGCTCTGACTGAATGCCATTTGTCCCTTTCATTTTAGGCTGCTGTTCTTATTGTTTTTACCGGGACGATTTTCCTCCCCCAAATGCGAAAACTAGAGCTAGCTATAGGGCCCATCAATCTCGGGGCCCTTTACACAAACAAACTCTGGGCTGCCCCGTGAAGCTGCTGACAGCTCCCCTCCTGGCTGGCTTCCAGCCGCAGGCGGGGGAGGGTGCCTGCTCCCAGCAGCAGCTTCTGGGGGCTCTGCCCTTTGGCACAAGATAGTCACCCCATGGAGGCTTGAGAGGAAGAAAAAAAAACTCTCAAGATATTGCTGAGCCGATTTCAAGCCTGCCTATTAGTTGTTTACAGGGAAGACATTCCTTTTAGGTTTTCTGTGTCCCTGAGCCAGGCCCTGCTCCCAAGTCTCTGGGCCTTAGCCGCTCGGAGTGAAATGCAAGTTCGGGCTGGAGGGTCTCCAATGCTCCTTACTGCTCTGACCTTCTCTGATCCCAGGACCTCTGAATTACCGGAGAAGATGGAGACTATCCTAGGCCTGGAAAATCCAGATGAATGGAAAAACCCCAGATGCATATATATATATTTCACCTTGGAATATCATTTCTTGAATTGGAATGAGCATGTGCTCACTCCTGAAGCCACACAGCAATCTGGCTCAGGTTCCCCCTTTTCTCCACCCTGCCCCTTGAAATCCCACACATGTCTCTGCTTACCTTTTCAAAGGAATATAACTGACCCCAAACCAACTTGTCTTTCTAGTTTCTCTATCCAGTTAGCACTTTCCCTGATTAGAAGGGAGGGGTGGTGCTTGGTGTAGAAGCCCTTTCTGCAGGGGTCCTCTGCGGTCCATCACTGCACCCCTATTTTTTATTTTAATGATTGCACACATGTATTTAACAAAACGGTTTTACACAGATTGCTAAGAGCACTTTTTTCACATTTCACAGAACTTAAAACATATGGACTTTCTATTAATATTCATACCACAGCACAGCCAAATCTACCTCCTAACTAGAGGCATTGCAGTTTGTTTAGAGTTTAAAAGCATAATGGCAATAATGAGGGGAGGGGGAAAAGCAAGTTTATTTTATATAACTGAATGGAGAATAACTTCACAAATAGTAAATAAAATTTCATATGATCTCTCATGTGCCTTGAAGGATGTGGTGCTTGATTCACAAGGGTTATTGCTATGTCTAAATTATTTCCTCTTTGCAATTTTGTGACAGCAGACGTTGTTTCGAAATTCAGTTAAAAATATTGCTAATCAGTTTTATTTGGGGTTCATGTCAAAAAATTTTTTTTCACAGTTCTGTTTGTTGAGGATTTGGAAAAGTTGATAAATATTCAGAACATGAATAGATCCTTTTAAAAATAACCTTAAGAATGCTAACATTTTAAAAAAATACTAAACAAGAGGCTATTAATGTTTTTACTTAAATAAGATAGACTAAAATGTTTGTTAGTCCACTTTGAATTGAAAAATTATAGATCCTCAGATGATATAATACTATATAGAGAACTTTAAATATCCCACCAAAAAACTGTTAAAACTAATTAGTTTGGTAAAGTAGAAAGATACAAAATTAATATTCAGAAATTGGTTGCATTTTTATAAGTCAATAATGAACTATCAGAAAAGGAAATTAAGAAAACAATCCCATTTAAATTTTCATTGAAAGAAATAAAATACCTGGGAATAAATTTAACCAAGGAAATAAAAGATCTTTACTTGGAAAACTATAAGACTCTGAAGAAAGAAATTAAAGAAGATGCAAATAAATAGAAACTATACCATGCTCAGGGATAGAAAGAATTAACATCCTTAAAATGTCCATACTACCCAAAGCAATCTACAGAGTCAATGCAATCCCCATCAAAATACCAATGGCATTTTTACAGCACTAGAACAAATAATCCTAAAATTTATATAGAAACCAAAAATTTATATAGAAAGACCCTGAATATTCACAACAATCTTGAGAAAGAAGAACAGAGTTGGAGATATCATGCTACTTGATATCAACCAATACTACAAGGCTATGGTAATCAAAACAGCATGGAAATGGAATTAAAACAGGCATCTAGATCAATGGAACAGAACAGAGAGCCCAGCAATAAACACATGTCCATATAGTCAACTAATGTTGACAAAAAAGGCAAGAATACACAATGATACAATGAGGTAAAGACATTGTCTTTCATAAGTGATGTTGAGAAAACTGGAGAGATATGAAAAAGAAAAAGAAACTAAACCAATTTCTCAAACTATATAGAAGAATAAACTCAAAATAAATTAAAGATTATAATGTAAGACCTGAAACCATAAAACTTGTGAAAGAAAATATGGGCAATAAAGTCTATGACATCGCTCTTAGCAATTTTTTTTATATGTCTCCTTAGGCAAGGGGGAAAAAAAGAAAAAAGAAACAAATGGGACTACATCTAACTAAAAGTTTCTGCATAGCAAAGGAAACCATCAACAACATGAAAATACAACATGCTGAGTGGAAGATATTTGCCACTAATATATCCAATAATAGATTAAATATCCAAAATATATAAGTAATGCATATAATTTAACACACACACACACACACACACACACACACCACCACCACCACCACCACCAACAACAACAACACACAAAAAAACCCACCTAATTAAAAATGAGCAGAGGATCTGAATAAACATTCTCTAAGTAGGACATATAAACTTATGAAAAGATGTTCAACATCACTAATCGTCAGAGAAATGCAAATTAAAACCACAATGAGATATCATCTTATGCCTATCAGAATGGCTATCATCAATAAATCAACAAACAACAGGTGTTGGTGAAGATATGGAAAAAAAGGAACCCTCAAGCACTATTGGTGGGATTATAAATTTCACAATCCCACTATGGAAAACAGTATAGAGGCTTCTTAAAAATTTTAAAATAGATCTACTATATGACCCAGAAATTCCATTTTTAAGTATTGAAAAGAGCATGGAGGTTTCTCAAAACATTAAAAATAGAACTTCCATATGATCCAGCAATTCTACTCTGGGTATGTATCTGAATAATTCCAAAACACTAATTCAAAAAGATTGGGTACTGTTATTTTCATTGATGCTTTATTTACAATAGCCAAAATATGGAAGCAACATAAGTGTCCATTGATAGACAAATGGATAAAGAAGATGTATATATTTATATATACTCAATGGAATGTTACTCAAGCATAAAAATAATGAAATCTTGCAATTCGTGACAACATGAATGGACCTAGAGGGTATTATGCTAAGTTAAATAAGTCTAACAGAGAAAACACATACCATGTGATCTCACCTCTATATGAAACCTAAACAACCTACATTAAAAAAATAAACAAACAAAACAGAAACAAAGTCATAGATACAGGTAACAAATTGATGGTTGACAGATGGGAGGGGTGTTGGGGGATTAGATGAAAATGGTGAAAGAATTAGGAAGTACAAATTGGCAGTTATAAAAGAGCAATGAGGATGTAAAGTACAGCATGGGGAATATAGTCAATATTGCAATCACTATATATGGCATCATATGGGTACCAGATTTACTAGAGGATAACTTTGTAATTCTAACCACTGTGTTGTATACCTAAAGCTAATATAATATTGCATGTCAACTGTAATTGAAAAAAATTAAATTTTGTTAAAAATATCATTTATAAATATGGAATCATTTCCTTGTTCTGAAATGAATCTAATGTTAGGTCAGTTATACCTTAATACAAATATTTTTTAGTTGTAGATACTACTTTTTAAAAAGTTTTAAAATCATCTTTACAATGTTGTGTGTGTGTGTGTGTGTGTGTGTGTGTGTGCGTGTGTGTGCCCAAAGCATACCATGTCATTCTCTGAAGACCTCTGACCTACCTGAACTTTGAACTGACCTTGCAGAAGTAGTTTCTAGTTCTATATTTTACAGGGATTGGTGGGGGAAGCTTTTAGGGAAGTCACATTGAAAAGTCTGAAATAACCAAGGGTACATGAGTGAAATTTTTCCGGTAATTTGGAGATATAGAATCACAAAAGCAGAATGAAGAGGGGCTGTGGAAACAGGAGGTTCTGTTTCAGGGGTGCCCCTACCTCTAGCCACATGGTTTATTTTTAGCACAATTACTTTGACAAAAACAGTGCAGTGGTTTGAGTTCTTTTAGTGTTCGAATGGTTAATGTCTTTTTCTCCCAGTTAAGTAGTTCTAATGCAACACTTCTTAGCCACAAAAGTGTTCAACCAAATGCCTTAGAGAATGAACACTTCCCTCTGATTCTTACCTTTCTTCATCACCCACACACACGGAAACTTCCTATTCTTTTCCGTTTTCATCCCAACGAAGCTGATTTTTTTGGATATTGTTATCAACTGAATTGCTTCATTTTGTTAAAAATCATTTAATGTAATCACTGAAGATGTCTATTCATTAGAGGCCTATTAAAGCAGTAGCTTTTAAATAAGATGGATTTCAAAGGCTTTTTTATGACTCAGATTTCTTATCTGAAAAAAAAAAGGGGGGGGGGGGACAGGGGCAAGACCTCTCTCAAAGGAGGCTGAGAGAATTATAAGGAGAAGGTTCCAGTAAAGCCCATACTAAGTGTTTGGTAAGAGGCTGCTGTGATTATCCTAAGTTCAGACAGACACCTTTCATCCTCTGGACGAGGTCTTGCTGGACTGGGGAGGTGTAGGTGGGTGGCTGAGATGTGCATCCTTGGACAACTTGGAGAGGAGGTGAGAAGTGAACTCAGTAACCCTGTTTATTGTTAGCCATGTTTGGGGGAATCTTCCAGTCTTCATCAGCTTGTCCTAACTACAGAAGTATATATTTTCCCTTTCATATCAGGGAATAGAAAAGTGCCCCCAATTTCCACGTCTTCTCAGACATTCCCAAACTTCACTCTGGCCCAGTCTGTGAGGGGAAAACGTAAGCCTCTTCCACCTCGTTTATTCAAATAGCTGCATTCAAGCAGCAGATCAAAAAACAGCAGGCTTTTCTCTCCACTTTTATCAAGTGTCCACTCTTGGGGAAGGAGAGAGAATTGGGACTTAAGAATTGCGCCTAGGAATAAAATAAGACGGATCAGCCTTCCTTTCTGGGAAAATCCTGTACCAGCACCATCTTCCCTGCCCCTTGCTATTGGGATGCAGTGCGTGTTTGCAATCTGAAGAGAGATGTCTCACCTCTCCCTCATTCTCTTCCTGCACACCCTACCTGCAGCCTCTTCCAGCATGCTCCTCCGTGCTGCCCTTAAGCCTGGCTTTTCCCTAAAAATGCTCTGGCCAAAGGTTTTTATTTCATCATGCTCACGTTCGCATGTCTTTGTCAAATAGGGAGCACTGCTCTGCCTCTCTCACGAACTCAGCCAAGTGCCAGATGGACACGGATCAGGATTCCTGAACTCGGAGCCCATGCCTGGCCTGTGAGATTATTCAACCTGCCACGAGGGTCAGGACGTTCCTGAGCTGCCTGCCAGCTGGGCCTACACCAGCACCCAGCCTGCCAGAGTGGGATCACAGCAGGAGTTCACAGAAGGACCCGTGGACCAACCTTATCTCCCCTGCCTTCCAATATCCACCTGGAAAAACCAACAACCCTGAGCCACAGAGGTCAACAGAGGCGGACTGTACTGTCTGGGTATGCCCTTCGCCTGCCTGCTGCGTGACCATGCGCTCAGGACTTCACCTCCCTGCCCCCCAGTTCCCTCGTCGTAAAAAAGGAGACAGTAGACTAGTTGTACAACTGGTAGGTAGGGCTCCTGGCCTGGCAATGGTGAAGACACTGCCAATATAGGCTCTCAATCACCCTAGCATGGAGGGGGAGCAGGATCTTCAAAACTGCAGCTGACTCAGTATTTAGGTTCATGAAAATAAGCCCAGCTCATTCTCCTGTCCGCATCTCTGCCCAAGCTTCTCACTCCCTGGCCTTCTCCCACTGTCCTCCTCCCAGCTCGCTGCCTCTCCCCAGGTCCACTCCCAGGTTTAGCTCCCCAAGTGTGTCTGCCCACAGAGATCTCTCCTGCCCCAGCTCCCGTGTGCAGTGAGCATTCTCGCATTTCACTTTATTGCTTTCCTCTAAACTTAATGCAGGGCTCAAGATGATTTCTTTTGAGCCACCCATAAAGGCGGCACACTGCAAGGGTCACAACGCTAGAGACACAGGCATGCGCTTGCTGCTTGCTTGCTGCTGGATGCTGAATGCCTGGCTACAGCGACCTTTCATGGAAACCTTCTGACTTCCGTGCAGACCACCTTGTGATCACCCCGAGTGGAACCCGCGGCAGAGGAGTGTGATTGGCAGATCCCTGAGCGCAGATCTGTGAAATCCGGGAAGAAGCGTGCGCTGCGTGTGGAGGCATTCCAATAATAGTTCGGCGGGAGGGTGTGTGTGTGTGTGTGTGTGTGTGTGCAGTGACTCACGTCCCCAGAGCACGTCCTGCGGCGGAGAGGCGTGGGCGGGACCCTTGCCCTGGCAGCAGGGGATTACCTGCGGAGGCCAGGAAGCCGGGCCGGCGGAGCTCACCCAGCTGGGGCGCACCAGGGCGGCCACATTGACTCACACAGGAAAGCGACAGGGCCATGACCAAATTTGAAAGAAGCGAGTCGCCCGTGACAGGGAAGCTCTCAGAGAAACAGGAAGCATGATCAGCTGGCACCAAGCTCAGAGAAGGAAAAGGCAGCGGGTCTGCCTGCCTTTGTTCTCCCTGAAAGTTTATCAAGATGAATGTCCACTGAGCGCAGCACTGCGCTTCCGAGAAAGGAGATGCAGCCGCCCCCTCGGCACGGCCCCCACAGACAAGTGCAAGGCCTGCCGGGCTGTGGGGGTGGCTCCCACCGCCGGCCTCCCCGCCGGCCTCACGTGGAACTGCGGTAGCTGACTTCTAGTAACGGCCCCCGGCCCCACCAGCTTTAGGAGTGGCCAGCTTGGGGGGGGTGGAGATGTACTCTGCTCTCCAAGAGGCCAGGCAGAGGAAGGGGCATGTTTTCTAATGTTTACCCCAAGGAGGGCAGCATTTTTTTTTTCCTAACTAGCACCAAGACATCCTACATGTAAGCCGTGGCCCTGTTCACTGAGCACCTACTATATGTCTCACTCTGTGTGAAGAATTTGGTGCACGTGGTCACATTTACTTCTGACAACAACCGGAAAGGCAGATTCTCTTGGTTATCCCCGTTCTGTGCATTGGGGAAATGGAGGCACAGAGAGGCAGAGCAATCTGTCTAACATCACACAGCTGTTTGCATCAGATTTGGAATTTGAGCACAGGCTGCGCTCCCTCCTGGGATGCTTCTGTTTAGCCCTAGGTATTGGTCAGCCGTGGGCAAACTACGGCCTGTAGGCCGGATCCGGCCCGTTTGGAAAGAGCGGAGGGTTCTCTTGCTCTCCCCTCCGCTCCTTCACCAGCAGCCCAAGATGAGAGTGCCAGCATGGTCAGGTTGCTTTTGTTCCGGCACTCCGGTCCAGTTTAAGAACCCATTGTGGCCCTCGAGTCAAAAAGTTTGCCCACCCCTGGTATTGATGATGGTGATTTAAGTCATGGGTAGTTGGATGCATTTTTTGCAGTCTATGTTCTTAGGCATGACTCTGTCAGCCCCTCGAGCAGCGGTCGGCAAACCTCGGCTCGGGGACCACATGCGGCTCTTTGGCCCGTTGAGTGTTCTAACGCCACTTTTTCAAAATAGACTCGCCGGGGGGAGGGGGGGGGAATCGACTTCTGTGCATGGGCCGCGAAGTTTCATTCGCTCTGTACGTGTGAGCCCCGCATGTGGTATTTTGTGGAAGAGCCACACTCAAGGGGCCAAAGAGTGCATGTGGCTCGCGAGCCGTGGTTTGCCGACCACTGCCGTAGCGTGAAGAGAGAATAGTGGAGTCCTTAGAGAGGTTGACTTCGTTGTTGTAGGGCCAGGCGGGCTACCACGGGGCCTGCCCACAGGCAGGAAGAGGCTTCAATGTCCCCGGCGGAGCAGCAGGCCTGGACGGAAGGTCCACAGGCAGCACAAGGCCAGGGATCCCTCTTACAGACATCACCTTGCCACCGCCCCATTCCCCCGGGGCCCTGAGTGGTGGGTCTTCCTGCCGTGCAGGGTGTTTCTCATGGAACTCGCTCCAGGAAAGACAGCCAGCATGACCTGCCACGCCAATGGAACTGCCTCTCTACGAACATAGCAAGCTTCCGTCCAGAAGTTCTCAAGTATCAGAGTCCTAAAATCATACTCCAATCTGGAATTTGGCACGCTGGCTAACAAGTTCCCCAGGCCGCTGGGATAGAAGCAGTGCTTTCGACTGTCTTTGTGAAGATCTTCTTTCTATGGGAAGTAGGTCATCTTCCCAAGTTAAACGAAACAAGGAAAGCTGACACTGAAAGTTCCCTTGTCAGATAGAAGCCATCAACTCTGGCACTCAGCTGACCATCACTTCTTGTAGGACACTTTTAGTTTTGAAAAGGAACTGGGAAAAGTTTGCTCACGACCGCAGGTGAAGGTTCTTGGAGGGAGCCTGAGGCAACCTGTGATGGCATGGATTGCCCTGAAGATAATCAGAAAAAAAACAACATGGAACTTTGAATAGCCTGGACCATATTTTAGGAGGCCTGCTTCCCAAAGGCTCTGCAAAACTGAAGATCTCTGTGTATAAAAACGAAGGTTTGGAAAATGAGGGCAGATGAAGACTTGCGTTTCAGGGGGGCGGCCTGTGCCTCTGAGGTACCGGCATGGAGGGGGCTGAAGGCGGGAGGCTGAGACACTTCTTCTGATTTTACACCCGGCCTCCCTCCGCCTCACAAAAGGAACAGGCTTCCCCTGGGTTGTGATAGGAAAAGCAACACGAAGCCACGTGGCCCAGAAATTTCTCTCCAGCCTGCCTGACGCTTTATCCTTATATGGTTTTCCTTTGTCTCAGGAAGCACTGGGAACTGTATGACATGGCAATGCCTGGAGAACACCTTATCCCTTGTCACCCACCGTTCTGGAAGGGAGAGTTTGCACACCCTGGCAGCCAGCTAGGAGAATCGAGGTGGGTGAAGAGGCATCAGATGGACAATGGGATGGGAGGGGACTAATGAGGTCAGACAGGGCATCTAAAGGGGAGGGGATGGTCTCCCATGGCAGAGACCAGTTCTGCTCATGCCCTTCATCCTTATGATTAGAGTTGGACTTGTCCCTGTCCTCCCCACCAAGAACCATGAGCCATCCATTCTCCAACTTGTACCATTTCCGAGATTTAATACTCTAATTAGGAATCCAGATAGCTGGCCACACCATATATTCTGGCTTCTTCCTTTTTCAAAGGAATGGGGCAAATGTGTCACGTGTGCGTGCGTGCGTGCGTGCGTGCGTGTTGAGCTCTGTAACCATAGATTTCCTTCCTGTTATGCATTCCTTGGGCTTGTTCACGGGTCCAGCAGTTTGGACAATTCCAGGAACTGCACAGACAAGAGGCAGCAGGCTGGGAACACATCTCCTGTCCGGAGGCAGCTCTGAGGTAGAGCCGGAGCTGCAACCAACCGCCCTGTGAAAGGAGCTGCCCCCCTGTAAGAGGTCAAGGCCAGAACTGAGCCACCTCCCACCACTTGGCAGCTCCCTGCATTTCACACCAGTCAGCAGGGCCATGATAGGCAGAAGTAAGAAGGACCAGCTTCCCACCACGTTCCTCCTCGCTGTGAGCAGATGCTTGGAAGCAAAGATAGACAGTGAACTGAGCAAAGGACAGCCTCTTGGGGCCTCTGTCCCCTCTGGTGTGAAACAAAGCAGTTGGCCACAGACGCTCCTTTCTGGCCCTGAAGTTGTGTGACTATAATTCTGTAAGATGTTACCTCTGTTCATCTGGCACACACTTAGGTGTATGCATATGTGGAGACGCGTCATATAGGTGTTTAACTTACAGGAATTAAATTATGTAAGCTCTGTCTCTCTCACATACTTAAAAATAAAAATGCTGTAAAATCACATTTTTGCATACACATGCATGGTATATATTTATACAAACACAATACTGGGAAGGATAACAGGCCCCAAACCTGGTATAATTATACTTTTGTGAGATATTTAAATATTTTTCTAACTTGCCTTTGATTATACCTGACTTCAGAACCTAACCTCACAGAAAGTGCGATTCCACTGCAATTCTTATTGCGTTGCAAGGGGGGCAGAGGAGCATAAGGAAAAGGATGTGGGTTTGAAGATAGATCTGACGTGGGTGTAAATCCCGAATTTGCATTCCAGCTATGCCTTCTATTAATGGTGTAATACTGGACAGTTTTCTGACCTGTTATAACCTCTAACACCTATTACTATCCCTATGACAGGTCCATGTAGCCCACATACACTTTGGTAAATGCTTCCCAAATGCACAGTTTAAGAGGCCCTACGTCACGGTTGGCAGGCATCACTCTACCTTCCAGGAGCCCCTGGCTGGGCAGCGAGGCTCATGCACAGCAGTTGGGCATTAGCACAATGAAAATCTGTGTTTCTGGGTATCATTAGCATCAGAATCACCTAGGGTGCTTTATAAAGATGTATGTTCCTTGGCTGCCCCTCAAAGCTGCCAAATTAGACAAGGAGGTCCAAAGTATGCATTTAAAATAGAAATCACAAGCAGAAAATGGACGTTTTAGATGCACTGGGTAGGTATTAGGAGTTAAATTCAGGCTGGGAGTAGGTAAAGAGGCCTCAGATACTTCTTCCTCTCGTCTCCAAGATTCTAGAACTGGTTTAATGTGTGATTCAAGGAACAAAAAGACTTCCCCTTCCTCTTCACCCTGGAAGCTCTGGTGGGCAGGCTAATGGGGTGCCATCAGCCATAGTTTAGTGTGGGGTCCTTTAATCTGATTGTTTTCCTCTTACTGGCTTGCTGAGACCTCGGCCCTCATGGGATGGGCATCTGGATCTCTACAGGAACTATTTCTACCAAAGAGTGGTGTCACTTGGGAAAACTGGACTCTGTTGCATGACTCCTAATCACAAATGCTTCTACACAGAAGCACTCAGGGAAAGGGTGGTCTTGATGGAGACAAGCATGCAGCCTCAGGAATGGAGCTATGAAATGAACAAGATGCTCTTTCGTTATGAGAGAAGGTATGTTATAGGTTGATTCCATGCAAAGGAGTCCTTCTGCTATTACTAATAGGAGTAGTAAGGGTCTCCTTGAAAGCAGAACAGGCCCAAGTCTTTGCTCTAACTTTCTGGGAAGCAAACAAGTATCTCCAGGGACTAGATAAACCCAATCTCTAGTTTTACAAAGCAAGGATGTCTTCAAAGTCATGGCCCTCATAATCCCTAAAATGTAACCATATATGTCTGGCGTTAACCTGGGAGCTTATCTCAATATGTAACTCAAGAGGGGATAGATGTTCTATTGTTATTTCTCCCACTTCTCGGTAAAAACTGCAAAATTTTATCCTTACTGTGTAGTATCTTCAGGCTACCAACTGAATGTGCTCCGTTGTGCCTAGGCAATAATAATAAGTGAGTTGACTTTCCACATTGATGTGGAGACTTCTCTATTTTTTCAGCTAGACTTTTAATTCCCCAACAGAGGAAGTAAGGGCAGGTTGAACTTTAGCTGTCCCATTCCAAGAAGTAATTCAAGATCCTTACATTATGAAACTAGTAAATTCTAATCAATTTGCTAGCCTTAGAGGGAGCTCTCTGGAGCAGAGGAGGAAAGGAAAAAGAAGCTTTGAAGGTTGACGCACACTGAGCAAAGAGCATAGGGGGCCATGGGAATGGGGGCACGGAGACCCTTCCGATGTTGGCCACACCCCTACCTCCTCTTCTTCACTGATGTGCTGAACTTTTATGAGTTTCCTTCCCATTAAAGACCACTTTCACCTCTTCCTCAAACTCTATCTCCTTCCTTCCTTCCTTCCTTCCTTCCTTCCTTCCTTCCTTCCTTCCTTCCTTTCTTGAGAAACGGATGAAGCAATGGGGGAAGCCCATAATACTGAGGGACATGCTCCCAGGAATCGTTTAATATGGTGTTGAGGAAGCATACAGGGCAGGAGACTGTCACTTGCTGTGACTGTGCACCGTATTCCCCACCCTCATATTCCACTTCTTTCCCTCACTGTCAATGCCAGGCAGTATGTGGAACAAATTCAGGAAACGTCATGGTGATTCACAGGAGTTTAATTTTGGCCAAAGAGTATCTGCTTTGTAAAAGGCAGAGGGAAAGGGACAATAATAGAGGCTGAAGACTTTAGACCATTCTCTTGCCATTCACCTCTGCCCTTTCCAAAAGCTTGTAGAACAGAATTTCTAGTTGAAGCACATGGTTTTGAATGAGAAAAGGGAAGTTGACAAGTGTGGGAAACGGCAAAATGACTTTATAACCATATCACAATAACCTGATCAAATATACCAAATAACCTTCCCTTCCGAGTGTAACCGTCTGAGGACACTACTCAGCTCCTCCTCCCCTCTCTCTACACCACACGTGCCAACTATTGCTCTTCTTATTTCATGGGACACAGGATAACTGGACAGCTTCCCATATAAAGGAAAGACATTGTATTCTCTTTAGCTAACATCCCCTTTAAGGAGCAGAGAGAAAGAAGCATCAGTGTCTCATGTTTCCATAACTCTAACTGCATGTCTCTGTGACTTGTATCCGTTGGACACTTTGGGCATCTGCCAAGCGGAGCTCAAGTGACACTTTCTCACCATCATTGTGTACCAGTTGTCCCCCATCTGGACAGCTTTGTCCTGAGTTTCTCTCTGTTCCTAGGCTATCTTTGACATAGTGACCTATTTTACCTCTTTCTGCCCATAAAGGCTGTTCCTAAGGTATTGGGGAACGGGTGGGGTGATGGTGGTGGTGGTAGTGGTGGTGGTGGTGGTGATGGTGATGGAACACTGGGTATTCATACAATGCAAGCATCAGACATTTTCCACTTGTTCCAACTCCTTGAACAGACTTTGAAAGAAACTTAACAAAGCAGTTACTCCTGGGTTAACACCTGGTATGAGACTGCACTGCCTGAAGTATAACTTCACAAACTACTTCAAAGCCACTGAAGATACAGGCTTGGAACAGAAAGACCATTTCCCTCGAACACCTCTAGCATATTTCCTTCCAGTCAAGCAATAAGCCCAAGGAACCAGCAGAACTCCAGACTTGTCCTGAGCCAGCACAGAGCTGCCATTTTGTCATGGCTCCATTTGAGCCCTCTCATCAGCCAGCCTAATGTCACCTGTATCTAATAAACCATGTACAGGCTGGTTGCCTCTCAAAAGATGGATTTGCCATGATCCTCTGTACTACATGCAATTGAGCAGTAATTTATACACTGCCTAGAAACCAGTAGTACAAACATTGTTAAGTAAATGTTCAATTGAAACCAAATCCCCCCGTACTGCTCATAAAAGAGCTTGGATGCTCACTCTCAAGTGTCAATCATCTTGAATAATGCTGCTGTCAAATTTAGCTAATTTTTTTCCCAAAGTGTTATCTCCCATTAAGCCAAATAATGCCTTTGGTATGTTGTTCCTTTAAAATGTTGTACTGTATTTGAATAGAAAATAAATATGAAAGCAATATAAATCTATTTGGAGTGCTGGTTATATATCCAGGGTTAAGTGTTTATATTTCAGGTTACTATTTATAATAAAGAGTTTTCAAATAATTATAGCCTAAAGGAAACCACAGTGAAAATTTTAACCAGAAATTTACTCACCATAATGGATAATTATCAAAGAGTAAATAAATTGCATTTAGGAACAGGGAAGGAAGAAGAGTGACATTACTAAAAGTTGCCAACTTCACAGAGCAGAATCTCTTCCAGCTCCTCTTCTCCTCTGCATCCCTCTCAACTCCCCTTCCCACCTCAACTAAGAGCTCAATAACCTTCTGCACTTCTCCTCCATTTCTCTCTATCAAATGTTGCCTAATGGAAAAAATCTGAAATTCATTTCTATTTTGGAATAAATGAATGATAACTTAAGTGTAATAAGTTTTCTGATTCATTTATTTGAACATACTAAATAATGCTTTAGTCTAAAGAAAGTAGCTATAATGGAAATTTTAGCAGCCAGACAATGGGGAAAGATGATTTTGTCAGTGAGGGTGGAATGTCATTGGTGGAATGTCTTCCCAACTCACATGAGATCTTAATAGCATAGAGGTTTTGGAGTTATTAATGAAGATGTATCAATGAACATAGGCTAAAATGAAGTATTTGACAAGTATATTGTTTAAAAATAATAGCTGTGTTCCAGGAATTTAAGTGCTCTTACCAAATGGAGTCAATACAGCACAAAACTTTGCATTTCTAAAAATCAGCAAGAATGAACATTGAAAAACAACAAGAAAGCCCACTGCATGGGAGAATATATTTGTCAATGCTATTTCAGATAAGGGTTTAATCTCCAAAATTTACAGAGAACTTATACAACTTAACAAAAGGAAGATAAACAATTCAATCAAAAAATGGCCAAAGGACCTAAATAGACACTTTTTGAAAGAGACATATGAAGGCCGAGAGACATAAGGAAACATGCTCAAAGTCACATCAAAACAACAATGAGATACCATCTCACACCTGTCAGAATGGCTATCATCAACAAATCAACAAATGACAAGTGCTGGCGAGGATATGGAGAAAAAGGAAACCTTATGCACTGCTAGTGGGAATGCAGACTGGTGCAGCTATTGTGGGGGACAGTATAGAGTTTCCTCAAAAAACTAAAAATTGAACTCCCATTTGACCCACTAATTCTACTTCTAGGACTATATACCAAGAAACCAGAAACACCAATCAGAAAGGATATATACATCCCTATGATAATAGCAACATAGCCAAGATTTGGAAACAGCCTAAGTGCCCATCAGCAGATGAGTGGATTAAACAACTGTGGTACATCTACACAATGGAATACTATGCCACTATAAAAAAGAACTAACTTTTACCATTCGAAACAGTATGGATGGAACTGGAGAGCATTATACTAAGTGAAAGAAGCCAGTTGGGGAAAGATAAATATCACATGATTTCACTCATATGTGTGATAATGATCAATATAAACTGATGAACAAAAATAGATCCAGAGACAGATGGCTGGGGAGGTAGAGGGTTTAGAAATCAACCAAAGGACTTATATGCATGCATTGTATGCTTGCATATTAGCATAAACAATGGACACAGACACTGGAGCAGTGGAGGCTTGCCCTTGGGGGAGGGTGGAAATGGCTGAGGGGGTGGGATCAATGGTGGGGGGAAGGAGACATATGTAAAACTGTAGATGATAAAAAAAATTTTTTTTTAAATTTAAAAAAATGAACATTGAAATCACACACACACACACACACACACACACACACACACACACACACAGCTTACCACAGTCTTACATTAAAGAGGTGAAAGAAGAATGAGGCAGAGAAAGAGTCCTGAGGTTCTCAGAGGAGCTGGGAAGTAAAGGATCATGAACCTGAGGCCATTGCTTTTAGGTGCTCCAGACATTTGGGGAGAAAAAAACTTGGGAAGAATCTTATAAACTGGGCAACTACCATGTCACTGGTGATCTTTATTGAAGAGAAATGCAGAAACCATTGTTTTCATGATAAAGACCAAATATCTCAAGCCTCTGGATAAGCTGGCCTCTGCCTACCTCTTTCTCTACCACCTTTGACCCTCACTCCACCCCTTAGTGCTTCAGTCAAGGGTCTTTGCATTTTCCAAATCTCATGATAAAAACACTCTTACATTCCTCCAAATGTTCTAGCTAACTCTTGTAACCCTTCAGATCTCAGCTCAATGGTCATATTCTTTGAGAAAACTCCTCAGGTAAGACAAGGTTCCCTACTGTCACTATCCCTATACTTTCTCTTCAAAATCACCTTTTCTAGTTTATAATTATATGTTCATGTGACAATTGATTTATGCCTATCTCCCCTACTACTCTCTAACCACCATAAAGATGGGATCATATCTTACTGGTTTAATTTTGTGTTCCCAGTGTCAAGTACAGTGGCAAATAATGTGTGTTCAATACTTGTTAGTTGATTATGTGAATGAGTGAATCAATAATTCTTCTCATCATTTGCTGAAGACTAAATGTTTATGTGCCCCCAACATTCATATGTTGAAGCTGAATCCCGAATGTGATGGTATGTGGAGGTAAAGCCTTTGGGAGATAATCAGGTCATGAAGGTGGAACTTTCATCAATGGTATGAATGCCTTTAAAAAGGGGCTCTTTCTCCACCATGTGAGGATACAGCAAAAAAAGGCATCCATGTTTACGCTCCGAAAAGAGCCTTCATCAGACACCAAATTGGCTAGCATCCTGATCTTGAAATTCCCAGCCTCTAAAACTGTGAGAAATAAATGTGTGTTGTTTAAGCAATCAGTCTAGGGTATTCTGTTACAGCAGACGGAACTGGCTAAGAGATCAAGGCAACTCAGAACAATAAACAAACAGTGAACTTTAAGCAAGTGACTTAATTTCTCCAAACCTCCATGTCTTATCTCTAATATGGCATTAAAAATCGCATCTATTTCTAGGATAGTTTTGAGAATTAAATGGCATCATAGATGCTAATAAACTAGGATATATCTAGCACATAAAACACACTCAATGAACATTTCTTTTTATCACTGTTGTAACTTACCTCTTTGTACCAGTTTTCTATAAACTGATGATTTTGAAGGGTGCTTCAGCTTTAATCATACTATGGCTCCTTTCTAATCTTAAAAAATTATTTGTGCTCTGGATTTGTCAACCTAGCAACTTTAATAATAAATTAACATTTTCCAGTTAAAAAATTCTATAGGAAACAGAAATGACTCATCTACATTTAACAATATGCATAAATTTAGGGCATGACCATAATTATTTTATGAACTTGCTTTTAATATACCCAAAGTCTTCATTCTTCTCACAAGACTTCAGGAATGCAAAGAGGGGGTGGGTGATTTGGAACAATGAATGCATTTTCAACTGCAGTCCTGAAGAGGGGCACGTTTTTCCTTTTGATGATCTAACAACAGGGCCAATATATATGCCCTTACTTGAAAGGGAAAAAAAGCAAAAACCCAGAAAGAAAAGAAAAAAAAAGGTAAGATATTTATAGTACACAAGCATTCTCATTTTCCAACTCTATTGTACATCTTTCTGGATTTCAGCCTACATGAAAAAAAATAATATTCATTACCTAGTAATGATAAACTCTGGATGACCCCTTACTTCCAGTGAAATGATCATCTTCTGTGCTCTTATAATGTGTAATAGAGAGTTTTGTGCCCATTTTATGCGTGAGAAAGTTGAGGATCCACCAGGAAAGATAATTATTTAAAAATCATACAGCAGGCATGAACCAGTGCCAAATAAGCTCAGAATTTTAGGCCTCATGATCAGACACCCCATTTCCCTTTGCTTACCTGTCAAGTCCCGTAAGTATGAGCTATACTTCATGTTTGTTTCCCATAAATACATCCTTATTGGTAATGTCAATAAAGAAAATTTCATCACCCACTTGGAATGGCTCTGTCTTCATCCTGGCAGTGTCTTACCTTCCAGAAGAACAGAACAATGCGCCATAGTTTCCAAGTGCCTTTCATTTGTCACTGGGACCTTTGCTACTTGGACCATACTTCCTCCTTCCCAGACATTAGCAAATATCACGTCTTGGTACAAATAATTGTCTCTGTAATAGAGGTAATTGCAATGGTAAGCACCTTTTGCCCAAATTCCCATGTTTTTTTTTCAGCATTTTATTTTAGGATGACCTATACCACCTAAAAATAGTCCAATAATGCCTAAAGCTAGAGGGTCACAAGGTGTCAAGAAAAACAAACATTATTAAAATCAATGGCCAATGTTTGTATAAAGCACTATAGTTTACCAAGTTTCAATGTTACAAGTCTGATGACTTTCAGTAACCCAGTGAAGTAACTCAGGCAGGTAACTCATTACTTCCATTTGATAGATGAAATGACATTTATTCAATTCTTCTGATTTCAAATTCTATGTTAGAGTTACAATACCACAAGATTCCTTAAGTACTTCATTATTGTTTTTGCTATTATTCTCTTACCATTCAAAACCAAAAGGGCATTTGCCTGAACTTCCATCTATATAAACAATCAGAGAAAACAAAATTGGAATCAGCTAAAATTTGCTCAAACTGAGTTTACTTATTATTTTCCAGATATGCTTTGGACAAGTTATTTTAAACACAATTGTCCATCAGTAAAAGTCCACAGGAACAATGCACACTCCATAGGCTCCTAATGGAGAAAGTGAATTCAGAGCAGACCTTGTTATGGTGTCAAAATGAAACAATGCCTGGGCAAGTTCCATTACTGTTCCACAAACAAAACTAAGGAAATGGGAGAAGAAAGGAGAAAAGTAAAGTATATTTATGTCCTGCAGGGCTGGAGCTCTGGCAGGAAATTCCTAGTGAGAGTTCTTGCCGGTGTTGCGCTTGACCCTGGATGGTGGAGCCTTTGCAAGGCCATCTCCATCCAGGCATGCCATTGGCCCTTCATAGGCCTCAGAGGTTGAAGGGGCCTGGGCAATTTCCCTTCTTGCTCCTACAAGCCTGGAGGACTTCTAGTTTAACGCAGGAAGAAATGCCTCTCTCTTCTCACCCTTTATATTTATTCTACATGTATCACCCACTGATCCCTGCTTAGTCGGTCTTTCAGTGTTTGTTACCTGTTGATTGGGAATGGACAATTGGAAGAGACATTCTATATCCCTGACACGAAGCAGGTATTCTCAAACTTTATTGTGTAAGAATCACATGGAAGTCTCATTTAAAATGCACACGTGTAGGTCCTACCTCTGAAGATTCTGATATAGCAAGTTTGGGATGGGCCCAAGATCTGGATTTTAATCAAGCACTCCAGATGGTTTTGATGTAGCAAATCCAGGATCCCAGTTTGAGAAATGCCATAGCGAGTACTAAAAAACTGAGGAAAAGCATGTATGATAGTCTCATGAAGGAGTAACAATGATTGAATAGTGTTTTTCACATTTGCCTTACCATAAGAATCGCTGGCACACATTAAAAATGCTGATTCCCACATCTGCCCCAGACGTGGGAATCATAACCTCCAGGGAAGACATCTGGAAATCTAGATTATGAAATAAGTGCCCCAAATGCCTCTTCCCAGGAGACACTTTGGGGAATTCTACCACAGGCTGTGGTCACTTTCATTTCCACCACGCTCATTTTTATTGTTTGAAGCAGACACTTGTGGATCCCACATCCAAGCACGTACCTGAAGCTCCTATTGTCTTTGTAAAACTGTTCCTTCTTCGGAGTACCATTTCAAAGAAAATAAGACCCCTTAGTCATACGCCAAATGGTATTTCCAATAAGTAGCCTCTAGCTATGGATCCAAGTGAGTTTTAATATAATCTGGTGAGATTTCAAAATCATAATCAGTACTATGTGGGCATAGTATATGTAATATATATAATATCAGTCCCTACTATAATATTTTAAATGGTAATTTTTTAATTGTGTAAGCCTGATAGAGCTAGGGAATATTGATGAATTTTTTAAAATTCTCTTCTACTTTCTCAACCCCTTCAAGTAATAAGGCTTGAGATTGGTTAATATCTTTCAGGTAATGTCTGATAATTTTGCCCAGGTTTGGTTAATATATCTTTCCCTGTTTAATTTGTTGCATGCTCCATGCCCTGACATCTTATTCCTTCCCAAACCAGAAGTTTTTAAATGTGCAAGCCTATTGTGCCTGGGGAAAAATGTTGAACTTTTGCCTTTGTAATAAGATATGCTCCAATTACCAACTTTAGCAATTTAATATAGTTGAATAATAACTGAATGAGACACTTTGTCACTCAGTCATTATTCAAGCTCCTATGGTGGGGAGTGAGGACTTCATGGAGGTCAGCCTATTCTCGGGGGAGCTCAGCCACACAAATCAACACGGAGGGAATTTTCTTTAAAAACAATATTACAATTTTTTTTTTAAATCCAGAAGAAAGAAAAAAAAACACACACACACAAACAAGTCAAACTATAGATTTGGAAAATGCTATAAAAGCTCAACTTTATTTTTTTCAAAAAAATGGCATAGTTGGGTTTGGTGTTAAGATATTTTTATACATGGAAAGTATGTTGTAAGGATAAAGCAATCACCTGGGTAATTGAATCTAAGAAGTGCTTTGCAGGTGGACAAGATCCAGATAGATGATATCATTTTCACACGGACCTGAGTTTTGTGTAAATTCTCTCCACCCTACATTGCATGTTACTAGATTCTGAAAGCATTCCGGTATCCATTAGTAGCTTTAAGCACCTGTATCAGGCTTTGGCATGCATAAGACTTTTCTGCCGAGAACTGAAAGGCCACTTATTTCTACAGGAAGCTTGGGAAGCCAATATTTTTTGTTTGCTTATTTTAGTCTTAGGGTTTTTTTGGTTGTTGTTTGTTTTCAAATATACTACAAAGCTATTTTTTTGGTCCTCCGGTGTCCAGGACCAATAAAGAGACTATCACGTGATGACTTTCAATTTATGTACTTAGCGTGTGCAATGTGTCTAGAGTCTCATGAAAGTTAATCAAGGGAAAAAACCCAGGTGGCCTGGCAGTGCTAGGGACTGGGGTGTGGCTATTCGGGAAGGCTGCCTCCGCCTCTGGAAGGACACCTGGTGGGGAAGAGGCTGGGACACAGTGTCCAGTCAGGGATGGCTGCCTGAGAGTCAGGACAGGAGGTTCTCGGGAAGGACATGGCACTCTTCCAGGATGTCTGAGCCCTGGTTTCTACAACCCCACAATCCTCATTTTACTCAGTGTGTGGACATCACTACTAAAGAGGTCATAGGAGCTTCCTGACCTCATGTCTCTGCAGCAGGGAAGGAGCTTACCTGCTGTCCACATCAAGAATATTTCCCATCCCTGGGATGCTTAGTGGACTCGGGAAAGTTGAAGCAGTTTTGGATAGAGTTCTGAAAGGTATAGGAAGCCCTGAGAGCCACATACCCCCATTAACAGGAGACCAGAGACCTAGTGGAAGTAGCTCCTCATCATTCATCTCCTCTCCGTCCCCAACCCCACTGCACGCCAATACCTAGGGCCTTCTAAGCCATGAACCAGGTTGAAGGACTAACCACAAGCCAATAAATCCCCAGGTCTGGGACTGCTAAGTTAATTAAGGGACCGCAAAGGGTTTTTGCAATTGTTGCTAACCTCTGGCAGTGATACCTACTCATTGTTAGCAAAAATGTCAATCCCTTCTGGGGTATTGTAAGTAGAAGTGTGTTCAGTGCAGTGGGTTTATTTCCTTGATAGTAGACATAGCCCAGTGATATACTCCCTAAAAGTGGTAATAGGTACCACTTCCAAATGGATACAGATCTAAGGTGAAAAACACTTTTCCAAAAGTACTAATTTTCTCACCTTGAGACTCATGTAAGATGCCCCATGTCTTGAACCTTTTTTCATGTTGTGAATGGATAGAGAAAATCCTTGTCTTTGCCTCAGATTGCAGCCCAGGAGACAGCCTTGTTACCTAGAAAGACTCAATGGCCCTGGTCCAAATATTCAGCTTTTGTTTCAATGGCAGCAGAATCCTCCTTTCACTGTCATGGCCCACCAGGAACTTTTTCTCAGAGAAAGAGTCAGACTGCTCCAGAGTAGAGCTGACAAGAGAAATTCTAAGCCAGCCATGGGCAAATTATGGCCCGCGGGCCGGATCCAGTCCATTCGGCCGGATCCGGCCCGAAAGAGCAGAGGGTTCTCTTGCTCTCCCCTCCGCTCCTTCACCAGCAGCCCAAGATGAGAGTGCCAGCATGGTCTGGTTGCTTTTGTTCCGGCCTCCGGTCCAGTTTAAGAACCCATTGTGACCCTCAAGTCAAAAAGTTTGCCCACCCCTATAAGCCATGCTTTGGTAAGTGGAAGCCTCTAACATTATCACATGCACCTGGGGAAGCATCTGGCATGATCATGGTTATTATCTTCAGCTGTGTCCAAGCTCTACCCTTGCCTGACTCCTCAACTTCCTTCATTCTGAGCCTGATCTGATGACCACACCCCACCTCTACAATCAGCAACAGCCCAAGTTCCCCCTTTCACCCACCCCATGTTGCCATCTCTAGGGCCACTCAGCCTTTCTTTCTGATTTGTACGTACCCGGTGAAGCCTTGGTCTAATCTGCAGTGGCTCGTTATCCAGGCTAAGCACATGTCTATTAGCCTAAGCCAGGCCCATGCCCATCAGGAAGGCCTAAACTCATCGTAGGCCCTTGCTCTGGCTCAGAGCCCCTGGCATCTGTTGCACAATTGGGCACCACAGGGAGCACATGACTGCCATCCACAAAGACAAAGATGGAAAATATGAGCCATCCATTTGGCAACAATGTTGGCATCTTCCTCCATTCATTCTGCCAAGCGCTGACCGAAAGATCTTGGCCTGTTTATTGCCCAATGCAGTCAGTCCAGACTCAGGGTGACTCAGGTCGTGGTGGGTACAGCCAGCTATAATAAGATTTACATATTCACGAAAGGGACAGAGGATGGGATCCAGACTCCATATCAGCTTATGCCCAAGCTAGAGGGAAATCTAGAAAACCTTCATGAAATTAAACAGAAAACTTGTCATTATTATTATTATTATTATTATTTAGAAATGACAAAAAGTACATATTCTCCTTTTTTAAAAATTTTGATTTAGTTTTCACCAAAAAAAAATCTTAATGATTTTTCTGTCTATATAAAGGACGTGCGATCTTTTTCCAGGAATAAGGGAAGCTGGAAAATAGGTAAATAAAATTAAGTAAATGGAATAGGGTATATGTTTATAATGCTGAGAAGAGCTAAGTCAATACTGCCCACAGACTACTAACCCTAAGTCTCACATGATTTTGAAAGCACCATAAAAGAAGCCAGGAGGAAAATTCAGCACTTGCATATATACTTATGCCATTTATCCTCTTCCCCAAATCTTTCAAATTAAGTGTTGTTTACAAATAAAGAAAGTGAGGCAGCTTCAAAGAAGCTAAAGATTGCTCAAGGTTGCAAAACTAACAAAGTGGCTGAATTGGGAGCTGAACCGAGTCCACCAGTCACCAAAGCTCAAAGCTGCCTCTCATTAAAAATTGTCGTTAACTTAGACAACTGTCTTCTCCCTAAAGCATATGCCAAAAGAAGTTTATCAACATTCCAAGACGATGTCATCAGGAAAAGCCTGGTCAGGTTACCACGGAAGGATGCCTTCAGCCCATTTCCCAAAACTGGCGCTGGGAGGTGAGTTTGGTAATTGGTTCACTTTTAATACATGGTTTATTTTAAGCTGGCTGGCCTGATGATGCAACAAGCAGGGCAATGGTCTGTGCTTGAAGACGGATTTCTAATCTTCGGGGAAGAGTGCTTTCTACTTTACTAAGCTCTGACTGTCCAAGGAAATTCCTAAGGACGTTTAGTCACGACCTGCGGAGCTGCCAACCCTGTAAATACACACGTGCCCATATGCACTCCTACGTCCAGAAATGGAAACTGTTGTACGGCACTGAGTGCTGCTTTCCCAGGGAGCAGTCCTTGACAACCAGCAGGAAGGAGGCCGTAGGCGAGGGAACTCTTCCGTTTCCAATGTAGGTCCAGTGGTTGGGGGCCTGCAAATGAATGGACAATAGATAAGCTAACAGGAGAAGAGACAAGGTTTATTTATACCTACAGAGATGGGTAACGCACTCAATTTCCAGGAATAACAAGGTTGGTGTACCCTACTTGGCAAAAGGGGGAAGGAGTTAGGACTTCAATAGGAAGGCTTTGGAGATTTTGGACAATACTGGGAAGTCAGTCTCGATGGCAGCTGAAAGCCACGGCAGCGGAAAACTCCCATTGCAGGTGGGGTTAATGGAAGCTGGGGGCTCTGCTTGAGTCAGATGAGGAGAGTTGAGATAAGTTTTTTTTTTTTTCTGTACCTTCCTTAGCTCAAATGTTTTCACTTTAAAATCAACTCTGAGAGTCTGAGTGGCGCCCTTCCTGCATTTCCCCCATCCGAAACTTCCCTAGAAGTTTTACCCCCAAAAAAGAAAAAGGGCAAGGAAGAGGAAGAGGAGGAAAGCCTGGCGGTATGGCTCAGAGGTGGAGCAGGTGGAGCTCAGCATTGAGATGAGCATCGAGCCAGGAACCAAGAGGCCGCCCCTCAGTTAGCAATTAGGGCGCATACCCCGGGTTAGGGGCTCGACTCCCCATGGGGGGGGGCATGCAGGAGACAAACAATCCATGATATCTCTCTCTCATCAATGTTTCTGTCTCTCTAACCTCCTCCCTTCCTCTCTCTCTAAAAAAATCAATAATAACATATTTTATTATGTTAGAAAAGGAGGAGGAGAAGTAGCAGCAGCCACATTGGTTGCTAGGCAGAGAGATTCAGGTCGGAAGTTTTAAGGAAAGAGATATGCAAAGGAAGAGGAAAACTAAAGATTGAAGCAGATTATAAACCTCGTTTCTGTATCCAGAAAGCAGCCAGTCAAGAAGACTTCTATGCATTTGAAGCATCTTCAGTGAGGTCGGCAGTGGTCATCTCCCAGCCACGGTTATTTTCTGGGGCGGAGCATGGGAGACACAGGTGGTATGGTGAACATTCTGAGCGCCTGACCACATTGCTTTGGTCATAAATCCTTTGTAGTGACAGCAAGCAGTTCAGCTCCAGCTTACGGCACTTCAGGAAAAAAGCAATTGTACCTTTCAGGGATGCCAAGTCAGGAAAGTGGGAGAAAAATTGGAAACATTAATTATCAACAAAGTGTGTAAGAAAGCAGGGTACGATTTACAAAGAGGTGCAAAACAGCTCAAAGAAAATAAACAAGACTCACATCCGATAGCACACCAGGGTGGGTTATTATTTTCCATTGAAACACTATTTCTCTCTATACTCACTCCCATTTTTGATTAAAGACAATCAAAGTAAGATTATTCTTATTCACAAAATAAGTCTAGTGTCATTAAGTTTCACCTGATCATTTATTTTTTTTAAATTTGAGTTTTTACAGAGAGGAAGGGAGAGGGATAGAAAGCTAGAAACATGGATGATAGAGAAACATTAATCAGCTGCCTCCTGCACACCCCCTACTGGGGATGTGCCCACAACCAAGGTACATGCCCTTGACCGGAATCAAACCTGGGACCTTTCAGTCCTCAGGCCGATGCTCTACCCACTGAGCCAAACCGGTTTCGGCAACCTGATCATTTATATAAGTGCAGTAAGAATGGTAACTGATGACACAGGCCTTTTCAAGTTTGCTTTGCTGGAACTTTTAAAATGAACTCAGATTGGGCTTCTGAATCCTCTCAATGCTTATAAGCCAAGTCAAGAACTTACTGGACTTCATCTGCAGTATCTATATATTTGGGTGATTGGCTCTTTTCTTGAGGTCCTCAAAATATTCTGGGCCTGCCAGATAGTGGCCTTCCAGATAGTGGCCTTCCTTGCCACCTATATGGCTGGGAAACCTTTGTATCAATTTCTCCCCCCCCCCCCCCCCGCCAAGAAGGGTTTGTACTAGCACACAATGGTTCCACAAGGTCAGTCTTAATTCCTTAGAACTGTCTGGTCATATCTAATTCTATGCATATCATTCTCAAATATGACATTCCAATCAAAGCCTTCATGATATAATCAAGTTTCTCAATTATATCCTCTTATAAACAAAACAGATTCCTCCTGAACTTATGCAAACAACTATAGTGCAATGAAAATAAGAATACCGAGTAAGAGTTTCTGAATTCCAACTGGTGTCTGGTGGCAAGGGACTTGCAGATGAACTGACAAGAGGCAGATTAACAGGAGAAAAGACAAGGATTATTTATGGGTGCAGGTGAAAGTATTCAGTGATGGGGAACTCATTCCATAGACAGAGATTTAAAAAGTATTCAAGTGCCAAATTTAACAGAGGTGGAGAAGGTGGTGGTAGTGATGTTGATGGTGGTCAGGGACTCAATGGGAAGGTATGGGAGGTTCTGTTGGGCTTTTTGATGCTAGCAGAAATGGGCAACCTGTCTCCCTGGGCAGTTGAATTTGCAGGAAACTCCCCGGAAGAGGGACTGAAGGCAGGTGTATTTTTTGAAGGCGCTCCTTGTAGTCAATAAGGGCAATTTTGATAAGGTCTCTCTTTGTCTGCTTTAGCTAACATGTTTTGTCTTTGAAATTATCTTTATACCAATCTGGGGTCTGAGTGGATCCCCATAAGACTCAAAACACCTATCATCACAAGAATTTATAAAAAAAAAAAAAGGGAACCCTCCTAGGCCCTTCCTGAGGCAAGCTTTTACTTTTAGACTTTATTTTTTTAAATCCTCACCCAAGGATATTTTCAAAATTTTTTTGAGAGAGAGAGAAAAAAAATGTTCAATGTGGGAGAGAAACATCTATTGCCTCCCATACACATCCTGAACGGGGATCTAACCGGCAACCCAGGTATGTGCTCTGATGGGGAATGGAACTGCAGCCTTTTTGGTGTACAGGACAGCGTTCATCCAGCTGAGCCATCTGGCCAGGCCCTGAGTCAAGTTTTGAGTCAATATTTCTGTGATAGGCTTCAGAGCTGTGGGAAAGTTCAATGAAGCTCCTGGTGACAGACTTAGCTGCCTCATAGGAAGGCACTGTGGGTTATCGATGCAGTCTCTGCACAGGCTGAGGTCATCCTGGGCCTCCTTCCAGCAACACGAGCCCTGGCTTCTGTGCCCACAGTGAAGGCTGGTATTTAACTTCATTAAGTCCTCAAGATTTGGAGCCCATTACTCACCTTCAGAAAATCATTGCACAATATTTCAAGACTTAAGTAATGTGTGTGTGTGTGTGTGTGTGTGTGTGTGTGTGTGTGTGTGTGTGCTTTTGCCTTTTACCTAACACAAGCAGGAAAGTAGACTTTATATTTTCTGGCCACAAATTGATCTTATAACCCCAACCACTGATTTCTAAGGAAATGTTATTCATGGACATAATCTAGAAGAAAAGGTGTAACTCAAAGTGCTAATTTCAAAAGGCAGTGTTCCAAATTCTCTATCACTTTGGATTAATGCTGTGAATTACTGCTATTTGGCTGCAAGGAGAGCATGCTTCCTGTTCATTAAAGCCATCTTCTCAACCTCAGGAACTTTGATGTTATTAAGATAATTAAAGACACCTCCTAAAAAAAAAGTGGTCTTAAGTTCATCAATTCAAACTGTTCATACAGAATACAAAGTGTCAAAACTAAACTAAAGCACCAGGTGAGATTTTCTTAGAAGATGGAAACCACCCCCCCCCAAAAAAAAGAAAGAAAGGCAGGTGTATGACTGCAGTATAGACTTTCAGGATGAAATTCAATGGAAATCAATGGCAATGGAGAATGTAGTTGGAATGATTCAAAGTTTGGAAAACTTGTTTATGTAACTAATTTAGATAATGCTAATTAGTAATTCAAACGCTGGCTTCCCAAAGTATTATCAAAAGAACCTACTGGTACTGAATAATGTTCTATTGGGGGAGGGAAACTGTCCTATACATCGCAGGATGTCTAGCAGCAATCTTGACCTTGACCCTCTAGATGCCAGTAGCACCCCCAGTCATGACAATCACAAATGTCTCAAGACATTACCCAATGTCCCCTGTGAGGCAAAACTGGCCCCAGATGAGAACCAATGCTTTACAGGTGACAGAAATCATTCTCAGCAGTCTTAGTAGAAGCTCAGAGTAGGGAGGGCAAGATTGAGAATATTTTTGAAATTTTGAAGTCTGTACTTTTTAAAACGTGTCTCTTTCAGTGGTGGGGCAGGGGAGTTCTGGTTAGGGTTGAGTGAAGATCATAATATAATCTAGGATTAATGGACACGGCAAGGTGAAGAGTTTGAGAAAAGGAGTTTGAAAATGCTCATATTGATGTAAAATTGTCCTTTCATGCTTTCTACAGATGAGTTTGGGGAAGTTATTGGAATACAATAATGTAATTTGTAACTGTTATCTTCCTGGGCAATAGCTTTTTGGAATAGTCAAGTTATGCTGATGGCACCAGCTTGGAATAGTAAAGTCATGTTAGTGTAGGCTATGTGGAAATGCATGATTTTGGTTCTTAGTGGATTTCTTAAATTCCTTGTTTTCCACCCTTTAGATTGCTACCTGCCTTTTTCTCACTATTACCACATTCAGAAAAGCTAATACATACAAGACCGAAGGGGCAGAGGTGACTGATGAGCATGGACTCTGGAATCACCATCAGGAATTTCTCCTTGTTTTACCACACTACTGGCTGTGTGACCGGGGCAAGCAACGCACACTCACCAAACCTCATCTTCCTCAATATATTGAAGTTAATAATAATATTTCTCCATCAGGCTATGGTAGAATTTGAATAAAATAGTACTTGTTAAATGCTCTGAACATAATAAGCAAGTGGTAGGTGTGAAGCAACTATGCAAAACTATAGGGAAAATGCCATAGACAGAGTGCACCTATGCTTAGGCTAACATGCTTTTGGGGACCTTCCTCATTCTCTTTCCCATAAGCTCTAAAAAAAGACTGGTTTTAAAAAGAAGCTGAAATGCTTTCTCTGCCCTAGAAATATCATGGGGTGAGAGTATCTAACTGTCCTAAGTTCCTCTACCCATATTCCACTGAGCACGGCTTTTGATCGCCACTAAAATTTGTGGGGTGACTTAGGCTATAGTTTAGTAAGATTACTTCTGTGAAAGTTGGTGAACAATAAGACAACCATGGTACTAGCTTGGGATAGATTAAAAGTTAGGTTTCTGTAGCTCATCCACTGGAATGTTCATCTAATTTATTTTCCATGGGACATTTTAAAGACAATACATTGCTTTAATAGCCATGCCCCTAAATCCATTACACTGCGGAATTCTACTCTTTACTTTCTCCTAATTCTGTAAACAGGTCCTATTTACAAGTGGGAGACCCACTTGCATTGTGCTAAGTGCTGATCTAGGCACTTTATATACATTTCTCATTTAATCCTCACTCTATAAGGTAAACACTGTTATGAAAAATCTAATATTGATAGAATTGAATTAACTTGCTGATGAGATGTGGCTGATACATGAGTGGAGGCAGGATTTGTCTATCAGGCTCCAACGTTGATGATTTTTCTACTATAGCATGATACCACTAAATATCTCCCAAAACAATAAACAGAAAAACCCAAAGAGAACACATCAAACATATCTTCATCATGGTTTTACAGAACTTGGGTCTAGGTATAGTATTAGACCACATGAACTATTTTCTGGAATACTGACAAGAATAGACGGTTTTGAAAAGTGATCTAATCTGATCATAGGATGACTGAAATAATTGAACACCAACCCCAGGGAACCACAAGCAAATGTACCAGCCCAGACATTTGCCTCATTTTAACACATAAATGAAGTAGACTCAATCAACCCACTGATTGACTCTTACCTGCTACTGATGGAATTGGGAGGGAGGAAAAATCTTACACAACTTCCTGGCCCACAATCATTTTGAGGGCTCTATACATTTGGCAAAGAAGTGTTTAGGCTACAAATTTTATCAATAAGTGTAATGAATGGGCTAAGAGAATTTTACTGGATAACATTGTGAATGGTGGGTGACAATGGAATTAAATTCCTTCAAGGAAAGTGTTTTAAAGAGTAAGTTTTCTGGGTCAGTGCTATTTCTCTCCCTGACGATGATGATGAAATTGTTTTCAGGGAAGATGATTCAGTAAATGGACAACTAACTACAATTTGATTTTTAGATCTCTTAAGTTTTGTGTTTTAACATGAATCATAGTTCTTTTTTCTACCAAAGTTCTGCCCAACAGAGAAATCACCCAACTTCTCTAGTCCTCAAATTTTCTCCTCAACAAAGAAAGAGGAATTGAATATGTGCTCCACAAGGTCCCTTCTTGCTCCAGTCAAATTGATTCAAAAAGATGTTATTAACTGACTAGTGCCCTCTACAGGCAACTTTCTCCGCAGTGTGAGAATTTATAAAGGGGATGTGAGCAAAATTATCTTCATATATTTAATGTTTTGACTTTGTGTCCAGTATAATATTTTGATATTCAACAAGCCATGGTTGTGGAGCAATTACATTTTTAGTTTTTGTCTAGACTTCATTTTACAGGTAAGAAATATGAGGTCTACCGTGGCTGTGGCTGTGGACTTTCCAGACTCTTGAAGTAAGGCTTTGAATACAAGTCTCGTGACATTCAGTTCAACAGTGTCCAATAGTGACCTTTCCAGTCTTCCACAGTTGTCTTCAAACACCTTTCCCTCCCCTTGTCAGACAGCAATGGAACTCAGCATTTTCTCAGTTTTCTATGTACTTTCTACCCTGAAGAGTTGATGAACTGTGGATTTTTCCATTAGAGCAGGAAATGGCTGCTTCAATGTTGCCTGGTAATTATGTGAGCACCTTGATGTAAGGTTGCTTTTTTGCAACCTCTCCTGCTGGGGAGGACGTTTTCTGACATTGCCAGCAGGTAATGTATGCATGCTCAATATCTGATTGATTCACTTTCACTTCAAGGACTGCTAAAAAATTTTAATCCTTCATGCTGAGACCTCCTCAGAAGTTGGGACACTATTCACTTCTAAGGGGAAAGATACAGAAAAATGTCCTGGACTGCTTTTGGTAAAATCTGAGTTTGTTTAAGTCTACTTTAATTTTTTCAATTCATTTATGTTTTAATTTTTAATATTATAAAAGTATCTGTGCCTTATAGAAGTTAAAATTTAGGCAAGAAAAAATAAGAAAATGATAGCACCATATTCCTACCACTCATAGATTACCACCATTAACACACCTGTATATATATCATGAAACTTTTTTCTAGGCATATATACATACTACTAAATATACATACACATATTTTTACCAAAATTAGATTACATACTGCTTTTAACTTGCTTTCTTTAGGTAATGGTCTCTATCTTTTCTTGGCAATAAATTTTCATCTCATCTAAAATCCAGTCTGTATGGAAATGTCCTCTGCTGGTCCCCAAAATGTCCTTTACAGTTGATTTATCCAAACCAAACTCAAACCTAGGACCCTGGATGGCATGTAGTTATTATGTCCCTTAAAAGTCTTTATTCTAGCATAATTTTCTTCCTCTGTCTCTCAATTTCTCTCTCTTCATGAAACTCGTTGAAGAGACCAGAGCAGGTTGAGATTTTGTTTGTGTTCTTTTTTTCCCTTTTTTCTTCTTTTAAATGATTTTATTCTTGCTCTGGCTGGTTTGACTCAGTGAATGTAGCGTCGGCCTGCTACAAGAGTCCCAGGTTCGATTCTGGTTGAGGGCATGTACCTTGGTTGCAGGCACATCCCCAGTAGGGGGTGTGCAGGAGGCAGCTGATTGATTTTTCTCTCTCATCGATGTTTCTAAATCTCTCTCCCTCTCCCTTCCTCTCTGTAAAACAAAACAAAACATATATATATATATATATATATATATATATATATATATATATATATAAAGATTCTATTCTTTTCATAAACCAGATTTTTAGGAAATTGCCCAACTTTCTGCTTTATCTTCACCTGCAAGAAGTACTGCCTTAATAATGTAACAGATGGTCAACGGCTTAAATGTAAAGTTTTTAGTCTAAAATGGAATTTGTAAACCTGATTAAACATCTCTATTTTTCTTTAATTTCTCCCTCATATCCCCCTACAGTCCCCAGAACAAAGGAAAAACAGCCAGAATGATGTCAAGCCCTGTGATAAGCTATAATGGCATAATCCCTATTCTCTCAGACCAAAGAGTCTAGTGCGGGAGCTAGATCTTAATTTAATTATTAACATTAGATGCTTACTTGGATGATGACAAATACAAATGCTGAGAAGGCAAAATATAAAATTGAAGGTTTCAGGACATGAGAGATGGATCAGGGAAGAAAGGGGCATGGCTTAGTATACT
Organism: Vespertilio murinus; assembly: GCA_963924515.1. Classification (NCBI taxonomy): domain Eukaryota; kingdom Metazoa; phylum Chordata; class Mammalia; order Chiroptera; family Vespertilionidae; genus Vespertilio; species Vespertilio murinus. The sequence continues at coordinate 33,789,848 of OZ004705.1, forward strand.
AGGAAACCTTTTTTTTCTTTCTTTCTGAGGAATGACATTTAAATTATAATTAGTTAAGGGGGAAGGATCAAAAGAAATCTGTTCCAAGCACTGGAAACAGCATTTGCAAAGGTGATTATATTTAGGTGCCTGGCGTTGCTGGGATGAAGAGAATAAGAGGGAAAATGGAGTAAGATAAAGCTGGAAAGCTAGACAGGGGCCAGCTCATTAAGAGACCACAGGCCATATGAGTAATTTTTGGACTTAATTATGTGGGCTAGAGGAGAAAATAAATAACTCTAAGTGGAGGTCATTGGATATTGTGTAGAGAGTATACTGAAAGAACAAGAATGGGCACAAGGGACCAGTTAGAAGGCCACTGTGATTGTCCTGCTGAGAGATGATGATCCTAGAGTGATGGTTCCAATGGACTGAAGTAGAGTCATTTTAGATACATTTAGCTCATTAAGAAGTGGTTTTAAAAAGACTTGGGACTGATTGGATTAGGAGGGTTGAGGGAAGGGGAGACACTAAAAATAATAGGATTTTTTTCTATACAAGTGATAGTAACCCAATTCAAATTTGCATAAACCTAAAGGATAAATAATTGATTCAAGTGCAGTAAAAGTCATGGGCATGGATCAGATGCTTCAGACATGGCTGGATGCAGGAGTTTGTTTATTTATTTTTAAAATATTTTTATTGATTTCAGAGAGAGACAGAAGGGATAGAAACATCAGTAATGAGAGAGAATCATTGATTGGCTGCCTCCTGCAGGCCCCATAATGGGGATCAAGCTCACAACCCAGATATGTGTCCTAATCAGGAATGGAACCATGACATCCTGGTTCATAGGGATGCTCAACTACTGAGCAACACTAGCAGGGCTGGATCTGGGAAGTGATGATGTCTTTATGAGTAAATTCTTTATCTCTGGAAATCTCTTTCCTCATAGTGGTAGGATAGCAGCTAGAAGCTCCAACTTCACATCCTTGCAGGCTAGCAATTTCAGCAGAAGAGAACTTCTCAATATTGTCAGAAAATACCCTAGAATTGAGCCGCATTAGTTAATTCTGGGTAACTGTTCACCCCTGGAGCTAAAGAGAAGAATCTGTCCCACCTGGAGCAAACAGACTCAGGATGAGAAAGAAATGCGAGAAGCTATTACCTGTATATTGGTGAATGGACACTAGGCAAACAGGAATGATAGTACTGATTACAGGTAACAACTAGGATTTTTATGGGGCACAACTGAGTGGATGGTGGGTTAATTTGCTGGAGGAAGAATTGAGTGTTGAGGGGAAAGATCACAAGTTCAAGTTTGACATGTTCTTTTGAGACCTATTTAGCTTATACACACAAATGTCAAGTAGGCAGATGGATACATGGGTCTGAAGCTCAGTAGAAAGTACATGGCTGCAGTTCAAGTTTTGGGAGTTATCCATTTACAGGAGATGGATGAGATCATCTGAGATATGTGTCAAATGAAAAAAAAATATTAGCTGAGTAGAAGAAGAGGAGGATGCTGCAGAGCAGAGTGCAAAAGAAAGTCTGGTGAGCCAGCTCAAAGGACACCTAGTGAGAACAGTGTCATAAAAGTCCAGACTGTTTCCTGAAGGTTAAAATGGAATATGTGTCATACCTCTGAGAGATCAGATCAGATGAAGAAGTATCCATTGAAAATAGCAGCATGGAGATTATTAGTGAGCTTAGTCAGTAGTAAAGCTTTAGAGAGATGGAGAAGGAAGCCAGGTTTGGTAGGAGGTTACAGAGTGAATAACAATGAAAAAAAGATAGCAGTGATGAGAAATTTGCAATGGATGTGTAGAAACTAACAAAATAATGGCTAGAGTGGGAGATAGGAGTCTACGAAAGAATTTTGTTATTTTGTTTTGACTTATTTTTGGATAGAAAGACTTGAACTTATTGAGGAACACAGTTGGAAATACACAAGCTAAAAGACAGACAATAGGATCCAGAGCACAGTAGATAGAGACCTTAGGATAGAGAAGGAACACCTCCTTCACTATAATTGAAGGGAAATGAACACTGGTGCAGGATCATGTTTAGATCCCATGGCCTTAAATTCAAGTTGTTCCCAGCTGATGACTTCTGCTGTCTCTGTGGTAGAAAGTCATGTCCTTAAGTGAAGAAGGATCTGAGTTTTGAAAAGAGTTGAAAACAAAGTAGACATAGGGTGGATCTCTCAGAGCAGTGCCTGTGGCCCAGCAGAGGCTGAACTTCCTTAATCTGAGATCAATTGTCGATTTCCTCCAGCAGCTCCCAGCAGCCTGAGTGCTGATGTGAGAAGATGGACTGTTGGCCAGTCAATGTGACAGAAGAGCACAGTCAAAAGGAGTTAATGGTACAGGAACATTAAACATGGGGTCTAAAAATCACTTGCAAAATGGGAGCCTTATTATGCCCAGGTTAGTGAGATGAGAATAGGGACTGAGTGGAGGAGGTCTACTGGATTCGAATCACCACAGGATGTTTTCTCATGGGGTTTTACTGAGTGAACAAGAAAATGACCCATGGAGTCCATGGTAAGCAAGAGGAGGGGACTGAAAAACGGGTTGACAATAGGAGGTCCTGACCTTGAGGAATAATAAAAGGCTGACCATCAGCCACACAGAGTCAACCTTCTGAGAGAGAGGAAGCCTTGGGCCATGAAATACTGGCCAACGTGTTGGGAGGCCCTAGCTCCACTATGTATTAGCCATGTGACCTTGTCTCTGCTTTAGATTCCTCATTTTAAAATTAAGAGTAATGGTATCTTTCCTGCTCACCTCACTGAGTTGTTGCCATCAATCATTTGAAGTGCTATAACAGTGTGAGCTGTATTAGAAAACAGACCCAAAGGTCTCTTGTTTCCATTGTGGTAGAGAGGAGATGTGTGAAAAGGGAGGTGGTTACCCCAGACCTCACCACGGAATAGTGCTGGCCTCACACTTGCTGTGCTTGGGTTAGGGAAGGAAAAACAAACTGAATACTCTGCCTTGAGCTGTTGCTACTCAACAACAAGCTGTTCTTCAGTAGTTCCGTGGTTCTATTTTAATTTTTTTAATTGTTTGTTTGTATTCCATAACAATCCAACCTTCCTGGATCTTCACACACATTAAAACATTAGATCAGGCAGGGCACACAGCCTGAGGACTGACGCCTCTGAGTGATACTGCAAAGGAAGGTACCATCTCTCCCTAATGCAGGAATTGTGTTTTCAACCCTTCATTCCTATTCTCTCTTCATTCTCCTTTTCCTAGTAATCTCCTACTCTTGGAAAACAAAACAAAACAAAACAAAACAAAACAAAACAAAACCCTTTTCTTCCTGTGGTTGTCTCTGTTGTAGTAAATGATACCACTACTCACCCAGTTGTTCAAGTCAAAATTGGGAGTTATTATTTGTCCCTGACTTTCCCTTATGTTCAATCCACTGGCAGGTCTGGTTGACTCTACTTCCAAGAAAAATGGACTTTTCATGATCTTTATCACCATCACCACAGTCCAGAAACCATCGTCTCTTATAAGGACCACTACAATAACCTCTTAGCTTGTTTCCTTGCTCCCTAGTTTGGCTTCCTGTATTTTATTGTCCCCACAACCCACTCTCTAGTCATCTAGAGAATCTAGTCATCAGCCCCCCTGCCCACCCACTTCACTCACACTATACTAGCCCTTCTGTGAGACCTTGAACTTGCCAAGCTTGTTTTAGCCTCAAGTTCTTTGTCACAGCTGTTCTCTTGCCTAGGAATGCTGTTCTTCCTGATCCTCACATGGCTGGTTCTTTCTTGCTATTAAAATCTCATATTGCCACCTCCTCAGAGAGTCCTTCTCTGGCCACCCAGCTGAAAGTAGGATGAATGATTTCATCTGCCTCACAGAAATATATACATTCTCTTCCCTATTCTTTCTTGTCCACCCCTCTTTTTCTTTTTCACTCTTAAAAAATTTCTCTTGAACACGTCTCTCAGTTAGCCTGTGGTTTATATTAAATATCGCCTAGAATTCCCTAAGTACCACCTGTGTGGCTAAATTAGTGGAGCAAGTATTGCCTTGAAGGTCAAATATATTCTTCCCTTCTGTTCTCCTTCCCCCCCTTCTTTCCCTTCTTGCTTCTTTCTCTCCCTTCCTCCACATAATTAACTCATAGGCTCCCATGATAGGTCAGAGTCATGTTTTCTTCATACAGAGGTATGAAGATAGGAGTTCTTGATTTGAACTTTAAAGACGTAAGTGACATTCTATTTTCCTTCTATTTATTTGTTTCTGAGCCTCAGTTTTCTTGAAGTGGCAATAAAATTACTATTTCACAGATTGTTGGTGAATGAGACAGTGAATGTTTCAATGATCTATTACCACAATAATGCTGTGTCACAAACCACCTCAAAGCTCATTGGCTCAACACAGCCATTTTGTATTTCTTATTTCTCTGGGTCAGCTGGTCAGCTTTGCAGATCTGGCCTGGGCTCACACATGTATCTGCCATCAGCTATCCACTCAGCTGGACTAGCTGGCCTAGGATGGCCTTCAGCTAAAATAATTCATCTCTGTTTCATACGATCTCCTATCTCCCAGCAGGCTTGTAGTTCTGGTGGTGACAGGGTTCCACGAGAGAAATCAGAAACCACATTTCCGGTTTCTGCGTGCATAAAGTTTGCTATTATCCCATTGTCCAGACAAGTCACCTGGCCAAGCCCACTGCCAAAGAGCACAGATACAGAGAGATATGAAAAGCCAATGGCCAATTATCCACCACAATGAATTGAATCCTGATAATGCAGAGCCTCCTCCTTTGGGAAGCCTTCCCTGATTGCTCTCAGCAGACTTGAGCAGATGGTGAGTGTTTGCTTCCAGCATAGAGATTATTCATAAATAATCACACCAACACCTAGAGCCTAACATTCCCTAGGCTTTAGGTGTTGGTGTGCTATACACGAAGCAGTGAATGTGACAAAGTCCATTGCATTGTAGTACTAGAGGACAGAGAGTGAATAAGTAAACATAAATGATACATAATTCTACATACTGATAGGCCTTAAAAAATATTTCTTTGTGGCTCTTTATGGGCAGGTCAGTCTCCCAACTATGCCGGGATCTCTGAGAGCAGAGCCTAAGTTTTTTCATCTTTGCATCTCCAGTCCCTGGTGCTCAATAAATAATGAAGCTGCAGGAGGGCAGGAGAGCCCTTCAGAAGGCGTTACCCACAGAAGGCAAGGCACTGAGAGGTGCAGAGAGAAAAAAAGGCCATGGCAGTAGCTACTCATTCTTAGGCTCTCATTCCTTTCAACTCTTAGGTGTTACATATATATATATATATATATATATATATATATATATATATATATAATCTTCTTACTGACCCTCTTAACACTGATGTCTGTCATTCAGCATTGATTCTGACCAAAGTCTCTGGCAGCATTTGCCTAGTTTTGCCTCTCTCATAATTCAAAGATACTTTTGCCTCCCACTTCTCATCACAGACGATTGTGGTGCCAATGTCAGAGAGGACAAGGGACACATGGTCCTGGGTGCTTGGATCTTCCCATCTGGGATTGTGAAGGCAGAAGTTAATCATTTTGAACAGAAAGGTGCTAGCGTATCCCACCTCTCTCAATGTGAATGAGAGAGAGATTTGGACTACAATGTATAAGATTTGCCATCTATCTTTAGAATCCTTCTTCACCTGGCTGGATTCCAAGTTCTCTATTTAAATGTTAGCAGGCTTCTTTCCAAAGACTAATATGCCTACTTGAAGATACTGTTTGATTTAAAAAGTAGTAACATGGCTTCTTCTCAAGTCTTTAATTGCTCAGCCACTTAACCCCCTTCCTCCATTTGGGGTAGTCTCACCACATGGGTCTTGTTAGAAGGTAGAACCTGCCTCCCACTCTAGAAACTGGGAAGATCAGATTCTAGCTTTCTTTCTGCTCCTTGGCAGGGGTGGTCTGTGCAGGTTACCAAACCCAGCCCATCAGGTGCTCCCACCTGGGACAATGGAGCATTCTCCCTCAGTGACCAAAGTAGCAGGGGTAACAGCACCAGCGGGTGTCTTATAAATAGTATCCAGTGAGTTGTGTCTACCCAAATTCTTATGTTAAATATCTAACTCTAAATATATCAGAATGTGACCTTTTATGGAAATAGGATATTTGCAGAGGTAATCAAGTTACAAGGTCATTAGAGTGGACACTAATTCAATATGACTGATGTCCTTATTTTTTTTAAAAAGTAAATTTAAACATAGAGACATGCACAGAAGTAAGACAGTATGGAGAGACATAAAGGGAGAATGCCATGTGAACTTGAAGAGGGCCATCTATAAGCCAAAGAGAGAAGCCTGGCACAGATATTTCCCTCAGAGCCCTTGGGAGGAACCAATCCTATAGATACCTTCATATTGGCCTTCCAACTTTGGAACTGTGAGACAATAAATTTCTGTTGATTAGCCTCCCTGTTTGTGGCATTCTATATAATAAAAGCCTAATATGCTAAGTGTCTAGTGGTCCATTCAAACAATCAAAGCATAATATGCTAATGATATGCTAAGGCCACTCAACCACTTGCTATGATGTGCACTGACCACCAGGGGGCAGACAGTCGACCAGTTGACCAGTTGCTATGATGTGCACTAACCAGCAGGGGGCAGATGCTCCAACCAGTGAGTTAGCTTGCTGCTGGGGTTTGGCTGATCAGGACTGAGCGAGATGGGCCAGACATGCCCTGGAGCCCTCCTACATTCCCTCCCCAATTGGTCAAATTCCCATGTCCCTCCCTGGCCCCAACCGTGCACTGGTGGGATCCCTTGGTCTGGCCTGCACCCTCTCAGAATCAGGAGCCCCTTAGGGGATGTCAGAGAGCTGGTTTCAGCCCGATCCCACAGGCCAGGCCAAGGGTCCCCAACCAGTACATGAATTCATGCACTGGGCCTCTAGTTTAGTTATGACAACCTTAGCAAAGTACTATACCATTTATAGCCATTGATGGCTGTGGCCCCTTGTTCTCTCTGGAGAAAAAAATAGTATGAATGGCATATAAGGCAAATAGTTCTTGTCTTCTTTTCTCTTTTGTTCTCTCTCACTAATAGTGATCTGGCTGAGTGATCTTGGGCAACTCACTAAACCATTGAAACCTTGATGATTTTATTTATAGAGTAGAGGTGATGGTATATATGTGTCTGACAGCTGGGACATGACCCAAAGCATCTCTTGAGTCTCTACTCTTTCCATGCCAAGAGCAAGTAGTCAAAACAAACACATGCTCTCTCTTATGATTTGAAAAGTAATTACTATCCCAATTGCATTCCTTAAAGAGAGACATCTTATACTGAGCATTCTTCTGAAAGGCAGTTCTATTGGTAAATGGAACCAATCTTGGGGCAGTGGGAGTCAGACATTCCCAACTGCAGGTCCCCTCTGCACATGTCACTCACTGCTCACAGTAACCCAAATATTATATTTAAAAATTAGTTTCTCAAAATCATGTTGTTTCCAAATTATATAGGGGGAAAAATCATTCTTAGAGCTGCGGGGCAAAGCACTCCTTGACCCAGGAGGAAAGGGCAGAGTGAGGTTTGATCTACTTTCACTCATTTTTAAAACAAGCTCCACCATATTGGAAGTTTCAAAACATCATGGGATATGATTGAGCTATTTGAACTTACTGTTGAGAATAAGAAGCAAGAAATTATATTTGACATGTCTGTTGTCAGAGCACAGTAATTGTCCTCTTCCTGGGGGCACTTGTTTGAAGCATGGATCTGAGGCTGTCAACCTGAGAGGCGTCTCTGGTGGGGGTGAAAGGAAGCTGAGTGTTTGAGGATGCTGTAAGTTGTCGTATTGTGTGTGCTTTTACTTCCTTACTTTCCCTGGGAAAGAGGACATGGAGCCTAATGATAGATGAGTACTTCTCTATGCAGCAAAGGAAATAACCCAACTGTTATGATTGAAACTCTCTTTTTAGACGCTCCCTTTGGAAAGAGAGTTCTAGGGCTTACATGGAGGCTAACCAGAATCTTGAAGCTTTCATGCCAGGTTTTCTAATGAGAAACTGTTATTTTTTTTTTAAAAAAAAGAGAAGATTATGGTAGTAGTAGCAGTAGTATTACTAATAACCACAGCAACAATAATATTTAACAAGAATTAGTTAAGTTCCAGGAATCTTTAATGCTTTATGTGCATTAACTCATATAATTCATACAACAACCATACAAGAGCTATTATCTAGTTTTAACACATGAGGAAACTAATGCACAGAGACCTTCCTTAAGGTCACCCTATAGGTGAAGTCAGAATACGAACCCAGGAAGTCTGGTTCTGATGCCCACATGCTTTACCCACTACATAAAAGACCAGTGATCTCTACCCCCCTTCGGGTCTCCCCAGCACCACCCCTGTGACAGGTGACTCTTGATGGTAGTGCTGCGGGTAATTCCTGCTCACTAATTTTGCCTTGAACATAGGGCCATCCCTGGGGGGAATCTCAGGTGTTCCTTTGGGGGAAGTTTCTGTTATTGGAAGTGGCTTCCCTCACCACCTCTTGTGAAGGTTGCTGCCCATGAATGGTGGCTTCAGGCATCTACTCATGCTGGCATCATTGTTAGGGCCCTCTTGGTGTCTTCTGCTCAGATAACTACATCCATGTGTCTCAATTCTTGTCAGCACTATCCCTAAAATATAGCTTACTGAAGGTTCAATACCAAGCAACTCTGTCAAGAAACTTGTTTGAGGAAACAAGTCTACTAGTGAGTCATCTCCTTTTTGTTCTTTGAGGAGTAGCACAGCTCAACTTAGCTTACAGGAGCACGAATTACACTTGTATATACCTGGTGTATATAACTTTTAAATTTACAAAGTTATTTTAAAATTTATTATCTCACCTAATCCTCACACTACCTCTGTGAATGAGGCTATTAGAACCAGCTTAGAGATGAGAAAATTGAGGCTCACAAAGCTAGAATGGCTTTCCTAAGATTTTAAAAAATATATATTTTTTATAGATTTCAGAGAGGAAGGGAGAGGGAGAGAGAGATAGAAACATCAGTGATGAAAGAGAATCTTTGATCAGCTGCCTCCTGCAGGACCCCTACTGGATATTGAGCCCACAACCTGGTCATGTGCCCTTGACCAGAATACACCCAGGACCGGTCAGTTTGCAGGTTGATGCTGTATCACCGAGCTTAAATCCTCATCTAAGATTTTAAGGTCAGAACCAGGAGTAACCTAATTTATGATTGGTCTTTAAACTCTGAGTTAATTTAATTTATTTATACTTTAATTATTTCTGAGGCTCTTCTATAGTACTTTCTTGCCCATTGCCTATGCTGCTTTATGTTGTTGTTGTTTTTTTTTTTTTTGGGGGGGGGTGTATCTTTTCTGAATTGACTAATAAAAAGTTTTACTATAAGGGATATAATTGATTTTTATTTATCATATATTTTGAAAATATGTTTTCTAGTTTATCCTGTGGCTTTAACTTTCTTTATAGTTTTAAGATGTACAAAAATATAAAAAAATTATTATCCTATTTCCTCATAGTTTCTGTCTTGGAAAAGGTTTCCCAATACAAAATCATATAAATTTATTTCTACCTAATTGGTAGTCTAATTTTTATATTTACTTTTTTATGTATTTAAATGTATAATGTGAGCTAATGGTTCAATTTTAAGTTTTTCATATGGGTAAATATCTCCATACTATATATAAATAATGTGTTTTTTCCCATTGATTTTATCTTCATCACATTTTAAGTACAATTCATATTTGGGTTTGACTCTGGGCTTTTTATTCACTTCCTGTGAAATATTAATCCTGACTCCAGTTACACTTTACTCCCCTTTCTACCCCATGACCAACCAGGTGCTAGAGGGTAGAATCTACCTCCTATCTCTACATCACTCTCCCTTGGGTACCAAGGACGTGGCATCAGCACCTAATGCCTTGTCACTTGTTTCTTTGTTCCTTTGTTCCTCCTCTGATTTGGGACTATGATTCTGGGCCCCAAATCAGAATGCAATTATAAGTGTGTGTGTGTGTGTGTGTGTGTGTGTGTGTGTGTGTGTGTGTGTACTTAGGGGTAGTTTTCTGTATCGTGTGGTTCTCCAAACCAGAGACATTTTTCTACCTGTGACTTGTGTTACTGAGTACAGTGTCTAAAATCTGAGGCTGACTCAGTGACTATTCCCATTCAGAGAACTCTTCCTTATTCAAGAAAAGTGTTGTTAATGTGGGGTTTTGTGGAGAAGATTTTGCCACCCTCATTTTCTTTCCTTCTTTTAAAAAAATCCTCATCTAAGAATATGTGTGTGATTTTTTAATTGATTTTTAGAGAGAGAAGAGAGTGTGAGAGAGAATCATTTGTGTGAGAGAGAAGTATCAATTGGCTACCTCCTACATGCACCCTGATGAGGGATTGAACCTGCATCCTGGGTATGTGCCCTGACTGGGAATCAAACCCACAGCCTCTTGATGTATAGGATGATGCTCCAACTGAGCCACCCAGCCAGAGCCACCTTCTTTTTCTCGAGGTGTGAAGTATAAGAATATGTGGGAACACGGGGGAACACAAGACCTAGGCAACTGCAGGTACTGAAACTGAACATCGATCTCTTAAATCCCTGTGAAACACCAGTTTTTGTGCTATTACTTGTCTGTTCGAGTCACTTAAAAACATAAAAATCTTACATCTGAAATGGAGCCTAGCCATTGCTTTTGCAAATGTGGAAACTGAGGCCCAGAGAGCTTATATGACTTTCTCAACAGATCAGAGCTGGAATTAAAGAGAGTATCTCAGGGGACTACACTCTGCCCCTACAACCTTGCTTAATACATGAAAGGTAATAAACAAGCCACTCACTCTGTCTCAGTTGTACTGAACTCCAAAACGCAAATCAGAACGCATGTCTTAAGTGGAATATATTATTTGAATTATTATATTCAAAATAATTAATTTATTATTTCATGAAATGAGAAAAATATATATCATAATGACTATGAACACCACTCTCCCCAACCCTTCTGTTTCTGTCTTTCTGTTTCACCTTTTTTTCTCTCTCTTTCTTCTTTCTTCCTCCCTCGCTTCCCCCTTGATCTGGCACCTCTCCTGCCAGAAATAAAATTTGCTGCACGAGGCATGGAATTGGAGCCCCCACGGTACATTTGGCTGTAATGGGTGTGTCTCTCTTGTGTAGGATGCAATCATTTTGCAACCTCTTCTACCAAGCTGTGGTTTTGGTCCCAGAATTCAAGCAGGAACAAGGCAAAGTGGTGAATAAAACCAAAATAGGACATGGTTGTGCTCATAAATATAGAATTTAAGTCTGCACCCCATATGCCCACAACTGCAAACAAGCGAGATTCAAACTCCTCTTCCCGACCCCACCATTCTGCCACACACTCTCGTCATGCAGGAAAAGAAAGACAATGACGACTCTGTGTACTTACTCAGAAAAAGGAACCAATGGGACTTCTAATCATCAGAATTGGATGAATTATAATCTTTGGTTCATGCACTCTCTCATATTGGTTCTTGCATCCTCTTCTTTTATGCATTTAGTTAGTTCTTTAAACAATGATGGTTAAAGGTAATAAGTACCCAGAATTGACCACTCAAAACAAAATCTCAGACCTTGACACTAATCTAAATATAACCCCCCCTACCTGCAGTAACAATCATCCAAGTACCTTGCTTTTCATTGCTGTATAAGCAAGAAAAATTGGCTTTATTGCATTTATCCTAGCTAATAAAGAGGGGATATGCTAATTGACCATCATTCCATAACAAAGATGGCTGCACCCACAGCTGAGGCCAACTTCCCATAAGGAGCCTTAACAAGCAATCTGCAGGGAACTGAGGCTATGCCCTCCTTTGCCCCTATAGGGCTTGACAGGGGACCTCAGGCCATGACCCCCACCCAGCAGTGCTTGACAAGGGACCTTAAGGTGCGCTTCCAGTCTTGGTGTTGGGCTAGGGGACCTCAGGTTGCTCCCCCCAGTACTAGAGCCAGGCCAGGGGACCTCATGCCATGCCACCCACCAGATGGGGTTTGACAGGGGACTTCAGGTCGTGTCCACCACCTGGCAGGACTTGACAGAGGACCTCAAGGCACACCCTCTGGCCCGGTCTGGGCTGGGGGACCTTGGCCCACACACCCCCATCCTGGCATCAGGCCAGGGGACCTGAGGCCACACCCCCTGCCTGGCAGGGCTTGACAAGGGTGGGACTGGCCGGGTCTAGATCTAGCCCAATGGGGTGGGACCCGGCCAGATCTGGGTCTCACGTGATTTTGAGGTGCATGTGGGTGGGCAGGGACTTGACTCTGGGTCCCATGGTGCGCCCCAGACTCTGGCAGGAAGAAGGTTTTAATATACATTTTACTAATTTTCTTTCATCTCTGACACTTCTATTAGAGAGAAAGGGCAAATAGCAATTATAATTATTTCCTCTAAATTAATCCCCTTTTAATGTGCACGAATTTCGTGCACTGGATCACTAGTATAGTCATAAAAGTGTTTTCATTTTAACTTATAAAAATGTTTCTATATGTTTAAAATTTTCTCTAAAAAACCACTATAGGGTATCATGCTGTATGTAATACTTTGGGACACTTTCTGCTATTTCTATATAATAATTTCTACTGTAAATAGATCACAGTGTATTTGAAATATTTTTGAATTCAAGAAATGATGCAAAAGGAGATTTTTTTATTAACATAAAACTCCAAAGTGACAATATTTTCTTTGTTTCCACTGATTGCAGTTACACTGATTTCTTTCATGTTTTTCGCCCAATTCTGCCCCTTCATGAATAGATTCCACCTCCTCCCCAATCACCTTCAAGTATCCCATGAAATAGATCTAGCTTCTGGTGAGCTCGGGGCAGAACCCTGCTATTTTGACTTTTCTTGATTGGATTGGATTCTTAGCCACCGTAACCTTGGTTTCCTAGAGGTGTTACTCTACTACCAGGTACCTCTCTCCCTCCCCTGGCCTTGGCCAATGGAGGACCATGAAGAGCTCTACAGAAGGGATGCAGGGTGTTACTTGTTTGTGTTTTTGTGTCTTTGCAGTTGCATTTCCCCTTCTGCTGGGCATAATCTCACTCTACCAGGCCCTAGTGCTAAGGGCTCCTTTCCAAGGAGCTAAATTTTCAGTCTTCCATGAAAAGACAGCTCTAAAGTCAAATCCAGAAAAAACAGAGTATGTCTCTCTATTTTGCCCTACTCAATGACTTTCCATCCTTTCAAATTTTCATCCATGTAACATAGAACTCATCTTCAAGTGCACTCCTCGGCTGCCCTGAGATGGACTCGCATAGAGACTTAGCTATGTCCTTCTTTCCAGGGCATCAAGCTTGTTGCATATACCCCAAACGATAATCGTTTCTTTTATTCATCAGATATTTATTGATTGCCTATTATATGCCAGGTACCATGAGCTGATGCAAATTGAGCTTTGCATACACAATGGCAAAGAACATGCTCTCTCTGCTCTAAGACCTCCCCATTCAGCAGAGGATGCAGAAAAGCACACGAACAAATGTCACAGAGGTATTGCAGTCAGGGCCACACCACAACTTTTGTGGGCCCTAGCACTTTTGCCTTTATTGGCCACTTTCTCCATAAAAATATTTCTAACTCTTTTTATAGCATTAAGCTGCCATTGGAACTCATTTAATATCCGAAATGTGCCTATTTCAGGGAACCTACTATGGGAATGCAGGAACCATGCTTCCCCTGTGTCCTAGAGCTCTCTCCAGTAGCTGAACATGGGCCAACGGAATGAGAAGCTGTGACTTTTCTATCCTGTCCTCCCTGCCCTCTACAATGACTTAAGAGATTTGAGCCCCTGGGACCCTGGCATTGTCCACAGGCTTTCGTACTCAAATTACAGCCAGTGCCTCCCTGGGTTGTGTCACCAACAATGTAGATTCACAGAAAAGAAATTTAGGTTAAAAAAATTAGATGATGTCTTAAATTCTAGACCCACAATGGTAGAACAATCTTTCTTTGCCAAGTAGAAATTTATGTAATCATAAGACTAAAGACACTTTTAATTTCCAAAATGTTATTGCAACTAGCATAACTCTCCCTAAGTAAGTGCCAAAATCATTTTCCCGGAGTCCTCTTAAGTGCTTTGAGTGGATAGAAATATATCCAGAACTGTAGCTATGTAACATGAGAAAGGAAGATAAGAAGGAAACATTTTGACTGAGATGGACAGCAATGGGGAAAGGAAGAGATAACCTCCTGACCCATGTATACAGGTTTTCTGGTACAGAGATGTTATTTGTGCAATGAGAACTTCAGTATAGAATTAAAAGCAGTGACAAAAATTATGATGTTTTTCTGCACTGAGGAGCAAAGCTTGAGAACTTGTCATTTTTTTCCCCATTCATACAGCTTGAAGCCAACAAATATGGTGTGACTGAATAATATCACATACAATTAATGGGTGAAAATACATGAAAGCTGGCCCAGAATAGTCCCTTAGACTGCAACCTTTGAGTAATCAGTAAAGAGTGATAAAAAGTAATTTCACCGTCCAATACAACACTGCCTCCTTTCTTTAAAAAATTATGTGTTTTTAGAAATAATTTTAAATTCCATGGGAGTCTACCCCTAAGTCACTGGACTCTGTATAAAGTGTCTGATCACTTAGTCCGAGTTCCTGGAATGGGATTCCAGGCAGAGGCAAGTGCTTTGGTCAGGACATGTGGATAGGTGACAGATGGTAGATTTTTGCCTTTCAACACGTAACCGTAACCTTATGCGCTGTCTGAGTTTATTTTCAATCCCATACTCAAGGGTTTATTGTTAATAATAAGCTTGCCTCTAAACCCATTTCCAGGAAAAGATTCTCCATGAGGGTCACCCTATATCACTTCTCGGTTGCACAGTGACCATGACGACTCAGGGACCCAGGGGCCAAGTGTCAAGTTCTAATAATGGGGTGTGTGTGAAATTTCCAGTCCCTGTTACTATTTATATTAATGTCCTGTCTAGTCTAGTCTCAGATGCATTACTTAGAATTTGCAGTCTTTTTCTACTTTCTCACCTAGAATGAAAACCAACACACACTTCTCCAAGCCATCCGTACTTGTTATAAAAGGAGGGAAGAAAAGAAAAGTTTGTCTTACAAGGTAGGATCCTAGCTCAAGGTGGGAAAACTCAGTAATTTTTACTATAGTAAACAAGCTACACCCACCCCCAGCCGATGAGGTGTATAAACATTGAACAGGCAATCCTAATTTATTCTTGGTATTGTGTTTGTGTTCTGAGTCAACTCTTACTTTCTCTTTATTTTTGAAGCTAGTGAATAAAGATCCATAATTCCATCCAAGACCATGTAATTCCACTGGCTTTTCAGAAGGACTGGGGGCAACATAGAAACATGAATTTAAATGAGTGCAAACTCTAGCTATGTGACTCCAACTAAAATCTGAAGCAGAAAACAGCTCTCAGATTTATGAACACCAATTTACTTTATGGAGAAAAGCTGGATAAAACTTGGAGTTTGGTCTCAAAATAGCCTGAACAATTTTAGTTTTCTGACAGCATTTGGTGGCAAGCCTGTTAAAGAACACCATCTTGAAATTTCCCATTTGCGGGCTGTAGATAGCATATCATCTGGACACACCCAGAGCATCAGAAGCATTTAATCACCCAGGCACACCTGGCACGGAAAGAGATGTGAAGCGAGAAGGAGCTGGGGTTTTAGATGGACCCCATATCTTATGTTTTCCACATTCCTTCCTATTTGATTATCCAGTGCTAACCCAGGGAGGCTCTAGGGTACAATGGTTAACAGCACAAATGCTGGAGTTGGAAGGATTTGATTCTGAATCCCAGCTCTACAATGTACTGGCTGTATGATTCTGTACACTTCCCTAAACTTCTCTAAGAATTAGCTTTTTAATTAGACAAAGTATGTTAGACTAGCACAGTAACTGCACATTTGGGTGTTCAGGGCTCTTCTCTCCTCCCTTTCCTTTTCAATGAGTTTCCATGAAGATGATATGAGAAGTACTCAACATGTAGTCAATTCTCACAAACCATTAATTTATCTTTATCACGGGGGCCCAATGATGTAGAACTTAAAAGTCATTATTTTAATTATTACTATTTGGGAAAAAAAGGCCATCTAAGAGTTGCCATTTCTGATTCTAGTTTCAAGTCACTTTGATCTAGACATTATCTGAGAGGTGCAGTAGATGTAAGGCTGCTTTCACAAAAGAGTTGCTAATAGGATATTCCATGACTTGACAAAGTCTTAGAGCTTGACTGCTCTTGGTAATGGCATTGGACAGTGTCATTCATGAACCAATCCCATATTTATAGGGGGATTCAGGGAGTTTTTTAAAGGTTGAAGAGAAACAGGACTCAAAGTCTTTATTTTTAGATGTTCCAAGTTATTAGATCATCTCTGAAATATGAAATTGTTTTTAATTGAACTAATTTAGCAGGAAAAGACACTGGAGTGACGCCTGAGGGGGAACTCACCATTACATTTGAGTGCCTTAAGCTTAAGAAGAGAGTCAAGATTGTCCAAGAGGAGAGCTGGTCTGGCATTGATATCCATTCCTGATTCGGCACATTTATACCATAGTCTTGCCCACTGGAAAGTGGCTGAGTACGTGAGGAAGAAAATTAATCATAAAGACTGGTCTTGCCTAACCGGTTTGGCTCAGTGGATAGAGCATCGGCCTGCGGATGAAGGGTCCCAGGTTCGATTCCAGTCGGGAGTGTGTGCCTTGGTTGTGGGCACATCCCCAGTGGGATAGTGCAGGAGGCAGCTGATTGATGTTTCTCTATCATCGGTGTTTCTAACACTCTATCCCTCTGCCTTCTTCCCTGTAAAAAAAAAATCAATAAAAATATTTTTGAAAAAGAAGGGGGTAAGCTCTCTCTTAAAAAAAAAAAAAAAAAAAGACTGGTCTTGCTAGAACCCAGCTTGCTATGGCATGGAGCTCCACTGCTGAGTGGAACATGGCACACTAGAGAGAAACACCCTATCCTACCTACCTCTCCTGACTACAGATGGTTGGTGGCAGCAGCCCTTCTGCTTGTACTACCCTGATGGATTCATACTTTCAGTAGAGACACAGCAAGAGCTGTCACTTCTCCCATGAGTGACTTTTTTGTCCTATGTGAACATGGGTTCTCAGATTTTCATGGGGAATGGCCAGGAAAGAAAGTATAGACTTCTCTTCTCAATGAGAACAGGAGGTTAGAGTTATTATAAATTGAACATTCAAAGAAATGTGAAGTAATTCACATTCCAAACTGATGAAGCAGGATATATTAGTTATGCCTAGGTGCCTTTGAGTTAGCAGTCTTCATAATATCAATTTCTAAGGCCTTCTGCAAATGCTTAAATTAAAGAATTTGTGAAAATAAAAAAATAAAAAAAGCTGGGAGCTCACATCTCAGAAGAAGTCCTACCTCTGTACCATACTACCTTCCAGCCCAGATTCCCAAATGAAGACTGCAGTAAAACAGAGATTAGGCCAGGGCCACAGGTACATTCATTTATCTTTTGAGATGGATAATTCATTTCCATTTAGTGACTAATTTCCAATCTCTTCTTCCTACCAGTTTGACCTTTGGACAATTTCAATCAATTATAAAATCCTGTACTGTTTGAAGCACATGGTCTTTAAAGGCAGAAATGAAGTTAGTTTAGAATAATCTTAGCATTCTTAAAGAAAAATCTAAACTAGCTCATTAGAAATGTGGTAGATATTCTTGTGATGGTACCAGGAATAGGCCAAGAACAGAGACCTCCACCCCAGCTTTGTTTCATATAAGCTCAAAAGTGCCATCTAGGTTGTTTAGAGTTGTCAGGTTTTGTATGATTTTAAATAAATTGCCTTGGAAGGGAAAAATCTTTCTTATTGTAGAGAGATGCAA
This sequence comes from Vespertilio murinus, assembly GCA_963924515.1. Classification (NCBI taxonomy): domain Eukaryota; kingdom Metazoa; phylum Chordata; class Mammalia; order Chiroptera; family Vespertilionidae; genus Vespertilio; species Vespertilio murinus. The sequence goes on from OZ004705.1 coordinate 33,807,734, forward strand.
TAATAGAATGGGCAATTTTATGACCTGGTCCATATAACATTTTTTATCTGATAATTTCCAAGTAATTTTTAGCATCACTAGTGACCTTTTTGCACTGTCATTTGATGGGAAAGGTGCCAATAATTTGCTCACCAGTTGTGTACTCACCTTCCAGCAACAGCTGTGGGAATGAGACAAAAGGGAAATTTCGGAACCTGAAAGTAGACTCCTGTTTCTCAATCTGTCGTCCCAGCCAGCATCCTAACATTATCTTCACTGGGCAGTTGAATGGATGGGGCTGAAGGAAGAATGTGAATTCATGTGACTTACTTGTGTGATTCATAATGACTTGGCCTATGGAAGGGCTTCAGTTCTAAGGAACAATTTCCCTCTCAGGTCCTGAGAAGCTGCAGCATGACTAAGCCCTCTAGTATGTCAGACTTTAAGAAACCATTGGGAAGCAATACACAGTGTGACTGCAATGCCATTAAAACACTGGACACTGCTGAAACCTGTTTGGCTCAGTGGATAGAGCGTCGGCCTGCAGACTGAAAGGTCCCAGGTTCGATTCCTGTCAAGGGCATGTACCTTGGTGGCGGGCACATCCCCAGTGGGGGGTGTGCAGGAGGCAGCTGATCGATGATTCTCTCTCATATATGTTTCTGACTCTCTATCTCTCTCCCTTCCTCTCTGTAAAAAACAAAATCAATCAAATATATATTTTTTAAAAAGACACTGGACGCTTACTCATTTGCCTATAAAAAGTCTTGGATGTCATGCTTACCGGGTACTCATTCACTCTCTAAGTTCTGTAGGAAATTTAGGACAGATTCGCAGCTCTTAGCAATCCTCCAAACCAAAGGACTTGTTTTACTGACAAATAAACTCATATAATAAATGTCAGGTTCATGACCAAGATCATAAGTTCATGATTCCTAATGTTCCTTCTATTGCCCAACTCTTCTTCTGTGACGTCAAATAAGATGTGACTTTTACCCTAGAGGTGTTCACAACAATGGAAGGGAAATGAAACTTTTGCAGATGAACAATGAGTGACCCAGCATGAAAACGAGATAGGGAGGGGCAGAGGGTTAATGTATGCTGAGCACCTGCAACATGCAAAGGGTTTTGATTATACATTTCCTCACATAATCCCCATATCAAACTCACGAGGAGTATATAATAATCCAATTTCATTGGTAAGGAAACTAAGATGTGGAGGTTCTGCAGTTCTTTATTATCATGTGCATGGAACCCTAGCCCACCTGTTTACCCATGCTCTGGACCCCCAAAGAGGAGTGGTTCGGTTTGAAAACGTTGTTTGATAAAGTGAGGCGTCAGCTGGGGCACTGCATTTGCTTAGGTCCAAAGAAGCCTCAGCAGATGGAGAAGACACAGATGGCCTCTCCTTGATTGCATCACCACCCAGAGAAGGTTGGAATCAGTTACACACCCACTGCTCTGCAGCCTCAAATGTAAATTGCCTAGGAAACTGAGCACGATGAAGAGAACGTTTGCATCTTAAACCTGCAGCGGTCTTGTTCCCAGATGGTTTATTCTGGGCCAAGGAGTAACACAACGTATAGGGGGAGTTCCTGATATGAAGACGACCCTGATGTCTCTTTTGTGAGTTGCATCATTTTATGATGAACTAGAGCACCATCAGTAAAGGGGTGAGATGACAGACAATTGAATGGAGCTATATGTAAGTGCTTGGGGAGAGTCGGGCAGAACAGGGTGAAGACAGGTAAGGCTACATAGCCTGTAGCAGTTTCTCAGAAGGAGAAATATTGTGAGCAATGGTTGGAAGGGTGTGGCTTGGCAGAGAACTGGGAGAAGCACTGAAGGGAAGGTTCTGAGGTGGGAGAAGGAAAATCACACAGTTGGAACAGAGAACACAAAACAGAGTGTGGAAGCTGGAGATGAAGAGGACTGGGAAGAAGTATATGCTGGGAAGTTTAGAAACTCATAAATTCAACCACATCCCCCTTGATCACTAATGCACAGACCCTTCAGACCTCCTCAAGGACCTCTTTCCACTTTGACCATCTTTGGATGTGACCCTGATACTGCCTGTCATATTCCCTTTTTAAAAAATATATTTTTGTTGTTGATAGTATTATAGATATCACCCATCATCCTCCCCACCATTGCCCACTTCCTCTCAGCCCCTTCCCACCCACCCACCCTCTCAGGTCCTGAGTCACAGGGAATGAGATAAAGACCTTATCAGAACTGGGATTTTTTTTTTATCATTCTCTTTCTCTAACTAAAGTAGAGGCTCAAAGCAACAGATTGACTAAATGAAAGTAAACACTGAAATTAAATTTTATAAAAAGAGCTTGAGAATGCACAGACTGTCCATCGAAACGTGCTGGGAAATTAGGCCACCATGGGCCAATGGCATGGCTTGTTCTGTGAAGAATTTCCATTAGATATGTATTCATTTGATGGGGTGCTCCAACATTGGATCCCAAATTTTCTGAACTCTTAGTGGCTGTAAAGGGAGCAACTGGAATTGGTGGTTAGCAACATCTCTCGTGCAGGAGGGTGAAAATGTTCTTGAGGAAGCAGTGAACATAGGGAGTGCCCTAAAGGCAGGTGCTGCACAGTGAGGTGCTCAGTACCCTGCCTAATAATGTAAGACACTTGGAAGAGGTCAGTGGGTTTATTTCAGAAAAATGTGTTTGTTTTTTCTTTTTCTCTCTTTTTTTTCTGGTAGAGAAAGAGAGACAGAATGCTCAGGTTCCTCAGTGCACAGCTAAGAGGACAACTGGGGGCTAAAATCCACTTTCCACAGCATAATGTAAGTTCCACCAAGGTAGGGGCCTTGATCTTAGCTCTCGTATCTCCAATGTCTAACGCAGTCTTTGGTGCATGGAAGTTATTCAAAAGTATTTGCTTAGTAATGAGTAAGTGGTCTCAGCAATATGACATCAAGCTGCAGGAACAGAAAGAAAAGCCCCGGAGGCCACTTCCCCGGGACAATACCCAGGCCACTGCTGAGGCATTCATTTCTGGTATCTCGTGGTAGAGTTCTCCTACCCACGATTCAGGAAGTGGCCAGATGTGGCCAGGGTGGAGGAGCCAGGGGCAGTGGCTCAGGAGGAGGCCTGGAAGGCTGGCAGACACTCAGACACCGCTCAGCTGCCATGCCCCTCTCTTTTCTTACCAGTCATGTTTGTGCTGCTTTCGGTGGGCATGTATCTCCCTGGACTCCTTGCCCTCACAGGCTCCAGGGAAGGCACTGGCTCTTGTTCCAGGTCATTGACATATTTGAAAATCAGCTGGGGATTTCTGGGACAGTTTTGCTTTTCTGCCTCAGGTATTGACCTTTAGTCCTTTGTCCCTTCTTTTAGCTTAGAGCAGCGATTTTCAACCTTTTCCACCTCATGGCACATATGAACTAATTGCTAGAACTGCAGCACACCAAAAATATAGTTTTTGCCGATCTGACAAAAAAATAATGGGTATAATTTTCATTCATTCGTACCGGATGGCTATTGTGCTGGCTATTATTATTTTTTATTTGACAATCTAACAGGAAAGAAGTCAGTGCCCCTGACTAAATAGTCAAGTATTACAGGTTTTATAAATTCTTGTGGCACAAGGAGTTGAAAATTGCTGGCTTAAAGCAAAGATATGAGCTTGGGAAAAGGGCAGTCATCTTGTGGCCATGAAGCAATAAGAATGGGGCAAAAGCCATGTGTTAGGACAGAGGAAAGAAATGCTGAAGGGTCCTGGAATGCTGGAGACCTTACAGAGGTCTTGGACTGCTCACCTCCAGACTTAAAATGTATGAGAAAAACACCCCACCTCCTGTTTGATTAAGCTTCAGCTGTTAAATTTCAGTTACATGCATCTGGACCCAATTCCTAACTGATACAATAAGCAAACATCAGGAATATAAGCCTTCCAAAGATGCTCAGAAATACCGACGAAGAACACAGGATTTCCTGTATTCAAGATAGAGACTTAGAATAAGACTGATGGGCATTCAAGGATGTAGTGATTCCTCATGAGCTAGATGATTTATATTACAAAATAAATGAATTTTCCAACAGTGGAGCTTTTGGACTTATTGAAATAATACTATTCAGACAGTCTGTGACCTGACTGGTATGCTCGGTGGTTGAGCATTAACCTATGAACCAGTAGGTCATGGTTCTATTCCTGGTCAGGGCATGTGCCTAGGTTACAGCTGGATCCCCAGTGGACAGGAGGCAGCCAATTTATGATTCTCTCTCATCATTGATGTTTCTATCTCTCTATTGCTCTCCCTTCCTCTCTGAGATCAATTATATCTATATCTATTTCTACATTTATATCTATACCTATCTATCTATATGAGAAAAAGATAGTGGGTGGACTTTAAAATATGTGCTTTGGGGATTTCACTTCTGACAACAGCAGAAATTATCTCCTGGCTGAATAATGTCTAAAAGACCATCTGTTCAGAACTTCATCAACCTGAGCTACAAAGATGTGATACAAACCAGTTTGAGAACTTCACATCCTTTCTGTTGCTCACTGAGTTGAAATGAACCAATTTATTTTAAATGGTGCTGTAAATTTGGTCTCCAAATTACTGGTTGGTAATTTTAGTGTCCATGAGCTAAAAGTACCCTATGCTCGTAAGAAGGAACAGTTGATATTATCACTGTCATCACAATAACAACTTCATTTCACACACTAACACCTTGAGTTTGTTGACACTGCTGGTGACTGCACTACACATCTATTCTGCTTGCCACAATACTGGTGTCAATTAGTGTCCCGAATTGCTGTGGGCTCTTTGAAGTCTATTCGGAGGCTTTTTCTACCCTTAGCATTCGGGCAGCTAGAAACAACAGGGAGGTGTTGATTGGTAGGTGTATTTTTAGTTGGATTACTTCAGCCCTAAACAGGGAGTGCTTCAGGCAGTAAGGAGTGAGGCACATCTGATTAGGACTCGTAAATTTTGTTTAGGACCACTCCTATAGCTAAGCGGCTGGTGTGGCCTGTCTACAGGTGTGTGTGTTTTGATGGATGTCCTTAGGTGACCCACTCTCCTATGGAAAAATATGTGGCAGATGACCATCTTTATTGTGTGGAGCTTCAAAATTTATTTTCCAAAAGGTAGACTTCCCTGTCTTCCACAGCTCTGTGAGGTGGTAGGTTAGACATCCTATGCCAAATACCCCCTTACACATAACAAAGTGAAAGTTGGCTTCACTATGACGCTCATTCTCAAGTCCTTTTGTAGATGGGTCAAAAAATGTATAAATGCTATTCAGATGGGCAAAAGTAAACACAGGTTCTTCATTTTTCTCTCTCAGGTCTTATTTTGCCCGGGAGTGCTTCGTTTCCCCAGGAAGCAGAGAAAAGTTCATGTTGCCACTTCGCAGTCACTCTGGCTCTGCTGCTCCTTAAACGTCCCAGGCCTCTGTCAAGACATGACTGCTCAGATCTTCTCTCTGTTGCCCATGCTTGTCTCTAGTGGGATGCGCCCTCTCATTTGCATCTAACACCTGGGTAGACGTTTGTGGTGTCCTGATGTGAGGACCCAGCATCCTAAAACAAACTTGCCTCGCTTCCAGACGTTTCTCTGCCCCCTTCTCATTCAGTGGTCTATAGCGCCTCTTAATTATTTTATGGAGACACCTGAAGGTTCTGGAGCTCCATCTAGGACTAGAAGGATATCTCTGGCCTTACTGAGGGGAACCATGTTGCTCCAGTGTTGGGCTGAAAACTGGATATCCTGGAATGGGCTTTTGAATGTTCTAACATTCATCTTGAGATATTTGGGTTGTGCCTACCTGCTCTCGGGGTTTCACAAACTTTCTCTCATCCAGAATTTTGATCTGTGAAGTCACGTGCCTCTCATTCCTCCTCCTTCCTGCACTCTTCTCTCTCTGGAAGCTGAAGGGCTTTTTCACATTCCCTTACTTTCCCTTTCAGTCAGATGCAAAGTTTTTAACATCATCTCTCCATTTTTCCTTTCTCTAGGGCTTATGAGTAGAGTTCTGGACCCCAATCTACCAGCCTTGACTCTCCATATGTAAAGGGAAGCTTTACAGTGGACGGTTCCTTTTCTTTTCCGAAAGCTTGGCTTTCAAGGTTATTATCTCACAATAGAGTCAAAACATCAGTTTTTCACTTGAGAGCTAAATGGTAATCTCTTAGTTTTAATGTGTGCCACCCTCTCTTTCCCTGAGGCAATCAAATTTAAAAAGCCAAAGGAATTTAGGGAAACAGAACTTGCTACCATTAATATTTAAAGGGAGGAGGAAAAAGAGACTAGTTTAATATTTTAAAAATATTCTCCATTGAGCTTATGGGAGAACCAGTCTTTGCATGTTAAGTATATGCCAGGCACTGTGAAGTGGTTCTCAGGCTCTTTCCTTCATTCAATCCTCACAGGATCTGTGCCTTAACAACTTGCATGATTACTGAGTTATGACATTACATCTTAGAGAGGACAGAGGAGTAGCTGAGAACACAGAAATCCTTATCCTCTCTAAGAGTATGCAGCATAATTTCATCACAACTGCTTTTCCCCTGGTTTTCACTAAAATGTCATGCCCCTTCAAACATATCAGGCAAATTCAAGTATTTTCATTGGAAGGGAAAGAGTAGATTAAAGAAAGCTTGGCAGAAGGAGATGGAAGGAGAAAGGCATAGAATGTTCACAAGATACCAATTCCTGGTAAACAAACTTGGTAATAAATTCATTAATTTTTCACCCATATCACTCTGAAGAGAATTTTAATGAGCCATTTAATGAAAGCTTGTTAGGGGCCTATATTTTAGGCACTATATTTTTATTGGTTTCCTTTTTATAAAAAGGCAAAACCAAAGTACACAGTGTTCAGATGACTTGCTTAAAATGGGAGGTATCTGAGTCACCAAAGTAAAGTTAAATTCTCTAAGCTTCCGGTCCCATAATAATCTTTCTTTAAATAAACTTTTGTCCTGTAGCTTCACTTTTTCAAGATCACAGGATGATTCCGTAGGAAGAAGAGAATCCATCTGACCTGCCATCTGACATGGCAGTAAGAAAATCTCCTTGTAACCTGGGTGGGTTTTTTATTTCTTTGTTTGTTTGTTTGTTTGTTTGTTTGTTTGTTTTAATTTCCCCCCAAAGAAATCATGTTTTGAAAACAATGAGTGAGAAAACATGACAATGCTAAAATATGGGCCTACACTATTGATCTGTGCTTCAAGAAACACTGCTTCCAGGATTTAAAAAACAAAACAAAACAACAAAACATTGTTTTCTCTCTCATAGGAGCTATATCTTAGTATTCACTATTAGGAGAATAGAAAAGCAAATAGTCAAACTTTCCTAAAGATAAATGTCAAAATGTTCCATAACAGAAAATGAAAACCATTAATGTCAGTAGTTGATGAAAATGAAAACATCTTAGATTACCAAGTAGGGGTTCTTTTTATTTGATCAAAGGTGGTGAAAAATAGTTAGAATTAAGACTCCTATCACAAACAAATAGGGGCCTATCAGAGAAAATGGAGCAAGAGTATTATATAAGGAAACAAGAATAGTTTTAAGTACATGAAGTAGAGTGGGAGAAGTCAACATGACTACTGAAAGAGAATTCAAGAACTTTTTTCTTTAATTTTTAATTTTTTTCTTTCCTTTTTTTAAAATCACAATTTATCCCCCTATACTAGGTGTGGGCAAACTTTTTGACTCAAGGGCCACAGTGGGTTCTTAAACTGGACTGGAGGGCCGGAACAAAAGCAACCTGACCATGATGGCACTCTCATCTTGGGCTGCTGGTGAAGGAGCGGAGGGGAGAGCAAGAGAAACCCTCTGCTCTTTTGGCTCTGCTGGCCAGATAGAACAGCCCAACGGGCCGTAGTTTGCCCACGGCTGCCCTATACCCTCTTCCAACTCCATCTCTCCCTGGCCCCTTGCAATCACAACACTGTTGCCCATGTACATGAGTTCTTTCTCTTCTTTTTTTCTTTTTTGCTCAGTTCCTCCCATCCCACCCAACATTCCCCTACCAGAGCTGTCTGCCTGTTCTCTATTCATGAGTCTGTCTCTATTTTGCTTGTTAGTTCAGCTTGTTCATTAAATTCCACATATGAGTGAAATCATATGGCATTTGTCTTTCTCTGACTCGCTTACTTCTCTTAGCATAATATCTCCAGGTCCCTCCATGCTGTCTCAAAGGGGAAGACTTCCTTCTTTTATTACTGCTGCATAGTATTCCATTGTGTAAATGTACCCCCAGCTGTTTTATCCATTCATCTACTGACGGGCACTTGGGCTGTTTCCAAATCTTGACTATTGTAGATAATGCTGCAATGAACAAAGTGGGGGCAATATATTCTTTTGAGTAGTTTTCAGGTTTCTTCATATAAATTCCCAGAGGTAGAATTACTGGGTCATAAGGCAGTTCAATTTTTAATTTTTTGAGGTAACTCCATACTGCTTTCACAACTTCTCTTTTTTTTAAGTGGGAAAGGTGGCTTGAGAAATGAAATGATTTCTTTGTCTCATTGTGGGAAGCAAGGATAAGTGGGGACAGATGCCAGACACAGGAATATTTCCCAAAGGAGGAAGAAATAGAAAATTGGTTTCCTGCCAGAACAGGTGGTGTGTTGACATGTACACATGAGACAGGCTCTCCAAGGTCTGACCAAGCCAGTCCGAGGTTGTCTCTAAGCCTTCAGGGAAAGATGCCATGGGGAGTGCTCGGGGTTCAACAATAGCGGTGGTGGGTAAGGAAAGTCAGGTACACCGCAAGGTTGAAGGTTGGCCCAACCTCCTTTCTAGCTCAGTTTGATATTCTTAACCTTCTATTATAGGAAAAGAACCCAATGTCTAGTTAATTTCAGGAACAGTCAGACATTCATACTAAACTCCTTTTGACCTTCTCAAACACTATAGATGCTTTATCGGGACTTCTTTTTTCTTTTTTTGGCAGTGGTGGTAGTAGTAGGTAGCAAGTGGGTAGGTGGGTCTGAGGTTGAGAATAAAATATGGAAAGTGGGGCTAAGAGGATGATGTACAGTGTTCCTGCAGAATTTGGAATCTTTTATTTGAAAAACTGGCTTTTACTATGACCTGTGATTAGGACTCTATAAATGGCACACCTACCCAATTATAAATATGTTTAAATAATAGCCTGGGTTTAGATCTGGGATGAAGTGAAGAAACCAAATAAGGATGCCTTGAAAATAATGTTTCTCACCCTGCAGTAATAGAGGGTTGCACATAATTTTGTTTACAAGTACGGGCTTCAGAATAAGATTTCTTGTTTCAAATCACCAGCCTCCTTATTAACTGTGTGATATTGGGTATTGAACCTTTCAATGCCTTCGTTGCCTCAGATACAAATCGGGGTTAAAAACAATGCCTATCAGTATTAGGAACATTATTGTGTGCCTGCCGCACTGTTTCTTTTCCCTCCTGGAACAAAGGAGTACCCCATTTCCCATGTTCTCCTTGCATCCTGTGGGGCCCTGGGACTAGTTGTGACCATGGGTATGTGGGCAGAAATGGTGGTACCACTATGGGATGACGCCAGAAACCTCCCAGCAGATTCTCCATGCTCTTTCTCTCCTCATTGTCTGCTGGCCAGTTGCAGAAGAGGCAGGAGAGGATTCTGAGGTTCCTAAAGCTATTGCTGCTCAAATCATGGTGGGAAAAGTATCTGCCAATCATCCAATTGATTATGATGTAAGCAAGAAATAAATCTTCTATTGTATGAAGCCAATATTGTATTTTTTTTGGGGGGGTGTTCATTACAATAGTCAATTCTAACACTATCCCATAGTATTAGTCACGCCTGACTAAAAGCTATATCATAAGTTTTACTGTATATAGATTAAATAGTTACTGTACATAGAAATTATTAGAATGGTATATCAGGTATAATAGCTTTCAATACATATTATCTCACATATAACAATTGGCATAGAATTGAAAAGTTGGTTAGATCCAAGAACCCCTCTTTGTCCATAAATTCTAATAAATATCATCTGGGTTTTTTTTTCTTAGCAAATTTGAGTGTGGAGTGGGCCACCTCCCCTCATAGTTGTTAAACTGCTTCTTGATATGCTTCAAAATGACCACTTTAGGTCAGACAGACAAGATTGCATGTTTGGGTGGAAATCTGCAGAGACCTCTGAGATCAGGTAGTCCAGCTGTTCAGAGATACCTTTCCATAGGAACATAAGATTCAGATGGACAACAACATGGCTAAGATTCTAATCAGGAATTTTATTTTAAAAGTCACACAAAGTATATGAACAGCTGTTAGGTTTAGAAATAGTATATGCAAAGGACTTAGCCTAAAATATCATCCAGATTTAAGCACAGTCTACGTATCTAGTAAGTGATGGCAATAATTACAACAACAAACAATAATTATCCCTGTTATTTGAGTACTTTTTTTCTTAGAACTTTAAAAGTGTGTCTAGTGTCTACTTTCTACCTTGAACTCTTTGGAAAACTATTTTAAATCCTGAGGCAGCAGGATTTACATAATGCCATGTTTTCTAACATTTCATCTACTTTTTCCCCTGGTGCAGTCAGTCACCATTACTTGTCCTTATGCTGGCTTGACCTAATGAGGCTAATTGGTCCCTGCCCTCTTGATAACATCCTTTATTTATTTGCAAACTCCACACTTGGGTGTTATTATATATTATACATTAGACACACAATATCACACAGAGATCTCAGCGATAATTAGGCAGAAGGAGGTGAGTTTTTTAAAGAAACATTAGGCTCAACTCTAAAATTCTTTTCTTTTAGTAGGTTCAGGTCAATAGATAAAGACCTTAATGTTCCTTTAATGTAGAGATGAGCAAACCTGGCTGCTTTCGAGTTTGGCAAACTCTTATCTGGCTATTTTCCAAGCATTATATGGCTGGCAACTCCTCCAATGTTCCCTGCCAAATGCCTTCTCCCCCTAACCTCCAAGTGTGTGTGTGTGTATTTCAAAGGGAATTAAAACCATTTCTGATTTATTCATACTTAAATGATCAAAGTTGCCGCCTTTGTCTCAGTCAACACGTACAGGATCTGACTTCTGTTTCTCCAACCCAGGAAACCTGGAGAGGGTGGCAGTCACCGGCTTTTAGAGAAGAAACCAAACTGGTTATGTAGGCCTGGGAAGCAGCTAGCTCACATCTGTCGTGCAGACAATATTTAAAACAATTTCCCCCCATTGAATTCTACGGCAAGGGTAATGAAAAAGATAGGAGTGCTTCCAAATCGCTCTCAGCTGATATCAGCCTGACATGGAAGGAACCCCAGATCATCTCAATGGGAGGGTCTGGAGGGGAAGCAATCTGGTTGGAAGGGTGTCGGGTGGGAGTCTTGTCCTGGAGCCCAGTTTGCACACCACTCTACATAAGTCTGAGAAAACATCAACTATCCATACTATGGCAATGAGGAAGGGGTCAGGGAAGGGAGACTATGGCAGTAATGTAATTTTTTCTGTTCTCTCTTTAAGCCACTCCTTAGTTCTGCTTTTTACCTGACACTGCCACACGCTGGATCCAACATCTTAGGGGCTAGTGTTTCCAGAAGCAAAAGGAACCACTAACATACTGGCTAGGCAAAGAGTGAAAATAAAAGGCAAATCTTTGCTAAAAGGACATGGACATCAAGCATGCAAACGTACAGGCTGGTTAAATGCCCAGGTTATTTTATTGTGATCCTTTTTTATTTTCCCCCTAGCAACTTTTTATAATCTTGGCTCTCCTCCCAAAGATGACCAAGTATCATGTGAGTATGCACAGAGGACATAAATTCACTCGGAAAATGCTGGCCAGAAGGCTGTCTCCTGGAAAGGCAGGTTGAGAAATCCAGTAGATTTACATTGGCTGCCAATTGATGGTACTGGCTGGAGCTATCCTCTTGAAAAGAGAGAAGGCAGCCTGGGACTGTCACAAAAATCAGCATCTGTGCAGACATTGGTCAGTTTACAAACTAATGTTTAAAAGATGTACCTTCCCTTCACTTATAGAAGAGACCCATGGAGAACAAAGTTTAAATATATAGAAAAGAAATGTGTAAGACATTTGCTTATCGGCAAACACTGAGTTTTATCACATTAATAGCTTATAACTTCCAAAGAAAAGAATCTTTTTAAAAAATAAACCCAAGTGTGGTAGGCAAACTCTAATATGGCCCCCAAGACTTGTGGCTCTGAATTCCTGGTGTCTGTGCCCTCTGTAATCTGCTCTTCTGTGTGTATGTGTAGTACCTGTGACTTGCTTCTAACCCAACAGGATATGGCAAAGGTGATGGGCTGTTTCTTTCATGATTATGTTGTGTTATTTAAGACTCCATCTTGTTAGCAGACTGGCCCACAGAGCAAGGGACAGAGGGCTGCTTCTATGGAGGCTTCCAGCTGACATGAACAGCAAGAAGCTGGGCCCTGAGTCCTATTACTGAAGGATATAACTTCTCCCAACACCTCAGGTAAACTCAGCAGCAGATTCTTCCCCAGTCAGGCTTTCTGATGAACATATAGCCCAGCAGACAGCTGGTTACAGCCTTGGAAACCCTGAGCAGAGGACTTAGCTAAGTGTCTCCTGACTCACAGAATCTGTGAGCTTGTAAATGTGTTCATTTTAAATTTGTAGTCATTTGGTATGCGGCAATAGATACCTAATATACCAAGTGTCTAACACAATAGTTTCTGCTACTTAAAGGTTTCCTATTGAAATAATGAAAAAGAAAGATGAGCTCTACAAGCCTACAATCAACTGATGTTATTAAGTGACACAATGAACCACAACTCCACTACTGCCAAGTCATTACCAGAGTAAAATGAGATCAACATTTGGTCATGGATATGCCTTCCCCGTTTTCAGCACAATCAGAAAAAGTCCATAATGAATGAAAATCTGTCCCTCATGCATTTGGACACTGTGACAAGGAATGTGTCTTGTTGGAACCCAATACACTGAAGCTTTTCCTAGTAGAATTTCCTTAAGAACCCCACCAAAATATATAAAAAAATTAGGATAGTCCACATACATTTGCATTTGCATCATGAATTGACTGTAAATTGCAATTTTTCAGATCCCATTATGCCCACAATAAATCCATATGTCTTACTGTGATGTTCAAGGCTTACAGAATCTGGCACAGCTTTCACCTCTAACCTCCTCACTAGCCTTCTTGTTCAGAATGTTTGCCCCAAGGAGCTTCTATCTGTTCCTCAAGCACACAAACCAAAGATGTGCCTACTTCCAGAGCTCCTGTCTGGAGCACTCCTCAGAATTTCTGTGGCTAACCCCTCAGGCTATGGTCTCAATTGTCCCCTCCCTCAGCAAGGCCTTTCCCAATTTTCCAGAAGGCTCCCCTTTCCTCCCAAGTACTCTCTTCCATATTAACATCTTTAAAGATACTAACCCTATCTGAAATTACTTGTTTATGTATATATATATATATATATATATATATATATATATATATCCCCACTGTAATATGATTGCCACATAGTAGATGATTAATAAATATTTACTGAATAAATAAATTAAATATAATTTGATTATTATATTTATAAACCTGCCAATATTTTATTCATTTTTCTTATTTGCTCCTTGCACACAGGTTTGAAATTCCCAGCACTAATTCAGCCAGCATGTTTTGTACACCTTCACACATAGTACTATACAAGGCATCATAAAGGCAATAGAAGCTGGAGAAGACATAGTTTTGTCCTTGAGAACTACACAAATTAACTGGGTGGGAAGATGTGGTATATGCAATTTGATAAAAATCTACCTATAAATCACACACTACACTAATATCCAGGGCAAACTAAATAGGAAATTGATAAGAAAGTAATTAGACATTTCTTATATTGCATATGTGTACCACATCTTCTTTATCCAATCTTTTAAAGGGACAGTTATTTCCATGGCTTGGCCATCATGAATCACATAGGGGTATATATATATATATCTTTACATATAAGTGTTTTCAAATTTGGTGAGTAGATACTCAGAAGAGGGATTGCTGGGTCATATAGTAACTCTATTCTTAATGTTTTGAGGAACCTTCATATCATTTTCCATTCTGGCTCTCTCAGTTTACATTCCCACCAGCAATGTATGAGGGCTCCTTTTTATCCACGTCCTCTCCAATACTTGTCAATACTTTTCTTGTTGATAATAACTATTGTAACCAGTGTGAGGTAATATCTCATTGTAGTTTTGCTATAACATGGCTGGATCTTGATATTATCATGCTAAGTGAAATAAGTCAAATGGGAAAAATCAAGAACCATATGATTTCACTCATGTGTGGGATATAAAATTGAAAGCAATAAATGAACAAATAAGACAAACTCATAGACACAGACTACAGTGTGGTGATTTACTCATAGACACAGACTACAGTGTGGTGATTTACAGAGGGAAAGGAGGGAGCAGGGGAGAAGGTAGTAAATGATAAAGGAGGTCAAATATATGGTGACGGAAAATTGACTTTGGGTGGTAAACACACAATCCTACATAATAAAAGCTTAGATATGCTAAATCAGCCATTTAACCAATCAAAGCGTAATATACTAATGATATGCTAAGGACACTCAACCACTTGCTATGGCATGCACTGACCACCATGGGGTAGACACTCCAACCTGTAGGTTAGATTGCTGCTGGGTTCCAGCTGATAGGGACGGAGCAAGACATGCCCTAGAGCCCTCCCTCATCCCTCCCCAGCCCTGATAGTGCACCAGTGGGGTCCCTCAGCCTGGCCTGCACCCTCTCCAAATCCAGGCTGAGGGACACCCCCGCACCCCCCTCTCCCAACTGCACTAATTTCATGCACTGGACCTCTAGTTCAATATAAATATAATGTATTGTACACTTGAAACCTATATAAACTTATTAACCAATGTTACTCCAATAAATTTAATTTTTAAAAAACCTTTTAGCCAGGCCAGTGTTGCTCAGTGGTTGAACATCCACCTGTGAACCAGGAGGTCATGGTTTGATCCCTTGTCAGGGCACATGCCCAGGTTGCGCACTCCATCCCCAGTAGAGGTCATGCAGGAGGCAGCTGATCAATTAGTATCTCACATCATTGATGTTTCTATCTCTCCCTCTCCCTTCCTTTCTGAAATCAATAAAACTCCTTATAGGGGCTGATTCCTGGAATGGGTATGACTATGGGAGAGAAGACATAGGCATTCAGAGCAAGGTGAAAAGAAAGAGAAGGCTCCATTAAACTCCCAGCATTTAGTGTTTCCATTTTCCAAAGAAAATGTATCTCTAACCCCTAGGTTGCTAGTGGTTTAGAATCATCGTTTTTCTTTTTAACTAAACGCTGGCTTCTACCGAACTGAAGATATCAACATTGGCCTCAATTCCAATTAACTCAGAATCTGGGGGACTGACTTGGGCCTAGTATATTTCAAAAAGTTCCCTAGTGAGTCAATACGCACCCAAGGTTGCAATCCCTTGCTACCCTGAAATGCCATCACGGGGTTAAACTGATGAGAAATGCCCCAGAACAGCAAGGGGAGGCACCAATGAAGTAGTTAAAGCTCTGGAGCAGAATAGCCTAAATTCAAATCAGGCCCTGCAACTTTCCAACCTGGGGCACGTGACTTGCCCTCTCTGCACATCTCTAGGCTGGGAATAATGAATATAGTTGTCTCATAAGGCCCATGGAGAAGTGAATGAGATAAAATTTATCAAGTGCCTGAGGCAATGCATGGCTCATAGAGATCAAACTTTTTTCATTATTATAATCTATATCCTAAGTTCTCAGTATTTTATAAAGACACTGGAAAGTCCAATGCACATTTCTGAAGTCTTTGCATCCATTATCTTAACAAATTATCTTAACCCTGACCACAGCCTTAACCTAGCACATTGATGAGTTCAAACACACTTAAGTAGGAAATAAGAAATAAGACAGAGGCTGAGATAAGCCAACCTGGAAGCAAATGAGCATTTTAATGGAAATGGAAATTGTGAGCGATGGGGCCAGCAGCCTCACCTGGTCAGGAGACTAGGCATTTGCAAGGTCAGAACAACCCTTCTGTTAAAGAAAAAAAATTACAGGGCATTTCAATGAAACATAATAGAGCTTTACCACATTACTGGGATTACTGGCTTTCTCCATCATCAGTGTGGACCCAGCCCTGAATAAAAATCATAGCCAGAATCACTCTCTCGCTACCTCACCTTGGGTCTGATCACTTTACTCCAAAGTTCTATTAGGTGTGTCCTGCCTGATATTTTTAGAACAAGTCATTTGAAAGTTTCTTAAACATCTCAAAACTAGCAGTGTGCTAAGAGTGAAACCTCTTAGATCATTTTTACTTATCAAAGGAGCAGTTTATTCCTTTTAGTATAGAGAATTCACTAAATAACTGTTTTCACATTTTGATATTATGTCCAAGATGCATGCCTTGCAATAGCACAGAACACAGACTTGGAAACCGTGGGCATATAGACCTGGAGCTCACAGGGAAGAGCTTTAGAAGCACAGGTTGGAGAGACAGTAGTCAAGGGCTGCCAGAGAGGCAACTGGAACTCCCATTTGACCCAGTAATCCCACTTTTAGGAATATATTCCAAGAAAACAGAAACACCCCTATGTTCATAGCAGCACAATTTACAATAGCTAAGATTTAGAAACAGACTAAATGCCCATCAGCAGATGAGTGGGTTAGAAAACTGCGGTACATCTACATAATGTAATATTATGCTGCTGTACAAAGAAAAAGGAACTTTTACCATTTGCAACAGCATGGATGGAATTGGAGAGAATTATGCTAAGTGAAATAAGCCAGTCAGAGAAAGACAAATATCACATGATCTCACTCATTTGTGGAATACAATGAACAACATAAACTGATGAACAAAAATAGAACCAGAGACATAGAGGCATTGAACAGACTGTCCAACCTATGAGGGAAGGCGGGTGGTGGTGGTGAGGGAATTAGAGATCAACCAAAGGACTTGTACGCATGCATGTGAGCATAACCAATGGACAGACAGGGGTGGGGTGAGGGCATGTGCTGGTGGGGGATGGGGGTAGCCAGGGAGACGTCAATGGGGGAAAAAGGAGACTTATGTAATACTTTAAACAATAATGAATTTAAATTTAAAAAAAGAAACAGGAAGAGCTCAGAGAGAGCTGATCAATGATTTCAAATGCTCTGGAAAAGTCGAGGATAATAAGAGTAGAGAGGTGTCCTTTCAGCAAAGCAAGGTTGTGGTCTCTGCTGATTTTAATGTTAGTTAATTTCAAGTTCTAAAATATACATTTGACTCTTCTTTATGTTTGTTTTTAAGAATGCTTTATATGTTGTTAAATGCTTGGAAAATAAAGTCTGCAAGAATACCTTCTCACCTTTTGACAGGGTAACATTAGAGTGACTTTAAGTTTCCTTGTTAGTCTCCTCAGTGGCATTTGAAATTTGTGTCCTGAGCATTTATTTACTTTAATATTTTATTTAAAAGAGAAGTTTTCAGATGAAATAAAATGTATATTTTACAAAAACACTCTGGCCCTTTTGGAAATAAGAAGTGGGTTTAGAAAACGCTGAAAATCTTCAGCTCAGTCAAGAAAGGGCTGTCACTGAGTATAAATTTTAAAGAGTTAGTGGGTTGGAAAAAGCCTTCTGCACTGGAAAGAGAAGATGAAACAGACTCCTGGTTAGAAAAGGACAGCCTTCCTGGCTTTGAGCGTCTCAGCTCCCCTTTCAAAGGCTACGGGAGGAGGTGACAGCAAATACTCCATTGCATATGTTTGTGGAGTGGAGACCTCCAAGGCTGGCCCAGTAACTTCTCCTCAGCAAAGATTTACATCTCCGTTTCACACATTGAATCAGTGCTTTTCATGACTCCAAAAAACTACCGTTCAACTTTTTTTTTTTTTTTTTTTTTACCTCTTCCATCATTTAACTCGGAAACATTCTTTTCTGTGGATTTCATGAACTCCTGCCCAACACCAGGTGCAAATTGAAAAAATCCCACTGGCCGATTTCAGCATAGGGAGGACTACTGTTCTTCCAACACAACCCCTCTTTCAGGCCAGGAGTTCAGATCTTAGCCCCTGGGCACACAAGGCAGGGTTTCACTTTCACCCACAAGCATCGCTCATGAAAACTCCTTCTCTGTGGCGGCTGCCTCCCCAGACCCCCAGCCTAGAGGCTCAGATGCCTCTGTCTGTGTGAACCTGGGAATTTTCAGAGAGGAAAGCCAGAGGGATTCCTTGCTGCTCTTAACCTTCAAATGTACAACTGTCTCCAGCTCAGACGTGTATTTTCCCACACACTGCGGTTTATGTGTGGTTGACATTATCATTTGGCAAATACTCTACAGAGAGTCACTCTCCTTAGTTTGCAATTTCCAGACTGTTGGGTGGTCTTTCCCCACTCAGGGCTCTCCACAGGTGGATCACAACATGAGCTCTGTCACCAGTATCCAAGGAAGAACATGCGGGCCTTCAGAAACCGGTGGGTTCAAATGGGAATTCAATTCTGGTTTCAAGACAGCTGTGGCATGAGCAATCATCCAATTAAATTCTATTTTGCAAGGATTTATTGAGCATCTACTTTGGATTAATTACCTATGGCAACCCAAATTACAAACATTTGTTATTAAATTGAATTGCTGCCTCCATGTCCTGTGGTAGATTAGAAGATCAGAATTGGTTCTCTTTATGTTCCCTCCTATGCTAATGAGGAGGGGGCACACCCAGCAATTCAAGTTCTACTGCTAGAATTTTCCTGATCTGAGTTGTCATTATGGACCCGGTGATGGGCATGTTATCCAAATTCCCCATCTAAGATGCAGAATTTGGGGGTTCAGAATAATATTTTTTGGTATTGTTAGCAGGCCTGGTCTCCCCGTCTTATAGATCAAAGAGGCAGTTCAGATGACATCTAGGAAGAAGACACCAGATTATCAGACTATAAACGTTACATAAAGTTCCTGTTTTTACTTTGCAAACTGGGTGTATTAGCCAAGGTCCTACAGGATGCAGATGTCCTACTTTTCTACAGGGTAACTCGTGAAATAAATGAGAGTCTTTTCACAAAAGCATGGGCAGGGTTTCAGGAAATAAACAAGGGCAGTGCAGTACTTCATGGCTAGTAGCAACTAAGAGCTAGAGACCCAAATAAGCAAGAAGGGGGAGAGGACCCCAGAAGCAAGAGAGAGTATCTATAAGGAACAGGGTTGCCTGAGAGGCATTGTAGCTTTTGGTAGAAAGACCCAGATTAAACATAGCAACCAAACTTCCACTTGGTTGGGAATAAATACCCCAACTTTCTCTCCTCCCACTTTCTGATCTCCTGCTGGTATATCCCATTAGCCCAATAGCACTGAGAATTGGAGGATAAGAAAGCCCAGAATGTATATGGGTCAGCCTCCTGGGGAACAGAGAAAGATGGAGAGTGAGCTGGGGGGTGGGCACACAGCAGTACCTAGAACACCACATTTTTCTAAGTGCAGGGAGGACACAATAAAGAGTAAAAAAAACAAAACAAAACAAAAAAAAAAACATAATTTCTTAGAAGCTAAAAGCTAGTATAATTTAGGAGTTGATGCTTGAGCTGGTTCTAATATAAGTAGAAGTCATATCTAGCTGGCAGGAAAAGGCATGGTGGGCTGAGAAAGGCTATGGGGAAAGAAGCTTCTGGCCAGAGCCTGGGGTGTAAACAGCTGTGACAAGAGAGGAGCCTAGAGAGGAGAGGGGCCAGGCTCTGGGATCTATGTGAGCTTAAGGCAGTGGGATTTTCCAGGGAAGACCTACAATTTAAAAAGGCTGTCAGCTGTAGAGAAATGGGATTTCTGATGCTATGGAGTTTCAAACCCTCCCTGGTAACCTAGTCAGGTAGGCAGGTCAAAGAGATTAGATGTTAAAATAAATAAAAGAACTCTCCTTCTGACCATAATAGTCCCAGAGAATTTGATTTTTGTAACAGCTGAGGAGTCAGAACAATCATCTTCCTTTATAAACCAAACAATTATTGTGCTTAATTATCCTAATATAAAGATCCAGGGTCCATAACAACCAACAGAAGGCTTGACCAAACACCAGAAGTCAGTCCTGCAGTCAGTGCTGGGTTGCCATGGTGACCCAGCACTGACTTCCACCGGTGTGGGCACAGTGACCTAGCACTGATCCATGGGGGATGTGGATCAGGCCTGGAGAGAGGCCCAGAGAGAGAGGCAGGTCTGATCCACATTCTTGGTGGCAGCTGTTGATCAACCATTGCCTCTCTCTTTCTCTCTGGGCTTCACCAACAACTGTGCCTCTGTTTTTCTCCAGGCCTCCGTGGGGGCTGCTGATCAACCCCGCTTCTCTGATCAGGCCCGGAGATAGGCCCAGAGATGCTGACTGGCATAGAAACTGACCAATCAGAACCAAATCAGTGAGAACTGTGAGGAGCCAATGGTTTCCTAGGAGGCAGAGCTATTGACACTGGCATAGAAACTGACCATTCAGAACCAAATTGGCTGGCACAGGAGGGCAGTGGGGGCAAGATCAGGCCAGCAGGGGAGGGCCTTTGGGGGCAATCAGGGCAGCAGGGGAGAGCAGCTAGGGATGCGATCAGGCTGGCAGGGGAGGGCAATTAGAGGCAATCAGTCAGGTAGGCAGAGGCAATTAGGGGCAATCAGGCAGGCAGGCAGGTGAGTGGTTAGAAGCCAGCAGTCCCAGATTTTAAGAGGGATGTCCAAAGGGTCCCTGATCAGAGAGGGTGCAGGCTGGGCTGAAAGAACCCCCCCTCCCATCCCCTGTGCACGAATTTTGTACACTGGGCCACTAGTCCCTTATAAAAGCTCCTCTTCCTCTAGGTTCTAAGTATTCTTTCCCAGAAACTGCTTATGTACTTTGCATATAGAGAAACACTGGTCATATTGCCTACAGGAGCCAGATCCCTTGTTTTTTTTTTGTCATAACCTTATAAGGAAATGTCGTAGGCACTGGCAGCCTCCCTCTAACTGACTTTGTGGATGAATTCTTAGACCACTTTAAATGGCTGCCACATGATTTCACACTGAAATATATACACATCATCATTTTCTCTGGGTTTGTTATTAGAGCTCATTAGACTACAACCTCTTTGAATGCACCTCAACAAATCCTTCTGTGTGTTTCTCACCACCATCCCCAGAGCTGAACATGCTCTGCACACTGACAGGTATTTATTTTTTCAAGATCACATGGTCATCCTCTGATCAGGAAGCAATGTGTGTTTTGAAAGAAGGGTGTGTCTCTCTCTAAACTAGTCTATGTCTTTGAGCACCCACTGTGCATACTTTCTGAGCCCCGGACAAGTATTGATTTCATCAGAAAAAAAGAGCTACTTTGAGAACCTATAGCATATAAAGATTAGACCAGATAGTGAATGAAATTTAATAATATGGAACATAAAAATAAGGAGGAAATTTAGTGTGAGTGACCAAAAATGACCCACGGTGCTAACCTTTCCAAATAATAATTAAAATTTTGCAGAGATCTTCAAGACCTATTCAAAGACTGAATATTGTAGGAATTTCAAACAAGTGAGGAAGGTATTTTAGTTAAGGAAGCCTTTTAGCATTTATCATATTATGTCAATCACAACATGTGGGGCTGCCACAAGTCTGGATTGTACTCAAACTTGTACTCTTCCTTTAAAACCTTGCTGAACTCTGACCTTTTCTGTAGAAGTTTCCAGATGACTTCCTGTGCAGTCCCAAAGAGTTGGTCTAAACTCCAAGTTCCTACGCCTAGTTCTTCTTAAACTGTGGCTCTGTCACACTCTTCAGAATAACCTGAAGGGGGGCGGGTCTTGCTAAGCCTGCACCCCATCAGTTCTGTCACTCATTCAAATCTTGATGTTTCATGTATATCTACCATTTCCATAGACTATGAGCTTCTTAAAAAAAGAAGCTGTATATAAATGTTCACATACCTCAAACCTGGCACAATTCCAGCAAAACAGTAGATTCTTGCTATACGTGATCCTTTCCTCACAACTGTGAGAGGTCCCTATGTATCACCATATTCAGATACTCATACTTTGAAGACCATCAATGTATTCTAGGCATCTTTGTCCACATAACAAAGTACCACAGAAACAGGCACAATTCCACCTCCAAAGTATTCTGTCGGTCAAGTAGTCACAGATCATGTTCAGATGCAAGTTGAGAAGGTATATAGACCCCACCTCTCATTGAAGGAACGTTGAAAAATCTGTAGACATCTTTAATCAACCGCATAGCATCTGCCATTGCCTATCATAAAAAAGGCTAGACTATTATTTAATAGGCCTTTAAGGGACTTTCAAAGAGCCAAATAAACCAATCATGTTTTGTGGCTTGGGAAATACAGAGTTCAAAAAATATAGAGAAAAGTATAAAATAGGAAAGAAAAATTCAAGGGCTATTCTACTGACCATGGCCCTTCATAGCTTACTACCCAAGCAACTGGGTCATGGGGTATTTGAACTACATTTGAATCCCATTGTGGTCTTTTAATGTAGTCTTTTAATTTAATCCCATTGTAGTTTCTATTCGCAGAAGGAAGTTGGACATTTTAGTGGTAGAAAATAGAATGATTGGTACTCTTTATCAGCCTTAGGGCAGGATCCAAGCCTGGAGCTGCAAAAGCGTTAAAAATTCCTGGGAATAGGCCCAGGGTATAGAGTCTAGGAATCCCCATTACAGGGATGTTCTTAGCTTTCTTGTGGGGGTGTGCAACTATGGATTACTTGTTTGATTGCAAATTCTCCTCTCTTTATTTTGCATATTGACAGTTTTAATCTCTCCATGTGCCTAAATAAGGCATCTGGTGATTCGTTTCTGACAACTGTAAGAAATAGGACCTTACCCACTGACTCTATATCTGGAAAAGTGCATGATGACCTAGCACCAGACATGGGACCAACCAAAGTGGTCAGTCATTAGAATAATCAAAAGTGAATAACTTGACTTGATTGACATAGAAACTGAAATAAGCTGTCCTTAGAAAGCTAGGTTAAAATGACATTTTAGCTAAAAGTACATTTGTTGAGCTAGGGACAGGAGTCATAAAATGCTTTATGAGTCATGAGAAGGTCAAAGGTCACCTTTCAACTTTTAACACTAGCCTGGCTAGTTTTCTTTCTGTCTCCCCCAGCACCCTCCCTCCCCACTAGCTTCATCATCTACGTCCACTTCTCAGTATATCTATATTGAATTTGGATCCAATTCAAGGAATACACAGGAAGACTTCAGCTCCCAAAGCGGGCTGCTCTTGTAGGAGGCAGGGAGTAAAGAAAACACCCTGAGCAGCTCAGTATTTCCCAAAGGTTAAAAATAATTAAACAATATGATAGTCAACTTAGATTATTACAGACCGAGATTAATGGCTCTTCTCTCTCTAACGATGCCCTCTCCTAAGCTAATCCCTCCCAACCTCCTTTCAAAGAATGTTGGTTAACACTTGATTTATTTTATTTTCACATACTCTTAAGTAAATCAATTTATGGTAGTTCTGACATTCATACCAAAGAGCTGCCTCCCTCTCTCCCAACTTGAAATAACTGAGGGTGAAAGAAAGCAGATATTTTCAAAGGTATCAGTGCTTAACTGAGTAATTACTTATCCACCCATGGCAACAAAGCAAGGCTCACCTAGTACACTGCTGTTGGATGTTCAGGTCCAAGCATGCATGTTTTCCAGCACTGTGTCCACCACAAAATAGTCACTCAATAAGTACTTGTTGCATGAATAAACTATAGAAACAATTCCTTCACTCTTTTGAAATGGGAAAGTGAGTCCTTTTTGGTACAGCAAAGGTGATACTGATGCTGCTGCTAACATAGGATTTCTCAGGTTTCATAATAGCCTCGTGCCTCCATTCAACAATCATTCATTGAGCACCCACTCGCTATGTGCCAGATTCAGTATTATATCTTGTAGTCTATTAAAACTGGGTTTGCTCCAGCAGAGGCGGCAGCAAACTATAAAAATAATCATCACTCCACCAGACAGTAGGTAGTCGTTTTGTTGCACTTAGATAGTTCTTAAAACATCATTGAGGCACTCAGGAAAGAGTTGAATAAATAATAATACAGAAAAACGGCAGCCAGAGATTATTTTAAGCATGACATTTTCAAAGCTCATGTCCTTGAATCTTAATGTAGCAATCTCTTGGCAGCCCATTGCATTTTTGAAGGGTGTTTTGGGGGTCAATTAATTTAAACTGCAAAAAATATAACACAAGTATAGTCTTTAGCTCTTGTGTCTCTCCTCGCCTTTATGTGGTGGGGAAGAGAGAGCCTTTTGCAGTGGGAAAGTTAGAAGGTTCATTTGCAAGATGACAAGATACCAAAAGACTATGGATATTGCTAAGATCATTTGGAAATGTGGCAAGTCCATTTTCATAAGTTTATGATAAATTTAATTTGAAATAAAACCTTGACTTGGACTTGATGATAAGATTAACATTTCACTTAGCAATATCTGATGCATATTTTTTATTACTTCCCCAAAGGATTTGATCAGCTTCCAGTTTGGGCTTCCTACCGTAAGGAAACTCAGGTTGTATTCTACAGCTCCACCAGTAGACCTACACAAAACAAGTGTTCATTCATTTTTCAAAACCTGCACAGAATTTTTATTAAATATAATTTATGAGAAAGGACACTCTGCCAAATTTTATGTAAATTAGATAACTTAGGAAATATAATGATGGGGGGAAATCCAAAGGGAAAACATGATTTAAATAATGAACTCCACTTGGTTACATCTTCCTTTATTCACCCAAAGTAGACGTTTTCCCTTTGGATAACAGTGACTACCCTTTCTAACTTGTAGGAATGGATAAAGTCCTTACCATGATGGGCTCAAGAAGACTGAATGGCCACACTGTGTGGAAGTTTAAAAAATAAACAAGCAATAAACTTCTATCCTGCGCAATTGCTGTCAAAAAGCAACTAAATGCAGCCTCTATGTACCTTGGAGCTGGGCCCCCGAGCATCTTGTTCTGAAATGTAACTCCCAACTCTCTGACTGAAGTCCCTGTCCCTGCATCAGCAAGAAGCTGGCCCCACCACCCAGGGAGTGCTCTGAGGAGCCACAGAAATATCTATTCCATCAGCTGTGGAAAGGACTTCTGTAGGCCTGTCCTCTTAACACCCACAGAACTGGGCTGAGTGTCTTTTGAGAGTATTATTAGTACTTTTTTCCATTAATAACACAAACCAGATTTCTTAAAGGAATAAGTTTTTATAAAAAGAGATTGGGTTCTAGCCTAAAGAGTGCCATCCCCCTAACTAACTGAAGGGTCCCAGGTTTGATTCTGGTCAAGGACACGTACCTTGGTTGTAGGCTCAATCCTGGTCCTGGTTGGAATGTGTGCAGGAGACAATCAATCAATGTGTGTTTCTCAGGTTGATGTTTCTCTCTCTCTTTCCCTCCCTTCCACAAGGTGAGAAATTTGAGACCTGCTGTGCTCACACCCTGATCTTGGACTCCCAGCCTCCAGAGCAGTGAGACATAAATATCTGTTGCTTTAAACCACCCAGTAATGAGATGTTTGTTATTGCAGCCTAAACAGACTAAGACAGGTTATAACAAAGGTCAGGACTGTGTGTTACAATTCTTTTTTCTATTTCACAGGGCTAGCGCACTGATCCTAATAGGTATAAAATATTTTATTGAATGGAAGAATAAGTTATTAGTCTTGGGGAAAATTCTTGCCAACTCATTGTATTTAAAAGGTTGGTGTGACATCCATGAATGTCTACTTAAAGAACGTGGTTGAGTCACAAAGGGATGGTAAAGAGGAGAAACTGTTATTTTCATATTTTTTTTTACCCTTCTTGCAAATGACTGATTTGAGGCTCTAAAAAATAACCTGCCACTGATTACTAATTACCTTTGCTTATCAGTCCTTGAGTTCTGCAGCTGAATTCAATATTTTGACCCTTACCTCCTCTTGTCATCACTCCCTCCTAAAACTGAACCTCAATGTAAACAATCAAGAGTATTTTTCACCCTAATGCCACATCATGGATGTACATGGTGATTAAATTTGATGCTAACTTAGTACATTTATAACTACAGCACTCAGTCCCTAACTTTTAATCCTCCTAGTTATGAATTCATTCATTCAGTTATTCATTCATTCATCCACTTACTATCTATCAAATGTCTCCATGCACAAAGCCCCAGGTATACAACAGTGAGTGATTAAAACCCAATGCCTCCCTTAAGGAGCTTACTACAATCAGGGAAGGAAGCAATTTATAAGGAAGCTAACATTCACCTTATTCATGTTTGTGATTCTGCAGACAACAGTCAGCAATAAAGAAATTTAAGAAATCTTCTGTTCCATAACATCTAAGAGTATTATTTGAAAGGCTACAAGTCAGAGTAAAAATTGTGCACCAAATTTAACAGGTGGAATTTTATGAATTCTCTATTTATAAGCACAGTATGCATTTCTTTTTGTCTGTTTTAAGTCTAAGTCTGACCACTAGTAAAGTGAAGACCCACTTTTTTCCTTTCTTTTTATCTAGTCTTTTTCATCCATTTATTGTCATTGTCCTAGACTTTAATCCCAAAGGGCATAGTTATGAGAGTGCTCCCTGTGGGCTGGGGAGTAGTGAGTATGGCAATGAGAGAGAATTGCAGTCTTGAGAGGTCAGCAAAAGAGGGAAATATACTTCACTCCATTCCCTCCCTCATTACAGTGAACCATCTGAACACCTTCAGTGTCCACAAGGTGAGAAATTTGAGACCTGCATGGGGAAGGGAGTAGATGGAATCTTCCTTAATCATTGAGTACCTCTTCCTGTAACATCACACAGTGAGAAGGAAAAGTGAATTTCTAACCCTCTCTACCCCATAAATAATTGACAAGAAGATCTCTTTTGGAAACTCAACATGGTACAACTAGACTCATATGAAGGACAGAAGTCAGTGTCAACATTTTCTACAAAACTATCTAAATATTTCATGCCTTTATCATTTGCTCCAAATGTTGCAATGGAAGAGACAATCAACCACCCAACCAACCAACCAAAAAAAAAAAAAAAAAACCCTACAAAAAATACAACAGAATACCCTAAAAGCCAATGGAACAAAGACTCCAGGTATTAGTTAGATTAAAGATTGTAATGTGCAAAGAATGCAAGCTTCTTGTTGGAGTCCCAGATCCCCTTGCATGTGTAAGTACAAGGTTTGGTTTTGTAATTACTTCTGGCTTTCAAAAGGCTGTAGAATTAGCAATCCTTGCGTGAGAGTTTTGTTCCATTATTTATTCAGTGTAAATTGTCACATAAAAGCCCACAGGAGCTGTCAAGGCCAGTGTTAGACCAAGCCTGTGGGCAGAACTGTTCTTGCTTATGTCTTAATCAGGGGCCCTTTCTAAAGAAAGAAACTCCACATATTTAAAACATGATCAGCTTGGTCTGACTTCATTTTGGGTGGTGCAAACTGTTGTCTGTTTTTTCCCAACTTGGGAAGACTAAGCACTGTGGTTAACCTTGGGAAACACTACCTCCTCACCTCCCGCATTGAGATTGTTCCATTCTTACTTAGTTTCCTCTTCCAAAGAAATGGGGATTCATTGTTCCCTATTACACCATTCAGCTTTTTCCAGTGAAATTTCAACTCTTTTAGAGATGGCTTTTTTCTTCTTAATATCCAGAGTTATGTACCACCATGCCAATGTAGGTCAGCATCAGATATAGGTGGGACTTGTCTGACATAAACACAGATGCCGAATACAAGGAGAACAGGGCTCAAGTTTCCAAGGGCCTTTCTGAGATCTTTGTGCATTTTTAAACCTTAGTAATATAAGTTGTAGGACTGTTAGAAGTAATCCTCAATTAGATTTTCAAACGCCATTTATTACATTTAAAATAACTACATTAGATAAGCATAGATGATTTTTTTTCTCCCCAGAATCCATGACAGAGACAAAAAAGACTTTCATGGACCATAAGGTAAACTGTGTCCTCTGGTTAGCAGGGCTGAAGTCTGTATCAGTTGTGAGAAAGAATTCAATTTGTGTTTTATAACTTGTTTTTCTCATAGTCACAGCCTAATTTGTTAAAACTCTGAAAGTTAAATGTTTAAAAGCTGCTCAAGGATTTTATGATATCTGAATTTTTTTAAAAAAAAAGTATTTTCACCTTTTTCAGAATTATATTTAAGTGATCATTTTTTAAAAAGTAAATGCAAAAGTTGTATTTACCAGCTCATTGAATAGCTGGGACTCCCAAGCCAGAGATGTTGGGTAATTCTCTCTGATATTCTACGAGCCTATTCCTGACACTGTTATGCCTTTCCCAGTTGCCTCGTCTTTACAGTTGAATCACTTACACCATTTAGGAACCAGCTTAACGCCCAGCAAACACCCAGACCTGTTCCATACTCCATTGGAACTTGAGTTGGGTGACAATTGAATTTTGCTTTCTCTTCAAGCCAATGAACGTCAGGACCTGAGTTGGGCACAGAATAAGGGTTTCCTAACAGGAATGGTGCACCCTGACTCCAGAAGGTATGTGCTGTTGGGCACTGCCTAAGTCTCCAGTCCCAGCTCACTCTGTAAGCCTGTGATCACTTTTCTCAGTAGTTCTTCACATTCTCAGAGTACCCGATATTAAATAGCCCTGAGTTCTAATTCCAACTCTACACTCGTCAGCTGTGTGACCTTAGTCACTTTCTGAGCCTCCATTCTCTCTTCTGTAAAATGATGATGATAAGAACCCTGATTCCTGGGTTTGTTCTGAGGATTGATTATATGCTACATGTAGAGCTCTTCCTACAGTGCCTGGCATACAGCGAGAGTCCAAAAACCATTTGCAGTTATTATAATAATCAATATGCATCTGGCAAAGTGTCCAGTTGCTTTGGGGTAAAAAATCATTATAGTCATAGATTCTCTCATTTTGACACAAAATACCTATTCATATTGATAGAGTATTTCTCAGTACTAAAATTCACTTCTGTTAGTGATTCCTGAACACAGAATCAGATTCTAATGTCTGTGTAGAGTTGGAATACTGCAGCTTCCAGTTCCAAACAAAAGTTCTCACTAATCAAGGCAGCTTAGAAATTCACTCTTCCTCTCCACAGAGTCCTCATCAGCCCTTTCTCTGAAATGGCTCTGGAACCTGTTCCTACCCCCTGCACTACTTTCGAAATCTACCCAGTGTGCCTTTCCAGGCTCACCCGCTGTAACTTCCTCTATGAAATCCATCATTACACATTACACGGCCTTGTCCCCCAAACACCCTGCTCTTTCCATTCTTCTATCTTTGCAATCTTGGCTGTTACTATCCGTGGAATGACTGGCATGTATCCACCCCCCATCCATGTAAAAAGCCTCTATTCAAATGTCACCTCACAAGAGGAATGCATTTGAAGTCAGAAAAATCTGGGTCTGAATCCTGGCTCTGCTGCATCCCAGTTCCATGATCTTGAGCAATAACTTTCAGTTTCCTCATATGCAGGTAACCCAAAGCGCTCCACCACACTGGAAATAAAAGTCGGGGCATTTAACACAAATGCAAACTTCTCACTGGCTTGACCACCCTGTTTCTACCCTAGTCAGTTTAAAGGCAGTTTAGTTGTGTTATGTTTATTTGTTTGCTTAACAGGTTTTCTCTCCCCAAGTATTTTTGGGCACTGCTAAGAAAGACAGCTGAACACTGACTCTAAATCCAGACCCTTTCTTGTCCCCCTCCCCCAACCCACCCTAGGCCTTTTATTCAATAGTCAGGAAACTAGATTGTTAAGTTTATAAAAAATAGGAAGATGAGTTAAAACCAATTTCCCGTGGTCTGGGAAGATCACACATGGTATTACCAGGCATGGGCCTGGTGATATGCACTTTTGGAAACTACCAATGCAGTTCTGATACAGCCATTGGGTTCCAGTGAGTGGGTTCATCTTTGACTTGAGTAATCAATCCCTCAAGGCTCAATTAAGGCTGTTCTAAACCCATTGGTCCACTGTTACAAGGGATGTAGAAAGAGAGTGTATGGCAGCATCTTAGCCAATGAGATCTATCCGTGGTGGTATATGGGATGACATACAAAGCAAAACTTAATGATGGATTCAAATAACAGGGAGGAATGTGGAGTATGACCTGATTAATGAAGAAGAGGGAAACTCCAGAAATGGGGCTTTGAGAGACATGGACCGAAAGGCAGGCAGACAGGAAGGAAGCCTGAGGAAGCCATGCAGCAATTCAGGAAAGGCTGCACAGAGGTTCAGCCCTGGGGATTTCCAACACACAGGACAGGAGAGCTTTCACAGCCACGGTGATAAGTGGTTCCAGCCTGAATGTGTGGTGAAGGGGTGGGGTGTCAAGACTGGGCTCCTCTCTTGTTTCTATAAGGACAGTTGTGGATGCCACCCAGGAGACAGAGAAGAAGGGAAATGGCACAGGGCCAGTGCCAGCCAGCAAGGATGTCTCACCCTAAGAGCTCCAGAATAGTCCAAGTAAATTGAAGAAGAGCAAAATCAAAAAATGTCACTCAAGGAAATTATCTATTTAAATTTTAAAAAATTGATACTGATGATATTTGCTACTTTTTCACTCGATGTCTTTAAGTGAAGAAAAATATATCAAAATCAGGCTGTTCCCGGGACTTTGCTTCTGGGCAGAGGGCTGAGTCCCTGAAGGCACACGTCCAACCAGATGAGTGTTCTCTAATGGAATAAGAATCAAGAACCCAGGTGCAGGCAAAAGCAGTGCCCTGACACAGGCAAAGACCAGCCCCAGGATAGCAGGAGAGACACACATGAGTCGGCAGTATTATTAAAGGAGAAGAGTCTTAACTGTGAGGATCAGATCCTACTCTGAACTCTGAGCTCATACATTACCCATGCTGTTGATACTCCTCAGGCCTCTGCTGGCCCACTGGGTTCTCAGCACCTTGCTGGTTACTCTGTGGCTCTCACCAGGGCATGGGGGAACCTATGGGTTCATGTGTGCCTTGCCCAGACCAGGGAGAATCAGAAGCACCATAACAGACCCATTAGCCTAGACTCTACCAATGTTCTCAGTCCTAAAATGCACTGGATGTGACACGGAGCCACATGTGGGGCTTCCTCTAAAGACATGAAACCACCCATGGCCATGCTTGGAGAAATAGGCCACTAAGCCTGCTAGTCTCCAATTTGCTTTTTCCTAACTGGATGCTTCAATAGCTCTCCCATCCCAATCTCCATTTGAGGTTTTGTCCTGTAGCAGAAACTGGAGTTGCCTCCCCCTTCTTTCCTTCTAATGAAACTCTATCAGGTGTCCATGTACTCAGAAAAAGATGGCCTCACTCTCGGACCCAGGAATAGACCTGACCGATATAACAAAAATCTCTTTTTTTTTTTTTCTTGTCTCATTTGTTCAGAAGTGGTTACGGGACCTCATTCCTGCCAAAGAAACAGAAGAGGAAATCTGAGCACTTCTTGGGAAACTTTCAATCTTCAAAGACAGAGCTGCAGGAAGAGAGAGTCTGCCCTGGCCTCTGCAGATTGCCATGTATGGGTATTCTGCCCCAGACTGCTGTGGCCACCTTACTGCCAGCAGGAGGAGGAAGTCGATATCAAAGGTGAGGGAGAGGAGCTGATGGTGAAGACACGGTCTTCTAAGACATCACTGAGCAACTGAGTCAACTGGCTCCAAAGTCCTGAACTTCCAATTATATGAATAATAAACTTCTTCATTGTTTAAAGAGATCTGAGTCAGGGTTTCTCTAGCTTGTAACTGAAAGCTGTTCTAATTGTTA
The DNA here is from genome assembly GCA_963924515.1 of Vespertilio murinus. Classification (NCBI taxonomy): domain Eukaryota; kingdom Metazoa; phylum Chordata; class Mammalia; order Chiroptera; family Vespertilionidae; genus Vespertilio; species Vespertilio murinus. The sequence goes on from OZ004705.1 coordinate 33,839,436, forward strand.
AAAGTTCCAAAAGGAAAGGGAAGCATCTGAACAGATCTTTTTTTGTTCTTTTCCCAAGCCCCCAAAGAATGGAAGGGTGGTTTCCGTGTGCTATTCCAGTCTCTTTGGGACTTCCCCCAGCATGGTCCCCCTCACTTCCTGAATTGGTGGTTCTTTCTCCTTGTAGCCTCTAGTACAAGCACTGTTTAGGACTTTTGTTTAATTGATGTGAATGTAAACAGAAGGATTTGTTTGATGCAATGTGATGTAGGAAAGGGAAGAAGAGGGAAGTAAAAGTTATGGGTGAAAATGATGAACATAGTAGAAAATATTTTAAATGTTTTACATGCAGATGTGGTCATGGCACACTTACCTACAGTACAAATCCATGTCATCTTTCAAACCTAGTGACATCTAGGAAACTATACAGTAGCCAATAGAACTAGCTATTTGTCCCAGCCACTAGACATATATAACTATTTTAAATTAAATTAAAAATTCAGTCACATTACCCACACTTCAATTCTTAATAGTCACAGGTGGCAACCATATTGGACAGGACAGATGGAGAATATTTCTATTATTCCAAAAGTTCTACAGGACAGCAATGCCATAAAGGTGTCTCTTAGTCAAACTGAAATGATAACCAGAGGCTTAGGAAGCACGAAAGATGGATGGCACAGTGGCAAGGACACAGTTTTGTGGCAACTCCTGGCTCTACTACTTCCCTAACCTCTATGAACCTTAGTTTCTTCACAGTCAAAAATAGAGATAATAGTATTTACCTAACAAGAGTGTTACAAGGACTAGAATTGATGTATATGGAAGACCCAGTAAGTCTTATACTGCAAAACATCAATAACAGTAAGTATTACCTGTTTCCTTCCTTGGGATGAGTCACACAAAATTTTGTTTTGTCCATAGGACCCTCTTTACCATTGACATTCAAAGTGTGGTCTACAGACCAGCATAATCTGCATCACGCTGGAAACCAATAGCATAGACTGTCAGGCCTCACCCCAGAGCTACTGAGTCAGAATTCACATTTTAACAAGATCACCAGGTGATTTGTCCACACATTAAAAGTTGGGAAGCACTGATCTATTCAACATGTCAGGCAAAAATTCAAAGTATGCAAACTATGTGAGGCACAAAAAGAATGTGGATAATGCACTAGGGAACCCTAAACATAACTGAGCTGCCTGTTTGAAGAGTCCATCAGAACCTAGTAGTTGAGCCCAGCAACAATGAGACGTGGGGTCAAGAAGAAGCAGTCAGGACACATAGCCCTTGTGCCATCTTAGCAAGATAACTCTGCAAGCAGCCATATCTCCCTGTTGTGTAGGTAAGTGATCTGGTGACATCTGGTAAGTTATTGCTAATCATTCTCTCTCACAGTTCCTATGGGCCAGAATTCAGACAGGGCACCTAAGATCTGGGGCCTCAGCTGGAAGACTTGCATGATGGGGACTAGAATCATCTGAAGGCTCCTTCAATCACACGTCTGGCATTTAGGCAGTGAAGTGGGCAGTCAGCGGGGGCCTAGTTAGCATTGTCAGCTGAAACACCCACCCATGTACTCTCCCTATGGGCTATCTTCCTCAGAATATAATAGCTGGGCTCCAAGGACAATCAGAGAGGGATGAGGGAGCAAAGGATGGAAAAAAAGGGGGCATGGCTTGGGGAGGAAGGGAAGAAGAGGAGTGGGAGAGCAATCCATAGAAGCCATAGAGCATTTTTTGAACTAGCTTTGGAAGTCATGCAGCATCACTGCTGCCACATTCTGTTGGTCAAGATAGTTACAAAGGTTAAGTGGGAGGAAGCATAGACCCAAGGTGTGTCATGGTCATACTTGACATAATAGAGGTCACATTGTAAGCACACCTTGTGTGAAGAGATATTTTTATGATGGCCATATAATTAAGGTTATCTTATTATGGCCATCTTTGGAAAACTAAATCTGCCACATGAATATTCTTTTTGGCTCAAGTTATTCCAGATCTCAAATCATCATGCCCACTATCATCATTATAAACAAGTTCTTATTTAATGTCTTCCTTGTAGAGAGAACCATATTCTAATTCATATTTATTTATAACAAGAGTTATAAAATGTTCATTTCCCTTTAGTTACCTTGTTCTTGGGAATTCTTTCATAATTTTTTTCCAGGAAGAGCCTCACAGCTAGTTTCACTTTCCATTCTGTCTTGTTCTTTTGCATTATTTCATTATAGTCAAACTCTTTGAATGTAGCATCAAAGAACTTTTTAAAAATATATCTTTTATTGATTTTTTTACAGAGAGAAAGGGAGAGGGATAGAGAGTCAGAAACATCGATGAGAGAGAGACATCTATCAGCTGCCTCTTGCACAACCCCTACTGGGGATGTGGCCACAACCAAGGTACATACCCTTGACCGGCATCAAACCTGGGACCTTTTAGTCCGCAGGCTGATGCTCTATCCACTGAGCCAAACTGGTTTTGGCCATTAAAGAACTTTTAAAATAAAGTGAGAATAAGTGGAATATGTAAATGTAATAGCTCATTCACTGGTACTAATCTCCCAAATAGTTTTTTTGGTTGCTGTACAGCTTGAGTTTCATTGCTAATGGCAAATAAAATAGTTATAGTAAAATGTTCCCATGAATTAAAATTTTGATTTCCATTTTTTTTGTAGCTATCTAACCACCTTGTATTTTCAGACTAAAACTTTTCTCAGTGTATTTTCATTTTCATAATAAAATTTTCTGGGCAAGATTGATCTCAATCTGGTAATTCTTATATTAGAGTAAAATCAAGAAAGGGAGAGGAAGAGATTGTTTTCTTCATATAACAAAATAGAAAATACTAGTGTTTGTTTCTCATTTAAAAAAATCAAAGGCAAAACTACTATTGGATCTGACTTACAGGCATTTATCCTAAATAATGGAGGAAGAGAAGCATAAAGCAACTGGATATAGACTTGGCACAGACTTTTAGGTTTCTAAATTTTGCATAACCTTCTGTGGTCCCTTCCCCCAGAAAATTACATTCTAACTTCTTATAGTTAAATGGTCTGTCCCTGTGATGGTCCCTTTTCCCCACATACCTCCTAGCTGCTGTTAACATCTCAGGGGTCCCATTATTTCCTTCTCCTAAAAATTTCACACACACACACACACACACACACACACACACACACACACAAAACCATTCACCATATATGTACACATTCATTGATACTCACAAACTCATAAGTACATAGATATATACACACATACATGTATTCATATGCACATAGTCATTCATACACAGTCACTCACACACATGAGTGCGAGTACACACACACACACACACACACACACACACACACACACACACCAGCTTATTAATACAACCCACCTTATAACTTTGACCACATATATAACCACTTGCTCATCTCTTCCCTTCCTTGAACACCCTAGCTTCCCTCCTGACCAGGAGAAAAACCTTACATCATGATAGAAGATACCTAACCTTTGGGATCTACATGACAATAGTAACATTCACATTAAAGACTCACTCCCAATGTCACCCAGGGTCCTGAACTCCAGTGCCAGTAGTACATGACTCTACCCCCATTCTTTTCTGGTAATCGAGATTTTCAGAAAGAGTAAAATTTACATAGGGTTAACCCTGAATGAGTTTCATCCTTATTTTCACAAAATTCTGTAACATGAGTGCTATGGGTTGAATTGTGCCCCCCAAAAGACATATTGAAGTCCTAACCCCCAGTAAATGTGACCTTTGTCAATAAAGCTTTTGCAGTTGCAATCAATTAAGGTGAAATTGTTAGAGTGGTGTTTAATCTAACATGACTGATGTCTGTAAAGGAAGAGAAGAGGTACAGAGACACACAGGGAGAATACCATGTAACAACAGAGATTGGAGGGATGCAGCTGCGAGGCAAGGAGCAAGTGTGACCGGCCATGCCCAGGAGCTGGGCAGCAGCAAGGGATGACTCTGCAGTGCCAGAGGAAACATGGTTTTCCTGACACCTTGACTTGAGACTTCTAGACTCCAGAACTGGGAGAGAATAACATTTCTATTGTTTTAAGCCACCCAGTTTGTGTGTACTTTGTATGGAAAACTAATACCGTAAGTATTCAATAAATTACTCCTACTGGACCTCGTGACAAAGAAGGCAAACTGGCATTGTTAGCCGGGACAGCAAGAGGAGAGAACCTGAGAGGCAGGTGAGGTGGAAGTCTGAAGCCTGATTGTCCGAGTCTGCGTGGGCTGCTACAACAGAATCTCATAGACCGGGTGGCTTATAAACAATGGACATTTTTTTCCCTTATAGTTCTGGAGGCTGGGAAGTCCAAGAGCAAGGCACTAGCAGATTCAGCCTCTCGTGAGGACCCACTTCCTAGGTCATAGATGGCTCTATAAACTCACATAGCAGAAAGGGGAAGAGAATTCTCTGAGGTCTTTCAAATTGGTGAGGGCTCTGCTGCCATGTCCTGAGCCCCTCCCAAAGGTCCACTTCCAAATAATTTGGATTTAATATACATTTGGGGGGGGCACAAATATTTAGTCTACAGCCCTGGTCAGCATGAAGTAACTGCTTTAACGACAATAAAGCTCTGACATTTTATGTAACTACTTTAGAGACTATTCCAGTTCTTTTAGGCCATTTAAGATGCAGACATGATCTGCTGCTCATAAAAAGATAAGTGCTTATCTCTGTACACATTTGCAATGTATCAATGTAAGTCTTGGGTATAATTGTGTATCTCCTGCACGTTTCTGGGTGAACACTAGCCCACAGCATGTGTTTAGGGCCAATAGCATATGTCCTGCTTTCAACATCAGCATGGCAATCACTGCAGTCGATGATGTGCCTGCAATACGCTGGGGCTACCCCTTTATGTGAATCACTTGGAAAAGATCTGAAACAGGATCAGAAAAAGACTCCCGGGATGTTGAGGATATAGATATGGTCAAAGAACAGAAGCGCAGCTTCCATATAAAGGAGAGTATATATTAAAAGAGGAGGGAACAGAAGTTCTTATTTATTGAATCAATTTATTTCACAGCTGTATCGTTATCGAATCCCAAAAACATCTTTAGGCATGGGTGTCATACCCATTGTAAGGATAATTAAATTGAAGTTCAGAGAGCTTAAGTAATCTGCTCAAAGTCACACAACCAGTAAGTAAAAGAGCCAGGATCTGAACCTAGTTATGTCTGACTCCTAATTGTGATTTATAGTGAGAAAATCAAACCCTTTAGAAAAACTTTTCAGACTTATTCTAATCGAATAAAGAAGCTAGGTTCTTTTATTACCAGCTGTATATTGTAAGTGGCATATGTTTTATATTGCATATCTTACTTTGGTATTAAGAAGGCTAGACCAGCCGAAACCGGTTTGGCTCAGTGGATAGAGTGCCGGCCTGCGGACTGAAAGGTCCCAGGTTTGATTCTGGTCAAGGGCATGTACCTTGGTTGTGGGTACATCCCCAGTAGGGGGTGGACAGGAGGGAGCTGATTGTGTTTCTCTCTCATCAATGTTTCTCTATTCCTCTCTGTAAAAAATCAATAAAATATATTTTTTTAAAAGAAGGCTAGACCAGCATACATTATTAACATGACTCACTGAGAGCTGGGATTTAAGAAATTACCATGGAAATTTTCTCTTCATAATCACAGAACGCCTGCATTTTAGCAGTATTATGGCCATGTGTCTTGGTTTCCTTTCTAGTTAAAGGTGGCCATTTGTCTAATTGTCAACCAATGGGAAATAGATGGAACTGTGACACAGTTTCAGAAAACTTTCTCAGAGAAATTTGAAGCATGCCCTTTTCCCACTGCTTCTCCATCCCTTCTTTCTTTCTCCTACTTGGAACTTGAATTAGATAGCTTAAACACTAACAATTGTCTTGGATCCTGAGGACAAAGGCATCAATCTAAAGATAACAGACAAGTGAGTTGAAGAGCCCAAGTCTCTTAGGATTTTGTGAAGCGATGTGGCCATTCAATCATGGACTGCTCACATCCTACCTGTATACAAGACAGAAATCAATGTCTATCTTGTTTAAGCTACTATAATTTGGGTCTGTGTTTCTTGCAGCCAATGCTAATCCTAACTGATACGGGTTCATCACACCAACAAGAATTCTGTCCCTTAAAGCAATAAAAGGATATCTCCTTTGTGTTTCTTAGCTGGGTATCTTAATCTTCAAGTCAAGTATTGAGTACTCAGTTCCCTTGTATTGCCAATAAAGTCAACACAACTTAAGCTTGGAAATTTTCTCCATTTCATTCTTCTTCTTAGTTGGTGCTACCTTTACCTGAATATGTTCAATAATCTAGTCTGTCAAACTCCTATCTTTCTGCTCTTTCAAAGCCATCATTATAGTTTGCATGTTGAGAAAGCGGAGAAGCAAGACCCTGCTACTTACTTTTTACTTGCTCCCCATTCTTAATGATGTAAGGCTGGAGGATCAGAACAGACCCAAGGGCAAAGGGAAAATGAAATGAAATGCTCTCAGTGGCTCACCGGGAAGGCTCATCTAACTCTTTACCTGGAATATCTCTGTGTTATAGCTTCGCTTGCTTTCATTATGGATAAGAATATAAACTCACTGACCAGGAACTCTTTCTTTATCTCGTATATACTGCCAACACTTCATGAATATTTAATAAGCAGAGAGGGAGACCTAAAGTCTAAAACTCTAATCTTCATTTGTGATATTTTATAATTCCTTTAAAAGCTATCCTTTAATTCACTTGACTAGGAGCAGAAAAAGCTTATTACTTCAGCAGGAAGTGGCCTAGATGGGCAGGTGGGAGAGATGCTGGGGCAGGGGGTGGGTGGTGGAAGAGGCATAACACACTTGGGAGCCAGCATTCCTAACATCCTGCACTCAAACACGGTTCCATTATCTACCTCCACTCTTTACTATGGGGCAAACTGCCACTGTTGTTTGACCTGCCTGTCTCTGTGAGTCCCAAGGCAGTGTAGTTGGCTGTGCAAGAAGGAGTAGAGGAATTCTCCAGAATTTTGCCCCAGGGGGCACCTCTCCTAAAGGATGGGCTATAGAACTCCAGAGATATTTAGACTTTATAAAGCCAATTCTTCAAGATATGGCAGGCAACGGGGGGCACTCTTCTAGAGCAAGAACATGCTATGTCTAAGTTTGGTTTAGTCAGTTCTCCATAGCCACCAAGCATGGATGCGCCCTGAGGGATGCATTAACCTGTCATCAATCCCTCTCTCTCTCTCCTCACTGAGAAGCAGTGGAGGGAAGTGAGCCTGTGGACTGTCCATACTCCCTGGTACTACCTCCAGTCTGCCCAACAGAAGATGGGCTTCAGGGGACTGTTGCATAACCCAAAGTCCATCAAACACATTTTCTCTGTGCCTTCAAGGAGTGTCTAGATAAACTCTCAATGAAATTAGTCAGCCATCTATCAGGATTTGACTGAGAGAAATACTTGGCTGGAGCAAACCAACAACTATTAACAAAAAATTAAAAGAGAAAAGTGATGGAAATAAAATGGTACTGAAGTGAAATGAAAAAGCAATAATCAAATAATAGTAATAGCTAACATTTACTGAGCATTTGCTGGGTCAGACACTGTGCATACTTTATATATTTTGGGTAACAGTCCCTTATCAGATGTCTTTTGCAAACACTTCCTCCCAGTCTGTGGCATGTCTTTCATTCTCTTGGCAACATCTTTCTTAAGACAGACATATTTTATTTTAATAAAGTTGAACTTATTAACTCCTCTTCTTTTTAATCCTCACCTTGAGTATATGTTTAGTGATTTGAGAGAAAGAGAGGAAGGGAGGGAGAGAAACATCAATGGGCTTCCTATACACACCCCAAATGGATGGGGACCAAACCCACAACCCAGATATGTGTCCTGAGTGAGAAATTTATGTTATCATTTTAGAGAGAGGGAGTAATACTAAACAATGGTTTGAATTACACTGTTACATGTAAATCTGCTATTTAAATGCAATATGTTAAGGTTGCTTATTTATTTAAGGAAATATAGATTGCTCATCATTCAGTTACTTTGCATCATGTAGTCAGCCCCAAGATTATTTGGTGTGTGTTTTTTGCCTGGAGCATAATTTCAATTTAATTAATGCTGTAAAAATAAATATGAGCATATTAAGTTAGAAAATGTTAAATTTAGTATACATTTTCTGAGGTGTGGCTCATTCATGACTTCTGTTCCTGTCATCTTGTGCTTGCACAGCTGGTAACCATAAATTCAACATGAAAACAGTGTTTAAAAATCAGCAGACATTGCACTGGGCTTAAGGGTGAATTTGTGATGATCTATATTTTCAATCTGTTGACTTTGGGTGGAAGTAATGGCTATGGTGTCACTCACATAAGGGTCCGATGTTGGCCCAGCTTGCCACAGCACAAGACACTTACCTATATTCAGAAATTTGTTTCTGGTATAACCACAGAGAGGAGCACTGAGCCAACCATCCCACTTGCTGAGAAAAGGGGGGCCATTGGGAGGGACCCTCTGAGAGTTCAGCATTCAGCTATGGCTCTGGTTAACTTCAAGCACAGAAGTCGGGGGGGGGGGGGAGACAGGGAAGCAAAAGATGTTATGGAAAGCATCAGATCCAACCTTCTTTCTAAAAACCATCCTCATGTCCATGAGACTCTACTGCTCTCCCCTCTCATCCTGTGTTAGCATGTGATGCCTGACACATTCTTTTCTAATGGCCAGGGAAGGGAATCTCAATTGTAAGAGGAGCCATGTGTACAGTTGTTACCAAAGCCCCTAATAATGAAAAAGCCTACCTGAGTCCCTCCTCCTCGCTTTCTAAAAGGCTCAGATGGCTTGCAAAGGAACATGGGTCTTCAACAGCCACCTCCAAGGTTACCAACAACAGCAACCCTCTCCCCCCAGCTGCCCCTGACAACCACACAAAAGTACAGATCTCTTTCTCAAGGACCCGTGAGGCCTCCAGTCAATGGCTGACAGAAATGGAAAATCGATTTCAGATTTATCTCCGTGGGGAAGTAAGTATATTCCTTAAAAAAAAAAAAGTATAATGAGTTATGAGGTCATGGAGGGCTTGTTCTTTTTCCTGCTTATAGAGACAGTTTAACTTTAGAAGAAAAAGTGACTAATGAACAGGACATTCTAATTCTAGTGATGTGCTTTTCCCATTTTAACGTCAGCTGAACCACAAAAATGTTCATTTTTCTCTCTTCATTACTCCTCGGGGCTCAGGAAGAACAGTGTCGCCAAAGGGGGGAAAAAGCTGGGTAACTCCTGCTTCCCTCCACCCAGATTCCAAAAAAACATAATAAAATGCAGCTCTGGCCTCAGCCAGCCTGTGTTGTCACTGTTTTTGGTGGGGCCATTTCACTTACCAGCAGGATGGCCACAAAGCAACATTTTCCATCCTTAAGACAGTGGTGGAACATATGGAAGACAATGTTGTTTATAAACCAGGACATTCAACAAGGTAGAAAAAGGCTTGACATGCAAAAACATGAAGTTTCCTTAGCAAGTCTTCCAACAAGCAGACTCACAACCCCACTACCCCATAGGTAGGATCTATTGAGTGCCATCTATGAGTCTGATACTGCTACAAACCTATGGACAAGCATCTTCTCATTTAATCCTCGTAACAGACCTCTGATATCACACAATTACCAAATGAGAGAATTGAGATTAGAACCCAGGTAACAAAGTCTGCATTCTCAAACCTTGTGCTCTAAGCTAGTCAATCACCTGGAGCAATTGTCAAACTGTAATGTTGAGCCTCACCACAAAGTTTCCAATTCAGTGGGTCAAGCATTCACATTTTGACAACCACTAATCTAATGCCTCTCTCTGATCATCAACAATCGTGTTTAAAAAGGAAAAACTTCAATACACCTTTCTATGACTTTGTTTCCCTCTCCACCTCCTAAAAGAGAATCTAAGAACAATAGTTGGTGTACCAAAGATCAAGAAGAGAAATAGGAAAAAGTAGAGAGTTAGAGATGCCTGTTTCTCTTTTAACAACTCCTTTAAAATGAAATTCTCAATAGTGGCTCAGGACACACATCCATGACACACATCCTTAAGATTGTGGCTCTCTCTTTAAAGCGAATGCCTCTTTCATGTTGGCAGGAGTTGATACTATGGAAATGACTATTATATCCACCATCCTAGCTCTAGCATTAGTTCTCATAATTTAGAATACTTTGCATTTTCTATGTCTCTTGAACTGGCCCTATCATTTAGACCCACAGTGAACTTAGTCACTAATACACCCAAACAGCTTATGACTTTTAAGCAACATGTTCACTATGAATCTGAGTTTTTCTTTCTCTTTGAGGGTACATCCCCCTCTCTATCTCATATTCTCTCTCTTCCTGACTTACATTATTGCTCACAATTTTCTCACAGATTAGCTAACTGTTGGTGATTCAATAGTGAAGTTGATGTAACACAGTGTTTCCCAAACTTCTCTCATGATGAGAATCACCTGGTGGGGTTGTTAAAATATAGATGCTTGAATCCCAACTAAGAAGTGCTAAACTAGAATTTTTGGGAACATATAGGTAAAATTGTATACTTAACTAGTGCTCTAAGCTTAGAGCTTTAAAAAGTATACAATTAGAATTTTTGGGAACATATAGGTAAAATTGTATACTTAACTAGTGCTCTAAGCTTAGAGCTTTAAAAAGTATACAATTAGAATTTTTGGGAACATATAGGTAAAATTGTATACTTAACTAGTGCTCTAAGCTTAGAGCTTTAAAAAGTATACAATTAGAATTTTTGGGAACATATAGGTAAAATTGTATACTTAACTAGTGCTCTAAGCTTAGAGCTTTAAAAAGTATACAATTTTACATATATGTTCCCAAAAATTCTAGTTTAGCACTTCTTAGTTGGGATTCAGGAATCTGTATTTTAACAACTCCACCAGGTGATTCTCATCACGAGAGAAGTTTGGGAAACACTGATTGTAGCACAACATTAAACGCCTCAAATACAAACAGCCAAGTACTTTGATTACACCGGGCAAGAATCTAACACAACTCTTCTCCCCCACTTCTCCCAACAACATCCATATCCTGGACCTGAGACAAGGGCTTATGAAGTTACCCTTCCCCTCTCTCCCATTCACTTGGGACAGTGGTGCTTTCAGAATGCAGAACAATCATACAATTCCTCCCAGTGAGGAGGCCGCCTTCTGTAGCATCCTGAACCTCATGGAGCTATAGTGAGGAGGTGTGTTCCTCAAGGAGGAAGCTTGGCATGATCAAAGCCTATTTTACTTACAGACTAAGTTCTGCTTTTTTTCTGTTTTAATACTAAAAAGTCATAAAATAACAATAATAGAAGATACAGCTTCATCTGACTTGAATTGAAAGACTCGGGACATTATTTCCTTACTGAAAAAAATATTTATATTTGTAAAACAGGCAAGCTTTGCAAAGGGAACCTAACATTTGTGTACACCTACAATGTACCTAGAATATAGAGGTTCCAACTATGCTTTCAATTTAGTCTTCATAACAACTGAGAGCTTGGCTTTATTACATTTCATAGAAAAGAAAACTGAGGCTGAGAGGTTACACAATTTGACCAAGATCAAATTGAGCCAAGGCTGGAACCCAGATTTGTCTTTCCTCTATATTATATGGTTTTCTTGGAAAATGATATAAGTAAAGTTGGCAGCCCTGGCCCACTTGGCTCAACGGTTAGAGAATGTTGGCCTGCAGACCAAAGGGTCGAGGGTTCAATTCCTGTCCAAGGGTTTGTACCTCATACCTCGGTTGTGGGTTGATGTCTGGCCCCTGTCAGGGCATGTGGGAGGCAAGCAACCAATCAAACATCAACCAAAAATGCCCATGTTTCTCTCTCTCTCTCCCTCCCTCCCTTCGCCTTTCTCTAAAAATCAATGGGAAAAATATCCTTGGGTGAGAATTAAAAAAAACAAAAAAACAGAGATGGCAAAGTGGAGGCCAAAGATAAGCCAACTAGCAAGGAAAATCAAAAGAGAGCATGCAATGACAAATATCAAAGGCATTTACATGGATTATAGAACCAGGACATTTCCAATTCAGACGCTGATTCTAATGTGTGTGTTTTTTCTTCCACAAAGCACCAAGCAATTAACTCAATTCTCCATGGAAACTGACTGGATGTCCCACAAATTTAACTCAATTCTTTTTTTTTTTTTTAAATAAATCTTTATTGTTCATATTATTACAAATGTTCCTCATTCCCCCCGCTCTATTGCTCCCCTCCACCAAGTTTCCATTCAACTCTCTGCCCTTTCCCCATCCCCCATTGTCCTCATCCATAGGTGCAGTTTATATTCAGTCTCTTCCCGCCCCGCCCCACTCCCCATTTCCCCGAGAATCATCAGTCCACTCCCCTTCCATACCTCTGAATCTATTATATTCACCAGTTAATATTGTTCATCAGGATTTTTACTTCCCTTGGTTTTTAGACTCACTTGTTGATAGTTACGTGTTTGTTCATAATTTTTATCTTTATTTTCTTCCTCTTCCTAAAGAACCCCTTTTAGCAATTCATATAGTTCTGGCTTGGCAGTGATGAATTCCTTTAGCTTAAATTTATTTGTGAAGCTCTTTATCTGGCCTTCTATTCTGAGTGATAGCTTTGCTGGGTAGAGTATTTTTGGCTGTAGGTTCTTGTTATTCATCACCTTGAATATTTCTTGCCATTCCCGTCTGGCCTGCATGGTTTCTGTTGAGAAATCAGCTGACAGTCTTATGGGTGCCCCTTTATAGGTAACTACCTGCTTTTGTCTTGCTGCTTTTAATATTCTCTCTTTGTCTTTAGCTCTTGGAATTTTAATTATGATGTGTCTTGGTGTGGTCCTTTTTGGATTCCTTTTGTTTGGGGTTCTGTATGCTTCCTGGACGTGTAAGTCTATTTCTTTCACCAGGTGGGGGAAGTTTTCTGTCACTATTTCTTTTAATATGTTTTCGGTATCTTGCTCTCTGTCATCTTCTGGGATGCCCATAATTCTGATGTTGGTTCGCTTGAAGTTGTCCCAGAGGTTTCTTACATTATCTTCAACTTTCTGGATTCTCTTGTCTTCTTGCTTCTGTGGAGGAGTGTCCTCTGGCTCTTTGTGTTCCAAATCTTGGACTTGATTCTTGCAATCTTCCAATCTGTTTTTAGGACTCTGCATAATATTTTTTATTTCAGAGAATGTATTCTTCATTTCTTGTTGATCCTTTATCATTTCTTGTTGAAGCTTTATCATTTCTTGTTGATCCCTTTTCATATCCTCATAGGTCTCATTTATTTTATCGGCCTTTTCTAAGAGATTGTTGAACATCCTTATAAGCGTGGTTTTGAACTCTATATCCAGTCGCTTTTTGTCCTCCATTTCTTTCATTTGTGATCTGTTTCCTCGTTTCGACATTTTCGCTGCTTCCCTGGGTTGGTAGGTTGGGAGGATCAGCTGTGTCTATGCCAGGAGACAACCTTATTCCACTAGACTTGGAAACCTGAAAAAGCCTCTCTGAGTTCAGCTTGGATGGGGCAGTTTCAGGGTGGAGCCTACAGCCTTGGCTTCCGGTTAGCCCCGCCCTCGGAGGTTCCTGAGTCTCAGTGAACCTCAGGGTCCTTTGGTACTCGCTGCAAGCACCTCTGAGAGAAAGGCGCCCTAGAGTTTCGCCCGCTACCAGACAGTGTAGTCTCTCCCCCAACAAGCCCACAACTGGGGTTCAGAGCAGTTGGAAGTGGGGTGAAGCACAGTCCGGAGCTTATGTCTCCTTCCCACTAGGGCAATCTCGCGGCCCAAACAACAGTCTGTCCTCTGTGCGCGCAATGTGCGCGACTCAGGGGCTCTGCTTTTTGCCGCTCTCCCTGAGCTTCTGCCTTACAACCCAGATTCCCCCTGTATGAGGCTGGGGCCCGAGGGTCTTGCCCAGGACTGGGGTTCAGTGCAGTCAGAACTGGGGCTCAGCACATTCCTGAGCTTTTGAGTCCTTCCCGCTGGGGCAATTCAGCAGCTCAGGGAACAGTCTGTCCTCTGCGCGCAATGTGCGCGACTCCAGGGCTCTGCCTTTCTCACTGCTCGGCTGAGCTTCCGCCTTACAGCCCAGATTCCCTCTGTATGAGCCTGGACCCCAGGGTCTCGCCCAGAACTGGGGTTCAGTGCAATCGGAGTTGGGGTTCAGCACAGTCCGGAGCTTTTATCTCCTTCCCACTAGGGAACGCCAGCCAGGCACTCAGCCACCCCTCCTCTCCGGCTCCGTCCTCTGTCCACTCGCGCACCGTTCCGCGCACCGCGCCTCCGTACCTTAGGCTTTTCGAGCTCCTCTGATTGTCCTTCAGGTTTTCTCTTTCCTTCTGGTTGTAGAATTTCCAGTCAGTCAACTTTCCTGTAGTTCTGGATAGTGTCCACTTTATATTTTAGTTGTATTTTTTGAAATTGTTGAGTGCGGCTGCAGCTAGGCATTTACCTCTGCCGCCATCTTGTTGCAGTCCTCTAACTCAATTCTTATACTGTTTCCCTAGAGATACCATCGGATTCCAGAGGTTAAGGTCTCCATCCCATAAGACTTCACCCTTTCCTCACTGCAGATGCCAACTGCAAATCAAGGTTGTTACCCTTGCTCAGGAAATCAGTTACTTACTAGACTGACAGTTTATTACAAAGGATATAAATCTATAACCAGATAAAAATACATAGGATAGAGGCAGGAGCTTTTGTTCCTATGGAGTTTGGAGCCTGGCGTTCTGATTCACCAACTGGAAGCTCTCTAAAAGCCCGTGCTTCTGAGTGTTTATGGAGGCAGGACTGATTAAACCACTAGCCTTTGGTAAATGAAAATCTCCAGCCCCTCACCCACCTTGGAGGTCAGAGGGTGGGGTTGAAAGTTTCAGTTCTCTGATCTAGGTTGGTTCCTCAGACAAATAGCCTCCATCCTTAGTCACCTAGGGGATTTCCAAATATTGGCTCATTAACATAGAAGACACCTTGATCAACTGACAGCCTCACTTAGGAAATTCCAAGGTTTTTAAAAGGAAGGCCTCGGCCAGGAATAGAGAGGAAGACCAAACATATATTTCTTATTATAAGTTACAATATCACAACATGTAAAGGCCATTAACAACAAATACAAATTTAAAAATGAAGACAGATTCGAGAAGTGATGAGAGACACTAATAGGAAATTTCAGGGTAGATTAGAGTACAACCTAAGGGCACAAAAGGATAATGAATAACAAATACTTGTCCATAATTACAGGAGTGGGCAAAAGTAGATTTACAGTTGTTCATATGGAAAATAATACAATAATCTATATATAGACTGCCCACCGCTACTGACCTAGCACTGACTGCTGAGGGGCCTGCAGATCAGGCACAGAGAGACCCAGAGAGAGAAGCAAGGTCTGATCCTCAGCCTCCATGGAAGCTGTTGATCAGCCCTTGCCTTTCTTTCTCTCTGGGCTTCACCAGCAGCTGCAGGGGCTGCTGATCAGTCCCACTACTCTGATCAGGCCTGGAGATAGGCCCAGAGATGCTGACTGGCATAGAAACCCACCAATCAGAACCAAATTTTGGTGAACTGAGAGGAGCTAATGGCTTCCTAGAAGGCAGAGCTTTTTGTCTCTGACTGCCATAGTAACCAACTAATCAGAACCAAATCTGGGTGAATTGTGAAGGCAGAACCTAAGGCAGGGAAGGGCAGTTGGGGGTAAGATCAGGCAGGCAGACAGAGGGGTTGGGGCAATCAGGCAGGCAGGAAGAGGCAGTTAGGGGTGATCAGGCAAGCAGGCAGGTGAGCGATTAGGAGCCAGTGGTCCCAGGTTTCGAGAAAGATGTCCGAAAGCCAGGATCAGGCCTCAATCAGCAGTCAGACATCCTCCAAGAGGTCCCTGGTCAGAGATGGTGCATGAATTTCGTGCACCAGGCCACTAGTCAACAAATAGTACAAGAGCAAACTGTTTCACACACTCACAACTGTAAACCTGCTTTTTCTCCACCTCTTTTTTTGTGAGTAAACCATAACAAAAATGTTGAGAACCATGACCAAGATTATGGAGAATAGGAATGTGAACAAATCCAACTAAAATAAGGTAATTCTTTAGTCTTATTAAATAGGAAGTAGAAAGGAAGTACAAATAAGGGTCAGGTTATAGAAATGATAAACCCTGGAAGTGAGTAAAGGAATGAGAAAAATAAATTGCCAAAAACAGAGAAAGAAGGGGAGAAGGAAGATAAAGATGGTAAGGACACAAAGAATGGGGAGAGGTGAGGGATGGGGAGGGATGAAGGAGACACAGGAGAAATAGACTTTTTTAAATGTTGCCAAGAAGCAAACATGCAATTACTCTGATGTTTGTAGAAACATTGATTTTTCTATTAATGAGGGAAAATACAAATACAAAATACCTTTAATAATATCAAAATAAAACTACAGAGACAGGTTAAAGTGATAATACTGGCAAGAGGTTCTTTGGAGAAAGGAGCTATACGAATTGAAAAGCTAGGCTCAACTTTTTCTTCGAGGTACCCAAAAGAACTCTGGTGAATTTAATAGCCTTCCTTTCCTTGCTTTTCTCTGGCTCATTACTGAGGGGCAAACCAACAAGATGCTGTGACAATGCCCAGGCAATCAAGGGTTGGCTGGGCAGACACACCTGTTACTCTTTCTTTTATAGGTGGGAGCACAGGATACAAGTTAGGATTTGTACCATGTCTGAGAATGCCCCCAAACCAGTCCTTGTCTGTGAGGTAACTAGTGTGGGCAGCCCAGACTCAGATACGATCCCTCACAGGCCCTACCCCATGCAGCTGTATTTAAGGGCTATAGAACAGTGATTGAGGTTCACTGCCATTGAAAGACACACACCATATGATCTTTTTACATCCGCTTAGTGAGATGGTTCCAGAATTAAGGTATTTTCCCGGGGGCGCTATGGCTATTTGCTCTCCTGGTTTATGTGCTCCTTCCATCTATGGGTTATGCACAAGCTAATGGGGTTAATTGTTATTGCTTCAGTGGAAGTCCCTTTAACATTTTCCCCTATCTCCCTCCTAAATGTCAAGCCCATTGTCTTCTGGTGCTTTGATTTTTCCATACTTTGTAGTCTTCATCCTTTAACTGCAGTTTGAAAGAGAGAGAAAAAAGTTCCCACAACTGGAGGTTGGCAGCCTTGACTGTTGCTCTCTGCTCAAGAGAGATTCATTTTTCGAGTCACCGAATAAAATGATTTAAGAAAAAGAATCCTCAGTGCTCAGGCTCTGCCTTCTAGCTTCAAAGCCTTTTACAAGCTGCAATTCATTAAACGCAATAATCATTTGAGGCCAGCAGGCCGACCTCTGCAGGGAGAGGGGCCAAGCCCACCCACCCCACCCTCTTTCTCTTTGTGTTCCCAGCCACAGAGAGCAGGAGGGGCCGAATAATGGTACTCCCACCAAGTGGCCGCCCATGGCCCTCAGCCCAGGCCTGCTTTTCTTCTCCTCCTTGCCAGGGCTCCACGCTCCACTTAGCCATTGGGTACGGGCTCTTCTCTCCTCAGGGCTGCGTTTGTCTGCCTTTCACAAAATAGACAGTCTGCCCACATTTTTATTTCCTTTAGATAAATGAAGAATTTCCTAGCCACGGGGCCCAACTAAGCCTGACATCTGCTCCATGGGACAGATGCCTCCCTGCTTGACCACTCAAGGACAGTGAGCCAAGAGGTACTGCACCCCTTTGTCACCAAGAGACAGAGCCAGTGTGCCCCACAGCATGCAGGGCCCACTGTCCCAACACGTGTCCTTGCCATCCAGCCAGATCTGGTTACCTCTTGGCAATTCCCCACCCCCTACTACCAAGTGGTTGTCTTTCCAGAGAGAAGGTGGCATGGCAGACTGTGGATTTTTGGTGTCAGGGCCACTGAAATGAGAGCTCCTGTGGGTCATTCTATAGTCCGGAAGCCCCATTTCTTTTACCTTCTGTTCTTTCACATGGACCCTATCCAGATCTTTTCTTGGAGAGGGGAGAAAAATAATAAAACACCCACAAGATCCACCCACAGCATATTCAATTTCATAAGACTGCATTAATTCTTATAGCTCATCTTTCTTTCCAGTTGCCTTGCTTCTCCTCGACTCTACCCACCAGCTTAAGGAAAAACATGCATAGGATCCCCTTAAAGCACTACATTAATAATTCTAGTGTAAGAAGGTAGATTGGGTCTACTTTTGACAGCTGATCATTTCCTGGTGGTACTGAAAACTATTCATGAGTCTCATCCACAGAACAACCTTAAATTTTTTTTGGCAGGACTTTCTTGAGCCAGAATTCATGGGGGTGAAAGATGAGTAACCAAATCCCAAGCCAGGCCCGACACCATCCTTTCCATTATCACTGTCTCTCTCACCTCTGTGCCTTTTCTCAAGGTAGCCCCAAGGCGCATGTTTCCTCCTTTGCTCTCTCCTCTTGCCCAAAGATTTATATCCTGCTCCACATTTAAGGCCCAATGCACACTCCAGCAACCTCTTGAAGGCTTTTCTCTCTGCTGGGGCCCAGATAGGTCTCTCTTTTCTTTGGATGCTCAAATGTCCATGTTTATTGATGTTCAAAAATAATTTTAGACTTGGAAGGAAGCTTACAAGATACAGATCCAACCATCTCCATTTATAGATTAGAACATTGAGCTGTGAGCTTCATTGGGAGCTGAAGGACTTTTCCTGTATCTCACAGCTGGGTCGTAGAGGGTAAGACAAGAATCCTCACTTCCTGACAATGACCTGCCTTCCCACGGCCACCACAGATGATTGCCAGAGACAGGCATGCCTATGGATCAGCAAGAGCATCATGCATTGCTCATTTAGTCCCTCTGAAAAGCAAGCGAGCCACTCCTTTCAGCAGAATTCATTTCATTCCACTGTGAACCAGACTCCTGCCTCCAATGACATTCTGATGGCACTCAATACTCAGCACATGTCCAGAAAAGTTCCATCACAAGCCCTTGATGTCCACTTTCTCCCCTTTTCCCCCCAATTTTGCTTCCCTGCTCAGGTTACTAGCTGGGCCCTTTCTGGACACAGAGCACTCAGATGTGTTTACTATCGCACTCCAAGTTTAAAAGCTATCTCTGTAGAGTGATGTCAATTGGTACCAACATGACCAGGACTTGGTTATAAGGAGGAGGTCCAGATGACTCAGAATATACTTATGTCAATTAATCTTCTTTGTTTTAACAACATAAAACTTACAGAAAAGCTTCAAGAGTGGAAAGAAGTGTTCTTCCTGAACCTTTTGAGAGTAAGTTGCTGGCATGATGTACCATGACCCCAAAATTCTTTAGTGTGTAATTCCTATTAAAAAGGATATTTTCCTACACAACCAAAAGAAACATCAAAATCCAGACACTCACACTGATACATCACTAGTATTCACAGATCACATTCAAATTTTGCCAATAAAGTATTTAAGGCAAAACCACCCAATCCAGGATGATTTATTAGATTTAGGTGCCATGTCTTTTAATCCCCATCATTCTGGAAAATTTCTGCAGTTGCTTCCTAAGTTTTGTGACATTAACACTTTTGAAAAGATTATAAGCCAATTATTTTGTAGAAAAGTTCTCAATTTGGGTTTGTTTATATCTCCCCATGATTAGAGCAGATGATATATTTTTGGCAGAAATGTCACAGAATTGATGCTCTCATTATATCTGAGGTAGTGTATCAATTTGTGCCATTTACATTAATCTCTTGTTACAGAATAACATAAAATCAAAACACATAAAGTAAAAACCTAAAACTTATGAAATGCTTTACAGAAGCAAAATAATAGGGAAAGACTTTAACAAAATTCTTTGCTTTTGATAGATCAGGGGGCAAAAGAGCAAATAAGGAAAAAGAATTTGAGAAATATAATTTATATTGGTTACTCATTTTTGATAAGTTGACTTTTGGACCCTATAAATAGATAAATATTTTCCCTATAATTGATATATAAATAAATCCCTATATTTGGATTACAAAGAAAACAGCAATAAGTTTCCCAAACAAGATAATTTATGTCTGATTTTAATAATAAAAATATTAAAAATTTAAATTACTGCTGGATTATTCAAGGATGCTTTTAGAAATAAGTCATGGGACAAAGAAAAAATCAAAACTATGATTAAAAATACTTAGAAAGTAATAACAATGAGAATGTTATTTTTTAAAAATATATAGTATGGGATAATATAATCATAATCATATTTATAATATTAAATCAAGAGTTTTATAAAATTATGCAAAATTAATTGAAGATATTATAAAGATATTCAAAACAAAAAAGTAAAGAGGGAAATTACTCATTAGATAAGAAATAATAAACTGAAATTGGAAGAAAAAATGATAAATAAATATCCAGGCAGGATAAATCTATGATTTAGTGTAATATTGCTTCTGAATTGTACAGACAGAACAGTGAAATTATATAAAGTGCTCAGAAATAGAATTCATGTATAAATATTTCATATACCTACAACGTGGTATTTTATATCAGTGAAGGACAGTACCTGGGAAACAGGTTAATCTAAAGGAGTTGAGGAAGGAAGTCAGATTTTTTACCTTGCATCATTTACCTCAAATTACAAGTGATTAAAGAGTTACTTTAACCATGAAAAAATTATTTTAGACAAAGAAGTGAGTACTATGCCATAATAGAAACAATCTCTCTGAATAGCAACAAGTATAGACACTCTAAATTTAAAAAATGAATACATATCACATATGACATTTATATAATTATAAACTAAAATTAAAAAATTAAAAATTAGAAAAATATTCGCATTACATAAACCAAGAGAATTTATCCCCATGTACAAGGAGCTTTTATAAGCATTTGAAAATAGGGTGACCCCATTTATTTGTGATTTGTACGTGTAGATTTCATCAATAAATAAACACCAAATCACATTAGTAAGTGAATACATTCAAATTAAGATAATTAAATATAGTTGTATGCTTCTCAGTTTAAAAAGGATGAACAAAGATACACTGCTACCCAATGTTAGCCTGCAAGGGAAAAAATACATTTTATACTACTGGTACAAAGACAATTTAGGACAATCTTAACTGGGAAGAATTATGTCAGCATATATAAAAAATTTAACATGCATATTCCACTTCTAGAAGTGAATTCTAAAGATATAATTATGAAGGTCAGCAAAGACATGTTAAAATTAGAGACGACCTAAATGTCCAACAATAATGGTTTGATTGACTAAATTATGGTACCTGAACAAAATGGAATAATATTCAGCTATTAAAATCATTTTGCTGAAAAATATATAAAGTTGAGTGAAAAAGAATATAATCCAATATGATTCTTCCTTCAGTTAAAAATATATACACACAAATGATATAGAATTGCAATGTGTATATATATATATATATATATATATATATATATATATATATATATATTAATGCTGGGCACATGAATGGATTCGCAGCCTTTTCCCTGGAGAATACATTAGGAACAGAATGGTGGGCAGGTGCATTCTGAGAAGGGGTCACAAAGATGGTGTTTCCTAAGTGAAGAGATCTAGCAAGAGGCCATATATGGTGAAGAGGCCACTGCAGGGCTCTGGTGCCATCAAGAAAGAGAGAAACACAAAAAGAGGAAGTGTCTAAGGCAGCATGAAGAGGTTCAGAGATACAGTTTCCCTCACTCTTTGTCCTGGGCCAGCCCTGGGTTTGGGATTTCTGCCTATCTTCAGTGTTGCCTTGTGGTGTTGTGTATAGGAAGAAAGTGGCTTCTTGTTTGATTTACATGTGAGCAGGACTTAGGATAGTAGTACTCAGCACTGAGCATAACAGTTGGTAAAGCTTGGTTATTTGAAAGGAAATCCTATACAATAAAAGCTCAGCAACCATAATGGCAGAACAACCAGAACGACCACTCAACCAGTCACTATGAGGTGCACAGACCACCTCTCGGTCCCTCCCCCCTGGCCCCCAGGCTCTGATTGCAGATGGAAAGTGGGGAACAGGGGTGGGTGGCAGGGGATGTGGGTGGCACCAGGCCAAGGCCCCTGCCCCCTACACAGAGGGTGACCCGTGGTGAAGGTGGGGCTGGCAAGCGCATGGGAACAGCCAATCTCTCAGTCCCTCCCCGCAGCCTGCAGGCTCCCATTGCCCTACAGCAAACGGGGAGCCAGGATGGGTGGCACTGGGGATGGGGCAGCTGGGAAGGATGGCCCTGATCACAGGCTAAGCCTAGGGACTATATCCACACACGATTTCATGCACCATGCCTCCAGTTTAATATATAATACATATAGTTTTAATATTCTGAAAGGCCACTTCATTTCATGTGTTTAGATCTGAAGCTTTTGCTCAAGTGGCAAACATTCAAAACCTGTATAATTTCTTTCTCCTTTGCCATTCATCAAAACTTACTTGTCCAATGCCCTAGCTCTTCTGGGAGCCTCCTTCTTTAGGGAGTGAAGGATAAAAAGTGGTTGGCATGAGAGAGAAGCCAAATTTATTGAATATCACTAGGTTCCAGCAATGTATTGGCCCACACTCATTGTAATGTGTTCCTGATTCTATGATAATGAGGTCATAGTATTTTCACTTCACCTAGTGGGTTGAGGAAGGGACTTGGACTGTTGTGGTTAGTAATGTGGAACTCACTTCACCCACAGATATACAAGTCCCCCAAATTAATTATAAGTCAAGCCTATCCTCTAAGAAGTCTCAGGGATCCCAGCTGCTCCAGGCAAGCTACATGAGGAGCCAAGGCCACAGCATTTAACATGGTTATAGGAAAAGTCCTTTTATTCTGCACAATATTTTGTTGCTTCAATGAACTGCTCTTGGTCTATAAGAAACTTAAGAAAAAGCATTCCCTTTGGAAAGGCAATTTCAATATTCATGCTTTGCAATGCATAATTCCTAAGTGAACATCTTAGAAAGCTTAGGAAACATATCAGTGAATTTCAGTAATGTCCAAATTTCTTCCTTGTCCCTTGCATGTTGCTATAAATTATGTCATAAACCTGGATGGCTATATTGTTGTCACTTTGAACAATACTTATGTTTTGTATTTTTTAATATATTTTATTGATTTTTCACAGAGAGGAAGAGAGAGGGATAGAGAGTTAGAAATATCGATGGGAGAGAATCATCGATCAGCTGCCTCTTGCACACCCCCTTCTGGGGATGTGCCCGCAACCAAGGTACATGCCCTTGACCAGAATCGAACCCGGGACCTTTCAGTCCGCAGGCCGATGCTCTATCCACTTAGCCAAATCGGTCCCAGCAATACTTATGTTGATGATATATCCATTTTTTAAAAATCATACAAGCTGTTCTGACTGTCTCTAGAACAATAATGGATCCCTAACATATTATAAATTGGATAAGGAATAGAAAGAGTGAGAAGAAAGGAAAGCTAGAAGCCAAAGTCTCCTCCCATTGTGCTCTTTTATCAAGATGACTTTGCTTTTCCTTTTATTTTTCTTTGAAAATAAATCATAGTCTTTTAGAGTCTTCTCCACTAAAAAATAAACAGAGTTTCTTAGTAAATTGCTCCAAGTTTACATTCTTTGGTGAGTTTGGGCAAGCAGGAGTGATAAATATTTTCCCTTACTGGCCACCTGGCTCAGCTCTCCCATTCCCCGTCCCCCTCTCCTGAGAGCTCCCTTACTAAATTCCTCTTTGGTATTTGCTTTAGGTTTTCACTGGCTATCAGGTCTTCTCTGCATGAGAATCATTTTGATCCTACAAATAACTCTGGTTCTGGATTCTCCCTTCATATAAAGTATTTGTTAAATCACTCATTTCTCTCTTCTGTTTGTCCAGAGTTGTGGTTTTTTTTAAAAAAAAAAAAAATCCCGTTCAATGTCTTATATTCAATTGTACTAATTCTCTTTAGATAATCAGAATTTCATTATAATCAAAGTCAGCAGTAAACATTGTCATAAGAATAGATATAAAAATGCAACTGAATTGAGAGAAATAAATCTTCATATTTATGGTCAATTGACTTTTGACAATGGTGTCAAGAAAATTCAATGAAGAAAGAATGGGCTTTTTTACAAATGATGCTGGGAAAATTGTATAGCCACATGCAATAAAGGTAAACTCTGACCTTATACTATTCTCAAAATTTAACAAGATATATCAGAGATCTAAATATAAAACCTAAAATATAAAACAATTAGCAGAAGACAGGAGAAACTTAATTTAGGCAAAGACTTCCTAGATACTACACCAAAAGCATGATCTATATTTTTTTAAAAAAAGATAATTTGTACTTCATCAAAATTCAAAACTTTTTACTTCGAAAGACATCATTAAGAAAATTAAAAGAGCCCTAGCCAGTCTGGCTCAGTGGATAGAGCATCAGCCTGCAGTGAACTGAAGAATCTCAGGTTCGATTCCAGTCAAGAGAACATACCTCTGTTACAGGTTCCTCCTAGGCCTGGGCCCTGGGCCCTGTGTTTCTCTCACATTGTTATTTCTCTCTGTCTTTCCCTCTCTCTTCCACTCTCTCTAAAAATCAATGGAAAAATACTAGTATCCTCGGTAAGGATTTAAAAAAAAAAAAGACAAGATAAGCCACAGATTGGAAGAAAATATTTTTGCAAATTACATATTTGATAAAGGACTATATACCCAGAATATATAAAAAATTCTTACAATTCAATAACAAGAAGGTAAACAACTAATTTAAAAGTAGACTAAAAGTATAAAGAGACATTTCATCCATGAATATACATATATGAGTGGCTAATAAGCTCACCAAAAAATTGTCTGTATCCTTAATCATTCGGAAACTGCATATTGAAACTACAATGCGATATCATATCATACAGACTAGAATGGCTATAGCTAAGAAGAAAGAAAATCACAAATGTTGTTCAGGATGTAGACAAACAGTAAACCTCACATGGTACTGGTGGGGATATAAAATGGTGCAGATGCTTTAGAAAAAAAGTTTGACAGTTCTTAAAAGTTAAACATAAATTTCCCATATGACCCAGCATGTCCAGACCTATACAATTAACCAAGATAAATGACAAATACGTCCACACTAACATTTTCACACAAGTGTTCATTGTCACATTATTCATTATGGCCTAAATGTAGACATGGTACTAATAAACCTCAAAAAAGTGAAAGAAGCCAGACACACAAAAAAACTACATTTAAATGAAATGTCCTGAAAAGGCAAATCTACAGACAAAGAAAGTAAATTAGTTGCCTGAGGCTGAAGGAAAGAACAGGGAGTAAGTGTAAATGGGTATGAGAGATTTTACTTGAGTGATATAAATGTTCCAAAGTGATTACTGTAATGTTACACAAGTTAGTAAATCTACTAAAAAACATTGAGTTGTACATTAAAAATGGATGCATCCCATAATACGTAGGCCATCCTATATAATAAAAGGCTAATATGCAAATTTTTCCCATGGGCTGGAGTTCAACCAACTGGGAGTTAGATGTGCGCTGACCACCAGGGGGCAGCACGGAACCTTATGGGCATCAGGGATGCAGCACTGGCAGTGGGTGGCAGTGGAGAGGCTGTTAGGCCCTGAAGAGAGCGGGACCACAGTGGGATGGTGGAGCAGGTGAGCAGGCAACACCAGGCCAAGGCAGGTACGAGTGGGCCCTCCCGCCCCAACCAGTGCTCTGCCAGTCACCCCACAGATTGGCCCTGACCGCCGGCCAGGCCTAGGGACCCAACCCGTACATGAATTTCATGCACCGGGTTTTAATAAAGTTGCTAAAAATCAGTAGCAGCCCTGACCAGTTTGGCTCAGTGGATAGAGCATCAGCCTGCAGATTGAAGGGTCCTGGGTTCGATTCTGGTCAAGGGCATGTACCTTGGTTGCAGGCTCGGTCCCAAAGAGGGGACATGCATAAGGCAATTTATGTATGTTTCTCTCTCATCCATGTTTCTAACTTTCTATCCTTCTCCCTTCCTCGCTGTAAAAATTAATAAAATTAAGCAAAGGGAATGCAATGATAGATTGTAAAGTTAAATTCTCAAACTCAGCTTCAAATGTTTTCTATTTTTTAAGCCTCCCCCCCCCAAAAGAGAATGGTTTCCTAACTGCAATATATATAAATACTATATATATATATATATATATATATATATATATATATATATATATATTTATATATATATATATATATATATAGCTATTATATTATTGGAGAATGTCTTTTCAGGAATATTAAAATGACTGATTAGTAGAAAATAAATAAGTTCAAATTAATCTAGCTATGCTCAGAGGGAAAGCTAGTTTTCTTCTAAAAGTTTTCTTTATAGCAGACATCCCATCTAAATAAAAATGTACCCTATCTATATAAGAATTACTCCTGAACCTCATATCCATACTGGGGCTGTTTTCATTGATATTTTCCCCAAAGATCTTTCCAAACACAAGGAAAAAAGTGGGGGAAAGCAAGAAAGGTGGTGAGGGAAAAAGAGAAGCAAGCAAGCTAGAAGAGGAGACAAAGCATTTGAGATTTGAAGAAACTCAACCCAATCTCCAAAGTTGGAAAAAGTTCACAAAGTTGGTGAACCAAGTTTCCATAGCTGCCAACTCTTAGGGCCAATTTTCAGGAAAAAGAGCCCATTGCTACTCCACTCCCTTAACATGCATGCTCCCTCACACTTTATTCCCAAATAATTACAAGCATACAACTTATACCACAGACTCCAAGCAAAACCCCAGCTGCCTCCTAACGTTGATGAGCTCAGGACGCCCACCAAAGTGACCAAGTGCCTTACCCTCTGACCGCCAGGGACTCTGCAAACCACTGCCTACTACGGAAGTCCCCAATCGTGAGGATAATTCAGACTCCCAGCTGCCTCCAGTTCCAAACCCCAAGACAGCATTCTCCACAAGGTCCTGAGATCTTTTAACACTCCTGTTCGCTTTTTACTTCTCAGCTAAGTGATAGTTAGCTGATTATTACACAGTCAAGAGTCTTCTGAAGAATAAATATGAATTCTGAGATTTCAGAACACGTGTCTGCAAAACCAAGACCTATGTCTGTTTCTCTCCAGGGTTAGCCCTGGAATAATTACGAAGGTGTGTCTGTGCTGAACTCTTGGTCAACTTCTATGACGGATCCTAATCAATGCTATTTCCTATTTCATTCTGCTGGAGGATTTTAAGCCAGGCAGGAATGGTATTGAGGAGAATACGGAGTCTCGTTCTTTTTTAAGAACTGGGATCTTTTCTTTGGTTGACTGGAGAGTAGGGTGTGAGAAATGAACCTCTTGCTGACACAAAGAGGGGGTTCTGGTAACTGTTTATTTTACCCAGAAAAACTCCGAATGTCTATCAGACAAAAGGTAGCTTGTTCCTTTGCAGACTCAGTGATACTGTGGAATTGGCTGAGGTGGTTCCAAAAGGTGTTTGGCCAGTGCAAATGTATGAGCTTGGAGAAGGGCTTGCCAAATCCTGTTAAGGTTTATAGAAGTCAAGAAGCCATGGCATTCCAGCTCTGGTCATATTTCTCCAGTTCGGCTTAAATTTTGCGCTTGCACTTGACTGGCTTTTTTGTATTTTGATTTTCATTAACACAGAAGGCTTGCTGTTGGCAATAATGTCTTGGAACGTCCTTGCTGGAGCTTAACATTTCAGCACATTTTGCATTGCCTAATGATGGAGTTGTGGTTTGCCAGGAGGGACTGTTAACGCTTTCCTCCTAGAACTGGGTAGAACTATCCCCATGCAAACCTCAGCTAGTTCAAACAAAGCTTCTGTAATGGCAACGGGAGAGAAAAGCTGCTATAAATACTTTTATAGGCTGCATAGGTGATTTACAACCCGCTTTATTAATCCTATAAAAAGGCACAGCTGAACGCCTTTAAGTTACATGCATACAGATGACTAATTAAATACACAGTTAAAAGTCTTGACCCAGCACAATTCTGACCATTAAAGAAACAAGTCTTGAATTTCCCTCTGGGCAAAAGGTTTTGGATAGATTTGTGGGTGGAAGAGGGTGGGAGGGAGGAAGAGAAGGTTGACATGGTAGAGGATGGCAGGTGAGAGAGCGGAATGGAAAACTGAGTTCTGCTGGCTCATGTTTACACTTTATTACAGTTATGATGACACAGCAGCCGTATGATTGCCCAACACTGCCCAAGGCCTCCTATTCCGACCTCTGACAATGACTGGGCCACACTTAGCTTGAGCTGGGATAACTTTAAAAAAAATTTTATTGATTGATTTGAAAGAGAGAGAGAAAGAGAGAGAGAGAGGGAGGGAGAGGGGGGAAGAGAGAGAGAAATATCAATTTGTTGTTTCACTTATTTATGCATTCATTAGTTGCTGCTGGTATTCTGGTATGTTACCTGATTAGGGATTAAACCCACAACCTTAGCATGTTAGGATGATACTCTAATCATCTGAGCTACTCAGCCAGGGCCTAAGTGGGGATTAATAAAAATGACTTTGGGTACATAAAGGATAATAGATTGCTAACAGTCACTTTGGGAGGCATCTTAGCAGCCTTACCTCTCCCAGTTGGTTTATACATTCAGATATTGAGATTCAGGGATGAGAGGCCATTTTGGTTTTGGTCACAGGACTAGTTAACAACAAAACTAGGACAAGAACCCAGTCACAACCTCTAGAACATTAACCTTTCTGAGACACCATTCATTAATCAGGCTGTGTTGCCAGGAGACACAACATATTTTGATGGGGGTAAAGGGGATTAGTGGAAGGCAAGTCAGGTAGCATGTGATTCCAAAACTATAAATGTTTGCCAAATCATTTATCAGAAACATAAAGGCCCTTTTAGTTCTTAAGGTTCTGGGAAGGGATTGGAAGAGGAGGGAGTGGCTTTTCACATCAGGGGACAAGCCCCAACAATTCCTCCATCAGCTCAGTGGGATGTTCTTTGTTGGTAGGCCCCCTCGCAAAGTCTGGCTCTGTGCAAAACATTTTTAGAAGCTCCCAAATCAGGCTGCGAAAGTGATGTACTGACAATGGGCCAATGGGTCAGGAACATTGGACAACATGTCTGATGGGTCACCTGGAGAAGCACATATCATTCCTCCTGCAGTTAGCTCTTGAGGTAACCCACCAAGGTCAAGGTAACTTCCACACCTACAGGATGCTCACATAGAGACTATAGCTGAGAACTACCCCCCCCCCATACCACCACCACTGGCATAGCTCTACCTGTTTTGTTTGGTTTCCTCATTACTCTAGGGCCTTTTCCTCAACTCCAAAAGTTCTCTTCCCTCTTTATATGTGAAGCACAGACCCTGGTTATTGCCTCTGTCAGGAAACATCACTCACACAGTTTTTCATTGACCTTCCACCCCTTTCACCAGCTAAATCCTATCCATTCTTCAAGTTTCTGTTCAGATGTCACTTCCAAGTAAGAGATCCTAAGAGTAGATGCAGGGCTCACTCATCTGCTCCTACAAGAAGGTATATACCAGAATATATAGAAATCACTTATCAGACTCATGATTTTCTAGGTTCTAAATTGTTTTTTCCACTAGACATGAGGGTAGGGACCATGTTACTTTATTGGCCATTGTATCTATGGCATCCATCATGGTTCCTGGCATATAGAGCGATGCTGAGGAAACACTAAACTTCTTAAACAGCCAAATGTTCCTCCTTCTTCCACACAGTCTCCTCAGTGCTTTCCATATCTGCAAACAATTTCATAGAATATAAGTTTCCCCATTAAAATTTAAAATATATATATTTTGCTGTAGGTGCAGGGATACAGATGAAAAATACTGAATGTAGGGATTAGATCAGTTTCCTAGGGCTGCTGTAATAAAGTACCAACGACTTGGCATCTTAAACAGCAGAAATTTGTTGTCTGGCTGTTCTGGAAGCTAGAGGGCAAACATCAAGGTATCAACAAGATTGGTTCCTTCTGAGGACTATGAGGGAAGGATCTGCTCTAGGCCTCTCTCCTTGGCTTGTAGATGGCTGTCTTCATGTTCACATGGCACTCTCTCTGCATGCTTGTTTGTCTCCAAATGTCCCCTTTTTGTAGGGACCCCAGTCATATCGGATTAGGTGTCCCTACTGACTTCATTTTAACTTGTTGACCTCTGTAAAGATTTTGATTCCAAATAAGGTCACATTCTGAGGTACTGGGAGCTAGGACTTCAACAGATCAATTTTGGGGGACACATTTCAACCATAAGAGGGACGGTGGGAGTCACTGCCACTCTGATTGGCCACCTGAAAGCCTAAAATCACAACAAAGTAAAAAGTCTCTCAACATTCTCTGCGGGCTGGAAATGGTCACTTTTTGAAGGGCCTGGAAAGCCAGGCTGGGTAGCATATGCTGAGGATATAATCGTCTCCAAATTGGGAGCCTGAGAATTTTTAAGACCCTCCACCAGAGTGTTTGAAGCCCTTGGCTAATGGAACCCCTGGATCACCTGTCACAGTCAAAGAAGTTCACCTCTATCCCCTCACAATCATTCTTGTGATCCTGATGGGAGGCAAAGGGAAACTGAGTTTCCCAAGGGAGTTACGGGGTTTTCATTTCTTACTCTAAACTCGCACTATTATTCCAAGAATAACTGTGAAATTGGAATTTGAGCCATAAACCTGGTGAGTAAGCAGCGAAGGTCATTTCCAGCTGAAATATGGCTTTGCTTGCTGATTCACTGTTTCTCTCTGAGTCCCTTTCCCTCCCAGCAAAGCCAGAGCCAGGCAGATCTCTAAAGCAGCCTCGCTCCTGCCTCCTTCAGTTTCAACTTGCATTTGTTGAATTGTGAGTGATGTTGTGCATCTTTCTCTTTGTGTATAAGCCAGGCATACTTCCTCCTTTGTAAGCCCTCTTTATATATGAAGAAAGGTAGCTCTTAATGTGACTCTTCCTCCCTCCCCACCTCCAAGTTGTTTCAGTTTTAGTCATGACATTTTCCCTGCCAAAATTGTAAATGCTTATGTAGTCAAGTAATAAGTCTTTTCCTTTTCATCGTTTACATTTCATATGTGTTCTCCACTCAGGAGGCTCACTGATTCCCTAATGGCACCTTATGCCTCCACCTCCTACACCAAGAGTTGTTCGGGTCTGACTTCTTGGGGAGCCTTAGGAACAACACGGGCTCCTCATGTGACAGGTTTTACCTTTTCAGGGTGGCTTTGCAATATCCTGGATAAGACACATTTAATAACCTTAAATAGCACTTCATTTATAGTTTTATCATATTTGATATAATTATCTAAGTAGATAAATGTTCATGTGTCCCACCAGTTTGGCCTCTACTGGAGGCAGGAGCTCTGTGTTTTTCACTGTTGTAACCCTGGAGCCTATCACATGACTTACAAACAATAGACAATAGATTTTCAATAAATGTTCTCTTGATGCCATCAGGAGGGCCTTTCCTCTAATGTGGGTGGCCCTTATCCTTTAAATGTCCATGCTAAATTCCCTTAGATTATTCAGAAACTGAAATGTCATCAGCTCATTGGTCACATGATATTAAGATGGTCAGGTGGCCCTTCTCTAAAAATACTTTCATTAGTAAAAGAAGCTGAGAACTGAAACCTTTGGAGTCAGTCTCTCAAGTTCGAGGTCGAGGCCTGCTTGTCTATGTTCGAGACTGAACCAGATTAAGGGACTTTTCAACCAACACTTTGGCTATTTCTTACACTGACCTTTATTTGTTCCTTCTCAGAGTCACACAGTCACCAAAAGCCCCATCTTTAGTGGCTTCCATTTTGATGTTACTGTTCATGAATGGACAAAGTTCAACCTCTACTGAGAAATGAATGCTGTAAATGGAATTTTAGATATTTTTCATGTAGTCATTAAAGAGAATCCTAATATATAAAAACCTAGGGTCTGTAATGACCAACCAAAGTTTCCACCGAACATCGGAAGTTAGTCCTGCAGTCAGTGCTGGGTTGCCACAGCACTGATTGTTGCCAGTGCAGGTGCAGCAACCCAGCACTGACTGCTGAGGGGGCTGCAGATCAGACCTGGAGAGAGGCAGGGTCTGATCACAGCCTCCGTGGCAGCTGTTGATCAGCAGTTACCTCTCTTTTTCTTTCCAGCCTTTGCCAGCAGCCACGCCTCTGTTTCTCTCCAGGCCTCATCAGGGCCTGCAGATCAGCCCAGCTTCTCTGAAAGGCCTGGACTTAGGTCCAGAGATGCTGACTGACATAGAAACTGACCAATCAGAACCAAATTGGCTAGAAGAGGAGGGCCATTTGGGCAAGATTTGGCCAGCAGGTGAGGGCAGTTGGGTGCGAGATCAGGCTGGCAGGGGAGGACAGTTAGGGGCGATCAGGCAGGCAGGCAGAGGCAGTTAGGGGCAATCAGGCAGGCAGACAGAGAGGCTAGGGGTAATCAGATAGGCAGGAAGAGTGGTTAGAGGCAATCAGGCAAGCAGGCAGGTGAACAGTTAGGAGCCAGCAGTCCCAGATTGCAAGAGGGATATCCCTGATTGGAGAGGGTGCAGGCTAGGCTGAGGAAAACCCCCTCCATGCACGAATTTCACGCACTGGGCCACTAGTAATAGAATAATGAGATCCTTTTCTAAGGTTACACATGTGGCAACCACCGTTCTCACCCACTCAGTTTTTCCTCCCTCATTACCACTGCTGAGAAAAGAAAAGATACGTGCTTGCTGAACTATTCCAAACCCGAGAAACCAAATACAGTGATTTTGTTTGTGGAAAGTAACCTTACTTTGTATTTCTCAGTTCCACCTTAGCAAAATAAGGCTTCTACTCAGAAGCTGGGCAAGCATGTGAAGGGAGAGAATGAGAAGAATGAAGTGGGATGTGCCCATCACATCCAGCACAAGCCTGCTGCTGGACTTGCTATGAAAGTGACTCATTTCATAAACAATACAGCTGCTGTAGGAGGCAGCCCTGTCAGATTTGATGGATGGCTGTGTATCTCTGGATCTTCCCCAGTTGTCGAGGCAGTCAGGCTTTAGGGCCAATCAACCATTTCAAATACAACTTGAGTCAATAAGAAATCTGAGAATGTTTCTTACAAATGGTAAAAATAAGGCAAAGTTCTCTAAATTCTGGGACTCCAGACCCACCCTACATGCGGCCCCAGCTTGCCTTTCAACCATAGTTCCACAGCTGACCTTTCGGAGTGCTCCTGCTTTGCAAGAGCAGCTCTTGGAGTCACTTGCCCCTTCATAGACCAAGGTCAATCTCAGTTCCAAACAGGAAAGCTTGAATGGGGAAATAGATGAGTGATTGCTGTTATGAGGAAAGAGTGAATTTCTGGCAAACGTGAGCTTGAGATAACAAATCAACGGGTCAGATAATGACTTTTCTCCTTTTTTAGTGTGGATCTAGCCCCTTTCTTCATTTCCAGAAGAGCCACCACCAACAGGATAGCGAAGAATAATCACCTATGGGCTGTTTTCTGATAAGAGGGTATGGACATTAGTGGAGCTAATCTCCATCTCTGTCCTCCACTCAGGCTGAAGGGACAATAGGTTTTGGTCTGACCTCTCAAGTCCTAGAAAGCCTGAGTCCTGGTCAGGAAAAACACAAATTTTGATGGAGGGAATGTGATTGGAAGAACTCTGGAAGAGCCTTCTCCATCCAATACTACCTTCATGGTCTCTGAAAGCTCCTGATAAGATATCTCTTTGTGTTAATACACTAGAAGCATCTGTGGAAATGCAATCATAAAAGAGTGAAACTGTAAGCAATTCCTCACAGGGCACTTCCAAAGGAACTTGATTCTGGTTGGATTTCTCTGGGGAGAGCTCCCGTCTCCAACAGCTCAACAGGGCACTTCATCATCTCTCCCTTCTGCCCTCAATTCCTTTGTCCTGTCCTCCTTTTTCACCTCATTTTCTCTTCTTTGACAGGCATCGGTCTTAAAAGCGTGGCTAGGTTAGGCCCTCGCGACTCAATGTCTGGCCCAGCAGCACTGGTATAACCTGGAGCTTTAAAAAAAAAAAATGTAGGCTCTTAGGCTGCATGGGAGACCTGTTGAGTCAGAACATGCATTTTGATAGGTTACTTACATACAAGTGAAGATTTTAGAAGTCCAGATGTAGGCCCCTCTTCCCAGACCCCATTCAAAAATATTTATTCATCATTTCCTCCACCTTGAAACTACTGTTCCTGGGAATTCTGGTCTCAGCGGTCTGGCCTGGCAGTGCTGTCTGCCTCAGGTCATCAGATGATTTCTCTCACGGATTCACCCCCAGCTTGTGTAAGGTTGCCTTTATCTTGCTGTTGAGGGGTACTTTTAGACAGACATTGCCAAGTCCCATTGAAACCACACATCTCTCTTGTCTAGTCAACCTCTATTCCGGCAATAATTAGGGGAGGGTTTAAGAGGAGTGCTGACAGCCCCTCTGACTTATTAGTGGGTGGAGGCTGGTAACTCCCCTCAGCCCAGGCTCTCCCCAGACTAAGGATTTTTACCAGCTTAAGGAAACTTCACTTTCGAAAACGAATACGGAATATTCTTTACACCATCCCTTTAGCAAGTCAATGTGCTGGAAAGGAGGGTCATCTCAAGGGCTTGCTCTACATTCTAAAAAATGTTTTATTCTGAGGAAATTGTAGATTCATATGCAGTTGTAAGAAATAGTACAGCGTTTCCCCCAATGGTAACATCTTGCAAACTATAGTTCAATTTCACAGCCAGTATGCTGACATTGATGCAAGACATCAACTGTCTTCAGATTTCACCAGTTTTCATGTACTACTTTCATGTGTCTGTGTCTTTTGTTCTATGCAACTTTTTTATATGTGTGGGTCCTGTGACCACTGCTAAAGCCCAGTTACAGAAGAGTTTCATCCCAAGAATCCCTTGTGACAGCCTTGTATAGCCATAGCCATTTCCTTGTCCCTCTGCCCCACCCCCACAACCACTGATTTGTTCTGCATTGCCATAATTTTTAATTAAAAATATTATATACTGTATATGGAATCATACAGTGTGTAACCTTTCACTAGTGGCATTTTCCAGTCAGCATAATTCTCTGGAGATTTATCCAGGCTGTTGTGTCAAATCTGTTGTGCATTCCTTGATATTGCTAAGTAGTATTCTATCATATGGTTAGACGACACTTTAACTATTCCATTTACCTTTTGAGCTGTTTCTAGTTTATGGGTAGCACAAATACAACTGCTATGAACATGCATGCACAGGTTTTATGTGGACATAAGCTTTTTTTATTCTGGGACAAATGCCCAAGTGTGCCACGGTGGGGTAATACAGGAGTTGCATGTTTCATTTTGTAAGAAAGTTCCATACACTTTTCCAGAGTGGCTGTATCTTACATTCCCACTGGAATGTATGAGTGATTTCTTCGCTCTACATTTTAAATGTTTAAATTGGACTCAATGTCAAAATCCCAGTCCTTTCACCAGTTTCCCTTAAGCACCCCAAGAAGCAATAACAGAAAGGGAAGCCCTCACTTTTTTTGTGTTGTGAGCTTTGTGGCCCCCTCTGCTGTAAGGCTCTCTCTGCCCACACTCGCTTTGATTCTGCAGACTGTATTCATGTTTTCCCTCCTCTGAGCACCTTCCAACTCCCTTATCAACATCAGCTGCAATTCCTTTGTGTCTTGTTCCGATCATAATCTCCTAATCCTCCCCAGATGCCATGCTGTGCCCAGCAGTGGAGCTGGGCCTGCAACCACAGCTCCTGACTCAGCACCTCGGACAGAAGAGTGGGGCCTCTGGCTCCAGGGACCCAAGCCAGTGCGAGCCACTCACTCTTTCCAGGCCCAGGGGACAACTCAGTCTCCATCCGTTTTTTGCCAAGTGTGAGGAGGGCAGAGAGTGCAGGCCTGAGCTGCACAGGCCAGGCAGGAGCTGCTCATGGGGAAGTTCTGGCAGGGGGTGGACAAAGCTTTACCATTAGGGCCAGGCCTTTCCTCAGTTCTGAGCATCACGATCGTAAGATCACAAGTGTAACAATGCCAGTTATTCTTTGTGGAGTGTTTGATGTGGGCCAGGGGTATTTAAAATACTCTTTCTTGCATTTGTTTCCTAAATCCTCATAGTCAGCTCTATTCTCTTTATTCTCCAACTGAGTAAGTAGAGGCCCGAGATGACACAGGGATTAAAATCCACACAGCCAGCTTCAGAGCTCACACTTTTAACCACATTATTTTATTCCCTTTCCAATGAGTGGAACTCTGCAGCTCTAGGGTCTACAAGCCTTAAGAGAATCCTGTGTCCTACTCTTACTAATCCAGACCCAAGTCATTTGCATGAAGGGGAGGAGGGCCCATATGGGGTAGGGAGCATTCACAGGCAACAGCTGTGCCACTTATTAATCAACTTTTGGTTCTTAAGAGTCAAGTAGCAATGCCTTATCCACACCGACCAACATCTTACAATTTACAAATTCCACAATAAAGGAAGACAGCTAAAAAATTGCTGCCCATACAAAAATGTTTAACAGGGTATGCTATGCAGCAAGTTTCAGGGGAGAGTGTGGCTCTCATCCACCTGCTCATGGCCCCGTGGCATGCCACAGCCCCCAGCGCATAGTTGTCGCATGCCATTCACTCTGGCAACAGGCATTCCACATGCCCCCAAATTCTACAACTTGTGCTGTCGTGCCATCTGATGCAACAACTTGCTGACAGTCAATACTTCATGATAAAGGACCTCAGCCCCCAAGCTTGGGTGCTATTTGACTAATGGGTTAAAATCCCCCACCCCACTTAAAGCCACACCTCCACACTATACACACATCCCAGCTTGCATAACCTGCCAAACATTTCGTCCAGTTCTGCAGAGGACTGCCTTCTCCTGGATTCTTTGTCTCCTTAACCTTGGTATCCTCTGACACTTAGGGCTGCCAAGAACAACTTGGAATTCCTTTGATTGCTCCTCCCCTCCTTCCTGGCACTTGGGGGAGCCCCACCTTCCCTAGGCACATTCCATCCCACTCATCCCACCCACCCTGGCCTTTTTTATTGCCTCATCAGGTGGTGCCACTCAAGCTGGCAAGCTGCTCTTTTCCCTTAGGCAAGGGATTATTTGGGTTTGACTGTGTTATCAACTTTATGTGGTTTAAGGGAGGATGTTAGCATTTAACCATCAGAAGGCTGTGATGTTCAGTCCTGGTTTTTGCGCTAAGATCCCAGGTGCCAGCAGTGTTCAGAAGCACCGGTTATCAATAATCCTGTAGACCACAGCAATCCCTGGCCCCACCTTCATTTCTAGGAGCACCTTCAATGTCAACTTTACCCCCCTAACGCTTTATTTCACTGCTCCGAAGCAACAAATGTCTTCTATTTAATAACCCCTCTCTTGCTTTATTTTCTTCTTTTATCTCCGTTCTTATATATGGTGTTTTGTATGTTTCATTTCTTCACAAACTGGTTTCAATCCTTTCTGGTTACAAATGGTGGGAGAAATTTTTCTTTAAGTAAAGAAGAAAAGGAGGGAGGGAGGGGGGAAGGGAAAGAGGGAGGGAAGAGGGAAGAAAGCAAGCAATGAAAAAGATGCAAACAAAATAAACAAATTTCAGACAAAATTCTGTTTATAGCAAATAAGCTCAGAATGCCTAAGCAAATTTAACTTTTCCATGTAAGTGAAGCAAGGGGCAACCAAGGGGCAGGAAGCATTTGAAATCTCCAAGGAAAGAATGGAATAGCTCAGGTTTCTTATATTCTGTGCACACCTTCAGAGATGAGTTCAACTTTCTTATTCTCTATCTATAAAATGAGATTGGAATTATTGGATTAGAGCACAATAACCAGGAAAAGGCAATCACTTACAAAATATTGGCCTTACAAATACTAGTAACATTACTAGGGTGCATTAAAAACTTGATTTCGAGCAGTACATTTATTGCTGGAATAAAAGAGTCATTTGTTACTATTATCTAGGCAGAATCACAAATGCTAATTCCAGTTTACAAAGTGTCCTTTATAGATTGAAAAACAATTTTTGAAAATTATGGGAGTGAATACATAACTCAAAGCACCTCACTTTTGTCACATTCAGTTCCCTTTGGAAAGAACTGATCCTGGGATAATTTATTTCCTATTTCATGGCTCACTTTGCTTGGCCTCTTAGCATCCCTTCTGGCTTTGATGCTGGCAGCTCTTCTTAACACTCTTTTTACTGGCTTACATGACAGGCAGGCAGGTGAGCAGTTAGGAACCAGCAGTCCCGGTTTGTGGAAGAGATGTCCAACTGCTGGATTTGGCCTGATCCCTGGGTTCAGGCCAAAGCCGGCAGTTGGACATCCCTTGAGGGGTCCCGGTTTGGAGAGGGTGCAGGCTGGGCTGAGGGGACCCTCTCCCTTCATGCACAAATTTCATGCACCAGGCCTCTAGTATAGGATAAGATCCTTAAGCCTAATAATTGTATGGTAATAGTAGTAGTAGTAGTAGTAGTACTAGTAGTTAGTAGTAGTAGTTAGTAGTAATAGAAGTCTTAATAATAATACAAGGCATTAACTGCCATTCATAGAATTTCACCATGCTAAAGGTTTATGCATATTATCTCATTTAATTCCTTTACGAACCCTAAGAGATGGGTAGCTTCTTTATCCCCATTTTGCAGGTAAGACAACTTCCAGGAAGTTATAAACCTTGTCAAGACCATTCACCTAACAAATTTTGTGAATAGAGTTCAAACCCAAATTTTATTACCTGTCTCCTTATCCATTATACCAAATTGACTCCTTTAGAGCCATCTTTATCCAGATTCCAATTATCAGGTGACTGTAGATTAATCTAATGAAGCACTTATTTAATATTTTAAAAATAAGATTGTGTTTATCATAGAAAACCCAGAAAAGCACAAAGTAGGAAGTATTTCTATATTCACACCACCCAGGTATAGCCATTGTTAATGTTTTTACATTCTCAGCATCATGCTTATAATATATTAATATTGTTGTAATTAAGCTGAGTACACTTTTTTGTAATCTATTTTTTTCAACTTAGTAAAATTGTTAAAACATTTTCCCACCTCAAGTTATTTACACAAAATCATTTCTT
This sequence comes from Vespertilio murinus, assembly GCA_963924515.1. Classification (NCBI taxonomy): domain Eukaryota; kingdom Metazoa; phylum Chordata; class Mammalia; order Chiroptera; family Vespertilionidae; genus Vespertilio; species Vespertilio murinus. The sequence goes on from OZ004705.1 coordinate 33,878,349, forward strand.
GTAGTTAAACATTCTGTCATTATGTGAATGAACCAATAAATTTATTTAACTAAGTTTATACTATTGGACATTTAGATCAATATTTTACATATTATAGGTTTAATTTTTTCCTTCATATAATCAATTCAGTAAGGAATGCCTTTATACATATATATCTGATTATTTCCTCTGGGCTAATCCCTAAAAGTAATTTATATATATACTTTTTTTTCTAAAATGCCTTCATGAAAGATTGTTCAAATTTAAATACCAACTAGTAGTTTGTCTTTTTTCAACCAATAGTTTATAATGTGACCTGCTTCCATATGGTCTAGCTAATACTCAGTATTAACTGTTACTATTTTTATTATCTGGAGTTGTTTTCTTTTCCTTTTAATAGTTCTTTCCATTTATTTTCTTTTTAAATTAAAAAGGGAAGGACTTTTGCTTCCACACATGAAGGAGTAGAAACTGTATGGCATTTGTACTCCTCCCCCATAACTCATATCTACAGAATTACACAAAGTACATAAACACCTGTGTTCAGGTATTAGATAACAGGCAGTAGAGATCTGTTTCCTGAGAGCATGACTTGAAGGCTGGACCCGATTTCTGAACCTCAGTGTAGGGAGGGGGAGCCCAAAGCAGAGCTCTGCAGCAGCTTCTCTGAGTTACGGAGCGAGAGGAACTTGGAAAGGCCCAGGCAGCTGGAAATGGTAGGGAGGCATTTCTGAGAGGGAGGAACCACACAAAGCAAGGACTCCAGAAAGCTACAGAGGAATCTCACTGAGTCTTAGGCTGAATCTCAAACTGCGCATGTGCAGGTGAACACCACAAACCCAGGCAGAGACCTAGGGCAGAGGATCTGCCACTGAACAATTCTCTGAGCTCACATGGGACTAAGGGTGTTATCATTCAGAGTTGAAAGACCTCATTGAATAACTAAGCAGTCAGTAAAGACTACAGAAAAGTCAAGTCTTATTAGAAGGAATAAACTAGTCCTACAATAGGACTACCTGAAGCCTGCCCTAACGAAGCTTAAAAACAAGCCTCAAAAGGATCAAATTGATTGTAAGTAACGTAACTGTCTGTCAAAACGAGTGCCACTCTTTAAAGAAAAACAACAAAATAACACTTGATAATGTAAAATTCCAATATTCAATTAAAAATTACTAGATATGTCAGGAAGTAACAAAATAAGACCTCTAATTAACAGAAATACCAGTCTGTGGAAACAGACCTAGAAGTGATAGAGATGGGAAACTAGCAGACAAGGACTTTAACAGAGCTGCTATAAATAATCAACAATTTAAGAGAAAACAAGGACATAAAGAAGAAGAAAGTCAAAAATATAAAAAGAAGCCACATAAATATTCTAAAGCCCCAAAACACAATAACTGAAATGAAAGAATTCACTTATGGAATTAACAGCTGATTAGATATTGCAGAAGAAAAGATAAATGAACTTAATTAGTAATAGAAACTAGTCAATATCAAGCATGAAAACAAAGGCTGAAAATAAAATTATGAGACTTCAGTAATAAATACGGCAATATCAAGTCATGTCGCATACATGTAATTGAAAAAGCAGAAAAAATATTTAAAGAAGCAATGGTTGAACATATTCCAAAACTAATTTTTAAAAATTATAAACCTATCAATTTAAAAAGCATGAAAAATATCAAACAGGATGAACACATACACACACAAAAAAAATAAAATAAAATAAAATACAACATCCAGGATGACAGATCATATTTTGGACCATAAAACACACCTTAACAAATTTTTAAAAAATAGAAATCATACAATGACTACTGTTAGACAACTATGGGATTAAACTAGAAACTACTAATAGAAAGATATCAGGAAAATCACAAAATACATGAGATCAAATAACACATTTCTAAATAACACATGGATCTAAGAATAGACCGGTTTGCTTATCAACGAGATTTACTATCTTGAATTTTATAGGTTTATTAGCCATTTGCCATTTTTCTTGAATGAATAGCCACTTTATGTAATTTGCCTATTTCCCTATTGAGGTATTCATCTTTAACTATTCTATGTAGAAGAGCTCTTTATATTGTAAGGAGATTAACTTTTTGTTATATATGGAGTAAAATCTTACCATTTATTTTTATTTTGAAATTTGTTAACAGTAATCTCCATATTATGAAAATTGAAGGTAAACTCACCCTTTTGTATCATAGAAAATATGTAAAATTTTAGTGAATTTCAAATCATATGGTACACCTGTTGATATCTCTATACTAATTTTGGGTTTGTTTTTTTGTTTGTTTGTTTTGTTTTGTTTTTTTAATATATTTTATTGATTTTTTTACAGAGAGGAAGAGAGAGGGATAGAGAGTTAGAAACATCGATGAGAGAGAATCATCGATCAGCTGCCTCTTGCATACCCCCTACTGGGGATGTGCCCACAACCAAGGTACACACCCTTGACTGGAATCGAACCTGGGACCTTTCAGTCTGCAGGCCAACACTCTATCCACTGAGCCAAACCAGTTTCAGCTCTATACTAATTTTGAACCCTACTACCTAAAGTCTCTTATTCAGTAATTCTCATGAGTTTCTGGGTATATGATTTCAAAGAAAATTCTCCCAAAATAATAAATGGTCAAGATTGCCTAAATATTACATAATATGTGTATTTCAGCTTCAAAGCCACGTCATACTTAAAAGAGAAACACAAGATGCATTTCCTTTCAGATCAGGAATAATACAATCATGCCCATTATCACCACTAAGCTAATGCAATTATCTGAGAGTAAGAATAAATAGAATAAAAATTTCAGGTAAAGTTGTATACCTGAAAGCCCCAAGAAAATCAACTAAATTTAAAAATGACTTTAATTAGATAATTAAATAAATTAAAATATATAAATTGTTTTTATATATACAAAAAAACACACAAAACAAAACATTTACAATAGCAATGATCACCATAACAAAATATCTAGAAAAAAATGAAATAAGAATGTTCAAACATCCAGGGGGGAGAAATCTAACATTCCTGAAAAGGCACAAAAAATATTTGAATAAAAAGACAATACTGTTATGATATAGAAGCCAAAAAATCAATACATAAGACCAACAAAACCAAGAGTTGGTTCTTTGAAAGGATAAAGATTGATGAACCTCTAGCCAGGCTCACCAAGAAGCAAAGAAACAGGACCCAAATAAAATCAGAATTGAAAGAGGTGAAATAATAACCGATCCCACAGAAATATAAATACTTATGAAAAAATACTATGAACAACCCTATTCCAACAAAATGGACCACCTGATGAAATGGACATATTCCTATAAAAATACAAGTTCCCAAAACTCAATAAAAACAATAAAAAAAAAACCTGAATATGCCAATAACTACCAAACAAATTGAAACAGTGATCAAAAATCTTCCAGCAAACAAAAGTCCTTGTCTGGATGGTCTTACAGGAGAGTTCTATCAAGCATTCAAAACACTGAAGCCTATCCTCCTCAGACTATTCCAACAAATTCAAGAGGAATGCACACTTCCAAGCTCTTCACATGAAGCTAGCATTACCCTAATCCCAAAACCAAATAAAACACCACAAAAAAGAGAACTACAGTTCACTATCCTTGATGAACATAGATGATAAAATCCTCAACAAAGTTCTAGCAAATCGGATTGAGCAATACATTAGAAAGATCATACACCATGACCAAGTGGGATTTATACTGGGGATGCAAGGATAGTATAATATACACAAATCAGTAAGTGTGATACATCACATAAACAAACTGAGAGACAAAAATCACATAATCATATCAATTGATGCAGAAAAAGCATTTGACAAAATCCAACACCCTTTCTTGATAAAAACTCTCAACAAAGTGGGAATAGAGGGATCATACCTCAACATAATAAAAGCCCTACATGACAAACCTAAAGCCAGCATCATACTCATCATACTCAATGGGCAAAAAACTCAACTCATTTCCCCTAAGAATAGGAACAAGACAAAAAAAGCCAACTTTCACCACTCCTATTTGACATAGTATTGGAAATACTAGCCATAGCAATCCTCAAGAAGAAGTAAAAAGCATCCAAATTGGAAAAGAAGTAAAACTGTCCTTATTCACAGATGACATGATATTATATATAGAAAACCCCAAAGACTCCATCAAAAACTACCAGACCTAATAAATTAATTTGGCAATGTAGCAAGATAAAAAATTAATGCATAGAAATCTATGGCCTTAATGAACTCTCAGAAAGAGAAATGAAAAAAAAAAAATCCCATTTACCATTGCACACAAAAAAAGTGAGATACCTAGGAATAAACTTAACCAAGGATGTAAAAGACCTATACTTGGAAAACTAAAGGACATTGAAAAAAGAGATAGAGGAAGACATAAACAAATGGAAGAACATACCATGTTCATGGATTGGTAGAATCAATATCATTAAAATGTGCATACTACCTAAAGCAATCTATAGATTCAATGCAATACCTATTAAAATACCAATGGCATATTTCAAAGTCTAGAACAAACTCTCCAAAAATTCATCTGGAACAAAAATAGACCCCAAATAGCCACAGCTATCCTGAGAAAGAAGAACAAAGTAGGAAGGATCATAATAACAAACATCAAACTATATTACCAAGTCATGGTTCTCAAAACTGCCTGGTACTAACACAAGAACATACATATAGACCAAGGCCCTGATCACAAGTTAGGCCTGTGAACCCTACTCGTGCATGATTTCATGTGCTGGGCATCTAGTAAAGAACAAAATGGAAAAAAAAATACTTAGCAATGATCACTTTAAATATAAAGGCTTAAATGCTCCTAACCTTCACAAACTATTCCAAAAAATCTAAGAGGAAATAAAGACTCCCAGGATTGTTTTATGAGGACAGCATTACCCTAATCCCAAAACCAGATAAAGATGCTATAAAGAAAGAAACTTATAGGCCAATATTCCTTATGAGCATAAATGCTAAAATACTCAACAAAATATTAGCAAACAGGATCCACATTAAAAGTATCATACACCATGATCAAATGGGTGTTTTTTTTTTTTCTGGGGATGCAAGATTCTATAAATAAATAAACAATACATCATTGTAGAAAATTAAGAATAAAATAGCATGATCATATCAATAGATGCAAAAAAAAGCATTTTTTATCTCAGTAAAGTGGGAATAGAGGGAACATACTTTAACATTATAAAGGCCATATATGACAAGTTCACAACTAATATCCTATTCAACAGGCAAAAAGTAAAACTGTTTCCCTTAAGATCAAAAATAAGACAAAGATGTCAGCTTTTATCACTCTTATTCAATATAGTGCTGGAAGTCCTAGTCATAGCAATCAGACAATAAGAGAAATAAAAGGCATCTAAATTGGAATGGAGAAGTGAAACTGTCATTATCTGTAGATACTGTGTATTAAGAATTCTAAAAATTCCACCAAAAACTACTAGAAGTGGTAAATGAATTCAGTAAAGTAGCAGGATACAAAATAAATGTCCATGAAATCAATTGCATTTTTATATACCAACTAGAGACCCAGTTTATGAAATTTGTGCATGGGAGGAAGGGGTCCCCTCAGCCCAGCCTGCCCACTCTCCAATCCAGGACCCCTTAGGGAATGTCCAACTACCAGTTTTGGCCTGATTCCCGATACCGGCAATTGGACATCCCTCTCACAATCCGGGACCACTGGCTCCTAACTGCTCACCTGACTGCCTGCCTGATTATGCCTAACTGCTCCCCTCCCCCTGGCCTGGTCACCCCCAACTGTCCCCTGCCAGCCTGGCCACCCCCAACTGCCCCCTTGCTGGCCTGGTTGCCCATCACTGCCCCCCCTCTGCCAGCCTGGTCACCCCTGACTGCCCTCCCTGCTAGCCTGGTCACTTCCAACTGCCCCCCAGCATGGTCACCCCTCACTGCCTCCCCTGTAGGCCTGGTTGACCCTCACAGTCCCCTTCTGCCAGCCTGAGCACTCCTCAATGCTGGCCTGGCTGCCCCTTGAAGCCTGCTGGTCAGTTGTTACTGTGAGGGTGTTGTGACCAATTTGCAAATTACCCTTTTATTAGTATAGATAATGAATTATCAGAAAGGGAATATAAGAAAAACAATCCCATTTACAATTAATTGCATAAAAAAGAATAAAATAACTTGAAATAGACTTAACCAAGAATGTAAAAGACCTGTACTCAGAAAATTATAAGATACTGAAGAAAAAAAAATGAAGAAGATTCAAATAAGTGGAAACATATACTGTGTTCATGGATAGGATGAATTAACATCATTAAAATGTCCATATTACCCAAAGCCATCTATAGATTCAATGCCATTCTATTAAGATACCAATTGTATATTTCACAGAACTAGAACAAATATTGTAAACATTTACATGTAACCACAAAGACCCTAAGTAGCCACAGCAATCTTGAGGGGAAAAAAATAAAGTTAGTAGAATTATGATAGCTGATATCAAACTATAGTACAAGACCATACTAATCAAAACACCATTGCACTGGCATAAAAACAGACATACAGATCAATGGAACAGAACAGAGAGCCCTGAATAAACCCAGGCCTTTACAACTAATGATTATTTGACAAAGGAGGCAAGAACATACAATGGGGTAAGGAAAGTCTATTCAATAAATGGGATTGGGAAAATTGGACAGATATGTGCAAAAAAATGAAACTAGACCACCTTCTTACACCGTACACAAGAAGAAACTCAAAATGGATTATAGATTTAAAATTAGAGTCAAAACCATAAAAACATAGGCAATCAATTTTTGGACATTTCTTATGGCAACATTTTCTCTAATATATCTCCTTGGGCAAGGGAAACAAAAGAAAAAAAATAAACAAATGGAGCTACATCAAACTAAAAAGTTTTGCACAACTAAGGACGCCAATAACAAAATGAAGACAACCCACTGAATAGAAGAACATACTCACCAATGATACATTTGATTGGGGGTTAATATCCAAAATTTATAAAGAACTTATAAAACTCAACACATATAATTAAAAATGGCCAAAAAGACCTAAGTAGATATTTCTCCAAAGAGGACATATAGATGGAAGGAGAGCTGATTTTACTGTGAATACACAATACAATATATATAGGTGAAATATTATAGAATTACTAGAGGCCCAGTGCACAAACTTGTGCACAGGTGGGGTCCCTTGGCCAGTGATAAGGGCCTATTGGGGGGGGGAGGGCTGGCCAGCCAGGAGGAGGAGCTGCCTGAGATTGGCTGTGGTAGTGCACTGACCCCCAGGGGGCAGCTCCTGCATTGAGCATCTGCTCCTTGATGGTTAGTGCGTGTCACAGTAACTGGTCAAGTGGTCGTTTCGGTCATTTGGTCATAACAGTTGCTTAGGCTTTTATATATATAAATACACTTGAAACATATATAATTTTATGACCCAATGTCACCCCAGTAAATTCAATAAATAAAATTTTTAAAAAATATTTACCTGTTGCATATGTGTGCAAGAAACTGCACTAGGCAGAATAAATCCAGAAACAATAGAGCAAGAAGTCTAAAAAGGATTGGTAGGAACTACTACCGTATTTGCCAGCGTATAAGACGATTTTTTTGGCCCTGAAAAATACGTATTTGCCGGCGTATAAGACGACCCCCTAACATTTCCACTAAAAATACAGAGTTTGTTATATACTCGCCGTATAAATATGCCCCCACTTGGAGGCATATTTTTCAGGGCCAAAGGGTTGTCTTATACGCCAGCAAATATGGTAGTATAACCATTGAACAGGAGGCAGGCCTGGTTAGCTAGCTCTTCAACTTTCTGCTAGTGACCTACACCACTCCCACTTTCTCTCTACTCACTGGACCAAGAGATGTTTTCTCTGAGGTATTATTATTATTATTTTAAATTCTAATTCAAGAGAAAGATAACCTTTCATACTACTAAAATTTTCATTAAAACTCAATCCTTAAAGATTTTGCTTGCATATTATCAGAAAGAAACATCAACTATGTCTCCACTCTCTTTAAAATGATGTACAAGTCTCTGTGTAGAAACACCAAAAGAGAAGAGATTCAAGAAATGAGACTATAAACTCATGAGCCTGATTTTTAACAAAAGTTCACATAGTTATACGACCAAATAATGATTGTTTCCTTTAGAGAAGATGTCCACAAAGCTATAGCTATTTGCATAATGATGCCATTGTCCAATGATGACCAAGAATACTACTGGAATTTTCTTCAGTCTGAAACATTTTCTTCTGAACAACCTCAAAGGTGATAAGTCACTGGGCAAGTTATTTCACGTTTTTAGCCTAAGCTTCCTCACAGTAAAATGAGGATTTAACAGTTTCTACCTCACTGAGCTTTTGTGAGGCTTAAGTGAGAAAACCTACAGATAGAATTAGCACAGTGCTTGGCACCAGTGAGTCTTCAGTAAATGCTATTAGCATTTTAGTATAATTATAATTGTCACAATTCCTGGACGATGTGTGATTTTTTTTGGAGCGTTGAAAGGATTTTGAAAATACTAATTCTTATAGCAGATGGGTGATACAATAGGTAACACTTTGATGTCAGCAAGAAGAGACTACAAAGCAAGAAATATATTTTATTCTTGTAGTCTGTGAACTGGAAAATTTTTAAGGCAGCTAAAAATATGCTTAATAATGGCAGCATACTTAATAAACACGATCTTCACAATGGGACTCCTCTGAAAGAAACAAATCAGCCTCCTTCAGAGCAAGCTTCATGGAAATGTGTGGCTTCACTGTCAGTCATTGTTTTCAGAGTCATGCCTGGTTCAGTGTAATGGAAGCTGACAAACACGAAGATGACATGTGCAAATTGAAATAATACAAACACGCACCTGTGCACTTGTGCTTTTTAATTCTAATTTTATCTCCTCCATGTGTTGTTTGTCTCTCTCTGAGCCTTGAGAAGAAGGGAAAGGGGATTTTCTTAGAAGGTTCATGTGTCTGTGATACTCATGTTCATGCCATTACAGTTTTTAAATGGAGAATCTAACTTGTTACTGTGGCAGAGAACATGGATAGAGTTTCCTTTGCCTGCTTTTCAACTAGCCACTAGTGGCACAGAGTTCAATTCTACTTTAATACTAGAAGTATTTATGAGGTGTCAATTATGTGTGGGGCCCTGTCCTTTGAGTGTTGTTCACATCACCTCAAAACTAACTAACGGGGCAGACAAGATTTGTAACTCATGTGAAATAGGTTATTCATTATACCAGGCAGTTTATGGTTCAGTACCAAAATCTCAGAAACAGGTAAGCGACCTAGGATATCAGCAGAAGATGGATCTGATAAATGGCCTGGGAGGATATCATGGAAAAAGTGTGATTTGAGGAGGTTTAAATGGAATTGCCTGTTTGCAATGGGGGAATAGTCATCTACTCATTCAACACCTGTTATTACATGCTCATCCTTTGCCAGGATGATCTTGATGCAAAAATGAAAAAGCACCTTCCCTAACCTGAACGGTACTTAGCATCCAGCTATATGGGGAAATGTACACCAAAATAATGACACTCAAAAATAAAATATGAGGTTTGCCATGAGGTGGTAGAATGTTAGGATGTAAAAGAGACATAATTATATATTTATGTATCATAAGTAAAGGTCCAGAAAGATAGATATCAAACCATTAGCTGGGCAGTGTTTGTTTTTTACTCTACATGTAAATTGTTTGACCATTTTTTCTATGTATACATACGTATGTGTTATATGGATTATTTTCACAAGGTACTATAGTAAATACTTTTGAGGGGGAATCTGATTTGGGGATTCAGATAGGTTCCATTGAGAGATGGCTTTTAAGTTTTGTCCTGAAGGCTGGTTAAGATTATAACAACAATGGCCAGCATGTATTGAATACCTTAATGTTCCAAACTCTGTGCTGAACGGTTTATAAGTATACTAGAGGCCCGGTGCACAAAATTCATGCAAGGGGCTTAGCACTCATAGCTCTGGCTTTGTCCAGGAGGTCATCAGGACAGTCATTCTGCTGTTTGGTCTAATTAGCACATTAACTCTTTATTATATGGGATGTGTCTCAAAAACACTCATTAAACTATTTTATTTCTAGAAATCAAGAATCTGAGACTTAAGGACTTCCCCAAGTAAGTGATGAAGCTGAAATGTAATGCTTGGTTGTGTAGCTCCAGAAACTATACACATAACTCTACATTAAACAGCTTAAAATAGAAATGGAGGGAATAACTCTCCGGCTGCAAAAAATAGAATTAAGACAAGGAAGTGGAATAACAAGATATGTGTGGGGAAGACTGAGCACCTTTGTGTATGAACCATTTTACAGATTAGGAACTTTCCCTTATACTTATATACTCCATAAAAGTACAAATATTTTAAAACTCTTGATAAACCATAAATCATAATTGTTTCTAACTAATTTCCCTGCCTCTGTTATTTTATAATTATATTTTACACATGAATGCTAAATAAATACTTCAAAAACAGTTAGTTACTCTCCCAGTTAAGTATATCAATGAATCTTTCCCCATTCTTTACTATATAGATCAAATCGCTGCACCATTTGGGCCCAACTGATTTATCAAGTGTCTTACACTACAAATAAGAAGTTCAGGTCTATTTTTTAAGTCTTTGTTGAAGAAGAATGGAAGACCCCTATTAGAACTGTATCATTTGTAGACAAATAACCAAACATATTAACCGATTGAGCTCTTCTATGATGAGTTAAAAATTATGTTTTTAAACAAAATGGATTAATTTTATTGCCAAAGGCAGAGAAAGGATAAACATTACAGGCATATTATACAAAGGTTGTGCTCCTCCAAACAAAAAGAGGTTTAAAGTCACAATATTTCCAAGGACACATACCTAGGTTGAGGGTTTGATTCCTGGTAGGGGTGCATAACTGATCAATGTTTCTTTCTCTCTCTCTCTCTCTCTCTCTCTCTCTCTCTCTCTCTCTCTCTCTCTCATCAATATTATATGTCCTCAGGTTAAGATTTTTTTACAAGTGAACTTGTGATTCTTTAATATATACTATAAGATATTTTGTGAAACAAAACTGGATGAACCTAAAACAAATCACTTCTTGGCATTTATGCAGTATATTTGTGAGCTAGAAATACTTGATGAATTTGTTTGTCCTTGAAAACACATGCTATAGGAGAAGATATTTGTTTGCTTGGGTTTTCATTACTAATTATTCGGGGAGTTAAATAGTGTAGACTAAAGTGCAGTTGGGCTAAGAGTGCAGTTAGACAGCATGGGATAGTTTTGTTTCATGAATAAAAGACACTTGAATATAAGTCCATACATTAGCTCATTTACAGAGAGCAGCTAGTGGTCAATTATATACCTCTGGCTCTTAAGTCAGTGTTGAGGAGGGAACTAGTGAAAATTGTTAATAGAACCAAGTCATGACTTAAGAAGGTCAAGATTTTTGTCTTTGCACCTGAAGTGTTCTTTCCATGAATGATAAGGGTGCTTGCAGTAATTTTTGAGATGAAAGATAAACTGAAAATATTTCTTCACCGCACTGATCTTAAGTGGTGTGAATAGAACAAATGCAGCATGTTAAATTGGTTGAACCTGTTATTTTGGGGTAAGACTTTTGCAGTTTCTAATGCTCGGCATAAAATACCAGAATTTCTTAAAAGCAAACTATGACTTAAAGAGTTCAATCTCTAAGTTTGACTCTTTTCAGAATTTCATGATTTTCTTCGCCAAGGAAAGGAAGAAATCTGTAAGTATATCATTTAGTATATTTTTCAAAAATCACACCCAAATTCTAACATAGAACATGGAAAAAATACAGAGGTGAATACTACCAAACAGTGAATTTAGAACCATTCACCCCCATCTTCCAAGTTGAGTCACTCATCATTCAAATGCCCCACTTTTGAGTGTAATAGACTCATGGACTCAATGTGATGGAAAACGCAAAGTAGTCTTCAGTGATACATTCTTCCATAAATTTTAAATATATTTTTTATTTATTTCAGAGAGGAAGGGAGAGGGAGATAGAAACATCAATGATGAGAGGAATCACTGATAGACTGCCTCCTGCACCACCCTTACTGGGGACTGAGGCCACAACCAGGCATATGCCCCTGACCAGAATTGAGCTGGGACCCTACAGTCCACAGGATGATGCTCTATCCACTGAGCCAAACCGGACAGGGTCAGAATATTTTAATCTAAATGCCAAGAACTTGCTGTCATTTCCAAGGATTTATAATTTTGAATTATGATTTTGTATACATAAAAAAGGTGAAACATAAGCCACCTGGATATGGAATCTGGCCTAAAGCTCAAACAACCTGATATTGAGATAAGGTTATTCTTATTCTTAATAATTTTAAGATAGGTTTTATTTTTACAACATCATGATGACTTTTTTTTAATCTTTTGATATCAGTAATTTATTCCTTAAGTGATTTACAGCCTATCAAACTTTTTAAAAACTGTGTTTTATGGAATGCTCTCTTACTAAGGCTTATTTCTCTGCTTTGAATTACGCCAGGCCTATACTTTTCATTCTTAACTTCAAAATTGCTCTATGAATGGCTTACTCAGCATTACCCAGGCCCAAGTGGGAACTCTGTGTTTTTCCCTGAGTAAACACTGCCAAGCAATCATAATATCACTAGAACATTAAAATCGATAATCCTAAAACAGCGGGGATTTTCTTAACTTAAAAACCATGTCTTCTTTTGTTTGCTTGTTATTATCTTTTTCCTGTGGAATCCAAAGTCTATTAGAAGTTCCTTGTCTATAAAGAAACAAAAACTTAGGATGGGGAATGCAGTTAGAAAGAAGAGAGAGTGCCTACTCCCCCCACCCCCCTCGATAATGAAGTTCCATTATGAGAAACCCAGAAGTGTGTGGACCTAACTTGCCTTCGGCGCTCACCTGCTATAATAGCTGCCTCTCACAAGGACACACAGATTCTCAGGCTCCATACCCTGGTTTCCCAATGGCCAATATCTGTCTTTGGTGGCAACAAGCTTAGGAAACTCTTTTGGTAACTCAAAGCATGAAATTTTGGTATATTCCCCAAAAAAAGAAAGTCTATTTCCTGCTTGGAGAGTATATTGCTGGGTGTGTGAGTAAGGGAGGGTCTGAGGCAGATGTGGAATAACCGGTGGGCACTGATTGCATTTTCCTCTGAGCCTGGCAACTTATTTCCCAAGTGAATTAAATTACAAGCTAGAAAAATCTTAGAGCTATAGAGGACTTGCGAGATCTTCATTACACAGATGAGGAAACTAGGGCCAAAACCGGTGAGATCACCCAGAACCAATCTAGAGTTTGCTTTGGAGCCCAAGTAAGTCCATAGTTCTCCTAACTCGCAGACCACAACATTGCTTTCAGCTCTCATTTTTACTTCATAGTTTTCCCTTAGAAGACACTACCTACCCACTTTCACCTCCAAAATCTCATAATCAGTTTCATTCAAGAATTGCCTCAAATTAGAGAGATAACAGAACATATTAGCAAGGAATTTATGGGTCTCTCTCTCTAGAGAGTTTAAAGGAAAAGGAACTCTCTATTAAGTGAATATTTTTTAAAATTTATTCGGGTGACAATGGTTGATAAAATTATATAGTTTTCAAGTGTACAATTCTCTAATGCATCATCTGTATATTACACTGTGTGCTTACCACCCAAAGTTAAATCTCTTTCCGTCACCATATATTTGATGGCCCCTTCACCCTTTACTTCCTCCATTCCACCTCCCTTTCATTTTTGGCAACCTCCATACTATTGTCTGAGTCTATGAGTTTTTGCTTTTCTGTCTTTTTGTTTATTTGTTGCTTTCAATTTTATGTCCCACATGTGAGTGAAATTATATGGTTCATGACTTTTTCCATCTGACTTATTTTGCTTAGCATGATATTCTCAAGATGCATCCACGTTGTTGCAAATGGCAGTATTTTATCTTTTCTTATGGCTGAGTGATATTCTACTGTATATATGTACCACAGATTCCTTATCCAATCATCTATCAAAGGATACGTCAGTTGTTTCCATATCTTGGCTACGGTGAATAAAAAAATTTACAGGTAGCCGAAACCAGTTTGGCTCAGTGGATAGAGCATCGGTCTGAAGGATCCCAGGTTTGATTCCAGTCAAGGGCATGTACATTGGTTGCAGGCACATCCCCAGTAGGGGGCATGCAAGAGGCAGCTGATCAATGACTCTCTCATCGATGTTTCTTACTCTCTATCCCTCTCTCTTCCTCTCTGTAAAAAATCAATAACATATATTTATGGGTATAGCCCTGGCTTGTGTGGCTCAGTTGGTTGAGAATTGTTCCATGCACTGAGAGATTGCCAGTTCAATGCCTCATCAGGGCACATGCTCTGGTTGTGAGCTTGATTCCCAGTAGGAGGCATGTAGAAGGCAGCCAACTGATGTTTCTTTCCCTCTTAAAAAAAGCAATAAAAATATGTATTTTAATTCATGGGCATAAAAAACCGTATGAAGATTCCTCAAAAAATTAAAAATTGAGTTAGCATATGATCCAGCAACCCATCTCCTGAGTATCTATCTGAAATATTTGAAAACATTAATTTATAAAGCTATAAGTGAATATTCTAAATGCAGTTTTTCCTAGAGACAGAGTCACAGAATAGCAGTCTCCTGAAATTCCTTTCATGTTTCATGATTCTTCTGTTGTACTATTTCTATGAGAAAAATAAAGGTATCGGGAACCCTCTTAGCAAATCAACATTAAAGTGAAAACCTCATGTTAGACAAAATGCAGAACTAATCTTTGATTCAATCCTACTAAACCATGTACCCGGTGTCTTTGGGTTAGTTTGAGTCCAATACAGACAGAGGTTAAACAAACCAGAGTACATGCAGATGATAAGAGCAGGGTTTTCAGAGTTATTTGAAGAATTGTGTCTATCCTTGCCAGTTTAAGACTGGCAACAAGTAAGTAAACTTAGATTAACCCTAGATTAATAAAAAAAAAACAAAAGAACCTTCAGCCAAGAGACTAAGATAGGACTGAGGGGGAAGGGGGAAAATATGCTATGTCCTAATCACTAGGAAAGAACAGGCTGTCCAAGCCAATTCTGTTCTGATCTATAATGAGATCAATTGCATCTGGAGCTCTTTGGGCACCGGCAGCAGGCACAGGGAGAGCAGTGCACATGGAGGAAGGATTACCTCACCCAACAGAGCGGCCAAGGGGACCAACCTCCCTTTCGGACCCTCCCCACGCTGGGAGGTTGCCATCCCTCTCCCCGGCCACCACTGACTCGCCAGTTGCCCAGTGAAGCAGAGCTAGGCTGCACAGTAAACAAGTCAATGTATTGAACCTGCAGTCTTTTTCCAATCAACCAAGTGTGTGCCTGTTCAAAACAATCTTACACTTTAAACCAATAGAAATTAGCCAGCAGCTTTCAAATGGCTGATCCTCGCCATGCCCGCCCCAAACCCCCAAGACTCTCTATTTGTGCTACCTCTACAGGTTATAGTTAGGGAGGACTTTAAATCATCTCTATTATCCCCTTCCACATGGAACGCACCCACAAAAACGTGGAAATATGGCTCTTCATTCAACCCCACCGGCATAGAAGACATGTTGTTATCACTAAGTTAAGGTAACTAGGTTCCTCCCCAAAGGAAAAGCCAGGAGCTTTTGTGTTGTTTTTATTCTTTCCTCTCTTTTATTTCCTCCCTCAGGCAGGAAAGCAAATTGATAACGTCTTATGAGCCACTTCAATTAGTGATCACACCAGAGTGGGATTGGTGTGGAAGGGGAGTCAGAGAAAGAGAGCAGATAAGGCTGAGTCAGATAGGGATTGGGAAAACAGAACGCCCCAAGAACAGGGGGATAAATGGGGGGAGAGAGGGGGGAGAAAGGCTTACACTGGCTTTTTTTTTTAATGGCATAGAAGGCCACTTGGACTTCAGATAACTCTTACAAAATATTTTGATGAATTGAGTGCAAAGAGTGAATCGAACATGTGGATTAAATTTTCATTAAAATACAGATGGGTATTTTTTTATTATTATTAAGCTAAGTAAAATGTTTGGCAAAGTAGATCTGGTTTTGGACAAACCCAGGATGTTTGAAAAATAGTTTTGAGATATTCCGTGAACTGAACACAAAGCCAGGTTGACCCATCCCAGGGGTTTGGAAAAAATGATATTTGGCTCATCATTTTTGATTCAGTGTGAAGTGTATTTGTGGGGAAATAAGTTTCTGAAACACCAAAATTGCTTACGTGCCTTAGGAGAGCAGTGGAAATGCCCATTAGTTATTGAATAACTCAGCCTGGCCAGCACCATAAAAGGCAGCAATCCACTGACCTGAGAAAAAGGTGAGCTGCCCTCCTCCTCCCCCACCAGGATGTTAAGAACTGAATCAAAGCCAGTGTACTTTGTGTTTGCAGCTATGCTGTCTAGCCTAGAAAATTAGTGCAAAGCAGCAAAAGAATAGGAAATGCTCATTTAAGAGAAAAATTATCACTGGCTTGGCTGGCAGGGGATTTTCATTATCTGCATTGACAGGAGGATTTAGTAAAGCAAAGGACAATAAAAGTATTGATGAAAGGTGAGGTCATATTGTTTGGAATTTTTTTCCAGGCATTAAAAACTTCATTTTACTTATCTGAAGGGGGGGGGAAGTCTTTGAAAGGAATGCATGGAAATTTCTGGCACTTTAATGCCAATCCATTTGAATATCTTTCCATCAACCCATGGGTTACTGGAAAATATTTTTTAAATCCATTTATCAACAACCCATCTGAACATGACTATACATGAAATTTCAAATTTAGCAATCTTTCATTCCTGCACACGGCCATTGTGAAACTCCATTCTACCCATGTAAAACTTCTGCTTTCTGCCAGGATTTTGGGGGGAATGGGGCCATCCAAAGAGCCAGGCTTTGCTGGGCAACTAAATATTCTAAGAGTCAACCCCTTGCATCATACAAACTGGAGGTTTGTATTTAAACCTTGTGGAGTGGAAACAGCTGTCAATCTATGACCCACTTCTCTGTATTCTTAAAGAAGGGGCTTTGTTGTATTGCTTGAGGCCAATAGGCTGTTTGCTTCTAAACTCCATGATCTCAGCTTATAACACTTTTTTGATACTTCTATTTTCTCTGTCTGGTGGATGATTCAGGAAAATAGAAACCACTCTAGGTACTTAAAGCATGAAGTGATTTAATATAGGGATTTAGCAGCGTATGCAATCATTGGAAAGCTGAGTGGTGTGCAAACCAGGGATAGCACTGCTAGCACAATAATCCAGGAACTGAAGGTTTTATAAAAGACTGCTACCGATGGCCTTAACTAACTGTGGTACAAGAGTAGGTGATTCTCTGGTGGTTATCTGGATGTTCTTGGAAAACCCATGTATGCTGTATGCTACTGCCCAAGGCTTCTTTTCCACATTCTACATCTTATACAAGCACCTCTCATTGGTAAAATCAAAACCTGAACCCTCCTAGGAAAAGGGAATGTCGTTTTCTGACTTCCAGTGCCCACACCCAGGAGAGGGTTTGGAAGGGAGAAAATGATATTGAGTAGCAACAGACATTATTGGCACTTACGGTTTTCCTGCTTCTTTGTCTGCTGCTGAGCGCTCTACCACTGACTGGGTGGGTTTGTCCTAGTAATTGCATTCTACTCCTTTCTATCTTTTATTTTGTGACACTTAACATGGTAATGGCTAGAGAATCTGATACCTAATTTACTAAAAAATAAACAGTCCTGAGTGAGGACACTGAGACCTTTATTATGAAAAACGGTGTAGTTGAGTAGTTGATGCTGGACCACATGTATGAAGTCCAGCTCTGTCAATTACTGGCTATGTTATATTAATATTTCTGTATTAATATCCCTGACCATAGGTTTTTCTCATCTGATAAAATGGAATAACAACTGTCATACCTACCTTTCCCAAAGAGGTTGCTAGTATGAAGTGATTTATATACAAGAAAGTCCTTCATTTCAGGAGTGTAATATAAACAGTCTCTGTGAGCTAGGAATTTATCACTCAGTAGCATAATAAAATACATTCATTTAAAAAATACAAAGTAGAAAGTCATAAGAGCCATGAGGAAGTATAAAGGATGACAATTTAGTCTAGGAACAATCTATTATTTCCACCTGGAGGAATGAGGAAGGTTGTGTGTATGTGAGTGAGTGAGTGTGTGTGTGTGTGTGTGTGTGTGTGTGTGTGTGTGTGTGTATGTGTGTGTGTGTGTGTGTGTGTGTTTTACCTAAATCTCTCATTTGTTTTCTTATTCTTCAATTTGATTTCTTAGTTATCACCATATCCTATAGATCATTTATCTAATTCCTTTTTCTCCATCCCCTGAGTAATCATTTAGTTCCCAGAGTCATCACATTTGCTTGTACCTTCCTTGCAATACCTTCCTTGCTAGTCTATTTAACCCAATCTTGCTCCGCCCCTACTGCCCACCCCAAGCATTTACAGCCTGGTATAAGGTTCACCTATCATCTGTGACTTTTCTCAGAATAATCTTTCTAAATTGCACATCTAGTCATAGATCTGCTTAAAATCTATTCAAAAACAACCTCCAGTTTCAGGCTGAAGTTGAAATACCTTCACTTTACACACATGGCTCTCTCTATATATAATCTGGCCCCCGTTTCCCTCTCTAATCTGAACTGCATGAGATGTGCCTTCATGCAACAACTTCACAACACCTATTTATAATATTCAAGGCTTTCTTCCCCTTTCCTGCATAATGCCCATATTACAAGTAATATAGCTGTGGTCCTTAAAATGAGAAATTAGAACTGGGGAGTTGGCGGCCTGAGAAAGTAAAGAACTGGCTAAAAAGAATACAAGAGGAAAACTTGCAGTAAGAATGAAAAGGGGTAAAACCTGCAGTTGGAAAGACCCGGCTTATGGGATACTGGCTGTGGGAGTCAGGACTCAAGCTGATTGTCAGCTATGGAAGGATTCGTTGGGATGAGCCACTCAATGGTGTGGCCACACAGACAAGATTCCTTTTTCCCATGTGGAGGCCAGAAGTCAGGAACTCTCTGTATCCCTTTGGAGAGGAAGCCTTACTTGACTTCATGAAGCTCAACTGTACATATTGCTCTCCAAAATTTTCTCGTGGAATGTGGTTGGTGCAATTATTATGATGATTATCTAATATTTACATAGCACTTAATTGTTTCCCAAATATTGCCATAAATGTCATTTGAGTACCAAATTCTAGGCCTTCCAAATGAAAGGACAGAGGTTTCAAAGGGAGCCCAGGCTACTTGCTAAGCTAACAAAATAGTTATTATATGCCATGTTCTTATGGGGTCTTTAAACTCCATTAACTGTTGGCAAAACTAATGTCTAATTAGGTGTCACTTAAAATTAACATAGCAACATGATAAAGTCTCAAAAAAATGCTTAAATGAATGAATAATCACAATCCTTTGTGCTAGGAACTCAGATAATCTCTTTAGAAATATCAGCTAGTGGAGTAAGAAAGATTAAAGAAAGCAGGTAGTGTGAGAAGATACAAAGGCTGGTCTTAAGCTAACCTGCCTCTATTTATTCTCTTTAAGTGTCAGATTGGTCTGGGTGTACTCATGTCACTAAGGGGGAAGGTGGAGAAGAAATGTGCAGGGAGGAAGAAAAAGATCCTTTCATTTTATAATTAATGAGTTAGGTAACCTTTTCTGAACATTTTTCTTGGAGATTTAAAGACCATGAGTTGTTGGGGTTTTTTTCATCAAGAATTTATATCAAAAATATTAAAAAATATATTTTCCACAAATCCTTTCTCTGCCTTGACCCAAACACCAAACAAAACGTGTTTTAGACCTGAAGTTGAAACTTGAAATGATATAAATTTCTAAACATAAACAGTACTTTTCAATCATTTGGCAGATCATTATCCCTCCCTTTTTCCTCCCTTCTGAAGCTCTCTTCTGAGATAACTATATCTTTGTGTTCTGAAGCTGCTGAGGATGCTGGCAGGATCTAAGAGACTTGATTCGGACCACAGAACAAAGACCCAGCTGGGGCAAAGGAAAACCCATATGACTTTGTTATAAGAGCAGTATAGTCCCCAATTTTCTTATTATCCTTTTGAAGAACCATGAAGAACGCTTCATTGACATCTCAATCATATAGACAAGGAAAGAATACTTCATGGCTGTAGGCTGCTTCATGGAAAACTAGGATTGTTACAGTGGCCTTAAAGATCTTTCATGCTAATGAGGGCACAACTTAGAGAAAGGATGAAAGCTAAGATTTATTAAGTACTCCATGGATGCTTTTCATAATTTTTTTTCAGTTTCCTATTAATTCTTAAAGCAGTGCACATTTACTCTTTTATAGTTCCAGAAGTGTGAGGTCTTAGTTTCACCAGCCAAAATGGTGTTGGCAGGGCCACACTCCTGGAGGCTCTGGAGGAGGACCTGTTTCTTTGATGTTCCCACTTTCTAGAGCTGTATTTCTTGCATTCCTTGGCTCATGGCCTCTGTTTACCTTCAAAGCCAGCATCATGGAATCTTGCTTCAGTGCTCTTTTTCTGTTGCTCTGCCTCCATCTAATAAGGACACTTGTCATTGTATTGGGTCCACCCAGACAACCCAGGATAACTTATCTCAATATCCTTAATAACACTGACCGCTTTTACCATATAGAGTAACATTCTCAGTTTCCAGGAATTATGACCAGAATATATTTTGGGGACCATTATTTAACCTACCATGATTTTTCTTTTAATTTTTACAATTACACCATTGGACAGACATTGTTATCTCTATTCTACAGGTGCTTTATAAAGCTACTGAAGCAAAGACAGATTAAGAATGTATCATTGTTTAGGTAATAAGCAGATTCAAGGTTCAAGCCAAATTCTTCTGGGTGCATGGAGGGGAAAAAAGGAAAATTTGAAATACAAAGAAACACTGAGATGATAACTTTTTCAAAACATTGTTCTCAAATTCCCTTCTAGCTTTTCCTGTGTAGCAGGGATTGCCCAATAGTTCCTTGCTCTATCTGCCTGGCATTGGTAAAAAGAACTCTCATATCCAGATGTGGGATTAGAAAGAAATGGTAACTGACAACTGGCTGGGATGTACTCCATGTTTTATCTAACCTCATTTTATGACTTTTCTTACTTTTCAACTTGTATTATAAAATCTAATTTTATTCCTTTCTATGTGCCAGTCACTGTTTTGTGTTCTTTTACATGTATCAAGTCATTTAATCCTCACATCTCTATGCTGCTATAATTATTTCTACTGGAATATGTTCACTTCACACAGGAGGTACCTGGATCCTGAATCCTGATCTATGAAAAACTGACCAAATTATTTAACCACTATGAACTTTTCATAAAGTCAAGTAAGGCTTCCTCTCCAAATGTACTCAAAGAGTCCCTGACTTCTGGCCTCCACATAGAAAAAAAAAATCTTGTTTGTATCGCCACAGCATTGAGTGCCCCACCCCAATGAACCCTTCCATACCTGAAAATCAGCTTGAGTCTTGACACCCTCAACCAGTGTCACCAACTGCCAAACAAAAGAACTTAGAAAGTCTTATCTCAATAGTGGGATAAAAATAGCTCTATATCAAATGCTTCCCTGATCCATATTAACAAAGTTTAAAAACAAGAACCAAAAGGATAAAACTGTTTTCAAGTTACTTAACCATATTTCAGAACAAAATTCTAAAATACTTAAAGAAACACAAAATATCTAGCAGCCAAAAAGATAAAAAACACAATGTCTGGAAGCTATAAAAAATTTACCAAGCATGAAAAGTAGTAGGAATAAAGAGATAAATCAAATCAAATAATCAAAACCAACTCAGAATTGACAGCAATGATAAGAACAAAGATGCTAATATAGTTATTACATCCATATACTGTATGGTCAACAAACTACAGAAAAGATTGACCATGTTAAGTAGAAATATGGGATATATAGATATGTATTTGAAAAAGATACGCAAAGGTCTCTTAGAGATGAAAAATACACAGGTAGAATTAATGTCAGATTATACATTGCGGAAGAAAATATTAGTAAACTGGAAGACATAGCAGTAAAATTATTCTATATAAAACACAAGAAGAAAACAACAAATGAATAAACAAAACATTCATGAGATGTGGGCAACTTCAAGTGCCTAATATATGTATAATTAAAATCTTCAAAGGGATATAGAAACTAGCACTCATATATGACATATAGTATAGTTGTTAAGAGATTAAATTCTGCCCTTGCCAGCCTGGCTCAGTGGATAGAGCGTCAGCCCACAGACTACAGGACCCCACATTTAATTTAAGTCAATGGCACCTATCTCAGTTGCAGGCTTGATCCCTGGCCCTGGTAGGAGGAGTGAAGGGGGGTGGAGGCAATCAATGGATGTGTCTCTCTCACATCCATGTTTCTCTTAGTGTATTTCTCCCCCTTCCTTCCACTCTCTCTAAAAATCAATGGAAAAAATATCCTCAGGTGAGAATTAACAAAAAATAAAAAGAATAAATTCTAAGAGTTCTCATCATAAGAAGGATTTTTTCCTTCATTTTTATATTCTTTTTATTGTATCTATATAAGAAGAGGGATGCTACCTGAACCTATTGTAATAATAAATTCACAATATATGTAAATCAAACCATCACGCTACATACATTAAATTTAAACACTGTTGTATATAATTTTAAAATAAAACTGGGAAAGCCAAAGCTGGTTTTGCTCAGTGGATAGAGCATCAGCCTGCAAACTGAAGAGTCCCAGGTACGATTCCAGTCAAGGGAAATGCTTAGGTTGTAGGCTTGATCCCCAATAGGGGGTGTGCAGGAGGCAGCCAATCAATGATTCTCTGTCATCAATGATGTTTCTATCTCTCTCTCCCTCTCCCTTCCACTCTGAAATCAATAAAAAATATATTTAAAAAAACTGGGAAAGAAAGAAGAGACAGAAACAACATAAGAAATAATTGCTGAAAAACATGTTGATAAATATAAACCTAAGAAGCTCAACCAATCCCGTGCACAAGAAATATAAAGAAAACTACACCAAGACACATCATAATCAAATCACTCAAAACCAGTAATAAAATAAAAACCTTAAAAGCAGTTCCCCAGAAGTCATGATATATATAGAACAAAGATAAGGATGAAAGTGTATTTCTCTTCAAGACAATACAAATGAAAGAAATACAATCCAAATGAGGAGATAGTGGAGCAACATCTTTAAAGTAGTGAAAAAATAACTGTCAACATAGAATTCTTCCACCAGTAAAAATATTTTTTAAATGAAGGGTCTTTTAGAAAATAGATCAGCTGAAAGAATCCATCACTATCAGACCTGCACTTCAAGAAATATTAAAGGAAATATTTCAGTCACAGGAAAATGATAACACGTAGAAATACTATGTATCTACACAAAGGAATGAAACACATCAGAAATGTTAACTATGTGAGTTAATAATTATGATCAATTTCTTATAATTAGAGCATCTTTAAAAGATAACTGGCTGGCCATCTAGAATAGTGGTTGGTAAACTTTTTCTACAAAGGGTCAGAGAGTAACTTTTTTGGGTATTGTGTGCTATACAGTCTCTGTGGCAACTACTCAGTTCTGCTGTTCTGTGGTGAAGGAAGCCATTAAAAAGAATGCAAAGTGCTTATATGGCTGTGTTACAGTAAAACTTCATTTACCCAAACAGGTGGTAAGCTTGTTTGCCTATTAGGCCTTAGTTTGCCAATCCCTGATTTAATGCAAAAATAATGATACTGTAGTATGGGATATATAATACATATAAAAGTAAAAGATATGACAACTAAGCATAAAGGCCAGAATGTGAGATCTGGAAATACAGTAGTGTAAAGTTCATTTATAATAATAAAGGCATAATATCCTAATTAGACTGGATTTCCTTCCAAATCACTTTCTGGACGAAGCCAGGGCTGTAAGGGAGGCCTGGGTCCCCAGTGCTAGAGGGAAGCTGGTGCCAGCAGCCAGGGGAAGAAAGGCCTACTCTTGCACACATTTTGTGCATCAGGCCTCTAGTATACTATAAGCAGTATACACTGAGTGGCCAGATTATTATGATCTCTGAACACATAATAATCTGGCCACTCAGTGTATGGCCTATATAACAAAAGGCTAATATGCAAATTGTCCCCTTGACCAGGAATTTGACCAGCAGGCAGGCTGGCCAACTGCCCATGTCCCCTTCCCCTCGCCAGGTTGGTCGGACCCCACCCATGCACAAATTCATGCACTGGGCCTCTACACACACACACACACACACACACACACACACACACACACACACACTGAGTAGCCAGATTATGCGTTCAAAGGTCATAATAATCTGGCCACTCAGTGTTACTTGAAAGCAGACAGTGTTAAGTTAACTAAATTAAGAACTTAAGTGAACTGTAAATCCTAAAGCAGCTGCTAATATAACAAGGCAAAGAGTTATAGTTAATATATTAAAAAAGAAAATGAAATAGAATCAATAAAGAAAATGAAATAGAATCATAAAAAAATACTTTCAAAAGAAAGCAGTAAGAAGAAGAAATGGAAAAAAAACAAGTGAAACAAACAGGAAACAAATAGAAATAAAATATAAAACACTGATGAAAATGTCAATGGCAATAATGAAAGAGGAGACAATACAAGGTCAAGTGGGTAATTTTAATGAAGAGATGAAAACTGTAAAAAAAAAAAAAAGCAAGTAGAAAAGCAAGAAATAAAAAATACTATCAGACATAAAAAATGCCTTCCACATGCTCCTCAGTAGACCTGACATAGCTGAAAGAAGTCAGTGATCTTCAAGATAAGTCAACCGAAATAACTCAAACAAAAATACAAAGAAAAACACTTTAAAAAAAGAGTATCCAAGAGCTATAAAATAATGTCAAGTGGTCTAATAAAATTAATAACATACTCTAACCCACAAATCCAAGAAGTTCAGAAAACACAAAGCAGGATATTTAAACTACTGAGAAACAATGACAAAGAGAAAATCTTGAAGGCAACTAGAGGGAGGAAAAAAGCCATATCAAGTATAGAGAAAAAAAGGTAAGAATAGAGCAGACTTTCATCAGAAGCCATACAAGCCAAAAGACAATGCAGTAATGTCTTTAAAGTAGTTTTTAAAACCTCAATTCAGGATTATAGACCCAAAGAAAGAACCTTTTGAAGAGGAAGGAAGAAATAGAGGCTTTCTTATAGGAACAAAAGCTCAGCTAATTCATTACCTTTAGATCTTCAACTACAAGAAATGATAAAGGAAGTTTTTCAGGTTGAAGATGTGAATTACCATAAAAAGTGTGGATCTCCTAAGAAAATGAAGAGCAATGGGAATAAAATAAATGGAAGCAAATGTAAAATTTATTTTTTTACTTTTAATTGCTCTAAAAGCAATAAACAGCAATGAAATTATAAAATGCAAATAACAACAATGACACAACAAATGAGAGGGAGAAACTGGGAATATATTATTACAAGGTTCTTATATGACAGGTAAAATGGTTAACATTATTTGAATTCTGATCAATTAAATATATATTGTAAATCTTGGGAAGAAACTAGAAAGGTTGTTTTTAATTGATAGACATAATTGATAGTGGAGATAAAATGGAGTAATAAGTAGCACATGATCTCACTCATCTAGGGGAAATGATGAATAACATAGACAGATGAACAAGAACAGACGCAGAAACAAGGAGGTATGGATCAGATTGTCGGACCTCAGAAGGAAGGTAGGGGAGGGTGGGGATAAGGGGGAGTGATCAACCAAAGGACTTGTGTGCATGCATATGAGCCTAACCAGTGGTCATGGACAACAGGGAGGGTGGGGGCATACATAGGGGGGGTTTAGGATGGGAATGGGGGGATGAGGACAAATATGTGATACCTTAATCAATAAAGAAATTTTTAAAAATAGTCAATTTGAAAGAAGAAAATAAGTAAATGATACCAATAGGAAACATTTAGAAAGATATTATGTTTAAAACTAACTATATCGATAAGTACATTAAATTTAAATTGCCTAAACACAATTAATGAAAAAACAAAGATTATCCAGTTAGATATAAATCAAAATAAAGACCCAACTATGTGCTGTCTATAAAAAAATCAACTTTAAATATAAAGTAATAGCTAGGTTACCAGTAAAAGTAAACTAAATGAAATATATATGGCATGCAAAAACTAATAAAAAGAAAGCCAAAGAAACTATATTCATATCAGGAAAAAATAGACTTAAGAATGAGAAATATTATAGGGGATAAAGTGGGACAATAAATAATGAGAAAGGAGCCAATTCTCGGCAAAAACATAACAATTCTAGTCATTTATCTACTTAACAACAGACTTCTAAGATACATAAAAAACAAATAGACAAATCTACAATTATCTTTGAAGTTTCAACACTTATCTTTCAGTAATTGATGGGAGAAGTGGACAGAAAATAAGTAAGGACATAGAGGAGCCTAGCAACACACCCAACCCACGTGACCTAGCTGACATTCTAGGCCACTCCATCCAAAAACAGCAAAATGCGCATTCCTCTCAAGAACACATGGACTATTCATCAAGATAGGACATATTCTGTGACATAAAATAAACCTTAACAAATTTAAAGTGAAAATTACACAACATAATTCTTTTAACACAACGACATTAAAACTGGAAACCAAAGACAGAATATCTGAAAAATTCACACAATATTTGAAAATTAAACAACATACTACTAAATAACCGATGAGTCAAATAAGTCTAGTGGGAAATTTTAAAATATTCTGAACTCAATGAGAGAAATACGTTAACACCAAACTCTGAAAACTAAACATACACCAACCACACAATCCAGCCATTCCAGTTGGGCATTTGCCCATGAGGGGGGAAAAGTTTATTAAAAAGAAAACCATGCTCATATAATGACTTTTATAGAGACTTCCTTAAACTACTCATTTATTTTCCAAAACTGGAAATAACACAAACATCTAACAATAGTTGAACAGATAAACAAATGTTGGTATGTCTATATAATATAATAGAAATAAATGAACTGTTGATACACATAACAATAGGGGTAAATTTCAAAAGTATTATGCTGAGGGAAATAAGCCAGGCAAAGTGGAATATACAAGTTGACTGTATGATTCCATTTATATAAAATTCTAAAAAATACAAACTAATCTATAACGACGACAAATCAGTAGTTGTCAGGGGATGAAGGGTAGTGTGGGGAGGAGAGAGGAAAGAGATTATAAAGGGACCCAGACTTTTAAGGGTGGTGGCTATAGGCTCTCTCTTGATTATGGTGATAGTTTCATGGGTATATGAATATGTCAAAATGTAACAGAATTGTAATATATGTAGTTATTGTAAGACAACTTCAAAGAAGTTTTAAAAACAAACAAAAAATGAATCAGGAAATTCATGTGAACTTGTGCAACTTTAACTGACTTCAAGTAAATATCTTGCTGAACATGGGATCTCACTATAAGCCACCTTTCTTCTTGACCTTATCCCTTCCTAGCACGCATAAGAAAAATATGGGGAGTTTTATTAAAGCTGAACTTCATAACATTTTACTTGAATGTCTAGAACTCAGATTGATATGATGAGCTTTAAAAAAAAAAAAAAAAGTAAACATGATCCAAAAGAATAAGTATTATCCCTAACATTTACACTTAGAATCTTTCAGCCTACTCACTACTTCTCCCCCTCGACCATGATAACCAGCAAAAACGTCAGGTTTTCTCTTTTCCATTATGCTATAGGGTCTATTTAATAAAAATTGTCTGGACTTACTATTAAGATGCTGTGTTACCTCATGATGAAGTAGTTTTCACTTTTTATTTACAATAAAAGGCTCAGACTGGGCAGTTTTATCACTGCTTATCCCACATCTATGGAAAAATCATCTCAGATTTGGCCCAAGAACAGCTTAGTAACTCATTTTAATGCCGCCACAGGCCTTGCCTGCTAGGAGTTACACCCCTGCTTTAGGAGGGCTTAGGATGCATGAAACTCATACAGCACCCTGACTCATTCAAATAA
The DNA here is from genome assembly GCA_963924515.1 of Vespertilio murinus. Classification (NCBI taxonomy): domain Eukaryota; kingdom Metazoa; phylum Chordata; class Mammalia; order Chiroptera; family Vespertilionidae; genus Vespertilio; species Vespertilio murinus. The sequence continues at coordinate 33,906,401 of OZ004705.1, forward strand.
AACAATGAACCAGGCCATGAAAACTTAGAGGAAATGTGTAATTTTGTAGTCTATCTACATCTGTTCAGTCATATTAGCATTCATGGCCAATAAATTGATTATTCTAATGATATTTGCCATTCCTGGTTTGGGGTTGACTTCCTTAAAGAATTAGCGTTTTGTTGGTCTAATTTCAGAGAATATTAAGAACTGTTCTCTGCTAAACTAAAGCCAGGGTTATGAATGCTTCCTCCTAACAAAACAGGCCTTGTGCCCCTCCAGCTATTTGACAATTCAGTTCCTAAGAAAAGAAAACCATGCTTTTCAGCTTAATGATGGAGCTCAGGCCTCATTAGCATCTGAGTGTTGCAACCCCACCTTCCACACAAGAAGAGTCCCTGGTCCTTTTATGTTCAGTTTCTCGTTGGATGGTGAAGGAAATGGTTTGTGGTCAGTGGTCAGCGGTCACACCATAATCCTTGGCAAGTGATTATTGCCATTTGGAACCCCAGGAGTCAAAGGCATATTTCCTCTCTTTTGTTTACTGTTACTCCTGGAGCTTCGTCCCATAGTGTGTTGCAGCTATTATTATATTTTTAAAGCAATAGGAAGTTGTTATTATCTGGTTTTGGTTGAGTTTCTTTAGTTTGTTCTTTCTGTTGCCACATTATTAAAGGCACCAGAAAAAACACTGTTTGTATTTATCCTCTCCTAAATGTCAGCTGCCCCTGGCCTCGGGCTGCTCAGGTAAGTGGAATTTTCCAGTCCAAAAGTCCCCCAGTCTTCTCATTCTTGATTGGGCAGCTCATTGGCCTGTCATCCTTCACTCTGCACAAGTTATGTGCAATGTTGGGGACATTTCTGAAAAGTAAAAAGGCCTAAAGTCAACACTTTTTAATAGAAATTCTAACTCTCCTCTCAGGTGTACCAGAAAGGCGGTATTGAAGTGATTTGATAGCAAACTATTCTCACTCTTCTTAAAGAAAGAGTTCCTTTGGCTGAATGTCTTAGGGACAGAAATTTAGGCATCTTCTTCAGAATATTCTCTTAGGTTCTCCTGTGCGGTTTTCTTATCGGTCTTAATAGAATCGACCACAGTTTCCTTGCTCAGCAGTTCATTAGGCATTTGTACAACTCAGTTTTAATATTTGCTTATGATGTACTGGGATTTGGCCAGTTATGTAAGAACTGTCACTCTGCTGACATTACACAGATGCCTTACCAGGCCTCATCTGCCTATCTCCAGATTTCTTTTATGAGAGAAATAATGCCTATCTCCAGACTTCTTTTATGAGAGAAATAAATTTCTATCCTAATACCTGGACTAAGGTCTCCTAATCCCTAAAACCAATGACTGTTACCTTGGGTAACAAAGTTTCTGCAGGTGTGATTAAGTTAAGAGTCTGGAAATTAAAATATTATTCTGAACTATCTGAGTGGATCCTAAAAGAGAGAGGTGGAGGGAGATTAGACACACAGAGGCTGAGGCAGTCTAAAGACAGGAGCAGAGGTTGGAGTGATGTGGCTGAGAATGCCAGCACCTACCAGAAGCTGGAGGGGACAAGGTACTGTACTGGAGCCTTCTGAGCGAGTGTGGCCTGTGGAGTCCTTGATTTCAGACCCTGGAGACTGATCTCAAACTTCTGGCCTTGACAAGACTCTGAGAACACATTTCTGTTGTCTTAAGCCAGAAACAAAATTTTTAAAAACATCAACAATTATTTAAGGACTATTAGCACAGGAGATACATCCAGAATTTTCTCAAGCTTTCATTTCTTACTTGGGATTTGTGATGACATGCAGGACAATATCAGTTAGTCACACACGAGTGTCTCGAGTTGCAATTTTCCCAGATATATGTAAAATCAGTGACCTCACTGTACATCTGTACTCCTAAAACATGTAAGAAATGCAGTTGAACCATCTCTGAAAAATAGGGCCAAGCAGACATTTGTAAAAAGATGGCTAGGCTGGGTGGTGATCTCAGAGACAGAGATAACTCACATCCTTACATTTCCTTTCCCTTCAAAAACACAAATCCACGAGCCTTTCATTAATTTATCTAAACTTTTCTTGACCCTATTTATGTTTTCAGTCTTATGAACTCCTGGGGTAATGAAATTGAGAACTACTGTTTCAGGGGATTGATTGTGTTGTGTGGAGGAAAACAGAGTGAAGATGAATCATTTAGACAGAATCACTGCCTGCAGCCCAGATCAAAAGGCTCTCTGAGCCTTCCCTGTACCTGTAGCCCTACCACAACTACAGAACATCTGGTCAGGCCCAGCCTCTGTGGGCAGAAGGAAACATACAGCTCTCACTGTGCCAGCTGTATTTTCCATCTTTATTTAAAATTCACACTGAACTGAGATCTAAAATGCTCAGCTGACCCTTAACCTTTCTCTTTTAGAAAGGGCTGTTTGACATCTTTCTTGAAGAAACTAGTTATCACTGCCTGTGAAGCTGCTTTGTACTCACTGGCATTCAGGGTAAAAAAACAGGGTATGGTTCTTAACACTTGGAGGATTCAGTGGGTAAAAGAAGAAAGATGGGCCGACAAACAAAAAGAAATTTACAAGAGATATAGGAGATGTAATAACTATGCACAGACATCAATGAACTAAGAAGAGAGAATACTCACAATATATACCAGAGCAACTTTGCCCTACAAGTGCCAAAGTTAAATGGGGATGGATGGATGGATGGATGGATGCATGGATGCATGGATGCATGGATGCATGGATGCATGGATAGATAGTAGATAGATAGGTAGATGGATAATTCCTTTGCTTAGAAATTGGGAGAAATTTTGAAGAGGATCTATAACTTTCTTGTTGTAAATCTGATAATACTAATGAAAAGATGGGCAATACTCACTACTTGTAGATTTGTTACAAGAGGAAAGTTCATATTGGGTACCATATTTTAAAACAATCTGATATGCACAGCTGGTATTGCTCAGTGGTTGAGTGCCAACTATGATGCACATGCCCAGGTTGCAGGCTTGATCCCATGTAAGGCACAGCAGAGGCAACCAAACAATGATTCTCTCTCATCATTAATGTTTCTGTCCCTCTATGCCCCTCCCTTTCTCTCTGAAATCAATAAAATCAATTAAAAACATAAAGCCATCTTCTATAGAGAAATATAATATAAAAATAACTACAATGGAAATAGAAGAAGTTGAGGCAACTGGGGTTTAGGGGTGTGTATTGGAGAGGAAAAGACATGGAAGAAGGATTCGAGGGAACAGAACTTGGGTAATTGGGTACATTTGGGCATCAAGATTTTTAAGAACTCTCCAGATGATTCTAATGTGCAACCAAGTTGGAGAACCACTGATCTATATCACCCTACAAATGGCCACCAGATCAAGCTTTCAATTACTTTCATAATTTTCTCTACTAAAGGATCTCACCTTGTTTGTTATTGGGTAGGTATCATCTCTTCCTTCATTTCCTGTTTTAACAAATGACCGGTAATAGCCATAGACAATTACTGCCCTGAGCCTTGGGCTTTAACTTGTAAAAAGAAAATAATAATGCCTACTCTAGCTGTGCCTTAAAGAGCAAATGAGGCAATGTCTACAGCATTTTACATAGTGCTTGCCACACGGAAAAATACATATATTTAGGGGCAATCACTGTTAACAACTCTCATTATTCTCTGACATGATTGTGTGCTATGATCCCCACAAAGCTTCAGGCTAACCACTTCTGGATCTTTGCTCCCACTGCTCTTTTTCCTGGGCATAGGCCCTATTCACTGAGTCTAAGCCCTGCCTACCTGAAGTTTGCTTCCTTGAAGTCTTTGAAAGAATAATTTCTCCATACTCTTTGTTCTAAACAGGCCATCACCATTTTGGCATTCCTAAGGATGTTTTTGTCCTCAAGCTAAGTTGGTATTGAATTGTTTCTTTTTCACTATATAAGTTAAGCATTGTCAGGCATTTATGTTGTAAATGTCTTGAGATTAGGTATTTGCTTGTGTCATCATTGTGTGTACCAATGGCTGTGCTTGTAGAGGCCACTTAATTGTGTTGAACTGAAAAGTCATTCATATCTAGGAGACAATCAGTAGACTACAAGCTCCATGAGGACAGGGGCCCTGTGTGGGGGATTCACCCAAATCTCCCCAAGGCCTGAAATAACACATAATACGTAATAGGTCCTTATATTAGTTTACAAGCGCTGTCATAACTAAGTACCACAGATTGGATGACTTAAACAACAGAAAAAATATTTTCTCACATTCCTAAAGACTACAAGTCTGAGATCAAGGTGTTGGGAGGGTTGATTTCTTCTGAGATCTATATCCTTAGTTTACAAATATCTTCCCTCCTTGCATCTGTATCTTAATGTCCTCTTCATATAAGGACATCAGTTATATTGGATTAGGGACACCCTAATGACCTCATTTCACTTAATTTCCTCTTTAAAGACCCTCTCTCCAAATATGATCACTTTCTGAGGTATTGGGAGTTGTGACTTCAACATATAAATAAGGGGTACACAATTCAATATAGCAGCAATCAGTAAATATCTGAATAAATGAATGAATAAATGACATCCTTCCCAACATGTCCTTACCACCTAACCAGTGTTAACTGCTGAGTATAGTCTGGCATTTATTAATCAATTATTCTGTTCCTATCTTGGGAGGTTGGGGTAGGAAAATGAGTAAGCTATGGTTTCTGCCTGAAGGAACTTACATTCTAATGAAGAAACCACTACACACAATTTCAATAAATGGAAAAGAAAATACACTAAAGTATGCACAAGGACATATGTGAGACAGAAGAGAATCATCTAGCTCAGCAAGGGTTCCAAGGAAGCCTTACTCAAGGGGATAACTTTTGAAGTGAGTTTTAAAAGATGAATGACAACTTTATAGGAGAGAATTACAAGAAGGAGTCGGTTTTAGTATTAGATGATTACACTGTCTACAGAGTGATAAATGAATTTAAGGCAGGGGCTGTATCAGAGGCATGGAAAAGAATCAAGAGATGAGGAAGAACAGCCTAGGTGAATCCAGCCAGTGGTAGTTCATACGAGGAATTCAGTAGGTGTGAGAAACATGTAAAGGGTAAAATCTGCAGGTCTTATTGGTTAAATGAATATGGAGGTGATGGAGATGTAGAAGCATAAGATAGCTCAAAGGGAAGGAGGAAACTTCCCTGTTGAAAACGTTGTGACCATGCTTTAGATCATCACAATCACGGGAACTTGTGAGAACTGCAAATTCTCAGGGTTCAACCTAGACCCACCAAATCAGAATCTGTAGGGTTAGGAACCTGTAGTTTTAACCATCCCTATAGGTGACTTTAACCCCTGCTATAAGGCCCTACTAAAAGGATAAGCATTCTCTTTGTATCCAGGAATTAATATTTTCTCATTTTTGTGTCTTTCTAATAATTCTCAGTGAATTATTCACGCCCCATCCCTACTGAATATCATAAAACCAATTAGTTGAGGGGAAGGAGAAATTGTGGAGTTGGTTGGATTGTATACAAGGGAAAATAGGATGGGGAAAATGCCCAAATGAAAATGACCTCTATGCATCAAAAGATTTTCTGAAACCTGGCATTCATTATTTATATACTCAAATTCAACATATGTTTAACCTTTGGGAAAATACTTTCTAGTAAGGTCACCAATCAAAAGAAAATATAAGCTCATTACAGAAAAAAGGTTCCAGGTTGGGGAGCAAAATTTGGAAAGCACAATTTTTTTTTTGAACACCAAATGTGTTACTCATGCCTACTAAAAAGAGGATGCGTTAAAATAATTGGTCAATACCAATTATTAATCGATGTTTTAGTGGAACCCATGGTAAAATCAATAACGGTAATCCCAATACAATGACCTTTGGAGCTCAGAAATATGGCTGTATCACAGGTTCTTTCCAATCAACCTAATAGAAAATGTTCAAGTGCAAAACCAAATGATTCGATTCCTGGAAAATCATTAGTAGTTAAGTAATTAAACAATCACTCACTTATTAACTTTTCCAGGTACTTTGGTCATGCTTCACAATACCAAGATTGCCTGAAAACTATATAAATTATTCTTTCTCCCATTTAGTAGTTACTCAAAAAATATATTTTCATGAAGATAACAGACAGAGACATAATCTTCAAAGCATGGAAGATGGGAATAGAGTGCGAAATTCTCCCAAGGGCAATTTCTAATTCCGAACATATGTTGGGAGCAAACAGTGTGAAGTGATAGAAATAATTATTTATTGATATTTTTGAAGTTTTAATAAGCATAAGCATATAATAATTATAAATAATAAAATTATTATCTTTTAAATATGAAATTTAAAAAGAAAGGAAATATCTGGATGAAAACAAAAGCACAGGTGGCAAAGCTCAGAATGTCTTATTTCAATTCCTGATTCTGCAACTTACTAGCTATGTGACCTTGGACATGCTGCTTAGCTGCTCTGGGCTTTAGTGTTCTCATCTTTAAAATAGAAATGCTTACTTCAAATGGTTGCTATCATATTAAAAGAGCTAATAAATGTAAAGCACTTAGCATATTGCCTGTCAAGATGAGTATTCAATGATACGTGCTTTTTGTTGCTGTTATTAGCTTTGGACTCAGCTAAGATCAGAATTCCAATTCTAGCTCTTCTACTTACTAGTGGCATGAGCTGAGATCACTCTTTTCACCTCTACAAGTCTTGTTTGTTGGTTAGTTTTTAAAATATGTAAAATGGGGAAAGGATTATCTATCATGTGAGATGTTGGAGGACACAGAATAGACACTTAACAAATGAGGCTATTTCACACTGGCTCTTTAGAAAGGATTTTATCTTCTACATCAATTTGTCTTAGTCTTCCCTATTACTTAGGCTCAATTCAGTCTGTAGTGCCGCCCTGTCCACAATGGGATGGGCAGAGGACACCCTTTTTAAGGAAGACATGGTTTTCTTCATTTTGTGTTTGTTAAAAAGATAATCTTCATAATCCCGCCCTTAGACTGTCCTGAAACCATAGCATGGGAACTCCACAATCCATGGGAAAAGGACAAAGTCATGTCTTTGAATGAGAGGACAGAGATTATCTCAGACACATTTTTTAGATGTTCCCCCATTTTTACCAACATAGTCTCTGTCTTATTAGAACGAACCCTTAGCCATCTGGTTTACATCCATGCCTCAAATTCAGTCAGGCACAAGCAATGAGACAATATGATCAGAAGTAGATGAAGAGAATGATGTAAAAATACAAAACCATAGAAGAAAGGGAGATTAGATATGACTATCTTATTTTGTTTTAAACATTGTATGGCAAAAAGTCAAGATATACATGAAGAAAATATTTGCAGTAGGTATAGCAACATGTTAATGCCCTTATATAAAGAACACTTACAAACTGTCAATATGAAAAAAAATCAGTATTTCAATAGAAGAGGAAAAGAACAGGCAAAGAATATAAATAAGACATTCACAAAAGAAGACATATAAAGGAGGAATAAATAGATGAAAAATGATCAAACTAGTCATAAATAAAAGTGAATGAAAATAATAAAATCTCATCAAATGGTCAATGTAAACTGAGGCTTCCTAATGTTGGTAGGGTATGAGAAAATGGTGCTTTCCATCCTATTGAAAAAACCTTTTGGAAAAGCAGTGTGTATTTGGCAACACATATCAAACATTTAATGCACATATTATCTAGTAATTCCACTTTTAGGAATTGATACTAAGACAAACGTTCAAGATGTACAGGGGTGGGCAAAAGCAGACGAAAACTCTGTGACAAAGGGTGCTTGAGGATAGCAAGTAGACTACAAAAATGTGTAAATAATGAAGGCCAGCAAGCTGAGCACTTACAAGATTGTTCCTAAGTGCACTGTGCCATCGCGACATTCTTTCGAGTTAATAAAGCTATTGTCATAATCATAACCTGTATGGTTTTTTTCCAGGCGAACAACTGTAAGCCTACTTTTGCCCACCCCTGTATATAAAAGGATGCTTCTTACTGAATGTTCACAATAGAAACATTTTTAAACTACCTAAAAATCTATCAGTAAGTCATTGGTTAAAAATAATAATGAATCAATGATTTATCCCATACAGAAGAAAAGGTACTTCTATTACAAATACTGTAGATTTAGATCTAATTGAAATGGAAATCTGTCCCTAGTGTGGAGAATGAGATTGCTAACAGTAAAGAGAAACCAGCTTGTGATTAAGGCCCTAGTCATATAGAAGGATATGTTGAAGGATGTTTTCCAAACGTTATCAGTAGAAATTTCTGAAGGATTTAGGGTAATGCTTACTTTCTTCCTTATATGCTCATGTATTGTTTGAAATTTTAATAATAAGCATAAGTCATTTTTTCTAATTAGAAATAGCTAATCAGGTTGTCATTTAAAAACTTCAAAAAGAAATTAGAAGATCTGGAGTGAATGGAGAGGCACACCGCAGGCCATTGGACTCGGGTATTTACCATTTATGTCTTGGAAGCAGCCCCTTACTCTGCTGTCAAAGGCTACAAGCAAGGCAGCCTCAGCTCACCGTCAGCAGGTGCAAAGGCAGCTGACACAATCGGTGGGTCAGCAAAAGTGTTTGCTCAGCGCTCAAAGAGAAGCCTCCAAACTCCCTGGCATGCAGTTTTGGCTGCCATCCTAGCAAAGGGACACTTTTTCCTTCCTTCAACCACCTGGCAACAGCACATCTCTCATCCTTTAACACCCAACTCAAACATCACCTCCTTTGGAAGCTTCTCCAGTCCTCATGCTTCTCCTCTGTGTCCTTCACAACATTCTCTTTATCTCTCTGGTGTCACCATCTCTCTTGGCCTCTAAATGACCCATTCACTTGCCTGTCATCATTCATGTGAGCTTCTGGAAAGCAGGAAGCATGTTTTTTATATATATTTTATTGATATTTTACAGAGAGGAAGGGAGAGAGATAGAGAGCTAGAAACGTCAAAGAGAGAGAAACATCGACCAGCCGCCTCTTGCACACCCCCTCCCGGAGATGTGCCCACAACCAATGTACATGCCCTTGACCGGAATTGAACCCGGGACCTTTTAGTTCGCAGACCCACGCTCTACCACTGAGCCAAACCGGCTTCGGCCACAAGCATGTATTTTAAGCAAATAGAATGGAGATCCTTATATGTTTTTATATCCGACTTTTATGATACAGCATTTTTATAGTATTAGATATTCTTTAACATATTATTTTCAATACCTGCATAGAAGTCTGTCATAATAACATCCCATAATTTATTAGATTAAGCCACACAAAAACTGTTTCTAAGGGTCAACTATCAGTAATTTCAGATGGTTCAACTTAATATTTATCTAATTCCTATTTGGAGAACTTGGGTTATGTTAATTACTCACAATGGAGTCAGTTTAAATAAATATTTAGTGCCTCTTTACTTATTTTATTTGGATAAAATTTTAGAAGGAGAAGTTGTAGATAAGTATATTTTAAAGGTTCTCCAAATATTTTCCACATTGCCCTTCAGAAAACTTGTACCAACCTCCATCTAATAGCAGTGTTTGTCATTCTGTTTCTACTGCACTCCAAATGCAAGGAACTCCTTATGCTCTTTTAAGACACATACTATTCTCGAATAATTGCCACTTTTCATGTCTTTATATTTAAGGTAATTATCTCCCCAGAACAGTTGTGAACAATTATCTCATTAAAGCTTGTGGGTGTCAAGAAAAAAGACTGCCTGTTGAAAACCTATCTCTGGGCAGATCAAATTTGGAAATCAATTCTGAAGTCTGGAGAAACATGGAGGATAGGTTCTAGGGTAAAGTAAACACATTAATGGGCAGAAACAAAGGGGATTTGAAAGTTCCAGAGTTATGTTCAAGATTCCCAAGGTTAGAGTCTAGAGAAGTAGTGGAAGTCCACCAGTACGGACTGGAATAGGTTGAAACAAGAGTAGGATCACCATTTAAAGGATTTGTTGGATGTCTTTGGTGTCTGGCTGTGACCAGTGATGTCTCCATTTCTGACAGAGTAACCTCCACATCCCAATCAACATCCATTTCACTACAAAGACCTGACATTTAGATGTTACAAAATTATATAGTGACATGGTTCTGGATGATAGGAAAAGTCTGGGAAATCAGAAATTATAATAAGATTAGAGGCCCAGTGCATGAAATTTGTGCATGGAAGAGGAGGCACATCGCTCAGCACAGTCTGCACCCTCTCCAATCCAGGACCCCTCGAGGGATGTCTGACTGACGATTTAGGCCCAATCCCTAAACTGGCAGTCAGACATCCCTCTCCCAATCTGAGACTGCTGACTCCTAACTGCTCACCTGCCTACCTGCCTAATCACCCCTAACTACTCTGCTTGCCTGGCTAATCATCTCTAACTGCTCTCCCCTGCCAACCTGATTGCCCCTAACTGCTCCCCCAATGGCCTGATCACGCCTAACCACCTCTACCTCAGCCCCCACCACCGTGGCTTTGTCCAGAAGGATGACCAGAAGACGTCCAGTTGACCTGATCTAAATATTATATTACTCTTTTATTGGTATAGATTAGTCAGCTCAGAGAGCCATAACAAAATTTCATAAATTTGTGTGGCTTAAACAACAGAAATGTATTTTTCTTAAAGTTCTCAAGGCTGGAATTTGGGGTCAGGGTACCAGCATAGCATCATCCCATATACCAGAAGGTGGTGGATCCATTGCCAGTCAGGTCAGGGCACATGACCACTTTGCAGATTCAATACCCAGTCCAGTGAGTGCAGAAAACAATGGACCAAATGTTTCTCTCTCTATCCCTTCTTCTCACTGAAAGCAATTAAAATGAATGATAAATAAATAATGTTCTCTAAGTATGGTTAGTGAAAAACTCATAACACATATATACATGCTGTATATACATGCTGTATATATATGTGTTATGTTGTTATGGTCATGACAATGTTGGTCTATACCTTCTTATATGTATATATATAGAGATGGGAGGCACATTAATTTAAACATTGCCCTCCCTCAGGGATTTCTACTCTCTCTTTCTAATGTAAACAGCAAATCACCCATTGGCTAAAATAAATAACTTTGCAAAGGCAGTGAATAAATCCTTGCTGTTTTTGACCATCTCCTCCCCAAAACAGAGACTACTGGGAAGCCTACCTAGGCTTGAAGGGCCCAATATAGCCTGGGGGCTGCCTGGAGCCTCGGTAGAGGAATCTCAGTGACTTCATTCTCCAGAAAACACCCTAAAGAAAAGGCAGAAATTCTCTAGCCAAAGTGACCCCAAGCCAACTAAAACATCAAGCTGAATAAAAATATGAAGACCTTTCATAGGGAGGCTCCATAATGAGCAGTTGCAAAACCTTCTTTGAGCCATGGCTAGTCCCTGGTTCCCAATAAAACTCCAGACCCTCCAAGTTTGTTTGGCTGAGGAGTCCCCTAGGAGCAGAGCACAGAGCTCTCTGGGAGCCTTGCAAAGACCCTTTTACAGACTGTCCATCCCCACCAATAGTAAGTACATCAGCAGAGATGCTTAAACCAGTAAACCAGCTCATTCCAGGTCATGAGCACACCCACATCTAATTATTCTCCTCCAAACTCACTGGCTATGAGGACATTCAAGCTGCAATAATTTAGTTTCACACATCACCAGCAACTAAGTATCATACTTGTCAAAAATGAATAAATTGCTTTTGAGATGTGGGCCAGGGTCTGGAACTGCCCCTAGTCTTTGTGAAGTTCCCCTTCATTTGGCCTCTAAAATTCCTGTCCTGTCATGGAACAGTCAGCAATAAGCACAGGAGGAGACAGAAAAAAGGCCTGGAAACATCTACATTTCAGGCGGGAAAAACAAGGAAACTCAGAAGTCCTTCTGATTCAGAAGTCATTCATGTGAAACTAATATATATTCTATACAGGACTTCTCAATTACATACAACAACTTTTCCTGTTATACTTTCTCTTTACATAGAAGTTTAAACCAATGGTTCTTATATTATTTCCACAAATACTTCTTTGGTCATCTGACATAGCTCCACAGATAACCATTTCTCACTGCCATCATTGGATTCATGTATATTAAGTATATCTAAACTTTTGTAATACATAATTATGACACACTATTAAAAACAATCAAATATTTCAAAAGAAGACTAAAAAGGAAGAACAGAGAAATAACAAAAAATAAAGTATAATAAAATGGTAAGCCTAAATGCAATCGTATCAATAATTTTATTAATTGTTTATGTGCTAAACAGAAATTGTCAGAGTGGATAAAGAACAAGAGACAGTTACCAGGCATGCACTTTAAACACAGAGAAGCTAAGAAACAAGAATCAGTCTAAACCATAAAACAAAAACAAAACAAAACATGGGTTTATGAAGAAGACTTGACAAAACTCCATAAAAGTCTGTTGAGAAAATAGCCTCTGTCAACTTTTTGAACTTTATCCTTCAGAAAGAGGACACAATTCATTGATGTAACTCCAAGATAATTTTCTACATTCAACCCATCTCTCTCTCTCTCTCTCTCTCTCTCTCTCTCTCTCTCTCTCTCTCTCTCAAGAGCCAGGGTCATAACATCCATAATGACCGGAGACTCAACCGAACACCAGGATGCAAACAGGAGGTGAGCTGGCTGAATTGCTGACCTCTGAGAGAGAGACAGAGAGAGAGAGAGAGAGAGAGAGAGAGAGAGAGAGAGAGAGAGAGAAAGAAGAAGAAGAAGAAGAAGAAGAAGAAGAAGAAGAAGGAGGAGGAGGAGGAGGAGGAGGAGGAGGAGGAGGAGGAGGAGGAGGAGGAAGAGCTAATAAACAATGGCAGTGGTTGCTTGGCAAGGCCTGGATAGAGATGCAGGGTCTCTCTCCCTGCCTCACCAGCCCTCTCTCTCTCTCTTTCTCCCAGAGGTCAGTAGTTCAGCCCGATTGCCAGCAGCCTGGGGCAGCTGCTGATCAGCCCCACCTCTATGATTAGGCTCAAAGACAGGCCTGGAGATGCTAAATGGCATAGAAACCAACCAATCAGAACTTACTCTGGGTGAACTGCAAAGGCAGAACCTAAGGTGGGGACTAAGAGGAGTTTTAAGGACAACAGGTATAATAAAGTGATTAAATTTTTTAATGACCGGTTTGGCAGTATACTTCATGTGGTTGGCTATCAGTCCAGATATAGGGGTTATGTATTTTTGTCTGCCAAGAGCATCTCCTCCTGCTGAAAAAGGCTCCCCCCACCAATTAAACAATCCTATGCTATATAATCTATCTATACTAATAAAAGGCTAATAAGCTAATTAGACTGGGTCGACTGGCCATCTTCCAGACCTTTCAACTTCCTTCCGGACAAAGCTATGGTGGTGGGGGACGATGCAGAGACAATTGGGGGTGAGATCAGGCCAGCAGAGGAGGGCAGTTGGGGGGCAGTCAGGCCAGCAGGGGAGGGTAGCTGGGGGTGAGATTAGGCCCTCGGGGAAGGCAGTTAGGGACAAGATCAGGCCAGCAGGGGAGGGCAGTTAGGGGCAATCAGGCAGGCAGGCAGAGGGAGTTAGGAGCGATCAGGCTGGCAGGCAGATGGGTTAGGAGCAATTAGGCAGGCAGGCAGATGAGTGGTTAGGAGCCAGTTGTCCCATATTTAGAGAGGGGTGTCTGACCGCCACCCATATCGAACCTAAACCAGCAGTCAGACATCCCAGATTGGAGGGTGCAGGCCAAGCTGAGGAACCCCCCTCCATGCACAAAATTTCGTGCACCAGGCCTCTAGTTAGAACATAATTATTACATATGGAAGTGGGACATCATGTCTTACTCCCTTCCTTCTAACTCCTCTTTGAGCAAACATGCTCCCTTCTAACCTTTCCCAAGCTCAATCATCAGGCCAGGTGTGTTTGATATATATTCTCAAAAGATGTTGATGCCATCACAAACTCTTTATTTAATCATTATAATCTTAGTTGCATCTGTAGGAAAGGTGGTCTCTGATGGACTTCTACTTATGAACTAAGTTATATCAAGTGGCTTTCATTTTCATGAGCTATTTTACTGTTTTTTGGATAGGTGGAAGTTTAACATCCTCTACTTGACATAACCATTTTCTCCTCTGCCCTCACAATTAATTGGAAGTGATTCTCATTGAAATGTTTCCCTCTGATGAACCAATTCATGGCCTCAAGATGATGCTAGTGTGGACCAAACACTTTTCTGTTATTACCATGAAGAATTGTGCTTGCCAACCTAAATGAAAAATTCAATTTTTTAAAAAAAGGTGACTGTGGATAGAATATAAGTGTTTGGACAAGAATATATTTCTATCTGGGGATTGTTGTTTTGAAGGATTGGTCCCCTATGACCAATGTTATGACAAGGTATAATCGAAGGAGACATTAAAACCTTAGAATGTGAGATGCAGGGTATAAGATTCATTATATGACAGGAATAAATATTGAATAAAGCTAATACTATTGCTCAGAGCTATGCCCAGAGCAGCTCTGGGCTAAATGAAGTGTCTCCTCTCTTGTTTCAAAATGTTGAGTTGAGGGATGAGAGTGGTTTGATAGCCATGGTGGGCTTTAAAAAATCAAACATGGAGGTGGGAAATAGCGAAGAAGAGTAAAATGAAATATAAATTCTCACTTTCAGCACGCGCGCGCACACACACACACACACACACACACACACCGGTGTGTGTTAACATTTACATAATAATGGTATATGCATCAAGATTAGTTAACATTGGTATATTTACTATTAACTGAAATATAGGCTTTTTTTTTTTTCAGATTTCACTAGTTTTTTCCACTAGTGTGCTTTTATGCTGTTCCCAGAATCCATTCAGCTGTCATCTCTGCTCAGTCTCCTCTGCTGTGTTTCTTGGTCTTTCCTTTTGTGTTACCTAGACAGTTTTGAGAAGTATTGGTCATATATTTTGTAGACTGTCTCTCAATTTGAGTTTGTCTGGTGTTTTTCTCATGACATTGGGTTATGGGTGAAGTGTCCTCATCACATTGCATCAGGTAGTACATACTATCAATATGGCTCATCACTGGCTAGTGATATGAATGCCAACCATTTGGCTAAGGCAATGCCTGCCAGATTCCTCCTGTGTAAAGTTAGTGTTTTCCCTCTCCATACTCTATTCTTTGGAAGTAGGTCACTAAGCTCAGCCCACATGAAGGCAATAGGAATTAAGTTCCACCTCCTGAAGGGGGTATCATCTACACATATTATTTGGAATTCTTCTGAAGGGAAAAATATTTCCTTTTTTCTTATTTATTTAATTAGTTATATTTGCAAGGAATCATATATATTTACTCTATGCTTTGGGTTATAGTGTAATGCACACCATTCTTTATAACATGAATGAACAGTAATGAAGTGTTTTCATTTACATAATCCATACTTTTTGTTCCACATTAGCCTAAATAAACCTTTTTCATTTTAACTACTATAGAATATTACATTGCAAAGATGTTTCAGAATTTGCTTATCTAGGTCTATTTTGTAAGATATATGTTTTAATTTTTACTCTTATTCAAACACTGCTCAATGAAATTCCTCTCTATATTTTTGTGTATTGCAGATCAAAATCGATAAGATAAATTCCTAACCTTGAGCAGCTCAGTTAAATGTGCATGTTTCCAATGGGATCAATATTATTGAATGGTTTTCCAAAAGGATTGCACCAATTGATCCATATGCTGGGCTTATAATCGGTCACTGCCTTTTAGCATGAGACCCACTTTCCTTTTGTCATTGTGAGGCATGGCCACCTTTCCCAATTACAGTAGGATGTTATGGCTATACTTTTTGTGATAGTCATGTTAAGCTGTAGACAAGGAATTTAAGTTTGAATCTTAGATGTTGATGTCTTCTTATGGGCAACAAGTTGACAGACAGAAGCCAGAGAAATAATGGAAGAAATAAGTTGAATGTTATTGCAACATAGCAGTGAAATAAAAACCAAGAGAACATGATCAAGAGGGAAAAGGATGGAAAACAGAGAGGGAGGAGGGAAGAAGGGAGGAAGGGAAGTAAACACTTCAAAAAGATTATAATTCATCAATACTAGAATTTAATAAATTTGGGAAACTGACCATGGTATGTTTTTAAGAAAAAGATTGTTTCTAATGCTTCTTCACCTAACATTCTAAGTAAGCTCTGGATCTAGGGCTAAACCTAACAGTCATTCTTAATATTTACCCAAAGAGGCCTAGATACTAGCAATTATTTGTTTTCTCAGGGACTAGCCATCAAAAGAGGTAGTGATAAAAAAGAGGGAAATTAAAATCAAAGCCTGGGCTTGTTTTACTCAAGAGGTATCTGAATTCTAATGTGAGGTGCTTCATTTCCTTTTGTTTTTTCCCCTTAAGGCCTATCCTTGGGATTTCTTTTGCCACAAATCCTTTGGCAGACAGGATACCTGTCTGCTGAGACAGATACTGCCTTTAAGAGAGGCTTGAAGTGACCTCTATGTCGCACATCAGAGAGTAGCTCCTTCTTATTTTTGGGTAGTGCTGGTGAATTAGAATGGTAGTGTTCCTCTTGAAGCCTTTGTCTAGAGGATTTTCTGTCATTGTTGCTATAAGCAGAGTCTCCAAAACCCTGCTCCCCTCTCAAGCATAATAAATATTAATATATTCAACAGAGGACATACCTCTTTCCTAATCACAGGTTAGGTTGGCTGACTTCTTTCGGGTTGGCTTGGATTGGGTTGTTAAGCACATTGGGCTAGAGTACAGGCCTTTTAAATAAGGATACAAAATCCCCAAATCAACATCAAGTTTGGGGGCCATTCATTTTCATTACGTTCTCTCCATTACAGTAGGATGTTACAATAGGATGTAAAACAAAAAACAAACAAACAAGAAAACCATTTATGTATTTTAAACAATAAGTTAATTACTGTTGCTATTTAACATCTTACTTATTAGAATGTGTCCATTCTTTGTCATTGTGCCTGAAGCCATTGCTGCACATGAAACAACTGCTTTAAAAATAGAAGAGTAAATTAAATAATACTAATTTGGGAGCAAATTTAAAATTAAAACAATCCCCTATGTGTTCTCTTTGGACAGCCCTGCTTTATCCTCAAGAGATCATAGGAAAATGACACCCAATTTTCTCTTCACAACAATGAAAGGGGGCCAGAGGGACAGAACAACATCCTTGCACCAAATAGCTTGGTCATTCCAGTTTGTAGCTAACATGGGATGAGTTTGCAATCCTTGGATTTTGCAGGCTGTTTCTCTGGGATTTAGGGAGCCACGAGGACAATTTCAAAGGCTACACTAATTCTTTTTTAATATAAAGGACTGAGAGGCTGCTGAGAGTGGACAGAGCTCTTTCCATTATTCTATTTTAAGAAAAGCACTAGCTAGATGGCCCAGATTCCAGCTATCATTGACCCCTAACTTCGGAAGCCATTTGCAATGAACTTTCCATACCTATTTGGTTGGGAAGAGTACTATCACTTCTCTTCTCAGTGAGGTTACCAAGAAACACACTTCAAATAATTCCCAAGGGACACATGATCATTCTTTCAAAATAGCAAGTTGGCTATAGTGGCCTTCTTGCCATTCAGCTAAGCAGATCTTTGAATGGTCATGGAGACAGCTAATGTGTCTTCTGAGGCAGGGGGAACCTACCACTGCATGTAATTAGCAGGACATAGCAGAAAAGACAACTATTGTGGAAGCCAAACTGAAAATCCACTAACAAGTAAGTCTAAATGACATTCACGGAATCTCTTTGGGAGCAGAGAAAGGGAGGGATTTTCTCATGTTAAGAAAGTCATAATATTGCCCAGATCTTAAATAAGCAGGACTTCACCCGGCTCTGGAAAGAGAAGGGGTGTCCACAAGCAAATGTCTTATTTCCATTACCTTTATTTTTTTACCTTTCAACTCTTTCTCCTCAGTTAGTATATCCGATATCTCCACTTCCCCCCCAACAATGACAACAGTAACAAAAAGATTCTTGATTACTAGTCATGGGATTACCTGCAGTGGACCAGGATGTCCTCTCCGGCCCTCACCTGCTGAAAGGTGGCACAAGTGACTGTGGCACAAGTCATCTTGCTGTGCCTCAATCTCCCCATTTGAAGTATGAAGACACAATCTCTTTTAATTATCAACCACATTTTAGATGTCACCTGAGATTCATATGGTGGCCAAGAACATCTCAAAAGCAGAAGAAGGCCAATGGGGAAAAGCAGATGAAGGCCAGTGAGGACCATCTGGAAGAAGAGATGGAGGCTTTGCCACTTGCCAAAATCTGGTTGCACCTCATCCCCCACGTTCCCCTTACAGACCCCTCCTTTGAAGTCTCCCTGCAAGCCCATTCTCATCGCTGCCTCTAGACCTTTGCTAGGCTGTCTGGGACTGTCTGTGTGACCCTTCTCCTAACTCTGTGCTAGTCTAACTTGTGAACTCATTCCTCAAAGACCCATCTCTTCCCAATTTATAGGCTTTTATTTTTCTTATCTCAGCCCACACTGAGCTCCACCTGCTCTGAATTCTAGTGGCCCTTATATAATAATATCACAATAATATTATTGTATGTATATATTGAGTGCTTACTACTTACTAGGTTCTATACTAAGCAGTCTACATATATTATCTTATTTCACCTTCACAGCTATCCTGACCTATTTTACATTTGAGGAAACTGTGGTTACAGACCCAGTAAGTGGTGGAGATGGCAATTAATCCAAGACCTGTCATCATTAGAGCCCATTTCTTTCCCATATCCCATACTCCATTCTTTGGAGTAGCTCACAATATGCTTGCACTGTATACTTCCTATTCATTTTATATCTTCCTATATGTGCTTGTGTCTCATCTGCACAATGGCATTTACTCCAGTGACTAGTGGGGATCATGTGTGTATAAAATCCCCATTTTGTCTAGCATGGGGCTAGGTGCTTAGTAGGTGCCTAATATTGTGAATGGGTATAAAATGAGTGGATATGCACATTTTTTGAGACTCTCAAAGGGCTTTATAAGAATGATCCTATTGTAGTGTAGTGGATGGAGAGAAGACAGGATGGTTGTGATATGTGAAAACAGACCCCCATAAGTCAATAAATCACCTGGCTTGGGTTCACTCTGGTTCTCTTAGCCCCTCAGTAGTAGGTGAGGCCCATCAGCCTGGGTTGCTCAGTGGTTTGGTATCTACCTATGAACCATATGAACCTATGAACTGCAGGAGGCCACAGTTTGATTTCTAGTTAGGGCATATGCCCAGGTTGTGAGCTCAATCCCCAGTGAGGGTCATGCAGGAGACAGCCAATCAATGATTCTCTCTTATCATTAATATTTCTATCTCTCTCTCCCTTCCCCTTCCTCTCTGAAAACAATAAAATGTATTTTTTTAAAATAGGTGAGGTCTGGCATAGATGCAGTGTTAGAGAAATCCCCAGTAGATGTGTCATCTCTGCCACAAAAGTAGTGTAGCTGTGGCAATCGTTGTTTCTGAGATTTCTTGGAGGAGCCAAGATCACTTGAGCCAATCAGCTTGAGGATACACTTGCAGCATTTTACTAGGCTCCCTTGTAAATCTTTAAATGGCTTAGTTAGATCATTGGAAACTAGTGCCAAATGGAAGTCTTCCTGATTGACTTTCTATTAGGCAGCTACTGCTTTATAAACCTTCAAAGCTTTGACTATAAAATAATTTTAAATGCAACGTCAAAAGAAGAGTTCCCACATGTAATAAATAAAGTTTAGAAGATGCATAAAAATTAAAGGGTGGGTCAACTAGTTTAAATGGCACACAAATATAATGTTAGTATCCCAATCTACTGGAAAATCTCAGGATCCAGGGGGATCCTATGAACTCCAGAATTGCCTTTCAAAGAACCTCTACCAGGTCACTTCACCTTGCTGTGCCTCTGTCTCCCCATCTGTACTAGGAAGACTGCAATCTCTTTTAATCTTCAATCACATTTTGGATGTCACCTGAGATTCATCTGTAGCCAATCTTCTTTTTCCAAGCATCCCGTGTAGATACATACTATGTTTCTAAATCTTCCTGCATACGCACCTCTATTACAAAAGCATATCACTCAGAAGTTTCTGTTAGGTCAACCAGCCCCATTTTAAAGGGGAAAAAATGGAAGGAGAGAATTATTTTTAGAGTTAGGGAAAGCAAAGCCAGAAATAAATTCCAGGTATACAATCTGTTGCCTATCCATTGAGCAATGTAACTTTAAAAAAAAAAAAAAAAAAAAAAAAAAAAAAACAAAACAAAACAAAACACAAAAAACAGTGCTTAAAAGAATAAGACTATAACTATGTTCTCATCTAGGAGGGCAATGCTTTTGTAATCTATACATATAAAAGCCTAAGTGACCAAATGACCAGAGGGCCAGTCAGTCACTATGATGTGCACTGACCACCAGGGGGCAGACCCTCAATGCAGGAGCTGCCCCCTGGTGGTCAGTGTGCTCCTACAGCGCCATTCAGCTGACTGAAGGGCGCCAGATGCTGGGCTCACAGCTGATAAGTGCCGCTTCGATGACACAAGCCTCTCCTGCCTCCACTGCAGTGCTACCGAGGGGTGGCAGTGGCAAGCAAAGCAGGCCGAGATGAGGTACCCAGCCCATGCTTGGGTTCCTCCTTAGCTGCCTGCCATTTTGCACACTACTACATCCCTTAGGGAATGTCAGACTGACAGTTTCAGCCATATTCCCACCCAAAACTGATAGTCTGACATCCCCCAAGGGGTCCCAGATTGCAACAGGGTGCAGGCCAACCTGAAGGACCCCACCAATGCACAAATCCATGCACCAGGCCTCTAGTAACTTATAAAGTAATTTGAGAAAATCCTATCCTAACACAAATCACCATAATTTTCATGTCAATTATAAATTAGCAAAATATTCAATGCATTTTTCAATAGGACAAAATGCCAGGAAAGCATAATCAAAGACTCATTGAAGAGGGGGGAAAAAAAACCAAGATTCTTACCAAAACTCTACAGCCAGCAAATTTGTCAAAACTCACTTACTTTATAAATCCGTGGGTCTCTAATTTTCATGGGTCTCCCTTCCTCTTTACCTATTGCCACAGGGCTTTAGCTTCTCCCAGGTATCCCTAGAAGTCAACTCCTTTATCCCTTCCCCTTTCTTTCTTTGTCATATCTAACATTTGGGGATTCAGAAACAAGATACTCAAGCCTATTAAAATCAGGAATAAAGTTATAGGCCCAGAGGGGACTTGAGCTGCTCCTGTGAGGACACACATCATGAGCCTGTGACACTTAGTTGCTGGCCTCTGAAAGGAGTCACAGACAAGTGAGGCTGTCAGGTTTCTTTCACACAAAGAAAGCTTTGCTCCACTTAGAGGCAACATCGTTTGGGTTTCAGTCTTGGCTTTGGCAGAAGGAACCCTCTTAATATCATGGAGACTGCAGACATGGCATCATTAAAACACTATGCTGAGGAAAGTAATGAGCATCTGTAAACTCCAGTCAGATCCTTCATTGTATCAGACACTGTGACCTGGCCAAGCAGCAGTGACCAGATTAGTCTTACATATAGAAACTAGAGGCCCAGTGCATGAAATTTGTGCATGGGGGAAGGGGGTATCCCTAAGCCCAACTGCACCCTCTCTAATCTGGGACCCCTCAAGGGATGTCCAGGATTTGGCCTAAATGGGCAGTTGAACATCCCTCTCACAATCCAGGACTGCTGGCTCCCAACCACTCATCTGCCTGTCTGCCTGCCTGATTGCCCCTAATCACTTATGCCTTCCTGCCAGATTGCCCCAAACCACTTCTGCCTACTGGCCCAATTACCCCTAACTGCTCTCCCCTGCAGTCCTGGTCCCCCCACAACTGCCCTCCCCTGCCAGCCATCTTGTGGCAGCCATCTTGTATCCACATGGGGGCTGCCATCTTTGACCACATGGGAGTGGCCATCTTGTGTGTTGAAGTGATGATTAATTTACATATCACTCTTTATTATATAAGATGACAGGCTATGGAAGGGAATCCAAGCTTAGCAAAGTTGTAATCTAATCTTTTGGTATTTTGTGCTTTGATTATAAATAGAATAAAGTCATGTAGAGACCACACCAGGTGTTAGGAAATAAAATAGTTTCCCCCTCAAAGAAACAGGTACAAAGAAAGGACAAGAGGCTATATTCTGAATGGCTATACCATTTGGGACTAAAACTACAGAACATCAAAATCTCTACATTGGAAATGAATTGATAATTGTAATTATTGTAACAGGATTCTCATTTGTATCAGTTCTTTAGTTTTCATCTATGAGTTACACCTTCCAGAATGTCTCCCATAAGCCCCTCCCCACCTTGGGTTGGATGCCACTCCTCTGCCCCCCAATACCTGTCTCAACACCAACTTACTCATTACACACACTGCACTGTAACTGTGTGCTTCTCACCTGGAGGCTCTGGCTCCCTTTTTAGCACCTAGATTTTGCCTGATGCCTGGTACATATTTACTATATGCTTGAAGAGTAAGTGAAGGAAGGAATCATATCTTCTGTAATACAGGCCCTCTTCCCACTAAAGAGCTACTTTTGATACAGTCCCATAATGCTGCTGGTTAGGACACTATGACACCATGATAAGACAAAGCATTAAAGAGGCTGACCCTGGACAGGTAGATGATATATGACCTTGGAAGTACATCCTCCTTTGTAACTGGGTTGGGCTGAGTGGCAGGTCTGACCTCCAAAGCCTGATAGGATGAGACAGATGGTCCATGCTATAGGCTCCAAGGAAAATGGGGGCTGTTCTTGAGCCCAGGGTGAGACTTCAGCCCCCTGGAGACCCACAGAGAATTCAAGCTCTGCACTGTGAAGTTATCTTAAACCTTTCCTGAGCTCTTAATTCAATTTCAGTTGGGGGGATGAATAGCTGGTATTTTCCATTGAGGGCTCTGAATAAAACTGGAAATACTTTGTGCTGCTGGGAGGTGGGGTGAGATGAGCCACTGAACTGTAATGGGTTCTTAAACAAATAGCCCTCCAGCCACAGGAAAAGCCATCTAGGAAGGCATATTTTTATTAGTCCTTCTTTTAAAGACTTCAAGATTTTAAAAGAACCACATGAATTCTGTTTTTAACTTGCATAAAAGCCTGCAGTTAATTTTTATGAGCAGATTTTAAATCCCTGAAAAACAGGTTTGGTGAAATCTCTGACAAGACTTGAACTGCAAGGCTTAAGGAGACCACAGAGGGGAAAAAATAGACCTTTTTATTTCTTTTGTACATTTTCCCCAAAAAAGCTAGGTCCCATTTTTGGTAAATAATGTTTAAAGGCTAGCAATTCTCACTTCACAAGCTAACGCTAATCCTCCCATGGAAAATGCCAGCAATGGGTGACTTTCTACCAAGTCTTCATGGTTAGGCACAAATCACCAGAGCGAGGGCTAATCTCTTTCAGATTAAGAGTCTTCTTGGTTTCCAATATGTGATACTGAAAGAATAGTCTACAAAATATGCGGAGTGTGAACAGGCAGCTTAAGGAGAGGGGACCAAGCCTTTATGGAAAATGCAGGGGCGTTCCTCCTTCCAGCCTGACTGGATGAGGCGACCAGGCTGAACATGCCAGACATGTGCACAATCTCCTTTCCAAACATTCATAAATCCTTTTATACATTTCCCAAGCTGGTCCCTCTTGACCATAACTGATTCCAGTAGAGTCCTGGAATCCAAAAAGGTCTGATATAATGTGTTCCAACTTTTTCATTTGACAGACAGAAAACCCAAGGTCCAGAGAGATAAAGTGACTCCCCCCAAAGTCTTAAACGTTTCTATTCCCCTCAGGGTGGAAGAGCACAAAAAGCAATAATGTATTTGACTTGGGGCAGGGAGGCCAATGTAAGTGGTATGTTTGGGTGTTTGCCAACTAACTGTGTGACCCCAAGTAAATTTGTTCATTTCTCTGAACCTCCATTTCCTCATTTCTAACAACTAGGGTAATAATAACAGCTGCCTCAAAGGGTTGTTGTAAGAATTAAATGAGAAAAGAGTACTTAAAGCACTGAGCACAGTGCCTGGTACATAGCAAGTATCAAAAAAAAATAAGTCATATATAATAATTATGCTGATAGCATAATGGTCTATGGAACTGTAAAGTCAGGAGTCATAACAACTTTGCTATTATTACTGTTACTATTATTATAACAATAATATGATTAGAATTTCTTGAGTATGTGCCTGGGCAACTTTACTATTTTAAATACATTATCTCATCCCAATCTTTCCAATTCCATAGATAAGTAAATTGTCCCTGAGAGTTAAAAATGTGCTTTAAGAAGTCCTCAAAACGTTGCTCAAAAGCTAGGAAATCACAGTCTTAGGACATGAACTAGAAGTCTCAGACACTAGGATATGCACTGCTATTCTGAATTAAGATTAATCATCTATAGATTAAATAGAAATAAAGAAGAGGAAATGTTTGACTTCATGAGTGAGGTCCTTTACTCTCTTCCCAATGAAAAAAAAAAAGACAAAAGGCTGCATTTTAGAGCAGCATGGACCAATACCAATCATTTCTCTTGACCACGTCAGACTTTTATGATAAATGGTTGAGCTGAGTGTGAGGTCACTCAATGTCAGCTCAATACCCCTTTTAACAGGGAGCTATACGTCGATCCTGCCATCTTAGGATTTATCTCTGATGTACACTAAAATTGCTTGGTTTTCTGTTGATTGAGCATTTGAGATATAAAAGTTTAAAAATTGGCTGCTATTTATTTGATGTGTCCCTGAATCCATCACACTGGGAGCAATGTGATCTGCTGTCAGTGTGTCCTGAAGCTTCCCAACTTGTGTGGAAGATGTCATTTGCTTGGAAAATGGTGGTAAGTTGTGAGCTACTTTTGTTACTTGCAGATATTCAGAGATTTTATTTATTCGAGCTGTCAACCAGGTTAACTTTACCCGCCCTGCCCTATCCCTTGGGAGGAGGTAGGAGTTGGGGTGTGGGGTAGGCGTACTTCTTAAGGGTGCTCAAAGAACTCTCAAAAAGTGTCAAGAGGCCTACATGTTGCAAAATTTTTTAAGGAGGGTGCCTTAAATTGTGAAATCTTCTGTGAGAAATCTCATTTTTCTGGAACTCCCTGACATCTGAGCCCTGGTGCTGCTGGAATGGTGCCAAGAGCACCATAAAATTAGGGCTGGTCCTGTCTGAACTGAGTCCAGATCGTTTCAAAGTGACTCAAGGCAGGGAAATAAATATTGAACCTAGTTAAACGTTGCCTGAGATTATGCTTGGCACTGGATGTCCAGTCACTGATTTCCTCTTGGGTTACATGGGTTATTTTGAGCTCAAATGGATATGCCAAGGCGGATCCATTCAATGGCAGCAATTCTTTGCAAGCACAGTTGCATTTCTGACACATTTAGTGGAATGTAATGTAAAGATTTATGAGATTGTATTGGGTGGGTGGAGAAGACATAACAATCCTTGGTTTCATGCTATTTTACCCAACTTTGGATCACATTCAGTTTCCCCCTCTCCCCCCATTCCTTTTCTCTTTTGCCTTGCCTTCCTTGAGTAAACTTTCTTTTCTTTCTTCTTCTTTTCTTTCTTTGGACAGTAACTTTTAAGTCATGAATGAACATTTAGAAATCATGATCAAAGAGTCCCAATGATCTGTAGCTCACCTCACCCCCTTAAACTGCCAACAAAAATAGGGAGAGTAGCTATTTGGAAAAAAAAAATGTTTTAAATGGCCAGGTAATGGACAGACTTGGAGCAAACCTGCACTCTGTAAAGCCACATACCTGCTGAATCCGCCTGTGGCGTTCTCAATTGGGGACTGATGTTGGGTTTGGTACCAGTGCCACAAGATGGAAGTCACATGCAGTCCCCGCCCTCTGCCTCTCCTCCTCTCAGCAAGAGGCAACCACTCCCCAGGGTCAAGTTGGATCTCTCTGTGTGATCTGAGGTGCTGGTTGCTGTGCCCGGTCCCAGCCTAGCCAGGCATTAGAGCAGCATTCAGCCTTCGGAGCCAGACAAACCCTCCTGGACTCCTAATCTTCATTGCATTAACTGCCTGGCACCACTGACTTAAAGCTCAGGCTCCTTTTATGTAAAATAAGGATGATAAGATACCTCAGAGGGCATTGTGAAGATGTAATGGGGTAGTGAATTAAAGTGCTCAGCACCTGGCATACAGTACGCCATAAGTGGTAGAGGTTATTATAATTCTCCAAATGCCCAACTTCTCGTTCTGAAAGGCCTGCAGAGTCTGGGCACAGATGTGATCACAGCCTACAGCCTCTACAGATCTGGGTGCACCAATGTGGCAGCTCAGATGCCTGGCCAACGTGGAAGATGGGGGAAGCGTGGGGGTCCACTGTGGGGGCAGAGTGGGGGGTGCATCATGGGGGGCAGCATGGGAGGGTCCACTGTGGCAGTCATGCAGGAAGCCCCTTAAAGGACATGTGCCTGTTCCTTGAATTGCAGAGAGTGCTCTGGCTCTATCTTTAGAAAAATTAGACACAAGACAACAGAGTATGGATTAAATCCTGTTAGGAGAAAAATAAATAAGAAATATCTGTTTAACAAAGCTCCAGACTTAGACTGTCTTCTTTCAAGAACTATTTGATTCACCTTAAGCCCAGGAGTCACAGTGTGTGTGTGTGTGTGTGTGTGTGTGTGTGTGTGTGTGTGTGTGTGTGTGTGTTTAAGATTGTATCATTCCCAACACACTTGCCCATACCTTATCTTACTTGAGCCTTCCCCAAATCTTTCTAGATAGGTAGTATTATGTCCACTTTACAAATAAGAAGCTAATATCTTATAAGTCAAGCCCAAGGTCACTCAGCTAATACCTGCTTGAGTTATTTCTTGATTCTAGGACTTCTGACCCCAGTGTTCTTGCACTACACTGGTCAGCTCTTTCTGCCCACGGAAAATTGGTCACCACAACCCCTACCACACTCACTACCTGGCACTCACTGATACAATCTGACTCTGGTTAGCAACTTGCCCACTGTACAGGCTTTGAAGAAGAGTTTGAGTTAATGGGGCATGGAAAAAAAATCTCTAGTTTTAAAATCTAGTCATGAATATGCACCAGATACAAAAGGACTTAATGGAAAGAAACAGAGTCTAAGAATTTCAGGTGTGGGGGGGTGGGAGGAGTGGGAGATTCTTCACTGGTGAGCTTTAAGAAGCAGACTGGGCATGAAGGGTGATTTACTTTGTTGAATGTGAATGCCATGCTAATTTTAATGCAGGGTGTCCCATTGACCTCAGACATAAAATAATCATTGCACTAAAGACACAAAGGAATGAGGATTTTACAAACGGGCAGTTCTTGAGCTCCCAGCCACAAGGAATTGTTTCTGTCCTTCCAAACACCATTTTCAGAGGGTACCCATGCCCCCTTCCCTTCTTTGATAATTGGGGAAGAAAGACCTGAGCTTGTCAAAGAGCAAAGCTCACAAGGAGAGGCAAAGCAGATCCAGCAGTGTCTGTTTCACCCTGCCCTTTCCCCACCACCTGGAAAATGAAGACTGGCAACAATTAATGGCTCCCGGTAACCATACATGGATTATTCATCAGAGAAAGCATGATTTAAACCATTGCCAAGAAATGATTATTTCAAAATATCCCACACAGCCCTTCCCCAACCAGACCTGAAGGTGAGAGGGTGGAAGTGGACATTCAGGGTGAGTCAGAGCCACCACGCAAATCTTCCAAAGAGCCTAATTCCATGACTCTGTCACCGTGGGGAGTACAGGGACAGTGCCTCGATTGAATGTCAGCGACATCCGGGACGGAAAGTGACTACCTGTTTTAGGGTATGTTCCAAAGTGGTTTGCTTGCCTCATTTTTAGCCCAGAATAAAAGAGGTTGTTTCCTATGCAGAGAACACAGCCCTGCCCTCCACAGCGTCAGAGAACACTCCACACAACCCCCTCACTGAGCTAACTTAACCGGCAGAGCTCAACATAAGCAGCCACTTGACCGCAACTGAGGTCAGCTGGAGCATGCTCAATGACGTTAGTAGATCCCAAGGTTTGATTTCATTAATCTCTGCAGACAAATTAGTTGGGCATTTTCTGGCAGTGTTTAAGTTGCCATGGTAGGTCAAATTAGGAAGATGTTAGCACCACATAGGCAATCCGGGTGTGTGTGTGAAGGGGGGCAGGGAGAAGGGGGCCTTGGCTTCTGCCAAGGGTAAGATCTCATGGCTGCTCTCATGACCTCCCCAGAGCAGAGCAGGGCCTCTGCTGGCAAGCCCATGGGTCTCCCCAGACAGGGTGTGGCCTCCTCCTGCCACCATGACACATATCTTCACCACAACCAGAGACAACCAATTTGCCTGGGACTAGAGGCAGGGCTGGGTGACTGCACTGGGAACCGCCTTTCCAGGAAGCGTGACAGACTTCTTCCTCACAAGAGGTGCTTCTCCTCTTTCCAGCGCAGTGTGATGGGCAAGGGCAGGAGTTGTAAGTTGAGCTTCGAAGGTTTGAATCCCATCTCTTCCCACAAACATTGTGATCACTCAACCTCTCTGAGCTGCAGGTTCCTCTTCTACAAAAAGGGATAATGAGAGCTCCCACACAGCATCATGAAGTTGTTGTGGGAGTAAATGGTAAGATTGGCTTAAAGACTTAGAACAGTGTCTGACTCTGAGTTAACATGGAGTCTTGTGAGATTCATTTTCCCTCATCCTTATCATGAAGCCCCTGCCCCGAGACTCCTTCCTGTCTGTCCTGCTGGCGCGGTGCTTATGCTATGGGCTGCTCCTCCATTTACCTTTTTGAAACCTGCTTTCAACTGCCTTGTGGGAAAGGGCCCCAAAATCCACAAATCTACACAAGGCTAATGTATTGCCCTATCAGGAGCACTTGTATTCCAACTTTAGCTACAAAGAACAAACTCCCTGGGGGGGGGGGGGGTTATCTGGGGGAATATTTGGCTTGCAGGTGGGAAAGGTTTTTGCACCTATAGGAGAATATTAAAGAATAGAGGAGGAAGCCCAGGGGTCTCCCCAGACAGGGTGTGGCCTGCCGCCACCATGACACACATATCTTCACTACAACCAGAGACAACCAATTTGCCTAGGACTAGAGGCAGGGCTGGGTGACTGCACTGGGAACCGCCTTTCAATGCCTCATAACCTAGACATTGATTTTAGGACAAGAAGAATATATATGACAGATAGGTTTTGTAGATAGAATCAAGAAGAACCACAAAGTTCTTTCTAAAAATAATAATAATAGGGTTGGAGGGAACCCAGTATCTCCAGATGGAAGCTGAGATGTGGAGAGCCTCTTTGTAACTAGCTCAGGGCTATCTAGTCCTCAGGTCACCCATGGGAGTCCTTGGTGAGGGATTACTGAGCTAAACGTTTACTTCCTTGTGCTTTCCACGTGTCCAAGGGTACAGGCAACGGAGAGACACCTTATTAAGTCTCTTCTCTGCAGCATGCTGGGACCATCACAGCCACACCAATTACCTCTCTGTCCCTCCTCGCCTCCCTTACATCTCCTCACACACTCCCCCCTTTCCTAGGTTTCAGAGAAAGGGCCTAGACAAACACAAACTCTAAGAACCACGTGTGGACAGGTAATACTGGCCAAGAGCAATTGTCTGTGCCCACAGATAAAGGCAAGATTCACCACCAAGGCCAGACCTCCTGCCCTTTGTGAAAATGATCTATCTTCTTGCAGGTAGAAAGTGACATACTCAGGCCCCATGAGCCTGTGACTGGACTACAGCCCTGGAAAGAACTGCCGGTCAGAAAAGACTGAAGTAGAATGAGTGAAGCCAGACACACACACACACACACACACACACACACACACGCCCACCCTATCCCCCACCCCCACCCCATGGAACATTATCCTCTGGCAATTTCGATGGCCTCCCTGCAGCAAGGGGAGACCCTGCCCCTCCCCACTGATGAGATAGCCCTTGGAAGGCTCCAGTTTCCGGAGGGAGGGCCCTGGTTTGTTTCAACTAACTTCACACAGCACAAAACCCAGACCAGCTCTGTGTAGCTCTAGGCATTTAACAAATGCTTTTAATGGTGATGATGCAACCCTCTCAGCCTAGATCTGTCAGGGTCCCTAAGGCACGAAATGGTCCCCTGAGAAACACATATTATCTGAAGCTTTCCCTTTTGCTTAATTATATTGTTACTAATGTTCTTGTTCCACAGGATTTCTCCTCCCCCCCAACTCCCTCACCCAAACAGGGCTGCGCTGTGGGTTGGATTTACATAAAAGACCAGCACATTATAATTGCGATGATTGATCACTGAAGTTTCCTTGGGTTCAGATTGTTTTCTAATGGGGGCCATTTTTCATCATAAAGAGTCGGCTGATAATGATGTCATTTCCATTGCTTGAATTTGGAGGCAATGGCCACATGTCACATGGTTTAAATGACTGTCTATGGGGCAGCAAAATCGCATTGTTATCAGTTTAAAGCAGTCGCTGCTCTACTCCTGGGGACCAAACAAAAATTGGAGCCTCTTAAAACTCATCAAGTCAGAGCAGGATGCCAGAAATACAAATCTGTATGGAAGCTGGAGAGCTATGTGCTGGAGGCGGGTGAGGGGAAGAGAGGAGGTGGTGAAGCAAACCTCTTTTTGTGTAAATCTGTGTGGTCAGCATCAGATAAAAACGGCAGTCACACTTGACAGAAAATAAACCACATTGCTGATCACCGGATATCCTCGATGTACTCTCTTCCACAATCATTTACCTGTGATTCTTCAGCAAGATTAAGGAGGAAGAACTGAAATACTCATGAAGAGGTGCTTTGGATGAAAACCCCTGGACCAGACCAGCCAATAAGTGTACCTCCCGTTAAGTGAGCGGGACGGGAATATGACCTCAATTTTGTGTGTGTAAAATATGGATATGAAATGAAATGATGTTATATGTGTGTCCAAAACAAATAGCTAGCTGCACCGTTAAAATTCCAAGGCTTGCAGGCTGTAAGTCACAGCTGCACCAGATGTTCTGTGTTCTGCCATTTGCCTCTAACCACCATGCAGCACTGCCTTCCCAAACCCCTCCAGGATGCCCTGCAGATGTGGAAGGTTTTTTGCCCCACCTCAGCCCTGCCTTCCTTGGCCTTTCTCATTCAGTCCAACATGTTTTCCCTCCTCTCCACCTGTTCATTTTGAAAATGTTCTAACTTACAGAAACATTGTATGAAAAGTACAGTGAGTACTGCTCACTCAGATTCCCCAGTTAGTTGTTCATACTGTCCCCAGCTGGCTGTATCTCTCTGTACACACACACACACACACACACACACACACACACAAAGATGTGTGTGTACAGAGAAATAAAAACATGTGTGTGTGTGTGTGTGTGTGTGTGTATACACACTTATTTTTATTTAACCATTTGAGAATTTGTTGCTTTAGCTTTATGACTTTGTGACACTTCCACCCCTACTTCAGGGTATATCTCAAAAGGAAAAAAAAGATTCTCATTTCTACAATACAATTAGTTTCCTCAAGAAATTTAACATTCCAATGCTCAGCACACCTTCGAGCATGGCGACTTCCCAGTGTTCAGATCCTCAGACTTTCCTCACAGCCTGGCCCCCAAATGCCAGTCCTCTCTCCCACCTCCAATGAAGAAACCTACACTGCCTACAGCCCTCAAGCCGGAGAAGAAGCCGACCCCTCAAGACGTACCAAATGGAGAAAAAGAACAGCAAGAAGCGACTGAACATACTGATGAAATACAAATGAAATGACTTAATGATAAGCCAGTGAGGAGATTTTGAAAGTAGAACAGAAATATAGCAAACTCTGCCAACTATTTTTTCAGAAGAGGTCAGAATTGATTGCCAAAATCCCAAATTTTGGGGTAACGACATTTGTCAACCATCCACAAGTGTCTGCACTGTTTGAGGAAGAGGATCAGGAGGCATTGCATTATTTAACAAGAGTTGAAGTGATAGAATTTGAAGATATTAAATCAGGTTACAGAATAGATTTTTATTTTAATGAAAATCCTCACTTCAAAAATAAAGTTCTCTCCAAAGAGTTTCATCTGAATGAGAGTGGTGATCCATCTTCAAAGCCCACTGAAATCATATGGAAATCTGGAAAGGATTTGATGAAATTTTCAAGCCAAACACAGAATAAAGCCAGCAGGAAGAGACAGCATGAGGAAACAGAAAGCTTCTTGACCTGGTTTACTGACCATTCTGATGCAGGCGCAGATGAGTTAGAGAAGTCATCAAAGATGACATTTGGCCAAATCCATTACAGTACTACTTGGTTCCTGACATGGATGATGAAAAGGGGGAAGGAGGAGAAGAAGATGATGATGATGAAAAGGAAGGGTTGGGAGGTATTGATGAAGAAGGGGATGAAGATGAAGGTGAAGAAAGAAGAAGATGACTAATGAACACTGATGGATTCCAATTTTTTTAATTTTTTCCAGTCCCTGGGAGCAAGGACTTTTTCTCCCCCACCCCGTGTGCTCAGACGCCTTGTTTTTGAGGTCTCCTTTACACCATGGTTCTCACCTTTTTGGGGAAGAGTAGGGGTGGGAGGGGTGTACCCTGAGCAAAATACAGTGGGAAAAGAATATTTGTCCCTTCTTGTTCCAAATTTGGTTTTACCCCTTCCTGTCTCAAGAAAAACTTAATGGAATCAACACCACCATATTATCTGGGGAAAAAGAAAAACCTTCTGCTGCCTTCTCTCTGCTGGGAGCTGAAGGTTGCTAGGCCCCTATGTAGCAGTGCATAGAATTCTAGCTTTTTTCCTCCTTTCTCTGTATATTGGGCTCAGAGATTACACTGTGTCTCTATGTGAACATGGACAGTTAGCATTTACCAACATGTATCTGTCTACTTTCTCTTGTTTAAAAAGGAAAAAGAAAATTTTAAAAAAGGGGGTTTATAGAAAGTCAGCTAAGGGTAGATTTGAGATGTTTGGGGGGGGGGGTTAAGTGGGCATTTTGACAACAAGGCTTCTCCTTTGGCATGTTTAATTGTGATGTTTAACGGACATCCTTGCAGTCTAAGGTGACACTTTTAAAATAAAATTGTCTCCTAATGATGACTTGAGCCCTGCCACTCGATGGGAGAATCAGCAGAACCTGTAGGATCTTATTCAGAATTGACATTTCTTTATTGTAATTTTGTTCCTGTTTATTTTTAAATTTTCTTTTTATTTTTGGAAAGGAAAGATGATGCTAAATTTTAAACATTAAAAGTGTACAATTTGCTTTGTTACAGTAAAACTAAATGTGTACACACACAAAAAAAGAAACTTAACTTTGATACAATGCTATTATCTAATATATAGTCCTAAGTTCTCTATCCTTATACAGTCTTATATAGCTGATTTAAATGTATATGTGCATATGATATACATGTATATTTATAAATCATATATAAAACATACATATACTTTTAAATATATAAATGGGTAATTTATATATTTTACATATAAATTACATACATATATAAACAATATAGAGATAGAGATATATAGAGATATGTTCAGGAATTAATCAAGGACATCACATTGCATTTAATTGACATGTCTCTACTTTGGTCTCTCTTTTGCTTTTTTAAAAATTTGTTTTGGTTTGTTTTTATTTTGCTTTGTGCTATTGCATTAGTCTTAGCAGTATTAGTATAGACCAGGCATGGGCAAACTACAGCCCTCGGGCCGGATGGCTGTTCTAAACTATTGGGGAAAAAAAGAGAAAAAAAAAGACTGTACCTTTTTATGTAATGTTTACTTTGAATTTATATTAGTTCACATAAACACTCCATCCATGCTTTTGTTCCAGCCCTCCAGTCCAGTTTAAGAACCCATTGTGGTCCTCGAGTCAAAAAGTTTGCCCACCCCTGTTATAGACTCATTATTAATTCAAGAAATGTGTTTTTTGGTATAAAGGTACTATGTCAAGAGGACATAGTCTCTCGCTTGAAAGAATTCCCACTAGGAAAACTGCATAATTTGAACATTGAAATGGCTAATGATAGCTATAACATATTAAGATAAACAAAAAATATATTCTGATATGAAAAAAAATAAAAGTGGAAAGAAGGAGAAGGGAGAGTTCTTCTTTACAGAAGAATACTAACTAGTAAATGAGGAAGAATGTAGAGCCTTACCATTTTATAACCATCAGAGTGGTAACTCAGTCAAGAACCATCATCACCCATCCATATTTACACCTCCTGTCTCCCACGCCCAGTATTTTTACTCATTTGTTCAGTCCTATAGTACACACAATTCTGATATTGCTGCACCATTATCACTACCAACAGCCTGTTAAGTTCAAGATTTCTTTACAACCTTTGTTCTTAGAAAAATGTCACCTTGAAAATATACAATCAAAATATTGTGCTTAAAAGTGACTTGAATAATTTTTCTAATGTGTATTTTTTATCTATTTTATATAAATTCAGGTTTTTCTTTTTCTGTTTAAACTAATATATTTTTCCATCCTTGTTGATTTTATTTTTTGAAATGTAAACCATTAACATGGCTTAAAATTCAAAACCAAATCAAAAGGTATGTTCAGGAGAGATCCCTACCCCATATATTTGGTTCCCAATTACCCCTGTAGATAACAAACTTCATTATTTTTTGTCTCATTTTTCTTGTTTCTCTTTGAAAAAGTAAGAAGCTTCATTGCAACTCTTTAAAGTCATTAACATTTATATTCCTTTTGCAATCCTTATTCTCAAACTTTAGAAGAATATGTGGAAAAATTCCAAAAGATAAATTCATCCTAAGAATATTTCTTCCCATTTCCTGCTTGGGATTAGAGGAAGTACCTTGGTTTCCTCTATAAAGAACATCAGAAGAGGTGAACAGTAGGGAATAGGGAGAATGACAGAGGCCAAATCAAGTCATGTGACAGAGGAGACTAAGTACCATCAAATTCCTCAAAGTGTGTATTTTTTGGGTCTGAGCAGTAAACAAGAAAGCAACTAACTTGCCTCGGTTCTGATTCTCTTGTCACTGATATGATCAATATAACCAGCCCACCTATAGTACTTCTTAGACTAAAAAAAAAAAATCTGATCAGGTCACTCTGTAGCTCAAAAACCTTCCATGACTTCCCACTACCTTCAGAATATATCCCAAACTAAGAAAGTAGGCTGCATCCTTGCTTTACACACAAAAGTGAACACTCACACTAGTGATTCCCAACTGCTTGGTTCATTTCTCACCCTCCCATTTTCTCACATCGACCGTATTACTTGACATGTTCTTCCCCACACAGACCCTGGAAGTCAGCAGGATGGCTTTCACTTTGATCAGCCCCACGAAGCAAGCCTGTTCTTTGAGCTCTGAGGAAGCCTCTCACTGCAAAGCTCTTCATATCTGAAATCTGGGCATTGGGTTTGTAACAGGACCTCTAGAAATTGCAATTACATTCAACCCTTGAACAACATTGGTTTAACTATGTGGGTTCACTTATACATAGACTGTTTCAATAAATATTCTAAATGTATTTTCTCTTTCTTGTGATTTTCTTAATAACATTTTCTTTTTTCTACCTTGCTTTGTTGTAAGAATACAGTATATACTGTGTTTCCCCGAAAATAAGACATCCTCCAAAAATAAGACCTACTTCGTGGAAACATAATACATCCCCTGACAATAAGACCTAGCGCATCTTTGGGAGCAAAAATTAATATAAGACACTGTCTTATTTTCGGGAAAATAGGATAATATATATCACATACATAATATGTGTTAAATGAGTATTTATATTGTGAGGAAGGTATTGGTCAACAGTAAGCTATTAGTAGTTAAGTTTTAGGGAAGTCAAAAGTTATACATGGATTTTTACTTTTTTTTTACTATGGGGGGTCCAATACTCCAACCCACAATTTATTCAAGGGTTAGCTGTACTTGTTGCCTAACACAAGAAAGAGGTGTGAATTTAAGCTTCATACCATGAACAGTGGAGGAAGGCTCTCTGCTGAGACAGTACAGCACGGAGCCCCAGCCAATAGGGTCCTGCACTGTGGTGCATCCCTGAGTCCTCCTGAGAGTGAGGTCCGCTGCCCCCATCCAGTGCCTTTCCTGCCTCGAGCATTCCAAGTTCCCAGCCCTGCAATCATGGTTGTGTCTGTCTCACCACTGCTTCCCATTTTCACATTTCCAACCAGGCTAGTAAATTAATGGTCTCCTGAGAGATCTCTTCATTGAAACTTCTCTTTTTGCCTTCCTACTACTGAGATCCCACATCAGACCCTGCATGGCACTATAACAATCCCATAAATGCTGACATTTAATCTTAGCCTGGTCTCTTCTAGAGTCTTCAACTTTTCCTTCCACTTAAAGAGATGATAATAGAGTACTCTGAGGGCTAGAGATAATCTTTCTCCTAATTACTCAAAACCACCATTCACTAGACATCATGGGTGGAATCTAGGCAAACTATTAATCTTATCAGAAAGACTGCCCTCACCTGGTCCAGGTAGGAACTACAACTCTAAGGTATTTCCCCCCTCTTCACTCCAATCCTATCTTTACCTTAAAATGAATCTTTGAATTGTGAATAGTAATCTTTTTCCACTCAAGTAATAGGCATTATTCTGGTTCCTCTCATTGTTTCTTCACATCAATGTGATTTTATTAGACTAGAATAATAATGCTCATCTGCATACTTCATGTTTAAAGATGTAGTTTTATAATATATTGGTCTTGATATCTATGGAGCTTGTGCACATTAGTGAAAGTTACTATGAATTGGCAGATGAATGGTAACTAGAAGTGGTGGAAAGTATGGCCATTCATAAGTGGAGTCTGGAGGAGGAGGCCACATGGAGCCAAGTCCAGTAAAGGCTGGGGGTGGGAGGCTGTTTTACTCTGCTCTTTTGCACATAAGCATGCTTGTCTTCTCTTCTGAGGGTATCAGTTATTTTGGCCAAAAATGCATGTGACTTTACATATAAAGATTTTTAAAAATCAGAAGAAAAATATGCTCAAGAGGCAGAGAAGGAATCTCAAACTACACTAAGAATCTGGAAGAGGTAGTGGAGTGGTGGCACCAATGGGGAAAGGAAGCCTCTGCATCACTGGACCATGGCAGGGACCTGACCCGCCAGGCTGCATATGATCAGTGGCTGGTGCAGTAGTTCTGTGTGAAGCTCTGGGGTCTTTCTGCCAGAGTTCTTCTCCCTCTCTACCACCCTCTAGTCATGATCTTAGGTGAGTTACTTAGGCTCTGTGAGCCTTTTCTATCCACTTGAAGAGGAATAGGTTTAATTCAAAGGATTGTGGTAATTGGCTAAAGAATTATTTTCTGCAAGTTGGATGATAAAAAGAATCCTCTGTTATCCTATGTAATAATTTATTATTTTTACTCTCTCTTAGCAGAGAGAAATTTTGCTATTTAAAAATAGAATAAAACTCATTCTATCTTGAATTTTTATAAATGTAAGATGCATTATGGGATCTTAGCAACTTTATTTTTCCTATATCTTAAAAATATTTTGCTGATTTGATATTATTCACCAATTATTCTAAACAATGCTAAAAAAACAAATAAACACTAAGATAGTGTGAAATGGGAAAATGATGGAATTGTCTAAAGGTTGATATAATATTGAAATAAAAACCATTGCTATTACATCACCCTTCAGTTTACCAATTGTCTCATCTCAACTATGGCAGCACCTTCTAAGGATAAACATCTTTATAGTTTTTCAATCTTTCAGTAAACAGAGTTGAGAATCCATAATTTTTATTTTCTATTCATAATGGCAAAAATAAGAAAATTTACAGAGGAAGATGCTTTGCAATTATTAAATCAGAAGATAATGCAAAAAGATTTTATATAAGTAAAATCTGAGACTATGAGTCTTCAGATGACAATATCCTAGATGAACTTTCTCAAACTCTAGAATCAATGAATGGACCTTTTATATCTAAGGACAAAAGGAAATGTGATATTCTCAATGAGTAAAGTGCTAGCTCAATAAGAACTTTACCATGCAATGTTTTGTGATCAGAACCTACTAGATCAACCTATTTTGCTAAAAGGATGAGTGACAATATCCTTTCATCTTTTATGATGGTTGTACTTTATATGGGCCATAAGTAGACAAGGCAGGTCTGTATAGAAAGGTTGGTTGAGAAAATAAATAATGTAAAAATCAAAAATTCTAATTATGTTTATAAATCTGAAATGTTTTGTAGTTATAGGACAAAGATAGCTCTACTCTCAAAAAAGTATGGGTCACCAAAGTTTTCAAAAATATATTCTAATGATGTAACTCCAAGAAGATAAAATCAGAAGTAATGATAAGCTAAACTTTTTTGAAACCTAGAATTAGTATATATAAGATGGGTATGTTCTGGAATCGTACATGACAGCTGATGAGCAGTTAAGGCATTCAAAGGAAGTTTCCTGTTTTAGGTATATATACCTTCTAAACAACAACAACAAAAAAAAACCTGAAATGAAAAATTCAGATTTACTGTTAAAATTTTTATCGCAATTTCTAATGAAGCTGTTTTTAACAATATCTCTGATTTTAGTTTTTAAAATTACTTGTTATATAGCTAAAAAATATAAAACTACAAAATGGGTTCATTGGACTCAAATGGTAAATGTTGAGAACTATATCTGGTATACCAAGGAATAAGCACTCACTATAATTTTGTTGTTATTATCATGAGTTCACAGAGTTTCATCAAGTCCTAGAGTTATTCTGAAAAAGAAACCACATGCTATGTTCCATGGAACAATGAAGAACTCATAAGCACCAGCAGATCTGAGGCACCCTGTTACCACATCCAGGGTAAGAGGGTGTGCAGCGTGCCTTCCCACATTGGCATGCAAAAGCAGATCTAGGGCCTATTGTGGCCACTCTTCCTGGAGTGTTGTGGGTCACTGTGCAAAGCCTGCCAAGATGCATCTATCTCACTGACCACCATCCCCTTCCGCTGACTCACATGGAACTGAGCAGCCAGCCAACACCCCAGTAAAATACCTTTCATGACTTTCAAAAGCTCAATCTTTTGTAAAAATGAAAACTTGCACCCCAAGTTCCTTTAGACCAAAAGCTGTTACTTTGAACAACGAAGGAGAATATGGGAAGTGATCATCTGGCTGGAGAAGAGCGTATCCATAAAAAAAAAAAAAAATCATACTACTGAATACAGACAAGGGCACCTAGAGGGTCACAGAAAAGGAAATAGAAATTGAGGAATTTTCATAGTAACTGAAGAGAAAAACATAAGAAAGTAGGAAAAGAAGAAAAATCAGAGCTCCAGATGTTTATATACCAATAAATAAATAGGACTTTTTTTTTTATTAGTAAATGTGACCTCCTGGGTTTTTCCAGTCTAAGGGAGAACTTTCCAGTCACAAGCAGGATCCCTCAGTGGAAGAACAAATGACCACAAGAGTGGGGTTGGTTCCCATAGAGGCACATGTCCAAGGAATGGCCAAAGAACCACCTGAAATGTGTGCTGCAAAAGCAGTCCCTGCATTGGGAGAGAGGAAAACTGGGTTCCTCCTAAGGTCCTTTCCATCTGAACTCAGGACAGCACAGTGCTTAAGAGAATGAGTCCTGGCATCAGAGTGTTCAAAGCCAAGCCCAGTATTTATTGAGGCACACTATTTACCCTGACTAAATGTAACTTTCAACATTTGTAAAATAGTAGGCAAGTTGGGGGACAATGAAGACAGGGGTACCCTCCTATCCAGGATATCTTCCGTTTGCCCCACAGGTCCCTTGCTGGTTTCACTGCCCTCCTTTCTGCCTCAGGAGACTGACCTCTCTGAAATTCCTCAACCGATGACGCCTGCTCCAGTGTAAGAAGGGTGAGGGGAGGGTATGGAAGCCATTGGTTCACTTCCTGTGGGGTTCTCTCTGGCTACTGTGTCCTCCAGGAAGTCTTGTCTACATACCTCTTTCCCTCTGGGTTCTGCAACTTTCTCCCTTCCTCCAGCGCTCCAGGCCCAGAGATAGTCACACCTCCTTTGTTACAAACCCAGGGTCATGGCACTATCTCTGGTGGATCCCTACCACTGCTCTCACTGTGTAAATAGTCTGTTTTATGAAACCCTCTTC
The DNA here is from genome assembly GCA_963924515.1 of Vespertilio murinus. Taxonomy (NCBI): domain Eukaryota; kingdom Metazoa; phylum Chordata; class Mammalia; order Chiroptera; family Vespertilionidae; genus Vespertilio; species Vespertilio murinus. Next base: position 33,946,382 of record OZ004705.1, read on the forward strand.
CAACTACCTTAATTTGGGGAGGAGGGGGTAATCTGTGCTTTACTGGGGCCCTGACTCCGCCTTAAGGATGTGGAGATTAGCTATGCCTGGCGTTTAGTAAACGATGATGACCATGATATTTATATCCTCCTTTCTCTTAACTCTGACTCCTCTTCCATCTTTGCTTAACCCTTCTAGCCAGTTCCTCTGCTGATTCTTTAGCAGAGAAGTCAGCAAACTTCTTCTGCAAAGGGCCAGAGAGTCAATATTTTAGGCTTCATGGGCTACACAGTCTCTGTCACCTCTGCTCAACTCTGCCCTTGTAGAACGAAAGCAGCCGTGGGCAACGCGCAGTGAATGTGCATGGCTATGTTCCAATAACATTTTATTTATGAACACTGATATTTTAATTTGATGTAATGTTCACGGGTCATGAACTATTATTCTTCTCTTGATTATTTTTCAACCATTTGAAAAATGTGAAAACCATTGTTAGCTCACAAATCCCACAACAACAGTCAAGTTTGGCAAACCCTGCTTTAACGGGGTTCTAAAATGTAGCATTTCTACTTCAACCCTCCAGGCCCAGAGATGGTAACATCTCCTTTATTACAACCTCGGATAAGAGCTCTGCTGCTTAAGATTATTTTCTATGTGGTTTTTTTTTCTTATTTTCTTTAAAAAAAACAAAAATAAGATTCTACAAATTCATTCTTTGAAGCTAAAGCTTGCTTGCTCTTTCTCATCATCTTTGCCAACTGGCATCCAACATTCTGTCCAATTGTACCTTCAGATCACTCCCCTCTCGCACACCATCCAGGGGCTGTGTCCCTGGTGAAGCTACTACCACACTAGAAACTCATTCCAATACCACTTTATCCAGTAAAAGGCACTCCAGGACTAGCCCCATTGTGATTCACTCTATAAAAATAAGGAGTCTAAAAGAAGTGTATATAGGGCCCCCGCTGGTTTGGTTCAGTGGACTCAGAGCGTCGGCCCTCGGAATGAAGGATCCTGGGTTCAATTCTATTCAAGGGAATGTTCCTTGATCGGGGGCCCATGGATTAACAACAACAAAAGTCTGTAGACTGGCAATGTTGAGAAGATGAGTTTTGTCTTAGCAGAATTCCACCTGATTGTGAATTCGAGACATGTACCAATGTATGATGATTTACCAGTCTGATGTTTGGTCTGCCCTCCCTCCCCTTATCTGAAGGACATCTGATCAGTCAGGGCGAAAGTGTCCATAGATGCTAAGGTGTTTAACTCACTCCATCAGACAACAGACATACAAAGACATTCTTGAATTTTAATGAGTCTTTTCAAAATAATTCCTTAGCTAAAGGTGGTTTTCAACCCTGACTACATGTTAGGATCACCAAGAAAGCATTTTAAAATGCTGATGTGAATGACTTACCCTATAATAATTGAGAAATTATCTGTGGTTTTAAAAAAGCACCTCAGGTAATTCTGGTGCAAGGTGAGGCTTGAGAATCACATACTCGGAGACATGGCCAAGGGAGAAATGTTCAGACAGCTGAAGGAGGTCGCCGTGTGCCCATTCAAATCATGAACTATTTTTCTGTTTCTTGCTCTCCCTTGCAAAGCCTCAGAAAAGATGGCAATTGGTAGGAGGGGTAGAAATGAAAAGTATTGTGCACCTAGTTTTTATTTTGCTTTTATTAATTGTTTTTCGTTCATTTATTCATCCATCCAACATTTAAATAAAGTATTTTTATGCCAGGCACTCAGCTAAACATGCAGATACAAAGATGAATAAGATAGGCATGACATCTGCTCTCATGAAGGTTGCATTCTCATGAGTAGAAAGGGTGGGGGGATGGAACAACTAATTGTACCATTATTTTTTAATGACAATAATGGTAAGTCTGATTAGTTCATGACACACCTTCCAAGGAGATCTTACTTGAAGGAGGTCAGGGAAGGCTTCCTTTAGAAAGTGATGCTCTACCTGAGCTTTGAATCACGAGTAAGAACTAACTAGGTAAAAAGTGGAAACTGAAGAAGGGACTACATGTACAAACGCCCTGTGGTACGTCAGAAGGAGCTTAGGACATTGGAAGAACTGAAAGAAGGCAGTATGGCTGAAATCCAGAGAGCAAAGAAAGCATGGCAGGGCATATGAGGACCAGGTCAGGGAGGGCCTGGGAGGCCTTGTTAAGACACTGTGTTGCCAAAACCGGTTTGGCTCAGTAGATAGAGTGTCAGCTTGCAGACTGAAGGATCCCAGGTTCGATTCCGGTCAAGGGCATGTGCCTTGGTTGCGGACACATTCCCAGTAGGGGGTGTGCAAGAGGCAGCTGATTGATGTTTTTCTCTCGTGGATATTTCTAACTCTCTCTCTCCCGTTCTCTCTGTAAAAAATAAATAAAAATTTTTAAAAAGAATCTGTGTTATCTCATTTGTACTGTATTAATATCCACATTTTATAGAGTGATAGCACTAGGAACATACCCCAGTTTCCATCATGGGAAAGAGGTGAGGCCAGTGCTCAAACCCACTTCTGTTTAACACCAAAGCCTGTGTTCTCTCTGCTGCCTACCTATCTCCCTTTGCAGTTCCCTCTACCTTCCCAAGTGAGATATTTCACTAGAAACATAAATTATAAATCAATTCTGTGTTTCTATATAATATATATCCATATAGGAATATAAGTATCTATGCTTGTATAAAAATAGAAAGGAACAAAACTATTAATTTCAGGGAAACTGACTTTCATTATATGAAGATTTGCCTGCACCTCCTGGCCAGGCCAGCGTGGAATGCAAAAAGGCTCCGATCAGTCGATCATAATATAGATTATAGATAAAGTCATTCATTGATTCACTTATCGGTATTTATTGAGCACTGATGTGCCAAGTACTAGAGACACAGATGACAATGTATGATGGCAACACTAGTGGAGTTTACAGTCTTTTTTTAGAAGAGAGCTAGAGAAGCAATGTACTTAGCCAAATTCAAACCAGAAATTCCTAAAAGTTAATAGGAGATAGAGGAGAATGGTAATATTTTACACCTACTATTTATTTCTAACAGGTTAGCTCTTTTTGCCCCCATTCTTTCAACCCATTGTTTTTCAAGCATTATGATCCAAAAATACCAAGGTCAATAAAAAATCAATGGTATTTATCTAATAAGGAAGACCACCTTGTGAATAAAATTTAAACAATGTACAAAGACATTCTGGAGCATAATCAATGAGGGAAAATTGCATAAATTGTCAAAAAACATTCTTTCTGACTCAGTTCCAAAATCAGCAATGTACATGACATTGATCCATACTCTTCCAAATAGTTTGAGGAAATCTGAGCGGAGTCCTAGATGTAATGGTTAGTGTAAAAGAGATGAATTGAACAAATAGAAAAACTTCATTAAAATCCTAAAATAAAACTGAAAAGTCTGTAGCAGATGGTATAGATCATAGATAGTTAAATGTCTGACAAAGGCAGTAATGATTTTTTTTTTAATCAGCAACAGGGATTTGGGAGAGAGATAAGAAGATTGAATTATAGGAAATACTGTATTGGTTTTTGAAAATGGAAGTAAGATTGATTCTGACCAGTACCTCGGGTAATCTTCTTCAATCTCTTAAAAATATCCAGTTTGATTCTAACAATCAAGGAGGCACCTCAGCACACTTTCCTGAGTCCCAGGAGAGGTCATGGAGAAAGAAGAAGGACCCATCTTCACATTTTTTTCCAGGAATCCCCAGGAGGCAGTCAATTATATGCTCAGAGCAGTCCTACCCATAACCTGGAGGACCAGCACACCTGCCCCAGTGGAATTTCCATCTGAACCCATATTCAGACACACAGTCTAAATCCAAACACACAGTCAGGAGAGGTGGCTCAGTGGGGAGCTCCTGCTTAGTTTTATGGGACATCAACAGTTATCCTTCTTCCTCCCTAGAAGAACATCTTCCTTATAGTCCAGCTAGAACCTGACAAAGGAGAGCAAGAAACTCAGGCCACCACAGCACAGTTCTCTTCCAATGCGTTCCCCACACCGAGGTCCAGAAGAACACCTTCTTGTCTACTTTGGAGATCCCTAAGAGTTGAGTCTATAAACAGCCTGCTCTTTCTCCCTTTCAAGAACACCTCACACCTTCAATCATTTTTTTCCCTCAAGTAAAATGTTCAGAGGGTAAAAAATGGAGAATTTTTCTTTCAAGAAAAATAAATCTTTACCATAAAATACCAGCCCCACAACCATCAAATTTACTCTAACACCTATTTGCTCTCACGTTCTTGTCTTCCAACATCATGACCTTTAATCCGATTGCCCGTTTGTCCCAGTTCCCTAGATTCGAGGCTATGTAGCTGTCTGTCCATCATGTTCATTGTGATATGTGCCCTCAGTAGGCTGATAGCTGCCTCTGATGTGGACATCTGTGTTCTAGGTTCACTACTCAAAATGTGGTTCCTGGACTAAGAGCATCAGGAGGTCCGTAGGCTTCACCCCAGACCTACTGAGTCAAAATCTGCACTTCAATAGTATCTCATACACATTGAAGGTTAAACATCACTGTTAAGAAATAGATAGCTTCCTGTCTAAACTGCTAGGTGCTTATCACACTCCTGGATACAGGTGAGCAGTAAATCATTAAAGGCCAACTATGTCACTAAGATGGGATTTTATAGAGAGAAAGAGGGAATATATAAGAGTTAGTTGCTCTAACTATTTGCATCTTGACTCCAAATTTATGTCCAATATATAAAGCATGTAGAGACTCAATGACACTATATATTTAAATGGTGGAAGTGCCAGAGAAGTTGAAAGAAAGGAGAGTTTGATGTGGGATTCCTAGGCTGGGGAAATACCATGGAGAAAATAGGACTTGAACTAAGGAGAAATGGACATGATCTACCTAAAATATAACTACCAGGGCGATCTTCTAAATCCAAAACTGGTGGATCGAGCTGTCACTTACCAGCCATGTGAATTTTAATGAATCACTTATTTTATTGGAGCATTAATAAAGCTGAAGGATGATATGGTATAGTGGACACAGATTTGGTGTCACATGAACCTGGCTCCAGTTCTAGCCAGATTATGTCACTTTGGAGCAGTAACTTTACTTGACTGAGTCTCACTATCCTACCTGAAAATGGAAGGACTTCCTAAGAACTAAATAATAAGGCAAAGTATACAAAGTTCCCAGGTAAGGTTCTGTCACACAGTAGGTGATCAGCCAATATTACTTTATCTTTTCTCCTCCTTTTCTTCTAATAAAAAATTAGACCAAGACAAATGTGAATTAAATCTGGATCTAAATTGGCAAAGTAATCCAGATTAGGAAAGTCCTAAAGAATTCAAGCTTGATGTAGCAAGAAGTAAGGGCCATTGTGCAAAGGAGTATTTTAGGAAGACTAGCCTACCAGTGTGTCTAGAATGGATGAGAGAGGCAGATGATAGGTAGCAGTGAATTGGCAAGCTCACTGGAACACATAAAAGACTTTGTACCAGCTTCCTCAGCACATCTGACCATCTGTGTTGGTCATTTGTCCTTGCTCCCAGATCTACTTCTGAACCCCTCCTGCTCAACCAGTATATTCAGAGACTGGATTTCTCGCCAACTGGTTTGCAGGTAAGATCAGCCAATGGAATGCTAAAAGACTTGACAATCAGAAATGAGAGTATTCTAAGGTGTTTGTCCTTCCCTCTCCCTGTCTTAGGTAGTGCTATTTCTCCCAAGAGCCACCTGGTCCCACAGAAAACCTTGTCCTCTGTGGTCCCAGCTCTGGGCTCTGATAAAACCTCTTCCCTCTATGGTCCATTTGCCTCACGGTGGGAGCAACTTTCAGCTATTGTCAACTTCTGGGTTGCTGTCCCCTCTCCTCTTTGACTTCTCAATCTTACCATCACCTGGGTGACAATGCCAGTTTCCTGAATTATATTCCTTCTATCAAAAACCAAAAGTGATTTGTACTTCCTAACTAGACCTTAACTGATAAAGCATCTAAATCAAAATACACCTCAGACTATTTTTGTATGATTATGTAGGTTTTTTAATCTTGGAGAAATATACAAATAAAGCAACATAATGGGTCTCCCAATGAAGAGTTGGAGAGAAATTGGGGTCAGAATTCTCCAACCCCAAAAAATACATATCATAGATACATTAATTCAGGATCATTATTAATCTGTAAATGTAGTGGTGCTATGAGCATGTCACATTTAATTTAGCATTTGCATGGGTGATCTGAAAAGGCGAATAACAAACACAGACATTCATTCCACAGATATAATTGGTAGATGTTACAAATACCCAGAAGGATGGTGAAATAATAAAATAAATTAAAAAATTTAAAAACTAGCTATTGCAGAGATAAGTTGGTGAAAAATCATAAAAATGCATAGCTGGATCAAAATAGCAAAATGAGAGACAGCCTGTAAAATGCACATTTGTATAGGTGAGAAATCAAAACACAGATATTCCATGGGTAGGAAAAAATAAGTAATGAATAAAACAAGACTAAAGCATAGCAGCGCAAACTGGGATGTAATTTTGAAACATGGTGGAGGAAAAGAGCCTAGTTATTTTGAGTTCGAACAATAAATACCTTATGATTAAAAAAAAAATGGTGTGCTCTCTTTTTCTGACTTCCAATCACTCCTGCCAATTTTTACAGTATTGACTAGGCCATACTTGCTATGCCTCACCCAATTTTGCATTCCTCATTATTAAGAATCATGAGAACTCTGGGAAATAAAATATGAAAAATAATAAGCTGGATGATATGAATAATAAAAGAAGTTGAAAGAGCCAGATTGGCTGAACAATCATATTTCTAGCACAGACCCTTGGAAAATTAGGCATATTGTGTGGAACAAACAAATTCTAATATGAGAACAGATTTCAATGTTGACCTAATTATCTAATGTCCAGCTCTCATTTTTATGGGGTGAATCCAGGCAAGTCAAATAAATTCTTGGAGACAAAACTACTCTTTCTAATAAAGAAAATCACTTCCTCTTTCTCCATGAAGCCCCAGATGGGGAAGAAAAACCTAGTATATTGTTTTTTTATTGTTCAGATTGAACCTTAAATACCACTTCTATAAGGGTAATATTGACTGCAAGGGGTCCAGACAGTGTGTTTCTATGTGGTCAAGACGGGTTTTCTTTTAGGAAAACAGGAGTTCAAAGTAAGGACAAGAACCCACGGCTCTGAAAGGATACAGCCAGCACCATGTAGCAGCCACCAGTAAAAATCACTTGCTCCCAAGTAAATTATTAGGTGAAAGGAGAGTGAAGAATTAAAGCAAAACACTCACAGCTCCGAGTTAAGCTGGGCTGTTATAATCTAAGTATTCATGAAAACCATTTTAGAATTTAGAAGCGGGTGGAAGAGAAGCAACTGCAGTCAAATGTAATATAGTGAGGGTCTGTCACATGATCTAATTACAAAAATGAAAGCAACCCAGGAATTATGTGGTCTATTCAAGCCTGCAGGGAGTAGGAACAAAGAATATAATTATACATCAAGCCTGTTGATTAAACAATTACTATTTAAAGCAGATATAGATTTACAATTAATTTGCTTCTGCATTCTGAGGATTTGGGAGCTGAGATAAACAGTGTTTGAAGTTTAATTATCCATGTGTAAGATGAAGGGGCTCGTTTCAATTTGGTTAGCACCGCGGAGAGTTTTGGGTGGTGCAAAAGGAAGCATCCGGCTCGGTGGCAAGTCTCGGCACTGAGGAAACGTGTGATTAAAGTGAGCAAGGAGGCTCGCTCGGCCTAATCCCCACAGAGTGTGGTAATATCACGGGAGAGATTGTGCAACTGCAAATTAATATTTAAATGAGCACTGGTTTGACGTTTACCTGGAGGGGGAAACGCATTATCTCTAAGCGAACAGAATGAGGCTAGCCAAAGAGTTCCAGACTCCACAGCCATGAGATCCGGGGAGTGGAGACCTTCACGCGTGTTTGAGCAAATAGGACATCTACCTGCCAGCTACTCTGAATGGAGTGATTCTTATCAGAGGCCACGTGTGCAGTGCCCCCAGGGCGGAACTGCAGGGCTAAGGGGTGGGCAGGGTGAAAGGGTGAGTTGGAGTTGCAGCGCAAGACAAGAAACAGAGACTAGAAACTTCAAGTTAAAGAAGGACTGCTGAGAGGCGTAGAATTGTGTCCGCATTCACACACCGACATCAAAATGCACAGGGACAGAATTTCCTGACATCAGACCCAACTCACTGCCCCGAGGGAGGTGCGCTCAGTGGCCTGGCAGCAGGTGCTGCGTCGCGTGGTACAGAGGATGGGCTTTGGAGTGGGACATGCTGGAATTTAAAGGCCAGTTCTGCCACGTTCTAATTCATTAACCTTCAAAAGCATGGCTGGCTGTAAATAGTAAATATGGTAATGAGGGCAAACCTATGAGTGTCCTCTCCCCATTTAACACCCCCCACAAATTCCCTTTTGAGATAAAGAGGAATCTCCTTCATTTGGCCAGCAGACTGGCAGTGCAGTGACCCACCCACCTCCCCGGCCTTCTCTTGCTTTCTCCCCCAACATTCCCTGCACTCCTATCACTTTGGCTCTTCAGTCCTCTATCCTCCCTTCGGCCTCTAGGTCTACTCATCTGCCTTTGCCTCTGCCTTGGAACACTTCCCCCTCGCCTTTTCAATCAGTTAACATCTATTCATTCTGTACATCTTACCTCATTATCTTGGGTAGTAGGTAGTAGATTGAGACAACTCATCAGAATCAAAACCCAAACTCTACTACTTCCTATCTATGTGACTTTTGCCACCTAAAAGTCAGCTTCCTTCCAGCAAAACGGGCATGAATACTAGCACCATGTCAAACCGTTGTTGTAAGGGTCACATGAGCCTGGTACATAGGGAGCCCTCGAGACCTGCTCTCGTCACAGTCTCCAAAGCCCCCCCCCCACTTCCACATCACGTGGCACAGTTGCCGTTATACATTTGTGTGAGTCCTTCATTGTGCCTGTCTCTCCACTGCAATGGAAGCCCCATGGGGCAGGAGTTTGCAAGGGTGTAGTCCACATTATAGATCTGCTTCTAGCAGAAAGACACTCAAATATTTGCTGAGAAATAAATGAATGAAAATGCTGAGCATAGTACCTGGCACAAAATGGGGCCTTATAAATACTAGCTTTTAAAGAACCTACTGATAATGTCAGTTAATAAGCAAAAAAGTTAATATTCACATTGCCCAGTGGTTCTCAGCGGGAGTCATTTTACCCCGGTTTCCTGACCCTCCCCTTCCCCCTTCTACTGCAGAGATATTTGGCAATGTCTAGAGAGGGCAAGATGTGGGCACAGTTGGGGGTACTTTAGGCATCCAGTGCATGGAGCCAGGGAGTCTGCTAAATATCGTACAATGCACAGGGATGCCTTCCCACCACATGGAATAAGCCAGCACAAAACATCAATAACACCACGGTTGAAAAATCCTGAATTTTGCCTTCTGTCATTTATTCCTAATCCTTTAATTGACCAGTTGAGTTATAACAGGCAGATCCAGCTTAAGGTAATCACTCTTGCCTTTTATCTTGTCTATTCCTACAGGCACATGGCCATCCTTGCCTCTCCCTCGTCCCCAAATCCTGATAGCCTCGCTGGGCAGTCTCCTTCCTCCTCAGCCCTGTGCCAGGGGTACTGTGGAAATGTGGGTAGGCTGAGGAAAGCAGGCACTCCAAGACAGCTCCCAGCATGATCACTTTTCTGCATCATACATGTATTCCTATTTTCAGCCGAGCTATCAACAGAAGCCAAATGTGAGCACCACTTCCGCTTTCAGGACAGAGCTCTATTTCAAATATCATGCTTCAAAAAAAAGTTCATTAAACAAATAGGGCAGAAGCAGGTAGGTACAATCCCTCATGTCTAATACAGAGATTGCTCTAAGATGCAAGAGAATTGGCTCAAACAATAAAAGCTATGCCCAAAAATTATCAGATGCAATGTCACAGGGATGAAATTATATGATCTGAGAAAAAGCATGATAGTGGAACAAAATTGTCCTAAAGTGGCAACCCAGCATACATAAATGCTAGAGTTTAATATAAATTTTTAAACTTAATACTTAATTGATTGCATAAAATGATATGTTCAAAATGGTTAAAAGTATGTCAAATGGAAATTACAAATGTTGGTAAGGAAGTGAAAAAATTGGAACCCTCCTACATTGTTGGTTAGAAGGCATAATGTTTCAACCACTGTGGTTCAACAATTGTGGAAAACAGTTTGGCAGTCCCTCAAAAAGTTCAACAGAATCACCATATAACTCAGAAATTCCACTCCTAGATACATACTTGAAGGAACTGAAAATATTAGAAAAAGAACATGCATATTCACAGTAGCACTATGCACAAGAGCCAAAGATATTATAACAGTCCAAAGGTCCAGTGGATGAATAGATAAACAAATTGTGTATATCTAAACAATGGAATATTATTCCCCCACAAAAGTACTGACCTATGCTACAGCATAAACCTCCAAAACAGTATACTAAGTGAAAGAAGGTCACATATTATATGATTTCTTTTTCTTAATTTAAATTCTTTCTTGTTTAAAGTATTACATAAGTCTCCTCCCCGCCCCCCATTGACCTCTCCCCAGCAGCCCCAACCCCGCCCCCCAGAAAAAGCCCTCACCACCGCCCCCATCTGTGTCCATAGGTTATGCTCTATGCATTCATACAAGTCCTTTGGTTGATCTCTAACCCCCTTACCCCCTGTCTTCCCTCATAGGTTGGACTGTCTGTTCAATGCTTCTGTGACACTGGTTCTATTTTTGTTCATCAGTTTATGTTGTTCATTATATTCCCAAGTGAGTGAGATCATGTGATATTTATCTTTCTCTAACTGGCTTATTTAGCTTAGCATAATGCATTCATATAAAATATCCAGAATACAAAAATCCATAGAGACAGAACACAGATTAGTGGTTACCAGGGATTGAGGCAGGAGAGAGATGCAGAGAAATGTAGAAAAACCACTTAATGGATAAGAGATTTTACCCATTAATACAGATTCCAATCTCATTTAAATTAGGATGGAAATGTTTTGGAACTAGATAGATGTGATAGTTATACAACACTGTGAACACAGTACTAGTAAATGCCACTGGATTATTCATTATGAAATGGATGATTTAATGTTATGTAAATTTCATCTCAATAAATTATTTTTAAAGTATGCCAAAATTGGACAAAATTGAAAAACACTGAAAAAGAGAACACCTCAAAGGGGAAACAGATGTAGGAGCCTGAGGGTTATAAGTGATTTATTTTTGAGGTCTTAATATTACTTTACTTTTAAGTAACACTGGTTATAAAAACTTTTTAAATATATATATATATATATATATATACACACAAACACAAAAAGTTTACAAAGTACTATCAATATTTCTAGTTTTTCAAAAATATTCTTTAAAATCAATACGATATTACCTTTGCAATAAAAAAATAATAATAAGCACCCTGTGCTTTCAGTAAGATAAACTCGTGCAATTGAACATTTATTTCTGCCAAGGTTTTTATTGTGAGTTTGTTTCTCTCTATTGGCAGAGGTGAGAGACTGGGGGACCCAGGTTTTCCAGAGAAGCAAATAAGTCTGTGATTTTTTGGATAAAGCATCTCTTCCATCATTCCATCAACCCTGGACCAGTGAATCTGGCTCTTAACAAGCTGGCAAAGACCAGTCTCTATGACACAGAGTTTGAAAGGGCCTCCTTCTCTATGACTTAGCCATCAACCTTCCATGAATGATCCTGGAATTTCTATTTCTCCCACCCGCACAGCCTCTTTCCTGCCCACAATAAGAGGTATTTATAAGTCATTATACTATTAAGTTCTGGGGATGGGGAAATGCCACCTTGACCTCATGAAAGAGATTATTACTTCCTAAATATTCGCAAATAATAGTGAACTGTATGCCTCACCTCCCATCCTTATAAATCCTTTTGATCATGAACAAAATAAATAAACAATAGAAATAAAGATATGTTTGGCACAGTGCAGAATGCATGTTACCAATAAATCAACTATCAAGGATTCATATTGTAACCAGCACTGGAATGGTACTGTCTCTAAGAAAAGACTCGGGAACACCATCCTGGTTCACAGATTCAGAGGTTTTGGATTTTGAATAACCACTCTTACCTTAATCCACTATTGGCTTCTCTCTCACTCCAACTTTATCATTAAAACTTCAGCTCTAAATTCCCTCCTCTTCTTTCAACAATTGCTCCTCCTGGTCTTGCAGTAAGACTGCGGTGAGCAAGTCCCCTCTTCCTGATTAAAAAGACAAGGTATCAAAGATGTATAATTATCATAAAGAATTTTCTTCCTGCCCAGGCTGGTTTGGTTCAGTGGATAGAGTGTCGGCCTGCAGTCTAAAGGGCCCCGGTTGGATTCTGGTCAGTGGCATGTATCTTGGTTACAGGCTCCTTCCCAACCCGGACCCTGGTCGGGGCACATATAGGAGGCAACCAATCGATGTGTTTCTCTCACATCAATATTTCTCTCTGGTTTTCCCTCTCTCTTCCACTCTCCCTAAAAATCAATGGAAAAATATCCTCGGGTCAGGATTAACAAAAGAATAAAAATAAACATTAATTCTTCTTAAAGGAACTGATAGGACCAAAAGGGCACTCCAAAATGATAAAGGAAATAAAAATAGGTAACTGTCAGAATCATCGATGTTGAGAACAAAGGCTAGTGGATTTCCCAAGGATGGAGCTTCCTCCCTGACATGAGAAGTCCAGCCCATGGCTGATGGGAGGCACTGATTCCTCTCCATTTCCCCCAGGGAACTGAGCATTTATGGTGTCCCCCAAAACAGTTGCTTGAGAAAATACGACTACAAGTCATTAGATGAAGAAGCCTAGCAGTCTGGCCTTGCCTCTGCTTGTTTTTAAAAAAAATATATTTTATTGATATTTTACAGAGAGGAAGGGAGAGAGACAGAGAGCTAGAAACATCCATGAGAGAGAAACATCGACCAGCTGCCTCCTGCACACCCCCCACCGGAGATGTGCCTGCAACCCATGTACATGCCCTTGACCAGAACCGAACCCGGGACCCTTTAGTCTGCAGACCAAAGCTCTACCACTGAGCCAAACTGGTTTCGGCAATGCCTCTGCTTCTTGATGTGCATGATATGCAGTCACAGAGAACCCACAGCAGATCCCACAGAGTAGCATAGTTGAGAGAATGAGGGGAGAGACTAATATTCAGTCACATGTTCAGTGTTCTATTCTGTCTTGTCATAACATGCAGACATGAGATATCGATCGAAACCTAAAAAAGAAGTGAATTATGTTCATCCTATATCAAGCAAAAACACTTCAGGCTTCACCTTGCATGGTTTGTCTCAAACCCAAACCAGCTCTGGTCAAGACTTTAGATAGAACCCAGTTACCTAAAATAGGGCCTGATTTTGCTCTGGGCTACACAGGACTGGTTATGGGGTCCAAGTAAAAACTCTCAGAGGTCAAATTTCTGGCCTTCAAAGAGGTACATTTCCACAGAAACCAACTTGGACACCAGATGTGGCCCAAAGTGCTGAAGAAAAAAAAAGTCAAGATGCCCTCATGAGCAATTCGGTATCATTGAATTTCTCCTGGAACACTCTGCCCTGCCTGTTAATATTACCAAATCCAATTCTAGGTGGCTTCTGGAACAAGACAAGTAGTATGAATTTATTCAGGCCAAAATCTGGAAATATGCATGTTCCACCCGCCCCCTCCTCTACCCGCCTAAAAACATTCGCAGCACAATGTCTCTAAGATGCCTTTAAGATAGCATCTCAAAATTGTACAATGGTTGGCAGTTTTTTGTGGGTTGGTCTTTTTAGGGTGGAAAGTATCTAATGGCCATGAATACTTTATTTAATGGCCTTCCCCCCTTAATGCATTGTATGAAATTTTCATTCTTCAGCACTGGACTCTGCCAAGGATCCCATCTCAAGCTCTCATCTAACTTCTGGAGAAACTTCATCACAATCTTTTATTAAGCTTTTCCCAAATGTTCGGTGTTTGCAGAGGACTTTGCAATAATTTTGGAGCCTTCTCCCAAGTCACCACCTAGGGAAAGGAGATTGCCCTCTCACTATCAACACTTACCATACATTGCATAGAGAAACCCTGGAGGTTCGAGGGAGGTTTACAGCTAGTTGCCAAGATCTGTTTGGAGTTGTAAAGTGACAATCTAGATCAGCAGTTCTCAACCTGTGGGTCGTGACTCCTTTTGGGGGTCAAAGACCCTTTTACAGGGTCCCCTAAGGCCATCGGAAAACACAGATATTTATATTATGATTCATAACAGTAGCAAAATTACAGTTATGAAGTAGCAATGAAAATAATTTTATGGTTGGGGGTCACCACAACATGAGGAACTGTATTGAAGGGTCGCAGCATTAGGAAGGTTGAGAATCACTGATCTAGACTTTCAGATCTCTGCCCCAGGGCCTGTCTCCACAGAAGGAGCAGCTGACTCTACCAATACAGATATGTGACTGAGATGTCTTCCCTTTTGGTTGGTGATAGTTCTTGACTTTCCATTAGAAGGCTTTCTTATATAGACCAAGGCTTATATTGAAATGTTTTTTAATGTTTTGTTTATTAGAAAGAGGTAGCGTATTAGTTACCTAACATGTTGGTAAAGTTTCATGTTATCTGGACAACTTGGTACCTACAAAAAGAATAGGCACTTACCACAAGACCCAGGGCAGGTAGGTGGGGATAAATAGGCTCAAAAGGAAGAGGAGAATGATCCACAGGAAGGGCTGGTCTAGGATCAGAATACATGAAATAGTAAAGGGAGAACACTGGGGGGTGGGAGAAAGGGGATGAGGGCACCAGACACATGGCTGGTTTGAAATGGAGCATGATGAGGAGAAGAAAAAAAAAAAAACCAGACGTGACCGAATTGACAAATTTGCCCGAGGCCAGCATTCCCCTTACTAGTAATCAAGGATGAGACACCAGCAGAAAGGTGATGTGACTGGTTTGACACCCTGCCCTCCTTGGCACCACTCCTAAGGGAACAATGGCTCTCAAAGATGTGAGAGTGGGTTGAGTGACAGGAGGAGAGCAGGAGCAGAGGAAAGTTGGAGGAAAGGGTCAGAAGTTCTCCAGGTTGGGAGGAATGGAGCAGGTCGGAGCCCCTGGAATCACCTGTTGAGTGACTGTACATGGGCCCCTCCCCGGGGAGGATGGCATGCCAGCACAGTTCTCACTGTGGCCAAGCATCTGTAATTGCCTCTCCAAGTCCACCTGGGATTTCTGATAGCAGAGGGAAAGAGCATGTGAGGAAGAGCTGGTAACATCAGGCAGGTGGCCCTATCCAGATCCCGGCATGAGAAACGTGTTCATCAACTCACAACACTCTTCCCACATCTCCACTGTGCTCTTCTAGGCCTTCCAAGGCCAAGTTGCTAAGAGATAAAGTTTACTTCTTTGATAAAATATAATTATTAAGTGGTACATTGATAAATCTTACCCAAAAAGTTAAAAAGAAATTTAAAGACTCAAAGCTATACCTGTAGGTATTCCTCTCTAGATAAACACTCCCCACATTTTAGCTTCACGCCTTTCCATGGTCTCATCCTCACTTCCTGTTACACTCTGGTCCTCATACTGACCTCTGGCTGCTTTAGCTTCTATCATTATCCATCCCCAAAGGACAAGCCTAATGCTTCTGACCTTTTCTGACATCCCCTCCTGATAATCTTCCTATCATCAAAACTTACGGTCCTGTATTCCATTCCCTGAGGTCTTCGCTCAGTGATGTGGACTCCGATAAAGAAGAAACCATTGCCTTAATGGTTTGTTGAGAGAATCAAATAAGAGAAGTCAATATTTGCAGGTGAATCGATGATATTGTCATTAACTGCACATTAATCCTCACAGGTAGCAAACTGACACTTTAGTAGAGACTGTGAGATCTGTCATCTAAGTGAGCGGTTCTGTTGGGGGGATCTCAGGCATCGGGGCAGTTTGGCATGGGAGACGGGCAAGAGGGAGAGGCTGCAGCTTCTGGCTCTTCTCCACTCACTTTTATAAGCCAGCTGCCCACTCCTCCTGTGCTCGCTGCCCACTCTGTGGCTAGCCCATGTTTTTGCTTCATTTAATTGAAGCTGGAAAAGAACTTAGTTTGGACTATAGTTAATAAAATGCTGTTTGAGGGACACAAGAGCAATAATGTACATTTAGTTCCCATTTGTGGGAGGGGAAAGCATGCCTTAGGGCCAAATATCTTAAAATCTTCTGCAATTGGCAAAGAACCATTATTTAGGGACTCAGACCCCTAGACAGGGGCAGAATTACTTCATTCGGGGGGAGTTGGCTCTGTCACTTCCCAGCTCTTGTGATATGGGACACGTTGTTCAGCCTTTCTGAGCCTCAGGTGCTTTATCTATACAACAGGATAAATACACTTAAGTTGCCAGGTTGTTAAGGATTCCATTTAACCTCTATGTACCAACTGCAAACCACATAACTCAAGGCTTGTTATATAGTAAACAGCAACCACAGGCATTTGAGAGTGGAAATATTCAGTCTTCAAAAGGTACTCGAAGGTAACTCTGTGATCTACATATTAGTCAAGAGACTTGGAACCCATTGGGGTTTGAAATTTTCACCTTGACCTTTGAGACAACTGGCAAAGCCATGCAGTGTCTCAACACCTCCGAGACAGGAATTCCTGCTCTGGAGACAGACGTGACATGTCTCAGGCAGCTCCGGAGACCACGCGGAGGGCCTGGCCACCCCTGCCAGAGGACTTCTCCGCCCACCAAGCCAAGGGCATACCCATTACCTGTCCTTTTCCTGACCTCACCCTTTCCACCCACCCATTCCCCTCCGGGGTGTGAGAGCCTGCAAGAGCCTGCCTAATCTCAACTCAGGGAGTGCTCTTTGCTTTTAAAATGCCTTGGCCAGCTTAATCAGTAACCAGCAGCCCTCCACTGCCAGTTAGTTGCCTGCCCTGACAGGAGTTCCTTCTCCTGCCAGCCGGCAGATGTGACTTTTTTAGGAAGATTCAATTTCCAGACTGTGCCCTTCTGCCAATGACAGCTACCCTCTCGGAAGGTTATCTGTCACCAGCATTCCTGCTCATAAATGCAAAGTGAAGTGGGTGTTTGGCCTGACCTTGGAGAAGTACATCGTTCTGTATATGAGTTTGGGGGGGGGGAGAGAATTTGATATTTGCCATCTTGTTTGTGTCAGGACTGAGATCAGGAAGCCCCCACCTGGCAGGAGCCCATCCCACGGATGAGGCCTGTGAACGGCAGTTGTCACTAGACCCAGCAATGATATTCAGCAGGCATGGGGGTGGGGGGAGTGTTAATGAGATCCTGCCTAACTTCAGGAACACATTTGAATAGAATCAAAGTCATATGTGAAATTTTCCCTCAAATACTGTCTCCTTTGCATATATTAACCTTTAGCCAGCTCCAAGAAAAAAACACAAAAGCACAAAACTAGGATGATTCACTCATTCAATCTTTCTTCAAACATTTCTGGAGCACCCGTTATGTACCAGACCCTGTGCTGAGCACTAGAATAAAAAAATGACTAAGGGTTAGATTATTTTAGGCAAATAATCTATTATTCAATATTTTATGCTGGGAATCCAAATTCTTAGTTTGTTAAAAAAAGAAAAACAAAAAACACAAAGCAACAAAAGTGTACATGCACTTCTGGACTTTGGCTTCATCTGGAAATAGGCAAAGGGAAAGATAGGGCTCTTAGAAAGAGCAAATAGAGGGCTACATTAGCTGGGCATGCTGTCCACTTTGGGAACGTGTTGCAAAGGAAGAAAGCATGCCGGTTATGGGAAAGAATGAATGGGATGATCTTGGGTAGTCTTTCGGGGGGAAGAGGGCCCAGACTTGCCATCATTTGTGAAACAGTGCATCATGCAAGAAGGGACTGCAATGGCCACGCTGGACTGGCCCTCCTGGTTCAGTCTCCGCCTGGCTGCCTGACACTGCTGATAGTGAAATCCAGCTGAGCCCTGCTCTGCTGATAACGGTGTGAGGCACCATTTAGCAGGAGTTTCCTGGTGCAGAGCTTTTAGAGAGTTCAAGGACTCGCTCTGTCATCATCATCAGGAGTGCATGTTTCCATTGCTGAGTCAGAAGCACTAAATTGCAGCTGGACCAGAAACAAATGGTGAGTCAAATGAAAGACTGTAGCTGCAGAGCAAACCCCCTGCTGCTAAGATTGCTGGAGCATTTGGGTGGAGTGCCTGAGCAAATGCATAGGGCCCATTCACTCAGGCAACGCGTGGTTATGGAATACCTTCCTTGCTTCAAGAACTATCCTATGTACTGGGGGCAGAGCTGTGAACCAGATAGACAAAACCCCATTCTCACAAGGCTTGCATTGTAGTGGAGAGAGACAATGTGAACAGTATCGTCTAAATTATAATAATAAAGAAAAAGATGGACTGAAGAGTAACCTATTGAAGGCACATATATTGGTCCAGACTTTATTGCAGACAACATAATCCACTTTAGGTAGAAAAGAATTCCATATATGGAATCCCGTGATCATAAAATTGTTTTCAAATGGGCTGGAGGAAGAGGCCGACCTCTCAAGAACCATCCTCTGCAGAATCTGTTAGAAGCTGCTGTATTAGGAAGGTGCTATAACTCTGCTGACTGCAGAACATTTGGCCCCCAGTGCAGTTAAAACAGATTTAAGCTGCCTTTTGCTGGTACTGCTAGTCATTGTCACCACAGCTACAACTGCTGGCTCCAGAATCATGACATTTCCACCACAATCCATGCTCACAAAATGGCACGTGGTTCCGTCAAAATGGAGACCCTATGGTCCCATGGGGCCCTGCATGGTGATTTTGTTGGTGGGAACTAAATCACTTGTAGTATTCAAGCTCCCAGAGAGTTAGAGAAACGTGAATCTTAGTTTTGTATTCTAGCATAGAAAGAGAGAGTTTGAATGGACGCTACACTACCTGATCCACAGTAACTACCATACCACTTTGGAAGGATAACCAGGAAATGCCTCTAGGGGAGATGGCATCGAAGGTAAGACTATGTGAAAAACCAAGGAAGACATTTTCTAGGCATAGAAGAAGGAAAAAAAAGCAAGGGTAGCAACCTCAGGGGTAGTGATGAAGCAACAGAGAGCTTGGCAGAGTTAACAGAAGATATATCAAATAGGGATTAGGGGATCACAGGAATTTATTTTATCCAGAGTTTTATAAGTTTTATACTGGGAGACCATCGAGAGTTTTATAAAGGAGATTGGCATACTCCGATTTGTATTTTTAAAAGAAAATTCTGACCTCAAGGTGAAGAATGGATTATAAATTGAGCCAAGGAGACAAAACAATCTTGAGGATTAAAAATGATGATGATGATGACTTGGACTAGGATGTTGACTGCCAAGAGGAAGTTGACATGTCCTATGTATATTCAGTAGAGAGAACCACAGGATTTCAGAATGAATTAGATGTAAGAAATAATAAAAATGAAAGCATTAAGGATTGCTCCTGTGTTTCCAATATAAACAAAGGATGAACTATATTCTATTTTCTGGGTGCAAGAGCAATGGGGAGGACATGTCTACGACCATCAAAACAACTTACCCAGTCCTTCTAAAAAAAAAGTCAGCTATATACACAGGTTGGAAGTAGACTAAACCAGGTAGCCTCTTTGCTTTCTCAACTGGCCACTAATTGCATCTTCAGTGTATTCAGAGTATCCTTAAGGTTCAGGAGTAGTGGGTCTCACACTCTGTGCATGAGAGACTCTGTCACAGATGAGATCTATACTTACACTTGGATAAAGGTTTACTTAGTAAAAAATACATAGGGTAGTATATAGAATAGTTTCAGGAGTTGGTGTCTAATCTCTATAAAAAAACAAAAGTATAAAATACAGAGTTATTTAAAGCTAAAAGGCTAAGCTCCGGAAAGTCCTATGAATGTAGGACTGTGGCAAGCCAAAGCCCCCTGTTCACTTTGGCACTGCAAAATAATCTTAGGGGACCGACTCCTATTATCCCTCCTCTCCCCACCCCTCTTTATTCACTTCCACCATCAAAACACTTGCTAGAATCAGAATAGGATGCTTCTTGTGTTTGATGAGGTAGTTACTAAATGATAAAATGATGTCAACAGTTTAAAAAATGTAAATTATTCTCTCTTTGCAAATACAAATACTATTAGTAATCATCCCAGAAGAACAAACTCAGAAAAATCACCGCTCTAGATTATGTTATAATCTCTTAAGCAAATAAATAAAGTAACAAGGGTTTTAGAATCTGAGCTAGAGACAGAGAGAGAAGCCATGCCTGTGCCCTGCCTCTCGTAAGCAACTGGAGCTCTTAGAATAGCTCTGTTGCTGGGGCAGAAGCAAATAATCTTTCGCTCTCCCTAAGCATTAAATCTTCCACGTCTTTAGAACTCTCCGCGGGCATACTGGTGCCAAAGCAGAGAAAGATTTAATTTCACGTTGCTAGGTTTTCACTTTTCTGCGGTTAATAAAGAGGCAGGTGCAGTCAGCTGGGCTGTTAGGAAAAAAAGGGGGAGAGGGATAAAACTGTTTATTTGACCAACTTTAAATCTTGCTAAACCACAGTATAAGTCAACTCATAACTTGTTCCCAGCGTCCATACCTTACTCACTTTCAAGGGAAGTGCTTCTGAAGGTATTTCACGCTAACAAATGAAATTATTTTGCCAAAATATTTTCCTGTAAGAATTTTTGAGCCCTGCTCCTACCATTCCAAAAATAAAGTACATACATATGCAATGTAGTAAGCCCACGAGTAATGTTCTTAGCTGTCAACTTGATGAGTTGTGCGTGATGGAGATGAATGCCCAGTGCTCTCAAGAGTTAAAGGTTAAGTCAGTGTAATCTATCACCTGATAAAGGACATTGGTCTGTGGTAAAAGAAAGACTGATTCTTTTAAAGGTTTGTGTTGAATAGTAACTAAATGGTTGACTAGATCTGGCCAGTTTCCTCATTTTGGAACCATCAGTTTCCATTTTTTGTCCAGCCTTGGGTTGTGTTAGGATTTTGCTGAGTGCTTACACCAAAGAGTAGGGAGGAGAAAGCAGAGGGGCATGAGCCATACTTTGTCATTTTTGTCACCTAATAGGAAAATGGATCCATATGCTATTTGTCTTTAGAACCTCTTGATTCTGAGCAGATGGCAATATCTAATACATGTCTTTTGAATGTATCTATGAATCATGGTACCCATCTGGTACAGGCAATTCTACAATGAAGGTGGTATTTGCCTTTATAACATACATTCCAATTCTACCTATTGAAGAAAAGCAATAGTGTCTGAGGGAATGACCTCATTTTTTAAAAAATATGTTTTTATTGATTTTTAGAGAGAAGATGATAAGAATAGAGAGATAGAAACATGATGGGAGAGAAACATCATCCTTTGGCTGACTTCTGCAGAATTCCTACTGGGGATCGAGCCTGCCACCTGGGCATGTGCCCTGACCGGGAATCGAACAAGTGACCTCTTGGTTCATGGGTCGATGCTCAACCACTGAGCAACATTGGCTGGATGGGAATGACCTCATTTAAAGAGATGGACCTGGCTGACAATGAGTAATCTCAACCCATTTTCCAGAAGTTGGCTAAGAAATGGTCATGTGACCCTTGATTCTGCCCCGTGAGAAGGAAAGGAGGTTTCTGAGAATGCCCTTGGTTCTGAAGAAAGCAATAGGAAGCTGGTGTTCTCTTCCCGAGTATGGGAATAAAGAGACGAGTAGCCCCAGATGCTGCTGGCAGCCGTTTTGTGAACACAAGGAAAACCAACCTGAGCATGAAGCCAAAGTTTAAGATAACAGACTGGAAAGGTGGTGAGAAACTGACCCGTTGATGACATTTTTGAGTCACAGAATCAAGCAAACATAAAGCCTGCTCTACTTCTGCATCGCCTGCTATAAGGCCTAATAAATATCCTTGTCGTTTAAACCAATCTGAATTTGGTGGTCTGTTTCTTAAAAATGGGTTTGAATTATGGGCAGACTGATACCATTTGCAAAAAGACATTTTTTAAAGTATTTATTTCAAATATCCAGTGTACTTCTCCTTAAAATGGATAATCAGTAATTAACTTATAAATTACTTTATATGTCCTTAACTGCCCCTCGTCACTACAAAGGTGATTTTAAGATTTGAAAGTCTACAAAGGCAGTAAACCAGGGGTGATAGCATATAGCTTCCTCAGAAACTATGCTCTCACTTACGTGTTTTACAGCAAAACTTATATACTTGAAGTACATTTTTTTTTGCAATTTAGTTATATCTAGATGTCTTTTTATTTTATACTTTATTCTTAAGAATCTCTAATCAAAACTGATAAGCCAGGTTGTACCTTGGAGAGGAAAGCCACACCCAGCTAGGCCCATCTACTCTCTATTAATTTTCCCTTCTTCTGCACATTCAATGAAATACTAATTCTCTAACCAGGTAGTTGGGTTTCAGACTTACTGTCCATTGCAGGATGGTCTAGCTGCTAAGAGCATGGACTCAAATCTTGACTCTGTCATTTATTAGCTTTGGGGTGAAATACTTAACCTCTATAAACTTTCACTTACCCTTCTGTAAATGAAGATATAGTTGTATTTACCTCATGCCATTATTATGTGGATTCTGTAAGATAATGCATGTGAAATACTCAGCATAGTGCCTGGCATGTAAAAAATGCCAGGGAAATGTTATTGATATTCCCTTTGTGGTACAGCCAATCAATGGATTTTACCTGGAGGGAAGATGCTGGCTTCTTAAAAGTGCAGCTTGATAAAGCAAATTATTACTTAAATGAGTGGGGTTTAGGAGAGAGCTGTTTGAGGAGAAGAGGCAGGGTCAGATGTTGCTTTTCCTCTTAACATTTATTTCCTGTCTCCCTCACATGGAATTAGTCTGGTCCCTCTTCCATCATCATAACACTTAAACATTAACCCTGGTGGTTTCACATGGAGCTCGGTGACATAATGTTGTAACACAACAGGATTATAACATCATGGATTGATACAGAACTGTTCAAATTTGTCTTTTTTTTAAATCTAGACTATGGAGACTGAATAAATAAACAAAAGGAGGAAGAAAGAATCAATGCTACCTGTTTACATTGGCTTAATTCTGGGGGTAAAATGAAGAAACTGCTCAAAGGAAAAGGTAGAAAAAGCACTGGCAGGGGCTTTGCCCTCACCAGCTGAGTATGACCTTGAGCAAATCACAGCATCCCACTGGAGGTCAGGGCTCTCTTCCGTGACAGTGTTTTTACACCAGGCTGACAGGGATATGAAAAGGATGGAGAGGGGGAAGCGGAAGCACAAAGAACTCATTTCGAGGGTCCCCCCTTGCTTTAACCAGAGCAGTTTCATATCACCTATTTTACCTACTCTGTTGAAACAAAACATTTGAACACACACAAAAGATTAACTTCATGCTCTCTAAGGTCTCTTCTAACTCTTTCCCAGTTTTTCCTCCACATGGCTCTGATCACAGCTTAGTCGCTCAGGCGCGTAGAGCAGTGAGTTGCTGAGCCCACAGATGGCTCATGGAAATGATAGGCAGACTGATCCTGAGAGTCTAAATGGAGGGGCCTTGGGCGAGGTGCCCTATCGAGGTGCTGAATCTAGGTGCCCCTTACACATCCCTAAGCCGAGCTTCTTCCTGAATCAATGCTTTCCCTATTCTACCCTCAAAGTCCCCAGAGAAGAGAGACTAAAGAGACCACATCAGATTGTTCTCAGTACATTTGTTTTATTCCTGCCCACCTAACTATCCTCTTTCAAAGTCCCTGTACAGTAGAGATGGAGTTTATCAAGCTAGATGCCATGGTCTGTGAAAGTTGGGTTTCATTGGTCAGAAACAAAGATTTGCAACTTTAATTTTAATTAAATTGCAATATAGATTGTTCCTTAGTCTATTTAAACTCCTTACTTTTTTCTTTTATTACCGTATTTGCCGGCGTATAAGACGATTTTTTGGCCCTGAAAAACATGCCTCCAAGTGGGGGGTAGTCTTATATGGCGAGTATATAACAAACTCTGTATTTTTAGTGGAAATGTTAGGGGGTCGTCTTATACGCCGGGAAATACGAATTTTTCAGGGCCAAAAAATTGTCTTATACGCCGGCAAATACGGTAAATTCTGTAGTAGTTCAAGCATACCAAAAGGTATAGAAAATAAAACAACAAACATTCATGTACCCCCCACTAAGCTTTGTCAAGCTTAAAATTTTGCCTTCTATCTCCTTAATCCCATTCTTCTTCTTGAACTTCCCTCTACAGAAGGAATTATCTTTAATTTGGTGTTTTTCACTTCCATTAATGTTTTCATAGCATTTCATTATATATTATATAACACTATAACATACATAATGCATATGTAAGAAATTAAAATATGTAATGGGTATATGTAATGTATATAACATATAGCATCGCATATATTAAGCGCATTACTATCTGTATATATTCATAAACAATATATAGCATTATAAATATTCTGCAATTTTGGCTTTGTTTTTTGAGGGGGTTCAATATTTTACCTTTTAAGGTCTATCCACCTTGAGACATGTGGTTCTATATAACTTTACCTTCACTATATATGTCCTTGTGTATAATATATCCTTGTATGAATATACTTCAACTTATCCATTCTCCAGTGAATGGAAATTAAGGTTGTTTCAATTTCCATAAGAATAACAATTAATTCTTATCCATGTGTGAAAAAATTCTACAGGGTAGTAGAGAATCGCAGGGGTTAAAATTAAGTTCATTTTAGATTTTATTTGATGTTACCAAATTGCTCTCCAAAGTAGTTGTTCCCATCTATATGCCCACTTCACACTCCCACTAGCAGAATATGAATATTTCCTTATCCCAAATCCTCACCAAACACCTGGAATTTGGAGGCTTCTCCATGTTTGAAAACCTGATGAATGTGAAAACTTATTTCATTGTAGTTTTAATTAATTTTTCCCTGATCACTGGGGAGAGTATGTTTATTTGTTAATTTTCAAAAGTGTATTGGCCATTCACAGTTCTTCTCTGAGTTGCCTGTTCTTATCCTCTGGCTATTTATATATGAATTCTATCTTTCTTACTATTTTCTGGAAGTTCTTTAAATATCCCAGATGTTAATAAGTGAAGGCAAAAACACCTGAATTGCCAAGGCAGAGAGGAGGATAATTAAAAGACTCAGAAAAGTAGGCCCGCAAAACTGGACTTATCGTGTAAGACTGAAAAATCCACAAGATGATGATGCTCCCTAAGAGGGTGCAAAGCAATAAAGAATGTGCTGGTGAGAGAGGCAGTAACCTCCCTAAATTCAGTGGTGGCTCCCCTCTGCAGGCCAGGGATTACAGGAGCAGAGGCCATTACAGAACTCACCCACTGAGAGCAATGGGGATGTGAGGACCCTGATATAATGGAGGCCAGGTGGCAGCACTTAACTGTTTGTTAGAAGCCAAGGAGATGCAATTATCATAATGAGTAACAGGTTTGGAGACGCAGGGGCATTAATGCCGATTATCAGGAAAAGGTAGGGTTGCTGTTGCACAATGCAGGCAGGGAAGAATATATTTGGCATTTAAGTGATATACCTGGGCACCTCCTGGTAATATCTTTCCAAGTTTTGATGGTAATTGGACAGTTGCAGCAACCATGGCCTAAGAAGGGCACCAGTAACCAGGGAATCAGACCTCTCAGCAAGGAGGACCTGGGTCCCTCACCAGCCGGGTCACTGAGACTAACAGAGGTGCTGGTTAAGGGGGTGTAGAATGCACAGTAAAGCAGGGATCAATGAGGATCAGTTGTGTTCCCAAGGCCAGCTACAACAGAGGAGCTATTAGAGTCCATCCCACTCATCTTTCTCTTACAAGTCTCTCCCAAGGAAAAGACTCCCCTCTGGAACCAGAAGGAATGGCTCCCACAGCTGGATGAATAAGTAGATCCCAGCGCCTCCCAGGTCCCCTTTGAGGACTAAGAACTTAGCCTCTCCGGTGTAGGAAGCAATGTCAGCAGTTAGACCTTATCTGCTAGTCCTCATTAAGAAGTTATCTTGAAGGAGGGGGGGGGGTTGGAAGGAAGGGGAAGAAGTATCTTGGCTGAGGAGCTGCCAGCCCCAAGGCCATACCCCTCCTCAGGCCTTCTCCCACCAAGTAATTAAACAACTTGGGGACATAAGGGCCTGGTCTCCTCATCTCAACTTGTTACAATTCTAAAGAGATTGCCAGCTTCAGATCTTCCCATGAGGTTGTCCGGGCTTCTCTAGGACTAATAGTACATCACAGCTCAGCTTCTCCCTTTGCACGGTCCTGCTTCACACCCTTCGCTTCCACAGGTGTTGATGGCCAGTGTACAAACTAATAAACTCTCTCCAAGCTAACCTCCAGCTCGGAGTCAGCTTCCCTGGAACCCAACCTACAATCTTTTATCCAACAACTTTATTACTAGAATTATTTGACAGATTCTCTTGCACATATAAATAAATACATTGTCTAAAAAAAAGTTTTCTTCTTCTTTTCCAATCCTTCTATCTTTTATTTCTTTTTCTTATCTAACATCACTGACTAGAGCCCCCAGTACTTGGATAAATAGACACTGTGATGACAGGCATTCTTGTCTCATTTCTCTTTCATAGAGTCCAATGTTTGCTCTAATATTTTGATAGATGTCCTTTGTCAAATATTCCCCTCTTTTCCCTTTCACTATGAATTTTTTATCACGAAAACATTTTTAATTTTTCAGGTGCTTTATCTACTTCAATTTCAAAGATTATATGATATTTCTTCTATAATTAGTTAATATGCTAAATATTAAAATAGGTTCTATAATTGAGCCATCTTTACATTAGTAAGCCCCACTTGCTTTTCTCTCTCTCTCTCTCTCTCTCTCTCTCTCTCTCTCTCTCACACACACACACACACACACACACACAAGTGCACATTTATAAAATTCATAAATACAGCTTGATTCTGACTTGCAAATTTATTTATGATTTTTGGTCCTATGTTTATTAGCAATTGTTGACTTCTGTTTTTAGCATCAAGTTTATCTGATTTTCTATCAAAGTTATACTAGTCTCATAAGTGAGTTGTAGAGCATGCACTCTTTTTATCTGGAACATTTGCATAAGACTGAATGTTTGATAGAACTTACTCATAAGTTGAAAGTTTGAAATGTGTGTATATACACATGTACATACCTATGTGTAGACTTTTACTAAAGACTGGATTTTGTTAATGATTATGTTTCTTCTTGAGTCAATTTTGGCAAATATATATTTTTCTATGAAATAAACCACTTCATCAAAGTTTTAATTTTTATTGGTATGTGGTTAGCCATTGTCTATTCTTTTTATTTTTAAATATCTACCATATATTATCAATGCTTTTTTATCTGCATCTAAAAATTCTTATTTGTGCTTTCTCTCTTTCCTTCCCAGATTATGAACAAATTGGGAAGTCAAATAAAGGAGTATTTTTATACTGAGAAAGGCTAGGTTGGTGATTGTAGTTTAATATGAGAGCTAGAATTAGACTGACTAACTGAGTATGCAGAATCCCCCAAAAGGGCTGCTGTGGTCAAATCTATAGCAATGAGGAGCAAAGGAAAACTTATCCTGACTCCAGACAGGTTTGCTCTGAAAAAATGAAGGGCAGAGCTTAGTTGAGTAAGCTCAGTTTATTCCTCCAAAATTTGCCAGTTAGGTAAATCATCTTACCTCCCTAGGGGCAGAATGCATAAAGGAGGAGCATAAAAAGGTCAGTTCTTGGGTTTTGTTTCTAGTTTTTAGCTTCTTTTTATTAGACTATATTCCCAGTCTCATATTTTCCTTCTTTTTAATCCCTTTTAGTTACTCTGTTCTTTTAATAAATTCTTAATTCATTAAGTCCTGATTTTCTTCACTTATTTTTTGTGTGGGGGCAAGGGGACGGGGCTTTATTTATTTGCAGCTTTATTCATTGTTTAATATTTTTATTGTTTTTCCTTTTGATTGAATTTATTATTGGAAACTCTCTAATTCTAATGTGCCTATGTAATGTCTACTAATACACAGTTATGGTAGACTGTTTTCTTGTGTATTTTGCATCATGAGCATCATGAGCTCATGTTTAGGAAATATTTACCTGTGAGACTCAGATTAAGAGTTCATCCCAACATATGAGTTTTGTGTTTACTTCTGCCAGGAATACCTGTTATTAGCTCTTTCTGTATAAATCTCCCATCTTGGGGGTTTCAGAAATAACGTAGGTAGAATAAAATCAAATGTCAACAGATATATAGAAGATATATTTTCTTGTCCTTCAAGCAGTATCTTGCTAATGCTCAAGACACTGTAGAAGACAAGTATATTATAAGAACCTTGGTCCATTTTACCCATGGTAGATAAAATATCCTCTTTCTTGCTCCTTTATTAATCGTTATATGCACCTAAAATGATGATTCCCTAAATAGTGCTCTCTTTCCTCTTCCTCTCTCTCCCACTTCTCAGCTCCCCTGCCCCCCTCTCTCTTCTCAAAATATTTTCTCCAAAGGAAACTAATTGGCTAACACAGTTTCCAAAAAGAACAGGACCATAGTTCATTTTAGAAGCAGCAGCTTTATCAGCTGCAAGGTAAGCATCTACTATCATAATAATGAGGAAATTCAACAGGGGGGGGAGAGGGGGGGGAAATGAAGGGTAGGAAAGAATTGATCTTTGTGAGACACTGATATCATATCAATCCTCAAAACCACTCTTTGTGGCAGATACTCCCTCTCAGTCTGCAGATGAGGCCTAAGGTTACCCACCCAGGAGAGGGCTAACCCATGTCTCCCTGATTCCCTTTTCAGAAGGAAAGTCCCTGAGCCAGGAAAGGGGACCAAGGGCAAATCGGAAATACAAACTCAAGTGCAAGAAAGCTCAAGGCAGGTACAAGTCCTGTTTCTATGTGAGTTATGGAGGCTACTCTTTATAAATTCTGCCTTAGCCAATTAGTTCTCTCTGGACATACGGCCCCATTTAATTTATCTCCTCTTAAGCACACCTTCCCATTCCCCAAGTTTCCAATAGCAAGCTCGCTGATTGTCTAGGCTGGAAACGAAAAGCACAAATGGAGAGGGAGGGACACTTGGAAGAAAGGCTTTTCCAAACCTCCCAATGTCAAAATATCTGTGGCATCGCCCCTTGGAGACAGCCCTGCCTCCTTAAAGCCAGCAGTACCTGTGACATAAGGTTGCAGAGCAATGTGAGTCTAGAATGCAGGCCTTCTGCTGCTCCAGGCCTTTAAAAAAAAAAACATAGTCATCAAAAAGCTTCCCTCCCAGCTGTGTGGAAAGTGACTGTGCAGCTCTCACTTAATTGTTGGTTGCATTACCTCATTCTATACATCATTCATGACAAGCAAGGAACCACAGGGTTCCTTTGGATAAATCCTCTTGCCCTTGACCCAGCTCTAATTTCTTTGGCCACTCACTTCATAAATGTGCTAAGTCCTAGAGCGGAGAGAGGCTGTGCAGAGTTTGGATGCAGTGGGCTCTTTCCTCCTGGAAACAACAAGCGGGAGAAACCAAGGCAAAGAGGACTCCTGACCAACCACTCTTTTCTTGTCCTTCCCGCGGGGCCCACAATGCCATCACTCTGACAATTAGGATGAAAAGAGGGTGAGGAAGGAGGGTTGTGTTTTTTTTAACTTTCTTTGGATGGGCTGTGTATGCCTTCCAACCTGGCATCCTTCCTTGAACTCCTAGAGAAGACACGGAGACAGACTGCAGCGTGACTCCTCTGTCCCACGTAAGGGAATACATTTGCACTCCCTCAGCTCGTCGTGTTGGCAGAGAGCGAGGAGTCCCCGTGTGCTTCAAAGGCCCACCCAGGTCTCATGCCCGTTAAGGCAAACACTCAGGAGCAGGTGGCCTCGGGGCTGACAGTGAGGCAGCACCCAGCCATACCCCAATATAGTTCCTGTGAGGGTCCTCGCTTGTAGACACAGCCACCCGCCCCCCCCCCCCCCCCCGCCCTTGTCATGATCTGGGCTTCACAATTCTCCTTAGGAGAAGATAACGTAAATAAAAGGTTCATTCTGTACCTGCTAAAGGAGTGGCAGTTTTTTGGTGTTTTTTTTTGGGGGGGGGAAGGGGAGGCTGGCATCGGCAGGCATTTGGACCTGAACCAGGAATGCCAGTCTGTCCTAGGACGCAAACACGGTCAGATAAAGGAGCCTGTTCAGGCCAGGCTTAGACCTAGCCCAATATTCTGTCCTCTCCACCATAAAACATTATTAGAACCGAGGGGCTGCAAGATGCTGAATCATCAGAGTGAGATTAGATCATGTCCGTGGACTGGGTGCAGACATAAAAGCAAATGTAAACATTTTAGAATGGATTTCAACATCAAGGATTAAAGCGAAAGGGGTTTTATGTTTAACTAGGAGTTAAGCATAAATTCTATTTCCCCAGAGTTCCATTAATAAAGGTTTGCTTCCAAAGTGTTCAGGGACACTGTGCAGACTGCTTGAGACCTTGGGCGACAGTAGGATAAATAAGCCAGACACAAAAGCACGAAAATTAACTGGAATTTTTCCCAAAATATGCAATGCCCTTTGAAAGCCCAAGGAAGAGACCAGCAAAAAAAAGATACAAATTGCTCTGTTTTAAAAGGGCTATGTTTATATTTGCTTAAGGAAAAGGAGGCCAAATAAAGAAAAAGCTTACTGGAGATCCACTCTGAGTCCCCCTTCTCATGGAGGCCAACAAAATCTGGTCACCAGAATCCCTTTCTGTCTACCTCTGAGCTCCTTCATTCTTGGTGTATGCGGACCTTAAAACCAATTGCTAGAGAAGATTGTATCAAAAATGTTCCAAAGTCAGTTTAAGGTTAATTTCCCCCAAGAGACTCCCTGCTTTTCTTCTTTAGGTGTCTCCCTGCCCCCTCTGTTTAATTGCTTCTGTCTTCCCCCAGCCTAACCCCAATTTGATCTTTCCCACCAAGGTCTGCCCCAGACTGGCAGAGCAGACAGAAAAGCTCTTTAAGAATATAGAGTTGGCTATTAATAGCGGTGACACAAGCCCCTGAAAGCCAAAGCAGGCAAGTCAGGGACTCTGTCAGCCTGGATTAGTTTTCCAGCACCTGGGAGGTAGGATTTTTTTCATAAATAAAAACAGACAGCAAGCATGGCCCCTCACAGGCTCCTGCCGTCTGAGCAGGCTCGCCCGGGTCCAAGTCCAGCGGCTTTCCCCCCACCCCGCTGTCCTCCAAACCTAGCGGCAAACTCTTGTTTTGAAACTGGATTTAGCAAAAGGAAGGCTTTGTTTCAGTCTGAATCCAAATCCCTGCTTGTACAGACAGGGTAGCATCTGCTGTGCTTTCCAAACACTTAGCCAGATCCTCAGCCCTGGACATGTCACAGCATCTTCTAGGACCCACAAAGCTCAGTTATTGATGGGTCTTGACCAGAGGGTGGTCCCTGCCTTGACTTCAGGCTCTGGGCTCCCAGGGAAGGACCTTGCTTCCTCCACATGAGGTGTTTCTCAGCCTTGGGAGAATTCCTCTTCTCATCACAGAATGGACAATAAGAACCAAAACATACTCTTTTGAAAGAAGGCTACGTATGAGAGGAGCAATCTGAGGTTAATTTGCAAAGTCTCTGGATTCTAGAAGCTGCATGCCCACATTGCCAAGTTTAGAGGTCAGGTGACTGTAGGTATAATTCGCTTTGATCGAGCAGTGAAATTATAAAATATTTGCATAGGACTCTGTTCTTGAGTTCTACAGATAAGGTCAGCTTGTGCTGCAATGGTCTCTGATCCAGAGAAGTTTAAAACACCATGGTACTGAAAACCCACTTTCAAATAATTCAAGTAATGGGGTACACACACACACACACACACACACACACACACACACACACACTACTGAGAAATGGTGCTCCTATGTATAAGCTAATACAATTGGCCAGAGCATTTCCTCATGCTAATCAGTCTTTCAATTCCCCTCTCTTCTCTTCTAAATATATCACCTCTATTATAAATAATTCTTGCCTTCTAGGGTGTCAGGAGTTACCATCCCCCTACTCACTAGCCATATTTAGCTCCTTTAATCTTTCCTCTGATCAGATTCCCTGAGTCATCCTCACCTCCCTACTCCTTCTCCTTGCCCTTCACCAAATTCCCTAAGGTTCCATGCCCTCAACTGAGCTTTGCAAAGCCAAAGTGGTATTCCAGATGCTTGCTCACCGTGGAGTCCAGAAACCAACTGTCACCTCTGGTCTCTGTTACCCCATGACTCAGGGTTCACGGCCCAAAATAGGTCTGGCCTTTCATCACGTTGCCTTCTCTCGTTGCAGCCTGGCTGCTCCGTGGCTGTCCACTGTCACCCCACTCGCCTTTGGCACTACTGCTTTCCAGGTTTCTTCTCCCCACAAAGTGTATGCTTGAGATGATTTTCCTCCTAACTCGGATGGGCCATTGGTCAGCACTCTTAGCTATCACCATCCTGGTTTGCAACTAGCCCCCAAATTTCCATGAACATCTCTACTAAGGAAGTTATATAGGAACTTCCATTCTAGAAGAAGACAGCAAGGAGGGAAATTATTTGTAATTTTAGGCTCTCTGGAGAACGTGATACAACATTTCAGGCAGGGTCTGCCTCAGAAGGGATTTGATGGGCTTGTGAAGGTGACTGTGCACCGACCTAGAACTACTCGTATATAGAAAGGAAATTTTCCCCTACACAAATCAGTTCCCCTGGAGCTGCATGGAGTTGCCATAGGCTTCTCCGAGTTGCTTTGTTGCCTGAGAATCCTGGTTTCTTCTCTTCACCTCCCCCGGGATCTGTCCTCTCCTTTCTGGGGAGTTCAGCTCTGGCAGGTGGCAGGAAGGGTGCCCATGGGGACTGAGAGGCCCCACCCTCCCCAGGAAGGTGCAGGAGCCCACGCTCTGTCCTGGGGAATCCGGGAGCCACTCATTTCAAGAACTCCCAAGCCAACAGCACTAATCCCTACAGCTTCAGGGGAAAGAATATCCTATTTCAAGAGGCCCTGGGTAACTTGCTCACCCAGGTCTGAGTCACTGCTCCTCTTTAGAGTTTATGAAGGAAATATATTTCTCAACTTTCAGCTTTTGCAGGCTTTCTTTTCCTCAGCCTCAATGATCAACTGGTTTACCACAAAATGCAAAAGGAGCTCGTGAGGCAATGGTAACTAAGGAAGTCATAGTGTCTGGAATTATAACTATAGAGGCAAAGCTAAGAATTATGTGAGATCTAAAAATAAGTCACTAGCCATATCCTACTTCCTCTAATATACATACATAGGTAGCTAGAAGAGAAAACCACCCATAGTCCAAAAGAATCAACAAAGCACTGTGATTAACCATGACCCACCCCATGCCAAAGAAGTATTCTTGCCCGCTTAGTGAACAGGTTTTTACCCATTGAGGATATTTCATTGGAAAGTACTTCTCCTCACTACTTTACTTGAGAGTATAAAACCACCAGGGTCTCCAAATCATCCATTGCAGCAGTAATTAGAATAGGATATCAATTATATCCATGGCTTTGGTACGCTTTGAGTCAAACCACTGAAGGTGAGTGCAAGTTCTTCCACAGTTTGCCGGCAAACATAAGTGTTTTTTGTTCATCAGCACATTACTATTTAAACAACTTTGTGTTTTAATATAAACATAAATAATAACAGCTTATATTGATTATACATTTACACAGTAACTCACTGTTAACTCACTTCATCCTTATAGCAACCTTATCCCTTTTTTAAAAATACAGTTTTATTGATTTTGGAGAGGAAGGAAGATGAAGAGAGAAATAGAAACATCAGTGATGAGAGAAAATCATAATCAGCAGCCTCCTGCATGCCTCCTACCAGGGATGAATCCCACAACCCAGGCATGTGACCTAACCAGGAATCCAAATATGAACTCCTGGTTCATAGGTCAACCCTCAACCACTGATCCATACCAGCCTTACCCCTTTACACAACAAAACAGAGGCTTAGAGAGATTAAGTAACTTGACCCAAACCACACCATTCATAAGTGTTAAGAGTGTAGGTTTGGCCCTAGCTGATTTCGTTCAGTAGATAGAGCCTGTGGACTGAAGGATCCCAAATTCAATTCCAGTCAAGGGCACATGCTCAGGTTGTGGGCTTAATCCCCAGTAGGGGGCGTGCAGGAGGCAGCCAATCAATGATTCCCTCTCATCATTGATATTTCTATTTTTTTCTCCCTCTGCCTTCCTCTCTGAAGTCAATTAAAAAAAAATTTTTTTAAAGGAGCGTAGGTTTGAATTCAGGTCTTCCTAGCTAGTCACTTTAGGAACTTAATCACATGCATGTACTATTATTTACAAGCCAAATTATAAACAGTAGGAGTTTCAATCTTTATTTTCACAGCAAATTCTCATTCCCCTAGTTAGTCAAGCTGATTTTTCACACATTTGAGATGACTTCAGTTTTAAAAAAGACAAAAACAATTTGAACTTTCTTCTCAGACTTCTATATTTAATATCACATTTTGGGTGTGGTTCAGCAGCACAAGTCACTGGTTCAGAGAATCCCAAATTCCCAAGCTCCTTTTCCTTTTTATTTATTTTATTTAACTTTTTTAATAAAAAAATAGTGATCAGATCTCAATGGAATTATCCAGGTCCCAAGTTATAAGCTCCCAATTATATAGGAATACTTTGGTATCTATATTTGTTTATTAGAGTTGCCATAGCAAAATACCACACTGAGTGGCTTAAACATCATGTCCTCACTATTCTGGAAGCCAGAAGTCTGAGATCAAGGTGTTGGCAGGGATGGTTTCTTCTGAGGCCTCTCTCCTTGCCTTGTAAATGACCACCTTTTCTCTGTGTCTTTCTATTTTACTCTTTCTGTACCTATCTATGACCTAATTTCCTCCTTTTATAAGGACGCCAGTCATATTAGATTAGAATCCACCCTAATTACCTACTTTTACCTTTACTATCTCTTTAAAAGACCCTATGCTCAAATACAATTACATTCTGAAGTACTAGGGGAAAGAACTTTGACATATGAATTTGTGGCGGGCACACACAATTCAGCCCCCAACATATCCCAACAATTTCCTTTTACAAAGTTGTCTATGGTGGTATAATATACATGCCTTTGACCATGACAAGCAGGAATTTAAACCACTGCTTTCTCTAAATGGTTTTGATACATCCCTGTAATGATATAGATAAGTTTTCCTGTGACCAAATTATAGTTTTAATTCAAACAGTGTTATCAGCAATATCAACTATAGTTTTCATCTTAGCAGGCGTCATGAATCTTATTTGTAAAAAAGAAAAATTATAGAAAATGATTTTGCTGATTATGAATTACCAGTTAGGAAAACAAATTCTAGATTTTTAAATATTGAGACCAATAACATCTTCTCAAATTATTATTGTCACAGGTATGGCAGTTAAAACAGCAAAAACTATAGTCAAAATATATAGTCCAGCATCACTTACCCTGAGCCCTCAACATATGTGACACTCCCTGGTCATTCCATGTGAAGATTCAAAATGATCTAACAAGAGGCAATTTGGATGTATGTAGTTATAACAATATAAAATCTCTCTTTATGGGTGCCTGCTGATTTCATATATTGTGTTAAGTGTGTCATATGCATTAAATTGTTTATCTCCTCAAAAATCTCTGCAAGAGAGATATTATTGTCCCTGCTTTGCCAGTAGTAAACAGAACCTTAGAAAGAGGAAGGAAATTATAGGAGGTTAAAGAGGTCACAGAGGGTCAGGACTTACATGTCAGGTCTTACATGAACCTAGTCAGTCTAATCTGACTCCAGGAATTTTTTATTTTTTTATTTTTTGCCAACACATGTTGCTTCTTTGACTTTTTAAAACATGTAACAGTGTACTCTCAGTGGCTCTGCAGCTCAAAATTTTCTCTGGGCCATACAAATATCCAATCTAGTTTCATCACTGTTAGTTTGGGTAAATAAAATAACAGCACCTTTGTTTCTGTCTTAGCTGCAAAATAAACCATGGGGCATTCATCATCAGAAATCTAAAATCTATCTCTGTCTTTGAGTGGTGATGAATACTAAGGCTATGTAAAATAACAATGGACACATTTATTTTTCATAGGAAAGGTGAATTATGAATTACATGAAGTAAACCTAGTTAGTAATCCCAAGCTTCCTTGTAACATCTCTGGGACTGCAGTCTTGTGAGTGTCCCTTCAAAACACTTAGTTAAATTTGGTTTGCTTTGTGCCCTGGCTTCCAAGTCAAGATTGCAAATGTGCTGATTGCAGGAACCTTTTCTTGGCCTTAGCTTAGCACTGTCTTGCTGTGCTAAGTACAGTGTCTTGCCCAGAGCAGGTGCTCACTAACAAAAATGAGCAGCTTTAGGGTCTTAACAAAATGACCACCAAGAAGCCCATTAAAGAGCTTGCTGATGAACATCACAATAGTGCAACAGAGTATCTACGAAATCTGACCATGTTGAGACAGCTTGTTCGCTCCGTGAGGTTGGATGTGCAATCTCCAGAGCTTTGATTTCTAAGTCATAAATGCCTACGGGATGCCAGGGTAGTGGAGGAGGCTGTTGTTCTAACAATTGTGCAACTCCACTTGTTTATGTAAAGTAAGAGGTGTAAGAAATCATAGAAGTTCCTTTCTAGGGCCCCCAAAGGCAGACCTAAATAGAGAGGGTTCTGCGTGGGACCCTCATCAATGGTCAGAGAGAAGACAACTGAAGCACCAAATCAGCCCAAGGCCACCAGTATAATTAGAAGAGCCTCCCTTATTCCTCTGGTGGCTCAGTTGTCTTTTTTTCTTAGTAGAACCCCTTTGTCTTGGCCAAAGAGTAGATTATCAAAGTTATACCAACAGGAAAAAGCAGGGTGGTTCTACCTGGAGCTTTGCTCTAAGAACCATATAACTAGCCGTAGCATACCTTTTCACCTAGAAGTAAAAATTAACAATAATGCAAAGTAACAAATAAACACACTTCGTAATTAAAGCTGAGCCAGAGGGCCCCTTGGCAAATAGAACAGAAACCCTGATGCCAGAGATAAAGAGGCATTTCTCAAAGGAAAGCATTGTCCTCGAAAAGATAAAATTAACAGTGAGAACATGATTAGATGGATACTGGTAGATCTGGTCTCCAGGAAGAAGGCTTTGTTCAGGGAGCCTGCGGTGGTGAACAAAACCTTTCTTCAAGTCTGCCATCTCCTTTTGGTTCAGGACGTGTCTGCAAGTCTACCCTAAGCCTTTATTTATGTTGCAGAGTAACTCTGGGCGTCTTTTCTCAAGCTTTCTACAAAATTGCTCACCTATGGAGAATAAGTTTTTAGAGTGGTTACTAGATGAGATGAGCTAATGGATCTGCTGATCCTTTGAGGAGGCAGAGATACCTTGATGTGGAGTGGGAGGCAGTTTGGAAACAAACTCTAGGAATTTAGGTAGTTCCCTCTGAGATGTTCAATAGCCTGGGACATTTCCAGATTGGTTTGAGTCTCTTAACCCTCCTCCCTAGGAAACCTTTAACTGTGTCACACACTGAAGTAGTTTATAAGTGCACTGGCACCTAAAAGCAGAAGTGGAGATGGAGGAGATGGAGGATTCTTTGCTGAGGGTCACTTTTAGCAGTGAGCTGCTTCCGGAATGTCTTTAGGAGTCAGAAACATGGCAGAATATTATCAAGACCAAAGTCAAAAACCACCCACCTGCCCCTTTTGACAGCCATTTCCCCAGCAAGAACCAGACCAGGAACCACAGGCAGACCTGGTGTTCCACCACTGTGAGAAGGCAATGACCATGTGCAAATGATACCAGTGTTCACACAAGTCCATCTGCCCCATATCCTGGGGGCCAGCCTAGGACAGTGGTAGGCAAAATGCAGCTCTCGAGCCACATGTGGCTCTGTGGGTCCCTGAGTGTGGCTCTTCCACAAAATACCATGACCTGGGCGAGTCTATTTTGAAGAAGTGGTGTTAAAGAAGTTTAAGTTTTAAAAATTTGGCTCTCAAAAGAAATTTCAGTCGTTGTACTGTTGATATTTGGCTCTGTTGACTAATGAGTTCGCCGACCACTGGCCTAGGACAATTGCTGGGCAGAAGGCATGTTTTCTGGGAAGATCTGAAATGTCTCCACCTTGCCATCCTTCTGTCCTTTGGCCTTTTCCCAGAAGGTTGAGGGGGACATCATTATATCTCACCCTGGGATCTCGAAACATAGCTTAACCAATAATAAATACTTGTTGGAAAAGTGTTAAAAAAAAAAAAAAAAAAGTAGAAATGAAGGACAATGAAAAGGAAAAATCTTCCTGGTAAAAATTCCTTTAATTCTGAGTTCTTTCCTTAGAAGATGCAAGGTTATAGAAACCATTCATTTAGATTAGGGAAGGCCATGAATTTGGAAAAAACAAAATAAGCATAAGAATAAGAAGGTGAAATCTGAGATGCAAAGTAAGGTAGAAGATAGAACCTGTACTATCTAACCCACCGCCAGCGATGCCTGGGAAGGCACTGTCCTAGTGTAGATCAGAATACCACTAGCACAGAGCATTCCTCCAGAACAGCAAGTCTAGAAAGGGAAAGAGCACACTAGGGGCTCCAGAAGAAGTGAGTCACACCAAAGCCATCACTACACAGCTAACCCATTCCCTTCATCAAGACAGAAATTACTCCATATTAGCCACAGCTTCCATGATCTCATTAGCAAAGATATTGGGAAATTGCTGTTCTTTAGGAGGGAAGATTGAAACCATGCCACAAGTTATTTCACCCAGGACATTTCAGCCTAATTGGATAGAAGGCAATGGGAAAGAAAAACCTATCTTCCCTTAGCTGTTTCCATAATCCTGTTGTTGGGAAGATGCTTGTGAGATGAGACTAGCGATGTGTCCTGATGTCCACTAGTCCAGGAAAAGGCCTCAACCTAGATATCCTAAATATTTGGAGAATGGTTAAGACACTTTCATTGCAACTGACCAGCCTGGCCAGTAGGAAATTATTGGCTTACAAACTAAAAGTTCAGGGGTATATCTGATTTGGTGCATAGATGGACTCAGGACTCCGAATATACGATCAGGGCATGGCTTTTTTCCCTTCAATTAGTCCTGCGTTCTCCAGCCTCCAGTCCCATATGATGGCACTGGTGGGAGCACAAACCTCTCAACCTCTCAGGGGCACAGCCTAGCACACACGAGCAAGAGTTCTTTCCCCAGCAAAAGTCTCAGAGCATCTGATTGGGTCACATGTTCACCCCCAAACCTAGACTGTGGCCTTGACTGTGGAATCAGGAGATGAAAGCAGGTACAGCAAAGCCACATGGACTGGGTTAGAAAAAGAGGAATTCAAGCTATGGCTAGCATAAGAAGAAAGAATGAATACTAAGTGACAGAAACAACAAAAGGCCACTGTGATTAGTGAGTGATCCGGATTCGGGTGTTTGCAGAAGAAACCTTTTGTCTTAGCGTGGGTTTCTCCCAGAAAACAGAGACTGAGGTAAAGGCTTGCATGTGGGTCAATAATTTACAGAGATGTATCCAGGAAATAGTTGGGGGCTGGAAAGAGTAAAATTGGAAAAGAAGAAAAATTAATGCAATGACATTGTGGAGCTATGTAGGAAGAGGAATTCAAGAAGGCAGCATTAACTGACCAGCTACCACCCTTCACTGGTGAAGGATTACCCATGGGTGGTAATTCTCAGTTCCAGATTTGTACATGCATGAGCTTAGTGGGTTCCTGCAGTTGTTCCAAACTGCGAAGTCAGAAAGTCCTGTCAGCACAGAGAGAGAGGTAGCTGGTTTCCATGGCAACAGTTCGAGTAAAAGGTAGAGCAAGAGGATGTGAGGTGGGCACAAGTGTTGGCCAATGTATTGGTACTTCCTCTTGGATACTTAATTCATTTTGCTTTGTTTTGTTTATCATTGCAGGCTAATTTTTCACCAAGAATAAATTGTAAAGAGGAAACACCACCGGACTGGGTATGGGACAGTAGGGCTTGAATCCTTTGTCCACACTCAGTAGTGTAATTTAGAACAAGTCAATAATTGTCTTTAACTATCAGCAGTGAAACACAGATGTGCATAATGCCTCCTTTATGTGATTTGGGGAAGTATTATCAGTATATAAATTTATACTGTCTCCTTATTTAAAATGGGTTTTTTTCTTCATTCCCACTATTCTTAATAACAAATAAAGAAGGCTTCATAAAATTTCAATTGTTCATACAAACCAAATGGATTTTAATAAGAGGCCTTTCTAACCACCTTGGCTCCTCTTCAGTTTATGAAGTTTGCAAATCATGGTGTTTAAAATAATATCCAACTCGCTGCAGGATTGAATGATGTGCCACACCAACAGAAAAGCTTCAAAATGTCATTGAAATTGCCACAGATAGACCATCAAGACTTCTCCTCAAATTCTAATTTCTTGAAAATGTGTCACCTTCATCTTTTAAAACCCACTTAACAACCTAAAAGAAGGGAGGGGTTATTTTATATCCAGCCATGTGGTAATACGGTCTCCAGGAATTTAGGGAAAAAATATACACCATACATTTGTTACCACTGACAGCAGCCCATATGCCTGAGCATTTGTTTTCCACCATTTCTGAGAGACATGCTGAGGGGGAAATGCTGAACCCAAATGTGATCCAGGTCCCTTACATGACTGTAGCCAGTACAACTAGCCCTGCAGTTTACCCTCTTGGTCCCTGAAACAGCACTGTGCCCTCAAAAGCCTTTGTCCCAATCCCTTTGTTTCTTTGCAGAAGCCTTCTCTCAGAAACTGAACATCAGTGAATCGGTCTCACTACCTTCTTTCTTTGAAAGATACTAGTTTCTTAGAGACTGAAGATTAAATTTCCTCATTAACCTGGCTCTAATTCTAAAGTAATTCAACTATTTTCATCAGGAAACCAAACCACCCCTAAAAAGTGGGCAGACATGGTCCATACCACACTCCAGATTCACATGAGAGAAACCCTTAAAGACCCAGCTCTCCTTTGTTCCCAACCTACCCAACCTCTACATCAAAGTACATCATTCAGTATAGCTAGAGCCAATTGCCCAAAA
Organism: Vespertilio murinus; assembly: GCA_963924515.1. NCBI lineage: Eukaryota > Metazoa > Chordata > Mammalia > Chiroptera > Vespertilionidae > Vespertilio > Vespertilio murinus. The sequence continues at coordinate 33,987,430 of OZ004705.1, forward strand.
GTAACTTGATTACACATCGGTCTCTGCAGGTGTTTTGGGAAATGTCTATAAAGAAGAAAAAAAGTCCCTCTTTGAGCTATCCCCATCCATCTCCAAAGGTGAATTTCATGGATGCCACACAGCCTATATTTTAAGCCAGGCCATATAAATGTATTCTCCAAATAGGATAAAAATCCACCCAGTTGTTCCTCCAACATGTACTAATAGGCAATCAGACAAGCTTCTATATAAATGGGAAAGAAACCAATAGGTATGTCATTCCTGTAAGAATTTCAATGATAGGAAGGTTAGGCAAAAGCATAATTGAGATGAGGCTTTAAGATAAAGCACAAACTGCAATGCATGGTGGGAAGGCAAGGTGGCCCTCAGGCAGGTACATGCATGAGGACAGGTAGAAATCAGGGTGGACTGTAGAGGAGCGCATGTCTTATAATGAGAGCAGCAGCCACCCAGCTCCTGCCACTCATGGCACAGGAGTATGATGGCCCAATGTTGACAGGTTTGTCTCTGTTACTTCAAGCATGGTTAATCTAACTCTCCCAGTTCAAATTGAGAGAGAAAATATCATTGACCAACAAAGCCTACAGACTGATTCTTCTGGGATCAGGTGTCAATTCCTATTCCAGTCAGTTGGGAACCTGAGGATGCGCCAAAAGTAACTTGATTGCACCTCAGTCTCCGCAGGTGTTTTGAGAAATATCTGTGGAGGAACTTGGAGAAGGTGAGCTGATTTATGAGAAGGGTTCTACAGGAAGGACTGCTACAACAAAGCCTGCCTTTACAGATCACAAGGACAAATTGTAATCTCATGCCAGCCACACAATGATTTTTACTGCGGAGGACCATCTTCCCCACAATTCCTCTGGGTTCCGACCAGTGCTGGATCTGCCACTCTGAACCTGTGCTGGGTGTCTGAAACAAGGTGGGGTTAGAATATCACTAAGGAGGCTCCACCCTTGCTTCTTTACACTGTTACTAGTGATGGACAGACTGGGGAAACAGGAAGCTGCCTTGGAAGTATGCATGAAAACAGCTCCAAAATAGGTCATGCCTCCAAAATGCTATTGCCACATTCAGAATGTGATGTTTGCATCAAAGGTAATGTGTTCCTTCAGACTGTTGGAGTGTGTATGCAAGAGTGTCCTGCTACAAAGAGAATGAGACCAGTGTCCCTTAGAGAACAAGGAAGCTCTCAGCCATGTACAAGTCACTTACCTCAGCCTCTTTGTAGACTCAGATTGGGAAACTGAAAGTGGGGCCCTGGTGCAGGTACATTTTGATCAGGAGGACAGAGAAGTCTTTTGAGGTGTGCTTCCCAGAGTCAGCATAACCAGGATCTCAATTCACAGACCAGGACGCGGAAGTCCAGTGGGACTGACTCTAGTGTCTTTCAATAGAACCGAGCTTTACCTCCAGTCCAGGGCTCTTCAAATGTTTGTAGCAGGCTCTGAATTTGAGGTGGACGAACCAGAAAGAATCTGGTCATTTAACTCTAAAAGCTACATCTTTTTTTAGTAGATTTCCAAACTAGCATTTTTCATTTGTCAAAAGTGGGCAGTCAGTGCCTTGAAATACAATGATTGAAGGGCAGGTGTTCCTGAACTCGACAGAGCCTATTTGTAATTACAGCATTAACATGGGCACACTTTAATTAAAAAGCATGGAAATGACCTGAGCTGTGCTGTGAGACTTATATTAAAATCCTGGCTGAGGGGCCACTTTCTAGCCACGCTCCTATTTTTAGATGCCTGGCCTTTGTTAAAGAGTTTCCTTGAGCCTAAAATTTCTTAGGTTTATTCTCTGACCACTAATGCCCCTTTGGAAACATCTGAAAAAATAATAAGGCAAAAGTACATTACTCAAACCTGCACAGAGAACACTATTCTTCCCCTAGTCCAACCAGCTGTGGTTAGGGAACAGGGGTTCAAGCCTATGACTGTCCACCTTGCAGAAACATGGGGAGGGGAGACACTTATATTGGGCCAAAAATCATCTGGCCCAGCCTCCTCATTTTACACAGAAAGGAAGGGAGACTCAAAGATGACAGGTGACTATCCAGGCCACCACCCAGTGGTGGGACAGCTGGGACATGCCAGTAGCACTCTAGAGGATCACTGCTCAGAAAAATGAACTGCCCAGGCAACTTAAAAGAGATGTAATTTTTTTAAATATATTTTTATTGATTTCTGAGAGGAAGAGAGAGATAGAAACATCAATGATGAGAGAGAATCATTGATAGACTGCCTCCTGCACACCCCAGATTGGGGATCAAACCTGCAACCCAGGCATGTGCCCTGACTGGGAGTCGAACTGTGACCTCATATGTGGATGCTCGGCCACTGAGCCACACCAACTGGGCAGGATGCAATTTTGAAATTACAAATATCATCCTCTACTACTCCCCACATGAGTCTGAGAGAGAGAGAGAGAGAGAGAGAGAGAGAGAGAGAGAGAGAGAGAGAAGAGAGAAGAGAGAAGAGAGAAGAGAGAAAGGAGAGACCAACCAGGGGCACATAAGCATACACTACATACTATATTCCCTTCTTGGCAATTCACATCACACACTAGGGAATTTGAGAAAGAAGCCCAGCAGTAGAGAAATCTGTTTAATCAAAACTCTTTTTTCCAAGTGACATCTATTAACATCCTACAGAACTGGTATTCTTGAAAATATACATAGAGACACACTGGCTTAGTGAGAAGAGAAATGAATTTCAAAATAATTGGGTTGGAAAGTAAAGAAATTGAAACAGTCTGGCTCATGTCAAGCAAGAGTTCAAATATGGTGCCATGTCATCCTCATTTTCTTCTCCTGGATCTTTTACCCTTGAAACTCGGAAAGAAATAGAGGATAAAAGTGTTCTTGAGTAGCAAAGATAAATAGAATAAATCTTTTTTCTCTAATTTACCATTAAGGTTTGTATAAAGGAGTTGAAACACAGACCCTTCCTTTGCCTCTCTTCTCCATGTGTATTTAAATCCCTACCAGAAATATAATGCTTAAAATAGTATTCACACATATTTATAACTTCTGTACGATGAACTACCACAGTTTTCTTTTCCCTCAAAGCTGGTAAAGTTACATTCATACCTCAGAAACTGTGAAGAAATCAAATTTGGCCTTTAAATACACTAATTTGAAAGGTTTGAAAAAATATTAGAGACTTAAAAAAAAAGAAATAAGGGGCTTGAATTCCCAAAGTGTGAAAATGCCACACTTTTATACTCAAATGAATCAAAATAGATGAACGGAACGCTTCCAAACTTTCTAAAAATATGCACCTTCAGGCAATTAAAAAAACAACAATCTAAAGGGTCATTTATTTCAAGACCCTGAAACCCCAATTTAGCACTCCAATGAGCCCCCACAGCTGACTGGATCTGGGAGAGCAGGGCTGAAGAAAGGTCATTCACACTCCTCCCTAAATCCTTAATGATATGTTTAGCCAGTCTAATTTTAGACCTGTCGGAAGCTTTTGATTCAGTTAACCATAAGGTGTTGGTGACAAGACTGTGGTCAATGGCAGGTGTGGGCTGAGCTCCTTTTGAAGTCAGTTGGTGAGTTCATTCCTGGAAGGTAGTCATGGGGAACTGCCCATGGTCCACATATATCTCCCAGGAGGCCTTTTCTCTCCTACCTCTTCTCCCAACATGGGCTTGAGATCTTGATGATTCTCATCTCATTATCACCTTTCCTACTGATCCATGCAAACTTGGCTTGGTTCATAGTTATTTTGGTTTGGGCAGGAAGTAGCTGGTTCAAGTCAACCTGGATTGGCAGGGGTTGTGATCTTCAGGTAGAGGCAATTCTTTAAGGATATCAGAGGTAGATCTATATCAGAGCTATTCAGGGATGGAGTCTGACTGACTGATCCTTTAATAGGTGCTTGAGCATGGTCAAGAAAAGTATTTTTTTTTCTTATATTCATAGATGCATATGCTTACACCAGCTTCCAGAAAGGCATTGTTACATTTAATTACCCGTCTGGTTCATATAAGTTTCACCACAGTAATATCCACCTTTTTCTCTACTTTGCAGGGTTTTTACAGGGAAATTTCATTACCCTATTATTGACTAAAGGGAATTTTTTTAGCCCTATGAGACTTTTATATCAATCAACTCAAATCCTTTTCACCTTCTCAAAGTTTACCATGAATGGATTTTATCTGATGCAATATGTGCTTCTGCACTATATATGCTCCATAAAGCTATCTAAAGCAAAGAAAATATCAGTGTTCTACTCAACAACTCAACAGCCCAAGTGTGAGCAAAAATGTCTTTAGTACTGTCTTACTAGGTTTCAACAAATTCAGATTCTGTAAGGGAACTCAGGGTTAATCCATTATCCTCCTTTCATTTCATGGAATGGAAAAGCAAGACTTAACCTTCCTCAATGGACACAATAACTTGGCAGACCCAGAAAATTTCCATGGAGCAAGAAATCTAATGTTATCTTTCTAAACTTTATTGATCACCCATGGTTCTTGCCATGGGTCAATAGTGTGGAGAACAGAAGACAAAGAGATAGAAAAGAGACAACTGAAGGGGAAAAAATTAAATTAGAGAGTTAGTTAGTGAGTAGCTTCCTGCCATTACACATTTCTTTCTGTATTTACATTCTCTTTGGCCTCATCAGATAAATCAGATATCAGCAAGTCTCAGTGGAAATCCTTGGTCACCATTACCCAAGGGACAAATAGAGGTAGAGACAAGAATTCCTGAGTTAGCTCCATTGTCCAGCTTTAGGACTATAGATGACTCAATGGTTTATACTGCGACTGTGATTTAAATGCTAATTGTATTCATTTGACACTCATCTACTGAACATTTGCCATGTTTTAAGAACTCTGCTGCACACTCTAAGAACATTAATATGAAGACGATATAGCCTTGCCTCTAGAAATTTACAGTTAATTAAAGTAGAGAAGAAAATAATTTCTCTTGGTTGCAAAATTCTAAGACTGTGACATTTCACACTAACAATTATAACACAGGGAGGAATCACATAGGTGTCCTCAGAGAAGCTTGGCCTGAATATTATGGGAGTTCAGAGAAGGAATATGTCATTCTTCAGTGTCAGGAACCAAGAAATCTTCATCAAGGGGTAGCACTTTGACCTGGGACTTGAAGGATAGAAAATATTAAATCTTTAAATGGTAGGAGGACACAAATGAGTGTCATTCCTGGACAAGAAAAAAAAAGGTACAAGAATAAAAATCTGTTTGGGAAATAGCAAGTGGAACAGTTTGGATTAAGTGTGGATAAATGAATTAAGGGAGATACACAACTAGAAAAGTGTGTTGGAAGCCAAATTGTGAAGTATCTAAGGATGAACTAGAAAGCTTGGTATAAATTCTCTAGACCAGTAGTTGGCAAACCATGGCTCTTTGGCCCCTTGAGTGTGGCTCTTCCACAAAATACCATGTGTGGGTGCACACATACAGTGTGATTGAAACTTCGTGGCCCATGCGCAGAAGCCGATTTTCGGCCTGGGCGAATCTATTTTGAAGAAGTGGTTCTAATGCAGAGCCCCACTCCAGGGGACAAGGACACACTCAAAGGGCCAAAGAGCTGCATGTGGCTCAGGAGACGCGGTTTGCCGAGACCACTACTCTAGACAATGGGCAGCCACTGCAAATTTTTCAGAGGATTGGCCTTAGGGCCACAATGATTTGGAGTGAAAGAGATACTAGGGAGAAAAAGGGATCAGCTTTTTATGATAATCTAAATGAGAAGAGCACTTGCAGAAACAATGGAAAGAGGGCAGGTGCACTAGGCCTTATGTTGAAGAAAAGAGCAAAAGGGCAGGAATAACTTGGTACAAAGGCCAAAGGAGCATTTCCTAGGCTATTTGTGATGAAAACAAAATTCTACCACATCAAGTGAATACTTGAAAGCATGAGATTTTAAACTTTCCATGGAGATGGTCTCACCATTGTCCACTGTTTATTGATTGAATTTTGCTTATTGTAGGTTGAGAATGTTGGTGAAATTTTTAAAATTTTATTGTCCCACCCAGCCAGTGTGGCTCAGTGGTTGAGTGTTGACCTATGAACTTGGAGGTCATAGTTCAATTCCCAGTCAAGGCACATGCCCAGGTTGTGGGCTTGATCCCCAGTATGGGGCGTGCAGGAGGCAGCCAATCAATGATTCTCTCTCATCATTGATGCATCTATCTCTCGCCCCCTTTTCCCTTCCTCTTTGAAATTATATATATATATATATATATATATATATATATATATATATATAAAATGTTATTGTCCCTTCTATGTCTTTTTATAGTTTAGAAAGACCAGAACAAACAAACAATGCCTATTAAATATATCAGACTAAAGAATCTCTTTTCTGGTGTATAAATATAGCAATTAATGTATAGTTGTGGGCCTATATGGGACTGTTGAATATAAAGGACATGATCTATTACAAACTGTCCAAATTAATAAATTTGCTTCACCATGTCCTTCTTATGTGTCCCAATTCATTTTTATAACCTTTTAAAACTGACATTATTGCCCAGCTGGTGTGACTCAATGGACTGAGTATCATCCCATGCACCCAGAGGTTGCTGGTTCTATTCCCAGTGGGGCACATGCCCAGAGTGCAGGCTTGATTCCCAGTGGGGGTGTGCAGGAGGCAGCCAATTGATGTTTCTCCCTCATCAATGTTTCTGTCTCTCTATCCCACTCCCTTCCTCTCTCTCTAAAATCAATAAAGACTTATTTTTAAAAACTGACAGTATTGAATGGGTAAGAACTTGCTTTTTGGAGGGTCCTCTATTAACAAAGAATTCAATCTGCATATAGCATTTCTCTACCACTGATTCACTGAACAGCCTTAATCACATAGTCCGATGCTAAAGGTTTGGGGATAAAACAGCCCTTTTGTCTTATACAGAGGCTAACACAGACATATTATTGACCATTTCCTTCAGGCAGTCTTCCCTGACAAACTAGAAGAAACCTGACTGCATGTCACCCTCAAGAGAGCTCTCTATCTGATTTGGAGTTTATTCCTTCTGCACTCATTCTTCTGCTTGTCCCCCAGCCCATCTTAGCAAACACTTAGTGAGCACTAGGTATGCTGGTATGCCCAGGACTGGGCCCAGTGACACAGACACAAAGATAAGAAGCAATGATCTTTCTTTGCTTTGGCAAATATTAATGCAAGGATTTCACCTGCCCTGTGGAATACCTCACCTTGAAGACAGGAAGCACTTCTACCTAAACCTGGCGTCATCTGATCGTCAGTGCTCCAGAGCAGGTAAGCATGTGGACTTCGGGTCCTAGGATAAAAGAGCGCCCATGCCAGCTGGGCCATGGACCAGCTGAGAACTCAGTGACTTATTTAAACATTCAGAGCCTCAGTTTTCTCATCTATAAAGTGGATGTAATAATACTATTACCTGCCTCATAGGGTGGCTTCTGGTAAGAATTAAATGAGACAATTAATGCAAGGAGCTTAGGACAGCATCTGCTATACATTAAGAAGTACTAGATAAGAACTGTCATTAATAGAATTAATATCTGGCCTGTGCAAATGGCCAGCAGTAGCTGTGATGGTGACTGTCCTTTTATCAGGTAAGAATACACTTAAAAGGTTCGCTAGCACTTCATGGAGACATCTAGAAAGCAAAGCCCCTTTCAATTTGCATGTCACAGAAGCAATTCTTCTTTAGCCTGCCTGTATATCATGTTTTCGGTTTTATTTCTCTCATTTTTTTTTATACCAGAAAAATCTCATCTGTTCCCGATGTTCATTCCCTATTTAAAGACACAGCGTTCAGTTTGCAAAGCCAGCAGCAGTTGTCTGCCAATGCTGTCACCCTCGGATCTGTGGCACGGGTGGCCCAATCTGCAGCAAGAAGTGACAAAAAAAACCACTGCCGTTCCATCCGGAGGGAGTTGTTGGTGTGCAGGGCGGGTTACAGGATCAAGCCTCCCCTGAGAAATATGCACCAGAAACTGCAGAAGGCAAAATAGCAATGAGTTCCTCAGGCAAACACTCAGAATGATGAAAAAGAAAATGACAGAAAGAATAAACTAAGATAGAAAACTGTAGCAGGGGTGGGGTGGAACGCTTTTTTCAATCAAAGATCGCGCTTTGCTTTCCTTTTTCTTTGAGATTCTAGATCGTTGCTTAGATGGGTTTATGGCTGCTTTCAAGATTTCTATGAAACCCAACAGAAAACTGGCCTCTGGTAGCCAGGCAGGCTACACCTGGCGGTCGGAATGCATCATTAACTAAGGGGAAGCTGCAGAGATCCGAGACCCATTATCTGGGAGCTTCGGGTGTCCTCACGCACAGGTATTTCTCCAAGCCAGAGCAGGGGGCACGTAATCACGTTCTCAAGGTCAACCTGACTTTCTTCAATGCTCCTCAGCCCCGACTCTCCTAGGCATTTTCAGTCTAGATACCCCCACATTCCAGGGAAGGCAAGTCTCCTTCAAACACCATACCCACTTCCGGAACATTATCAGCAGAAACAAATTTAGCATTAAGCATTACATCACCACCTTGCTGCAGCTTACAGACCCAGACGAGCACCCACCCCCCACCCGCCCAGCACCAAGGTGAGCCGGGCAGCCTGGGGCACTATTCTATTCAAACTGGGAGAAGACAGAGCTTATTGCTGAGCAGATGCCCTTGAGCCCAGCAGATCTAGGAATTCTGTTTTATTCCTTTTTCTTCTTCTTCTTCTTCTTGCCTTTCAACATGCAGATCGGAACATCAGACCTAGAAGTTTTCCGGGCTGCACAATTTATGCTAGCTCATTACCTCCTGCTACACTCCGAGGCTTTGTAACGGAAATTGGCTCTGATTTCTGAGATGGGCATTACATCATCGTCTTCTTTTAGCACATTATGTCATCCCTGCTGAGACGCATTATCTCGGGTTGGCTCAGCAGTAGCGATTTTTGTGGGCCTACTGCAGTGTTCCCAAAGAACTGCTGGGAACCACAGATTGAAATCTGAAACATTTATCTTGTAAAAAGCTGAAAAGGGGGAGAAATGTTCACACTGGACCCCATTTATTTTCCTTAACCCTCTCCTCTCTCGGCTACATTTAGATTACACTGCAGCCCGTGATCGATGTGCAGAGCCTGTGCAGGGGCAATCATCTTGAGAGAAGCACTGCTCGGGGTGGGGTGCCTACAATATCGCCCCCCATCAAGGTCTGGTGCACCTGACACTTGCCATGATTTTATCTCAAGGGTGTTACAAAATGCTTAAAAGGAATCGACTTGGCCACTCACGTTGATAACATAGAGCACCCTGCCTAATTCTTGAGTTATTTAAGACAGGCGTTTCTTCTCACAGTGTGTTTATAAATATATATGAATAGAAACTACATCCACACACATGTACACGCTTATCCTCCTGACCACGTAGCAGCCACAAAGGCAAACTTCTGGAAGATTGGTAGTAGAAATCATTTTTATGCAGAGAAGTGAGCTGATATTATCTCTTCTCACTTCAACCATGAAATTAGAAGCCTATTTGGTATCTCTCTATCCTGGGCAGGATTAGAAACCATTGCACAGAGGGAATAAACAGGTGCTTTCAGGATAAAGTAAAGATATTCCCAAACCCCAGAGAATCCCTGTACCTTTCTCATCACAAAAGCATAATTGTGAAGGAAAAAAAATAGTCTCTAAATTACCAAAAGGAAATGGAATACATTCAACCATGACTAAATTACAATTCTTCCCTTTTACACCAACTAATGAGATGTGTTGGGTGGGGAGTAGGTGCCGGGGAAGGGGTTAGAAGAGATGTTATGATATTCCCTTCCCCTGCCCACTGCATCGCATTTCTTTCCCACTGATTTTCCTAAATGGTGAACACTTTTATGCTCTCATTTGCTTTTTGTGGTCCTCGAATTGGCAGCCACATCCAAACAAACAACTTCATAATTAAATTGGTGACAGAAAGTAAAGCTCTCTCATTTAATCCAGCTCAAGAGCCTTGCTCTAATTTCTACCCTCAATGATTTTTTGTGTGCTCTTTTCTAGTGCCCTTCCCCTACCCCCAAAGGATCCTGAAACAAAACAGTGGCCTTCATCCTTTGCTCAGCCCAGTAAGCAGTTGGAGCGTCCAAACAGGGGCTAGGACACCTGGCTCCATATTCACGGTGTAGAAACGTCCTGGGTGACCTTCAGCAACCAGCTGATAGCCCCGTCGTTAGCACCTTCTCTTTCATATTTCATATTCATTGCCATTTGCCTCTTATCTCCTAGAGGGGATGGTGCAAGGATTGATGGTACGATCCCACAAAGGGCTCTGAGACTCTCAGATGGATGGTCTCCATAAAATACTGTTATTTAACAGCTAAGGACATTTATAAGAATCCTCTTACCCTTCTCCTTCCTTCCCTTTGTTCCTTCATCTCCAGCCCCCTGCCCCCAGCTCCGGGAATTTTATGATCTGAGTACCAAAATGCTTTAAATCTTAATAACTACACTTGCCACTTGGGATGCTGAAAGGAAACTATATATACTCCTTACTTGACTCACTCTAAGCTTTTACTGCAGCCAAAGTAACTGCCGCACCATTTAAAAATTCCACTGAAAAAGCAAGTAGCCTTCAACACGTTAAGCTGATTTTCATGTAAGTTGTAAAATATTAAATGACCTGAAGTTGTATCCAACAAAGCAGTTACCTGGCCTGGCCAGCCCCTTTCTGTTTGCAGGAGGCCGGGGGTGGATTCGTAAACCTGAGGGCTGTGTGCCTGCCGCTGGGTGTTGGCTGGTTGGGCACCAGCTTCTCAACCACATTGGCCCAGGGGCTGAGCATTACTTCTCCCCCTTCCTCCAGGGCCATGTGTCCAGTAGGTCGTGCCCAATCCTGAAGGGGAAAAAAGGCTTTCAGGATGCCCAGATGTCCTCGGTCCACTCCCCAGCCTTGCCAACTGTAGAGCAGAGCCACTGTGCTGGCCTCTAACAGGCGGTATTTTTCCTGCCACCTGCTAGCCCAAAATCTTTAGGTAGTTTCCAAGAGTAAGTACATGTTGGAGGATCAGATTGCACAGGGAGAAATCAACTACGCCCTAATGATGTCCCAAAATAAAGGTGGAGAGCAGAGCTGGCCAAGTCGGAATGGGGAGATCATGTACCGAGCTCGATGCCTCTTGACACTACAGTAAAACCTAGGCTTGGAACGAGGAGGGCATTCTGGCCTGGCTTCAGCCTCCTTTGTCAGCTGCCATGGCACCAGTCACTCTGCTTCTGGGGTTGGCAGAAGGGGAACAAAACAGTATGGATCTTTCAAACTCTCCTGGGCATGTGGAGAACTGGCATAAACTTCCTTTACCCCCATCTGCCTGCCTGGAATCACTATCAAGATCACCTAATGCAGCCGGAACCGGTTTGGCTCAGTGGATAGAGGTTAGCCTGTGGACTGGACGGTCCCGGGTTCGATTCTGGTCAAGGGCATAAACCTTGGTTGCGGGCACATCCCCAGTGGGGGGAGTGCAAGAGGCAGCTGATCGATGATTCTCTATCATTGATGTTTCTAGCTCTCTATCCCTCTCCCTTCCTCTCTGTAAAAAAATCAATAAAATATATATATAAAAAAACCGATCACCTAATGCAGTGGTTCTCAACCTTTTTAATGCCACGACCCTTAAACAGTCCCTCATGTTGTGGTGACCACCAACCATAAAATTATTTTCGTTGCTACTTCCTAACTATAATTTTGCTACTGTTATGAATCATAATGTAAATATCTGTATTTTCTGATGGTCTTAGGTGACCCTGCTAGCAGTTCTCAACCTGTGGGTTGCGACAGGTTGTAGAGCCTAAGACCATCGGAAAACATAGATATTTACATTATGATTCATAGCAGTAGCAAAATTATAGTTAGGAAGTAGCAATGAAAATAATTTTATGTTTGGGGGTCACCACAACATCGGGAACTGTATTAGGAAGGTTGAGAACCACTGACCTAATGCACAGGAAAAAAAATGACATGTGTTTTATCAATGAAGGTCTTGATCCTACGTATACAAACAATGTCAAGATACCAGCTGTCCTCACCAGCTGCTCTCTGGGTGCCACCCCAAAGTCCCATTGCCAGTCCCCTGGGACTTGTGGCATTTCCTAGGCTACAGAGTCTTCCCTGCTTCTCAGAATAAGCCCTTGACAATGCCTGTCTTCTTAGGAACTACAAAAGCATGAAGGGTTACAGTTCAGGCCCATGACAATTACAGAGAGATCCACTTCATCCAGCTTCAGGAGGGAAAGCATACAGATTTCCTGAAAACACAAGTCTATTTCTGAGCAGGATCCTTCCTACCTTCTAGGAAGGTTGCATTTCCTTCACTCCATTCCTAGTCCAGCCTAAGTACCCTGTCTTTCTCTTAAGAAGGTTCTTCCTTCTCAGATGCCACCTTTCTAGTCCATAATTCTTTCATGATCATTAATCCTGAACAACAGAACTAGGTGGGCTCCATGCTTTTATTCAACAGATATCATGGAACAGCAGCAACGACATGCCAATTATTGTCCAGAGTGTGGTGGGGATGAATCAGCTTTTCAGGTACAGGTGAGACCACAGACAAGATATATCAATGAACATGTGACAGAGACTGCCAGCTTTTCACCAAACCCCCTCTTATTCCTGGGAAGATAGCTGGATACACTTCCCAACTTCCTCTGCTGTGAGGTGTAGCCATGTGTCTGAGTTCCAGTCAATGAAAACTGGGTAGAAATCATGTGCACCATTTCCAATGATGTGCCGGTGAGAGCCTGCCTGCATGCTCTCTCCTCCTTCTGGCTGGTTGGGATGGTGAGATCAACCAATCACAGAAGTTCTGTATTGAGGCTGCAGAGCACCAGCATGCCTTGGAGGAAAGCTGCCCTCATGGTCTGATATGTTCAGGACTGGTACAAGAGTAGGAAATAAACTTCTGCTGTTGTGTGCATCCATCATGTGACTGTGTTTATTTATAACTAGTGGCTCAATGAACGTAATTCATGTGCTCCTGGGGGGAGCATGCCTAAGCCAGCAATCAGACATCTTTAGCGCTCCTGCCACAGCCACTGCACTCACCAGCTATGAGCCTGGCATCTGGCTGAGCGGTCCTCCCCCTATGGGAGCACACTGACCAACAGAGGGCAGCTTCTGCCTTGAGCGTCTGCCTCCTGGTGATCAGTGCATGTCATAGCAACTAGTTGTTCCACTGTTCGGTCGATTTGCATATTAGCCTTGTATTATATAGGATAGAAACCAGGTTGTTCTAAGTAATATAGATGTTGAAGCAATTTATTGAAATGGAAAGGTATTCATAGTACATAATAAGAGAATAAGTTTAAATTTAAAACTGTATTATAGTGCAATGTAACTTTTAAAAAGAATCCTATATAATAAAGAGGTAATATGAAAATTGACTATCACATCCTTGCACAAGATGGCCACCCCCATGTGGTCACAAGATGGCTGGCAGGGGAGGGCAGTTGTGGTTGATCAGGCCATCAGGAGAGGGCAGTCAGGGGTGACCAGGCCAGCAGGGGAAGGCAGTTGGGAGTGACTAGGCTGGCAGGGGAGAGAAGTTGTGTGCAACTGGGCCTGCAGGAGAGGGAGGGCAGTTGGGGGAGACCAGGCATACAGGAGAGGGCAGTTAGGGGTGACCAGGCCTGCAGGAGAGGGCAGTTAAGGGTGACCAGGCCTGCAGGGGAGGGCAGTTGTGGGGGACCAGGACTGCAAGGGAAGGCAGTTGGGGGTGACCAGGCTGGCAGGGGAGAACAGTTAGGGGCAATCGGGCTGGCAGGGGAGCAGTTAGGCATTGATTAGGCTGGCAGGGGAATGGTTAGGAGGTGATTAGACTGGCAGGCAGAAGCGGTTGGAGGCAATCAGGCAGGCAGTCAGGTGAACAGTTGGGAGCCAGCAGTCCCGGATTGTGAGAGGGATGTCTGACTGCCTAAACTGGCAGCTGGACATCCCCTGAAGGATCCCAGATTGGAAAGGGTGAAGGCTGGGCTGAGGGACACACACCCCCAGTGCATGAATTTCGTGCACTGGGCCTCTAGTATGTACATAAATGTACATATACACACAAAGAGAAAGCTCTGCAAGTATGTATAGCAATATATAAGTGTCTATCTCTGGATGGTGATAGAAGAGTTATTACTTATCTATATCCCAATATGAAATATGACTTTATAGTTAAAAAATGAAAACTATGTTTGACTTTTTAAAGAAAAGTATGTCTTGAGATATAAGTACAAAGGCATAGCACCTCAAAGTGGATAAAGATTTCCTGAGGGAAATTAGAAAGGGCTTCTCAAGCTAAGCATCTATTAATGACCCTTCCAGTACTGAAAAATCTATGAACAGCAACAGCCTGAGAAATAGAACAGTTCAATTATACAACACACCTTGTTCCCAACTTTTACTTAGTGAGGCCTTGCCAATGAAGATCAATTCAGCAGAAAAGAGGGAGGAGATAAATCTTTTACCTTTACAAAGTGCCAAGAAACTAGTCCCAATGTTTGTTTGGGGTGAGGAATAGGAATGGGTAGAAGGGGAAGTATTAAAAAGTCAGTAGCATGCTTACCTTACACCCCACTGTACCCTCTGAATAGTTTTGCTACATGCATTTATTACTTATTTCAAAAATAATTCTTTATGAAATTTGTGCTATCTGCATTTTTTAAATTTAAATTTCTATGACTTTAGTAAATATTAAGTCATGGATTCTCTTTTAATTGGTTTGGTTAAGTGCCGAGACAAATGCCAAAAAAAAAAAAAAAAAAAAACCAAGTCCTTTTTCCCAGTAGAATCCCACAAAATCATAGATCCGATTGGTCCTTGCAGCAAATGTGGGATTAGCCTAAACAGGTTCTGTTTGTACACTGGAGGGAGGGGGTGGTTAGCCAAGGGCCACCTCTGCTTGCCTTCACACAGTCTTGAATAGTGCCTAGAGAAAGATTTAGGTTCACAAGAATAATAAAAACTTTTCAAAACATGGTGTTCTGCCATGAAGACTTGAAGGAGTATGGGAGAGAGACACAAGTGAAGAAACACAGGCCACCAACTCTCCGGAATGGGGAAGAGTAGTGCAGGTTGAGGTCCATGGGAATAGCCTCTGAGACGGGGATGTTCCCATAGACAAGCTTACTTGGTAGGGTTCTTGGGGACATCACCAGTGAGGAAGTAAACGAAGCAGAACTAGACAAAAGGAGGAGTTGAGTTATGGCATGGTCTCAAGAAAGGCGACAGTTGGCACCCTGGATCTGGAATGGCCCTTCAGAATTGTCCTAAGCTGGAATGAAGCTTTTATATGCCCACAGGGTCTTAGTCAAGATGCTTTCTTCAGCCAGTTTTCTGGGAGGGTCTCAGTTTGAGACATTAGCAGGCATTACTCCCAACAGCTGGGGAACAAGTGCCTCGATTGGGGGCACACTATAGCATCCACCACAAAGCCATTATGAGCTCTTCTCAGGCATAGAGGCCATGTGCCGTTTCCCTTATGGAACCTAAGCTCCAGTTCCAGAAATTACCATTCTCTTACGTGGCTCTGAGCCTTCATACATGCTATTCCTCCTGCTGGAATTCCTTTTCCTCTCTTATCTTCCTAGAAAATTCCTAGTCATCCCTCAATCCTCAGGACAATTTCCCCTGGGAAATGTCCCAGGACCCCTTGGGCAATTCAGGCTCACTTTCTCCCCTGCTCCCTCCACATTGTATATATCTATCTATATTACCCCCACACCAGCCGCTGTATGGTATACTAGTTCTGCAAGACTGTATTCCCACTAGACTGGAGTCAACTTAAAAATAGAACCAAGTCTTCCAACTTGGTCTCCCTTAGACCAAGTATTGGAAGTATTGGATTAAATATCTTTTGAATGAATAAATAATTGAATATGGAAGAAATGGTGCTGGCTGTGTTATCTTTGTCAAGGAATAGCAGATGAATTCTGATAAATTGGTGGAATAGGAGGCAGGAACTAGAGATGTGAGGGAAGGAGGAAAGCAAGCTATTTGTAATCAGCCATTTGCAAGAAACTTTAAACTCTGTGCCATCTTTGGTCCCTGATACCTATTGTCTCAGCATAAACTCAACAGAATGGAGCATATATTAGGGACTCTTTTGTTGGCAGTAAAATTACTTGAGATTACAACAACCACAAACTCTCCCGAGAATGGCTAAGGAAAGAGTACTGGGCTGCACAGATCCCTAGTTGTGGCTACTGACTAATGAGATGGTAGAGTTGAGTATGTGCAGAGCTCTCCTGGAGAAACATGGACAAGAGGAACCACCACACATGAACAAAATAAAATTTAACTTTTCTGCACAGTGCCAATCAATGAAGATGCTAATGAGGGCATGGACAATGGGGCTATATTAGTCAAGAGAGTCTAGGCCAAAGGGGAACAAGGTCCCTTTTAACAGATAGAAGAAAAGGGAGTAGGCTCATTCTGGAGCACCCTTGTTAGGAGAAAGTGGAAATGCATGTTCTCATCTTTCTTTGTTGTTCTTCTCATACCCATCCTCATTCCATAGCTCTATCCTCAAGGTATCCCGAATCTACGATGAATAGTGATATCTCAGTCATAACTAACAATTTTTTTCAGAACCCCTAATGCAAACATGACACACTTAGTAATGAGGCACATGACCTAAGGTCATTGTGAACAGGCATTGAACCAGATTTGGTTTCGATGAAAATGAATTTTGGGTCCATCCTTCTTCATTTTTCAAATCTTACTGCCTCATGGTAGAACCAAGGACATGTCATTTTGGGGAAGAAAAAAATACTCTATTTCCTCAGGAAATGCGAAGGAGCCACAAATTTTAATCTGCTCCAGCTGGAGTGGAGGCTGGGGGCTTATTTAAGCTCATAAAATACACCTTCTCACATTTCCTCCTGCTGACAAACCAAAGATTCTCCTTGACCAAGGTTTAGGTAGCTGTTCCCAGCATCCAAAGGAAGGCTGCCCAGCCAAGCAACTGCTCCACCCACCTGAAAGCCTGCTTAGGATTCCATTTGAATGTAGGAGTCGATCTCTAAATATAACCCAGAAAGCAGCCTCTGCTGTCATCCCTGTACTTGCAGCTTCACTCCTTCCAAAATAATAAAATGAGATGGGTGGATCTTTGGGCTTTTACCCTGAGCAGCAGCTTGGGGTAATGAGGCACAGGAGAGCAACCCTCTGCTTCAGTCCTTCCCCTCTTCAACCCTCCCTTTGGGGTGGAGAGAGTGATGGACAGCAGCAGTCCTCCACCTAGGAGTTGGCACCAAGCCCCAACCCCCTGGTACTTCCCCAGAGTCCCTCTCAAAGCAGATGGTCCCTGAGATGAGTCCATTGTCCCAGGGCATTGACTAACCTCAGGAAAATCCTTAGAAGTATGTCTTCTTCCCCTTCCTGACTAGGGCTCTAGTGTAAAATTTAGAATCTCAGCATATCCTGTGATCTTTCTTATCTCACCCAATGGTATATCTTGCTAACCAACCAATATCTATTCACTGTCAGTCTCTCTCACTAACCCTGAGATCCTTGACAGCAAAGCCGTTTTCCTCATCCATGTACCTTCAGCACCCATTGTAGTGTGAGGCCCATAGCAGATGCCCAGGAAATGCTGGATGGATAGAGGGATGGACAGAGGGAGGGAGAGAGTAGGGGGAAAAAGAGGGAGATGATGGATGGATGGATGGATGGATGGACGGACGGACAGGGAATTTCCTTAGTGTTACACTAAGATGATGGAAAGTAAAGCTTGAGTTGTTGTGCCCTGCAGCTCGGGGCCTGATCCTGGAACCCCCACAGAGCTCTGAGGGCTCTAAGTCATGGTCCTGACTTGTGAGTCAGCTGCCCAAAACTTAATCTAGTTGCGGGTGGAGGTGGACCCCTCCATAGAAGGCCCAAAAGAGAATTGTGTTGGGTCACCTGTGGAATATAGTAACTTTCACTGTTATAACCCAAGGCTGGCTTCTCTTTTCTCTCATGCTGGTCCCCTCTGTGAGGAGAGAGGGGTGGAGGCACAGTCCCTCTCTGGCCCCATCCTGGTGAGGGAGCTTGGGCAGGGGCTTGAAATTGCAGCCTCCACTGCCCACTGACCTTTCACCCAGACGTAGCTGTGGAGGGCCTGGAGCTCTGGCAGCCTATTCATCATGCAGGCCAGCGATATTTCCAAGTAGGCAGTTGGGCTGTTGTGCCCCCAGAGAGAACCCCAATGGCCACAAGCCTTTGAAAGGAAGTGGCTGGTTTTGTGAAAATGTCATTGCATTGGCTCGGTTTTTATTTCCAGCCGGACAAAGACCAGTTGTCACAGAGAGATAACTGTGCTCCACAGACGTCTGAGCAGGGCACCTGTGCCCAGGAAGGGTGAGGCACCAGCACCAGGGAAACTGAGGGGCAGAGAAGCAAATTAAGCAAAGGAAAACTCGGGCTGCAGTCAGATTATCCTTCCTGGTGGCCAGAGCTCTGCTTCTGATAAGACAAGGGCCATCACTTCCCTCTGGGGCATGCAGGGGAAACAGGACCTGACTGGCCCAGCCCATCTAATGGAGAGCTATTGCAGAGTAGGACCTGGGGAACCTTTAAAGACTATAGGTGCCCAAATCCCAATCCCAGACTGTAACTTAATTGATCATGACTGGGTCCCAGATTTTTTTGGTAAAAGGCTTGTGCTCAAATGAAAGACATAAAAAAAAAAAATGCCTGATAGCTTTCATCTCATCCTCACCCCAACACGAGGAAGTCACCTGCCATGTGACTCCAGCTTAGCCACATAAGCGATTCCGGTAAGTCTTAGCCAGGGTAGAAAATCAGGCTGACACGTGTGCAACTCAGGAATGCTTTCAGCCTATCTGCAAAGTTGTACCAGGTCTCCTAGGTGACGGGGACGATTTTCATTAAACTGGGAAATATGGAGCAAGGTGAGTGACAACACTTGCACGGAGATTTTCATATCCTGGAACTGGTCACTAATCTGTGGTGGGATTGGAGGTGGCGTCCCTCTCTGGGATTCAACATGCTTCCCCAGCCACAGAGCAGCCGGAGGAAGGACGGAAAACACTGAGCTGTCTTACAGGGAAAACTTGGAGGCCTGAATAAATGTTTCCATGTTTATGAAGTGCTTCGGGCTCCTTGAGTAATAGCGAAGTGTCAGGGCCCGGTGTTATTAGTTTTCACACAAGTCCCAAGATTAATTGCTCCTCTCAACCTCGCTCCCCAGCTCAAGAGTTATGCTCCAGGCCCATCTAAGTTACTTTGCACGTGTGCCCTGGCAGATAGCAAAGCCTGGCCTGGAGCCCTCCTTGTGGAGAGGCAGGGAGGGCAAAGAGCAAAGCCTGGCCTGGAGCTCTCCTTATGGAATGGCAGGGAGAGCCAATAGCAAAGCCTGGCCTGGAGCTCTCCTTGTGGAATGGCAGGGAGGGCTGCATTCTATCAGCCACTTTCCTCCTTTGAGCTGGAATTTGTCTACTGCTAATTCCTTGGTGTTTGCTTACCATAGTCCAAGAAAACAGATCAACAAAGGGTGCTATAGCTTGATACTGGGCAGATTCCCTTTTATGAAACACAAATAAATTTTTTTTTTAAATGAAGCAATTGAGGCCCCAAGTGGGAAGGGCCTCCACTTTATAACTGCACCCCCACCCCTTCCTGTCAGTTGCCCCTTGATCTTCTATATCAGCATAAAACCAGTTACTTCTCATAAGCAAAGCCATTGCTTGCTTGAAAGACCACTTCCTGAACAAAGACCATAATAATAATCAGCTTCTCACAGCCAAGTGAGCCCGACCTCACTGCAGGCTGCTGTTGGGCTAGGGAAGCCACTGCTCAGGTGTGTGACTTCGACAACATAAAATTTTAAGCTCAAATTCAGAAGATTTATGTATTTGTTTTCGTGTCAACGATAGAACCTAAGAATGTTAAAGTGAAAGGGGAGCTTAGAGATCTAATCCACATCCCTCATTTTTTAAGAGGAAATTAAAACCCAAAAAAAACAAGTGGTCAGCCTGGGGTCAGCCAGAGTGCCCAGAACTTTGTCCTTGACTGTCCTCTTGTTTTTGTCCCACATTCTCTCTCTACAAAGCTCATCCAGTCTTCCCATGAGTTTACTAATGCCATTGCATATTAATTACTCTCAGTGGAGACCTTCCCATGGAACTGTTGCTCTTTTACCTCAAGCTTCTTCCTACCTACTCCTTCTCCATCTCCATAGGCTGCACAACTCTTCCAAACTAGCTCAGGTCCCAAACCTAGCTATCATCGTTTAGTTCTCCATTTCTCACATGCCCCATATCTAAACAGAGGTACTAGTTCCATTTCCAAAAATTAATCACCACTGCAACTCTTTTTCCACAATCCCCACTACTATGACCCTGGTTGGCAGTACAGTCAACTCCTGCCTATTTTATTTCAAAAGCTCTGAACTGGTCTCTATCCTCCCACTCTTTCCCTTTCCAATAGGTCTACCACATAGTAATCAAAATAATCTTTTTTTATTATTACTAAAATGAATCATCTCCCATACCTGCTTAAAACCCTTTACACTTAAAAATAAAACCTAAATTCCTTACCATGACTTCAGGGCCCTACTCACTCTGAGCCTGCCAACCCTTCCACCCAATCTCTCTCTCTCTCTATCCACCCCCCTTTTCACCACAATCCAGCCACCCTGGCCATCCTTGTGCCAAAAAGAGACCATTCTCATTCCCGGCTCTGGCTCTGCACAGTGGGTAAATCCTCCTGCTCAGATTGCTCTCCCCACAGATCTTTGCATGGCTACCACTCTCTCATCCCTCAGGTCTTGGCTCAGAAAGCCCACTGCTGGCTAGAGCAGCCCCAAGTCACTCTCCTTCTCAGCTCTATCTTCTTTATAGCCCTTATTTGCGGCTGAGACTGTTTGCAAGCTTACTGTCTGTCACCCTCACAGAATGTAAACACCTAGAGAGCAGATTTTCTAGGTCATCGCCACATTCCTCCACTCCTGAAAAAAACGCCAGACTCAGATCAGGCGCTCAGTAAAACGTATTGATTGGCTGATGCTACAAAACAGTAATAGGACCAGAAGTAGAATCTATGCTTTTCAGTTCACATCCCAGTGGTGGTTCAATCCTGCCCTTTGCTTTATTAGAAACAGAGGTCCACTCGAGCTCATCCAGTGAGGGGAATTTCTGTGAGGAAACAGATGGGGTGACAAGGTACAATGTCTCTCAATCCAAGAACAGGAGCTTATGCCCCACAGAGGCCAAAGCTGAAAGAGGGCTCTGCCTTCAAAATGGCCCTGAAGAGTTAGTTCCCTCTATGGAATTTTCCTTTTGGTTCACTATTAATTCTATTAACACACATTCCGTGTGTCCACTTCTTCCTCTCCTGTTCCAACTGGCATTTATTCATTCCCTCAGCAAATATTTATTGAAGGCCAACATGGGCTAAGCCATGCTGATCCTGCTTGCTTATCATCTCTGCTTCTCCTTTATTTCCTGTGCATGTGACTGGCTTTCCATGTTTCCATCAGCCTTTCTCATGATTTTTTTTTTTTGGCTTTCATTTCTTCTGTTATCTAGACAACTCTTCCTAGGTTTTAGCTGATAGCCCCAAGACAAAATCTAACTGGACCAGTTCCTCTTTCAGAGCTGAGTCAAACCTAATAGATCACCCAACCGCACGGGCAGCCTTGGGATCAGGGCCCAGCTCGGGTCCCACCAGCTGTGCTCGTGTGCGTTGTTCAGCAAGGGCTGTGCTTGTGGCAGCTTCTGTGGAAGGAGCGATGGCAGGGCAGATAGGATCACATCTCTGGGATAAACATTAATCTAGTGAGGGTGCATGCTGGCAGTAGGAAGAGACCTATGTAAGCCTTACAATTAGAACAATACCACATGACATGTACCTAGGTCCATGGGACATTTGTTGTCACTGAAGGTTTTAGAGCAGTAAGTGGCATGACAAGACCTTTGCTTTGAGTAAAATTTGTTTTTCGGAAATATATAGGACAGATTGTAAAAGGAAAAAACTGACATGAGAAGAAAAATTAAGAGACCACTGCAATACACTGAAGCACCAAGTCCTGAAAATCTAAATTAGTGTGTGAACAGTGCAAAGGGAAGGTGGGTCAGCTGGCAGAGACTCTAAGAGGCAGGAATTGGCATGTGGCATCAACTCCACCAGCTCTGGATGTCTACCATATGGAAGGTACCTCACTGAAGTTCTACTATGTATCAAGCACTATGCTAAAGGTGTCACAGAATCACATTTAAGCCTTGGGGGGAGGAAGCCTATAATGAGAAGCATATAATTTTATGTACATTCTATAGTTGAGGAAATTTTAAGCCGAAAACTAAACGACTTCCTCAAGACCACATATCCAGAAAGTGGCCAAGAAAAAGAACCTTGAGGAAAGACAGAAGAATCCTCTGTGTGTGGGAAAGGAGCTGACAGTACACCAGCAAAATGGCCTCAGACTGAAGAATGGGGCTAGGCCAAGGAAGGAGGAGAGCACGGGATGAGATGCAGGAAGGAAGAGTGGGATCGCAGTGTGGCATGGAGGCTGGAGCCAGGCTTTCCTCCTGGCCTTGAAGCCTGACTCCATCTTAAGCAAATGCTCCCGATTCAATATCTTCTTCTGTGAGATAGGGATAATAATCTAGTGTGTGACCTCTTAGTTCTGGGTAGGGATTCATGATAATATATCTACAGTGACTGACACAAAGCAGGGTCTCAATAAAAGGCATCCTTGCTTGGATTAACAATTCTGTTATTGTATCTGATAGAGTCAGGGGCCATATACAAACATTAGAATTCCATTGTTGAAGGGGTTTCAATCTCCCTATTTCGACTTAAATATTGCTATGATATATGGACTATTAGGCATTGGGCTGCTCATCTCTTAGAAGCTTGAATAGATAGCCTACCTGGTCAGACAGGTTTAACTTTCAATATCAAATCCCATCATTCAAGTTAAACAGCCTGGACAGGTGATGGGAGAGGAAGGTAATTCCTGCACACCACACACCCTAGAGCCTGTGCCTATATAGCTCGCTCTAGAGGGAAATACACTTGGCAGAAAGAAACTCGCATCAGTAGCAGGTGGTGAAAACTCCAAGTTAGTAAGAACATCTCTCAAAGCCCAGAATCCGGGCTTTAAATATTAATTTGACTTCAGAAAGAAAGAGTTAGGTTTAACCCATTAGCTAAAAGCACTTCAGCTCCTACTTGTTATTTTTTAAGCAATAATGTTTCTTAAAAGAGCCCACAAGGAAGAGGATGGGCCTGAGCAAACCCCAGTGGTCTTTGTCTCTTCTGAGTGTGGGAACAGAGAAGCAGTCAGCCATCCCTGCACCTGTGCCCTCTCCAGGCCACACCCCTGAAGCCCGCCTAGGGATGGGATCAGCCCCTGTTCAAGATGAAACCCTCTCCACCATGCAAGATGGAAAAATCCCATTAGCCAAACCACTGGGCAGTGTTTTAAGAAACAATGATCTATTGCTGATTCCTTTTCTATACGAGGGACGTACAAAATAGACAGGCTACCTATCCCTCAGGCCATTAAAAACCTATTTTCACCGAAACCAGTTTGGCTCAGTGGTAGAGCGTTGGTCTGCGGACTGAAAGGTCCGGGGTTCGATTCCGGTCAAGGGCATGTAGATTGGTTGCGGGCACATCCCCGGTAGGGGGTGTGCAAGAGGCAGCTGGTGGATGTTTCTCTCTCATCGACGTTTCTAGCTCTCTATCTCTCTCCCTTCCTCTCTGTAAAATATCAATAAAATATATTTTTTTAAACCTATTTTCTTTTGCTTCCTATTCTACATGCTCATACCAGGGAGGGGGGTAACCAAATAGCGTGGTGGCCCAGTTCTGGATATTTTTCTCCCTCACTTTCCGAGCAGAACCCAACTGAGTGAGAATGATTACCTTTTAGACTAGATGTTAGTTTCCTTCTAATCAAGGCTTGGAAACGGGATTGCAGAAAGCATCATCTCAAAAAGTGTAAAAAAAAAAGGAGTCTGAAGAAAGAAGTTGGCAGAATTCCAACCAACATAAGCGTTAAGAAAGAAATCTAACAACATGCATCTGCTCACTAGCCAGAAAGAAAATATATTGTACGTTTAAGGCGAGGCAGCAGCGTTGCATAACTTGGGAAAGTGGGGGTGCCATTCACTTCATAGGCTATGTGAATGGAGCCCCCTGGAGTTGTGCAGCATGCACCTGTGAAACCAAACTCCAAACTTAGCTCTAATTCAGAGTATCTAAGTCAGAAAAGTGACCACAATACCCTCGACACAGGTGTGGTTGCTTTAGTCTGAGAAAAAATATTAAATTGCTGTGGATTTTTCTGCAGAAGACTCTTAATGCACACAGTGAAACCGAAACTCCCCACAGAAGCATACCTTAAATTATAACCAGGGGAGACCTTGGAGGCTGTCTGGACCATCCCCTCATCTTCCAGATGAGGTCACTGAAGCTGGGAGACATGACATGTTTTTCCCAAGGTCAACAAGCCTATGATAAAAAGATGAAACAGACTTTCCCTGCTTCCCATCCATGGCCAAAATAGGCCACTTGGTTGTGAATCCACCAAGATTGAAAATTGAGTCTTCTTTATCATTATCATCTTTTAACATTCATTGAGCACATTCTACATGCTAAGCCTTGAGAATACAGAAAGAGTGTCTCTCAAGGACTCAGCTCATGAGTATGAGTAGGGCAGAGCTTTGCTCAGTCACACAACCTTTGGTCCAGGAAATGAGGACTTGGCTAGGAACATTTCCAGGCACAAAGGTAACATACTCTTTTGTGAGCCATGAATGGTTATGGGCTATTGAACAAATCTTTATTCAGGCAACTTTTTAAAAATGTATTAAGTCCCTGTTGGAACTGACTGATATCTTTGAAGCTGCTTTGGTTTATTGGTTAAATATTTATTCATTAATATATTTTAAAGCCATTTTATTTACACAATAGATTCGGAGCCATTCTGGACTACTGGATAATTATTACCTAGTTAAAAATCAGGCTATGCAAAGCAAGAAAACTGATGGCCATTTATGGAGAGAATGGGAAACTTACAGGTTACTGAGGTTGCCCTTTAAATTTTATTTTTAACACAGTCATTCTGCTCTTCCTAATGGGAGTTTTATGCATGTTTGAACGTGTGTGGTGAGAGTGAGGTGGGGGGAGAGAGAAGCCTTTTTACCAAAAACCAATGCCATTAAATTGCTTTATGGACAAGCTCTCTGCCAACTTTCTTATTACCTTTGAGTTAGCTGCACAAGAGCAGGGCAGAAAGCACCTGCAGCCACGTCTGTTTCTCATTTTGTACTCATGTAACTCAGATGCCCTGTGAAATCTGCTCCTGGGTTGAAATTGTGTATACCACGTGTCAGCTCAGTTTGAATTTGGAAACAGGAGCTCAAAAGGTGCCACTCAAACCCGTGGCCCTGGTTTTCTCCGAATGTAACATGAGCACAGGAGTCACGTTGTGGGGGCCCATGTCTCCCGTCGCTGTAAGTAAGAGATACAGCAGGCCCATGTTTCCATTTACTGGTGCTCCCCAACCCCCACCCATATCAGTTCCCACTTATGCTTTTCATGCGGGAAGGTCATGGCATGGGATGAGAAGTGCTGTGAGTGTACACGTGAACAGTTCATGACCTGTGCGTGAATTTACAACCTTGCCTGATTTAGAAAAAGGAAGCAACCAGAACACGTGACCCAGCCTCTCCAAATAGCCTGCTTTGGGCCACCTCTCTGTGTAAATACTGTTTGTGGCCTGCATAAATGGATAAAGGACGCCATTGGTCTGAAGAAATTGCATTGAGGTAAAATTAGTACTCAGCTCTTACGTGAAGAGCCCAAACCAAATACTTTTCAGTTTTAACCCAAAGAGATCATTTTTAAAAAATATTTTAATTGATTTAAAAGAGGAATGGAGAGGGGGAGAGAGATAGAAACATCAATGATGAGAGAGAATCATTGCTCGGCTGCCTCCTGCACACCCTGAATTGGGGATTGAGCCTACAATCCAGGCATCTACCCTGACCGGGAATCAAACCGTGACCTCCTGGTTCATAGGTTGACAACCGCTGAGTTACAGCAGCTGGGCACAAAGATATCTCTTTTAAATATTAGCTCTAAAAAGAAATTCTGGATCTTATCTCTTTGATCGCATTTTAGAATATTAGCCCCTTACCTGCCTCTGCAATGCCCCATTAATTCAACAAATATTTAGTAAGTACCAACTATGTCCTCTCAAGCAACACCAGTCCATAAAACATCAAGGACTTGGCTTTCATGGAGTTTCCTTTCTAGCTGGGGAGGGAAGAGTTGGCTTTGAAGTAGCTAAGTGAAGGCGTGTTCCAGTTAAAGTCAAATCTCCATGTGGCATTCCAGATTTACACAGGATAAATTGGGATGTGATAATTTGCTTCAAAAAAAAAAGATTCAATATTTTACTAAAAAAAAAAATTCACAGAAGGATTCCCTTTAAATCTAAAACCCTCATAGTCCCTCCCCCCCCCCATCTCCCCAGTCATTTTATTTATTCTGAACTTTTGAGGACTCCATTAATGGTTAGAGTATGTCTGCACTGTCCTAGAGTACCCACCCTACTCATCACCACAGGTAGACATTCACTTCTACTCCAGAAAAAAAATGCTCTAAGAAAGCACTGCTCATCCCAGACAGGAAGCACAACCCACTCCAAGGGAAGTCTTAGGGACTCTGGTTCTGGTGGCTCCCAGGGTCCCTCTGCACCCTTTAAGGTCTAGGTCAAGGGCAAAGAAGTCTGGAGTTGATGCTCTTTTCAGTTTCTCTGAATTTTCTCATTGATACAAAAGAGGGGGGGAAAGGAAAAAAAACAAGCCCAAGTAATACAGTTTAAAAATAAATCTGGTGAGGTGAAGACATCATTTTTCTCTCCTGACATTTTCAGCTACTTAGATAATTATCGGCCACCAGAGTCTCTCCTTGTGAGTACCAGCATTTGGCCCATTAGCAATTAGTGAGAACAGTTCCTCCACTGAGCTTTTATGTGAGAAAATAGAGAGCTGCCTGCCACACACAAACACACAGGCTTAGGAGAAATGAGAAAGAAGCTGAAGAGTATCCCTGATATTACAGCTAGCCTCTTGTCATTTTCCCCACATTTGGGGTTTTATTGATCAGTGACCACATTTCTCCTCAGGACCATTGTACTGCCAGGAAGCTTCCTGGTCCAGCTTCATAGTGGTTAGTTGGCATTTAAAATAAAATAAAAAAAATTTTTAAAGCACAAGCCCTACCCTACCTGCCCTACCCTACCCTATTCAGAAAAGTTAATGCCATATCATGAATTTCAGCTCTGGGCATTGGAACGCTTTCCCATTTAAATAGGGGGGAAGCAAAAGTAAAAACAACCTTGGGTGTTTCCACAAGTCTTTCATCTGCCCAAGGAAAATTTGTACTGAAAGCCTTCATGGTAATTAGATAAATTGAGCAAATACAGGTACAGGATATTCAGAAGTCAAATGAGCCATTCTTCAATTTAAGAGCTTTGCTTTAGAATAAAGAACAGTGCTCAGTACAGCTGGTGTCACTTAGATTAGTCCTGGAAGAGAAGTCTTACGGAAGAGTGGACTATGTTTACAAATAAAAGAGACCAAGGTGGGAAGAAATTGAGTCCTTTTCCTGTCTCAATGTTAGAGGAGTCCAAACAGATGACAGCCAAAGGCAACTCTCTCCATACACATGTCACACCCCTTGCTCTTCAAGGTCTCTCCTGGCCAGCGTGCCTGGATTTCCATTGTGCCTTCTTTTCCATATAGAGGCTTTCTGGCTCCTTCACGAGAGCCTGTGGAAACCACCATCTGACATTGGAGAATGCCCTTGACTTTCAGAGGAGGACCAGATTCATGTTGCTACTACTTAAACATAGCACTCAGAGTTCATCTTTGGCTATGACTTGTACTACATTGCAACCAAGTGGCAGAATGTGAGGCAGAGCATCAGTGTTGGGGTCAGGTAGAGAAACTCAATCTACCTCGATCCATAATAGGCCATCGCTCATGATGGGAACTACCAAAGCTTCTCATTACAAGTTACCTGTCCACATCTTTCACTCATGTCACCAGCTTTCTCAACTGATTTATTTAAATGAAATGAACTTAGGAACATTTTTTATGAAAAAAAAAAGTTTCCTTGGGTATACTCAAGTTACTGACAACTCGAAATACCTTGAACTCTTGACATTCTGACTACAGACCTCATGGAAACATATAAAAATCTTTGAAAATCATTCACGAAGGACATAGAAGACAAAGTCCATACATCAAAATGCAACCCATTCTTAGGAATTAGTCACACAACAAGAAGTTAAACCAGCTGAAACCGGTTTGGCTCAGTGGATAAAGGGTCGGTCTGTGAACTGAAAGGTCCCAGGTTCGATTCTGGTCAAGGGCATGTACATTGGTTGTGGGCACATCCCCAGTAGGGGGTGTGCAGGAGGCAGCTGATCGATGTTTCTCTCTCATCAACATTTCTAGCTCTCTATCTCTCTCCCTTCCTCTCTGTGTAAAATCAATAACATATATTTTTTAAATAAGTTAAACCAATAGATTTAATAATGACACCAGTTTAGAGCTGCCTGCCAGTTGTCAGGTGTGATACCCATATTATGATGCATCATAAAACTTAGGTCTTAGGAAAGATAAGATCTCAAAATAGACACCTGACAAGAGAAAAGATAACATTTGACTTCAACTTGATATTGTAATTCCTAATGAGATCTATAAAATAAAAGATGGGAGGCATACAGAAAGACCAACTCCATTTATGGTAAGAATCAGCAGAAACTCAGAACAAGTACAAAAAGATGGAAGGATTGGAGTTTAGAGTAGAATATGCAGATGTGCACTTCAGAAATGTGGTTTGTTCAGACAACTTCTTCTGTAGACTAGTGGAAGTAGACACCTTAGGAAACTCTCCTGAGACTTCCTGGAAATTATTTTTAAGACCTTAGGTTCATTGCCCCTATTCATTCTACATTACTCTCCTGTTTCAGTGTTGTTTTTCATTGTCTAGACCAAATGTTAACATCAATTAACTCACTCTGAAATTCAAGGGTTATTGAAGAATTAGGAAAGGGTTTGTCCTATAATAAAAGTATGACAGTGCTTTAACTTTATAAACTGTCCCAAAGTCCTATAAACATATAGCACAAATCTATAGAAAACTGTTACAAACATCATTAAAAGGTTCAAAATATACTGCTTTGAGCTTCTTGAGAGTGAAATTCTACCATCTAATTGAGTCTAATTACTAGAAAAATTTAAGTCTATCAATGTTACTATCCTTATGTACCCTAATCTAAGTCTGAGGTGTTTCCTATCTCTAAAATGCCACAATTCTATAATTCTAATAATCATTTTTCCCTCTCTCTATCCTTCTTATGGAAATGGAGGGGCTTATTTCCCACCCCCACCTCTAATTCCTTCTCTTTATTCCTCTATATCTCCATTAGACATAAATATCAACACATTCTTATTCATGGCAACTCCGTATTCACAGTGAACATTACATTATTTTTAAGGATTGTGAAATAGTTGCCACCAGTATATCTGACAACCTCAGTACAGAACTACTGCTTCAAAAGCAGGTCAATCAGAAAGGGGCTCCTGGCTACCCATAAAGGCAGAGCTAAGGAAACAGTTATCTACCCTTCCCTCAAATGTCCTGATGTTATTTAAAGATTGTTAATGCCTACATTACAATTTCATTGGTGTTCATGTCAATAATTTTAGACCTAGTTCACACCTTTGCTAGTGTTGCTTCAGGATGATGGCAGATTGTAAAGATAGCACTAATTCTTACATGATAAATTTGCTCGTCTTTGTCCTGGAATGCTTACTGTGATAAGTTTTTTCAAGAATAATTCTGAAAAAAGTCAGCCCTGCTGAAATTCCACACACAGAGCTGAAGACCCAAACAATCTTAGATTCAATTTTGCCAAATCACAATTTTGATACTCTAGGCAGACCAAACAACAGACAGCTGACTGACCATCATTCAGACATCTTTCCTGATCATAATTAACACCAGGAGAGTTTTCATGCCTTTGTCTCCATCATGCACACATTCGGAGAATTAATTAATGTATGCAACCACACTGAGTAATCCAGGTCTCATAGGTAATGTGTGTTACCTTCTATGTGTTGATTTCTCTGAAGGAAATGGTCACTTTCGCAGACTGACAGCAGCCTGAGAAGCACAATGTTTGTATTCGTGGTTGTTGGCAGGGATTTCCAACCCTCCACCCTGGCTCAGCTTCCCATCAATGATCTGCACAATCTGGCTAAGAAGGACTCCACATATCATTACTTTATAATCACTTCATTCATTCGGTCAAGGACAATGAAAATATCAACTGTTATTTCTTTCACAACTAAGGTGATTTAATTTTGTATAATTATCATCACTTTATATCATGTCCTATGTGAGGCATTGGGATAAGATGGGCAAAGCTGAGCTCTTGCTTTCAAAAAGCTCACACAAGTCCTTGGAATAACTAACTAGGAGGTTGTGAATGAGAATAAGGGAGAGAGGAGGAGGAGGACAGTTAGTACCTAACGCAGGCTAAAAATGTAACTAGCCAGCCTTGAAATTTCCACTGCACCATAATGCAAATGCAACCCACCAGATTCTGTCAATCTCTAGTTACACCCTCATTTAGACAGAAGAAGAAGATCAAGTTGAAGGGGGCGGGTGGGAGGGAGGCACGATGCAATATTGCTCACAGATTTGTAAAAACGGAAATAAGTCACAGCAATAAAAAAATATACACTCGTACACAGATTATGAAGAAATATTTTCCCCAAAAATATCTAATTTAGCAGGTTGAAATCCATAGAGGGGGAAAAAGCTTTCATACAGTTTTATAATTTTCTTCCCATCCCCTTCTCTCAAAATTCTTTTAAGCTTAAATACTCTCATCCTCCGATTTCACCAATGTCTAGATGCTACTAAGACCATACTAATGCACCAAAAATCATAAAATTCAACTGCATAGGCATTTATGGCATGACTACTATGTGTCAATTTCCTTCCCTAAGTTTAATAGTTTTAATTTCAAGTGGCATTCTGAATTAGAGGGACTTTATTAGTTTATATAACGTTTTGGGAATTTCACCCCCTCACTGGTAAAGTACATAAGAATATTTTTTTAAGTCTTCCATTTTTACATCAAATAAAAAATATCATTTAAATAAAAGAACAATATTATTTGTCATAGCATTACTATCAACATTTAATTATCCTAAAACCAAAAAGTTTAAAGTTAATGGAAATGAATTCAATAAACTCTCAAATGAAAATTATATATAGCCAAAAAAACACTATTTAGAATTTTTCTATCCCTCTAGACATAAGTTAAATATATTTCAATTAAACACCTACTCTGTATAGGACACATAATTACTGGAAGGAGAAAAAAATTATCTCTATCCTTTCAGAATAACATTCTAACAATCAGTTTAACCAGCTGAACTCTCAAGCAAAGAACTTATTCATGTTTTGAATAAGTGAGTCTGAATATCACCATCAGCATGAAACCAAAAAAAAATGGTTTTGCTATTTTCCAATGGAATAGAGACTTCTTGGTAAAACATAAATCCCAGGAAATGTATTTCCTACCTAATATGTCAGTGAGCCTGTATATGGAAAGATGCATTCAAACTGGAATTTCTTCTTTTTTAAAAATATTTGTATTGACTTCAGAGAGAAAGGGAGAGGGAGTGTTAGATAGAAACATCAGTGATGAGAGAGAATAATTGATTGGCTGCCTCCTGCACGCCCACTCCTGCTCAATTAGGGATTGAGCCCACAGCCTATGCATGTGCCCCTGATCAGAATCAAGCCCTGGACCTTTTGGTCCAGAGCCCAACACTCTATCCACTGAGCCAAAGTGGCTAGGGCTGCAATTTCTTCTTAAATTACACTGATTGCCATCTAATGAAAGGTGTTGGAGGGAATTTGATGAAACTTTCATTTTCATAAGGAGATACCTATTACAATAGGACAAGTCAAAAATAAAAACAATAGAAGACTAAGTAGGTGATTGAGCTAATTAAAGTTATTGCAGCAAAAGTATTCAGTCACTGAGGGGAAAATTAATCAACATCAAGTTTAAACAAAAAAAAACTATACCATGAAATGGTATATCATTTTGCTTCTCAAGCAATCTTTAATTTTGAAGAGAATGCTGTCCATTCAAATAATATCTCAAATGAATAATATTATAAATACAGAGAAACAGAGGAAAAGAAAAAGGTTTTTGTAACACTCATTTCCAAAGTAATAGCACAAAACCTGTTTAATATAAGAAATATTTCATGAAGAATTTTTCCAGTGGTGATTTTAATAAAACCAGAATTTTTTATATTTAGAATGACATTACTCAATGCTTAATATATTGTATATTTGCTCAATATTAGTGGGCTATGTTACAAACTCTATAAATAAGTATCTGATATTTTAGTAGGCTGAAAATCAGCTATGTAATATGAAAATTATGTCAAAGGAAAATTATCTCCATGAAAAATGTTTCTAAGAGTTAAACTAATGGAATATTAAACACAAAAGAAAAGTCAACAAGTTTACATTATGTTTCTGTTTTTACGTGACTTAACTAGGATTATGTGTACTGTTCCCATGTTTGCAATCTATTAAAATAGTTCAAATCCCATCATAGACAAATCCACAAGATTGCCCCAGTTCTTTGCCAGAGTGACAATTTTTCATGTCTTGAATATGACTTGAAATAAATGAGGCATTTTAACTTGAAATTAACATTGTTATAAAATAATTACAATGGTCCTTATTTTAACTAATTTTTCACAGTTTTAATACAAGAGTATTAGAAGAAGACTTTAACTATTTAGACTTTTAAGATAGGTCCATAAACATTTGGCTGGAACACCATAGTCAGATCCAAGCTTACATATACTTTTATGATCTACAACAAAAACCTCTCACTTTCATTCACCTAGGGAGGGAGAACTAGTTTGCAAAACAACTGAGTTAATGGACAACAGACCAGGGGGGAAGCTGGAAAAGGAGTCCTAGTTCTGCCATGTGTGGCTATAAATAAAGACTCAAAAATAATTTTAAATGACCAAATAAGCTCTTAACAGGCTGAATCTCCCCCAGACAACAACTATAAACTCTGGACAAAATTCAAAAGAAAGCCAAAAAAACCCAACTACCTGAACACACTGAAGAGCAACCAAGAGCACAGATTCTGGAAGAAGTTAACATTTGAAAGAAGAAAGCAACACTGGGTGAATGTCCTGCTTTCTTTCATGGCTTTAGTCATGAGGGTAGGATCTCAAGAAATCAAGAGCCAGGAATGGGAGCCCTAAATTCTGTATATAAACTCTTCCCAAATCTCTGGCCACTGAACCACACTGTGTGGTCAGACTACAAGCAGCCCAGCCAAGAGTAAAACAACTAAGATGAGTTTAGAGTTGCCATCCAAAAGACGGCAGTTTCAGTTTTAGTAGTTAATTGCCTGCTATAACTAAAGAAATCAACTCTATGCAAAGAATTATACAACATCCAGAGTTTACTCAACAGATAATTCATAATCTTCAGGATATAATCCAAAAGTACTTCACATATGGAAAGTGTAACCCATTCTAAATATAATCCTGAGAAGCTAGTCATGACATGACCCAGATGATAGAATTATCAAACAGGACTTGAAAGCATCTATTATAACTATGCTCAGTAAATTTTTTAAATGTGCTTTTAATAAATAAAGAGATAAGAAATTTCATAAGGCAGTTCCATTTTTTTATGACCCAGTAATTCCACTTCTAGGCATTTTCCCAAAGAAACCCAAAACCCTAATTCAAAAGAATATATGCACCCCATTGCAGCATTATTTATAATAGCCAAGTATGGAAGCAACCCAACTGTCCATCACTAGACAAGTGGATAAAAAAAATTGTGGTACATATATACAATGGACTATTATTCAGCAATTAAAAAGAATACAATCTTAACATTTGTGACAGCATGGATGGACCTAGAAGGTATTATGCTAAGTGAAATAAGTCAGTCAGAGAAAGACAAATACCATATGATTTTACTTATATGTGGAATCTAAAGAACAAAATATACAAACAAAATTGAAAGAGGATCATAGACACTGAGAGTAGTCTGGTGGTTGCCAGAGGGGAGGGATTGTGGGACTGGATGAAAAAGGTGAAAAGATAAGAAGTACATATTGGTAGTTATAAAACAAAATATAAAGTACAGCATAGGAAATATAGTCAATAATATTGCAATACGGGGGTATGGTGCTAGAGGGCTAC
This sequence comes from Vespertilio murinus, assembly GCA_963924515.1. Classification (NCBI taxonomy): domain Eukaryota; kingdom Metazoa; phylum Chordata; class Mammalia; order Chiroptera; family Vespertilionidae; genus Vespertilio; species Vespertilio murinus. The sequence goes on from OZ004705.1 coordinate 34,021,734, forward strand.
TGGAAATATCAGGGGAACACTCTCTAAAGTATATGATTGTCTAACCACTATGCTGTACACTGAAACCAATATAAAATAATATTAAAATAAACTATAATTTAAAATAAATAAATAAAATTTCAGCAGGTAACCAGAAACTATAAAAAAGAACTAGATGGGAATTCTAAAATTGGAAAATAAAGTATCTGGAAAAAATTCACTGGACAAGCATGACAACAAAAAGTAGGTGACAGAGAAGGAAGAGTCAGTGAACTTAAAGATAGATAGATGGAAATTTTTTTAATCTAAAAAAATAGATAAAGAATATTGAGAAAAAATGAACAGGAACCTATGGTACAATATCTCAAGTTACCAAACATAAGGTAACTAGAGAACTGGAGGGCAGAAAAGAGAGAATGAAAAAAACAGAAAATACATTTTAAAAATTAAGAACCACAAATTCGGTGGAAGACATACATTTACAAGTTCAAAAAGATTTGTGAATCCCAACAGAATGAACACAAATAAAACCATGACTACATGCATCACTGTTAAACTGCTCAAAACAAACAATAAAGGGGAGGTGGGGGAGGGGGTTCTAAAAAGGCATTACCTGCAGGGAAACATGATTCAAATGGTAGTTGACTTCCCATCACAAACTCATTTAAAGTTCTGAAAGAAAAATTGTTGTAGACCCAGAATTCTTAATACAGTAAAAATATTCTTCAAGAATAAAGGTAAAATGAAGACAAAAATAAGCAGATAGAATTTATTCAGGAGCCCTTAACTATAAGAAATGCAAAAGGAAGTTTTTCTGGCTTATGGAAACATGGATCTTCAGGAAGGTAAAAAAAATTAGAATTTTTTTAATTTTTTCATGATACAATGATGAACAAAAAATAGTGAAAATGTGTCAGTCACTGAAACTTTATGAATTTCAATATCCTAGTCTAAAGGGAGGAATAATAATGCTATGAGGAATATATGTAAACACACTTTGAGAAAAGGTAATTTTTTAAAATATATGCTGTGCTTATAAACATGTCTAGAATCTGGAGAAAGCCATAAGATTTTAGACTTGAGCTCAGCATTTACGCAACAAGAATTCATTGGGTGCTTATTATTGGTAATATAATATGTTATGTGCTTCAGATTTTGGTTTGGAAGTGATTTTAATGTCCAAATTAATTTGATTTAAAAAAGTGTTGGCAAGCCAGAATTTTTTTTGGGGGGGGGGGATGTAAAATAGCCAAAAACTGCTAAATACTCAATCTGCACCTTTATTCTAAAAGTCTCTTCCAACAAGACCAGCTGTAGAGAATGAATCCATGTGTGTATATTACCTGCCTTAAGTTTTTACATAACTTGTCCTTGCAAAGCAGTGCAAACAAGGTTAATAAACATTTCTGGTTTCCCTTCAAGCTACTCAAAGTATACATGTCTCGGTGTAGCCTACATAACACAGAGCAAGGACAAGGAAACAGTGTTGTATTTCTGACACCTAGAAATGTGTGCTGACAGCAGAACCATGAAAAGACAAATGGCTACCCAGCTACCTGTCTTTATGACATTACCAACAAATAAAAGGGGTGTGTGTGTGTGTGTGTGTGTGTGTGTGTGTGTGTGTACACCAAAAGATGCTAAGTATAAAGCTCTGAGTATTTTTAGAAATGTTGATTCTGGGAGAGATTCACATTTCATGTTCCTTAAACAAGCAATTTTAAAAATCCCTAAATTTCCCAATTCTCTTTCTGGGTTACAAGCTTTTATACTCGTGCTCAATCAATTCCATACCCTGACAGATTAGGGATAGAAATTACAAACACTCCATATAGAAATTTCTTTATCACACATTACTGAAATGTCAGTTAAAGAAAAAATATGATATATCAGAGTTTTCATCCTATTACTTCCTTATATTTCTGCTTTCCATCCCTATCTCTGCAACTTCTCCCAAACCACCTTCTGGGATGGAACAACTTGCCACCTCAGATTTGCTGCCATAGTTGAAAGAGGAAATAGAGGAATCAATGTAGTGTGTATGGTGATCTGGTTAACCAGCCATTGTCTTTCCACTTGACTTGCTGCTGTGGAGAAGCAGACACTATTTTCATTTGCTGTTGGTAGTTTATGTGTTATGAGAAGGCACAAAAGGAGAAGTCCACATGAACACAGGTGCCCTCGTCAGTACCAGATTGTCATCAGGCTTATTTATATCCTTGGCAAATAGAAAAAGGGTATTTATGGGGTGTGTGGTCTTTGAGTATAGCAATTTTGCAAAGCAGTGACTAGAACCCATTCAAAATACTCTAAACTATCTGTCTTAGGGCTTTATTTTGCCTACACCCCCAGTGAGACCCACCCAAATCTTTTGTACCTCTTATGTGAATAAGTTTCAGACCATACAATTCCATCAACATAGGCTGCTTTCCCAAGGAACTCCCTTTGGATTTCTTAACTTTGGAAAATTAAGTCTTTCAATAAAATATTTCATTTTTACATTTTAAAGAATCCAGAATAGCTGACTGATCATCATCCCACAGAAAAAGATACAGGCAGTCCACACTGCTTGCTGGTACTACACTCAACTAGATGTAAATTGGTGGTGGTAATTGCCCAGCGATTGGGATTGAAAGGATGAATTGCAGTGGAGAGCCTGCCTTACAAACGTTGCAATTAACACCATCTAAGTATCTGAGGGTGATCTAGGTAATAAACAAAAGACTACATTAATATGCATGTTCAGTCCCCAAAGATAGCCAGATGGCTGGCTACAACATCAGATATTTCCTCTTTGCCTTTGCAGAGATAATCACTCCTTTGTGCAGGGAGTGGTACAAATGGCATTTTTCTGTGAGCATGGGCATCTGATGGTGGATGACAAGAACCACGAAGCCGCCTACCTGAGATGCCCTGAGGACTTTGCGCTCAAAATCATGCCAGGTGTTTCCAGGGGCCAAGAGGCACAAGGAACAGCAGTCATAAATTGAAAAAAGGGGCACATTTCACAAGCACAATACTGACCACATCACTGTATACTCACACTGCCCAGGGAAGAAGGGAGGGGGTAGGAAGGCATCAGGACTAAAAAGGTTTATTTTCTTTCTACCTCAGGAGCTCCAAGTGTCCAAGATTTCCCATTCTGTGTGGTCAGGCTGTGACTAGAGCCACATCCGTAGGTAAAGACCTTTTGTTCCTACTTGACTGTCAGAAAACAAAGGGGCCCTTATTTGTCTCTAATGTAAGCAGCCATATCTACAGCTTGTGTCGCATTCCAAACCCAAAGGACAGTAATCTAAACTAAGCCTCTGGCACAGGGAAAAATATGAGCATATAGAGTGGGCCCTCCAGACACAACTACAACCAGTGCCCCCCTTACTTTGTTCCTTCTGCTTATTTTGTCCTTCCATCTCTCCATCTAACCACTTGCTCCATTTGTGAATTACTAAGAGTTCTCCAACTAACAAGTGGCTAAGGGACCAGCATATAGTAATAGCATGACAGGGTGCATCTCTCCTGCCCTCCACCTCCTCCCCAAGGTCTGGAAGACAAATAAAGGTGTCACTGACCACCTGAGCTACTCAGACTCTATCCTACACCTTGAACTCTATGCCTTTCTGTGGACTTGGGAAGAATGCTCTCCTCATTCTGCAAATACTGTCAAGAGGTCTTCTTAGGCAACAGAGGGCAAAACACAACAGTGGCCTTAAAAACTACAACATTGTGGACATTCTTGGTTTTTTTTTTTTCAGTAAGCATGTCCTTTCCAGTATTGAATAAAACTTAATTTTGTAAATCAAATTCTGCCTGAAAGCCCTAGGAGAATTTGTAAATTAGAGTAACACTGTGGTCCATTCCTTTGCTGAACCCCATTCTCTAAAGGAGTTCATAACTGGAGTCCATGATTCCCCAGGGGTCTATGGATAGAATTGACAGAGGGCATGAACTTGTATGTGAAAAATATTCATCTTCATTTTCAATAGTCACTCAAACTTTGTACTTTCTTCCATTCTGACTGTACCAGTTACGATTGTAGGCACAGTATTCACAGTACCCAGTAATGGTGTCACCAACTGAGGTCTCAGATATTTGCATATCAATTTATAGTCGTCACAGATATCCCAAAACATCAGTTAAACTCATCAACTTGGAAATTACTGTGATTATTACATTGCAGCTAGAACCCGTTATTTATTGTTTTGCTGAGGAAATGTGTATATTAATGTACCACAAATGTGTTTATTTTAATGATAACTTTACTTCAATATACTAGCTTTCCTTTGTAGTCCTATTATTTTAACATATGTATCCAAAATATTATTCTAAGGAGGCCATACACTTCATCAAATCCATGACACCAAAAAAGGTTAAGAATCCTTGCTATAAACTAAATGAACTGCTCGTTATTTTCCCCAAACACGTTCTACCTTTTACTTTTTCCTGGAAGTCTGCACTGCAGGCATTTCCCCAAACATACCACACCTATGTCTTTGCATATGCTATTCTCTTCTGCCTGGAAAGGTTCTCTGTTATCCTCACATCTACCTCAAATCCTACTGTCTTCTGGACCCAAACCAAACCTTCTGTGAAACCTTGACACATTACCTCCAGGAAGAGCGATCAGTCCCCAGTTATGTCCCCACTATGCAATAGAGAGTCTCCATTTTGGTGCTTAGCTTACTTCATGGCAGTTTTTGTTTACAAATCCTGGCCCTTTATAAGTTTGCATATTCCCTGCTGGCAGATACTACAGCAGGTCTCTTTAAGTATCTGAGTGCCTCAGGTTGTGCCTCCTGCAATGCAAGGGGAAATATCTATTAAACAGGCCTGATATGGACACCCTCCTATGAAGCTGCCTCATCAGAATGTGTTGCCCCTCCCTCTATGATGATCCATCACACCCTGCAGACTCACCCAGACATCTGCAGGACCCAGAGTCAGAGAAACAGCCTGTCAAATAAAGTAGGCTCATCCTCTTTACCTCCTTTGAAAATGACCTTCATGGTGGTCTGGAAGGCCAGGTTGGAATTTACAATCCTTGGACTCCACCAGGTTCCAGTTCAGAACCAGGCAGGTGGGGAGAGACAGCCCCTGATTTGTGGCCCACTCCCTTTCTTTTCTTGTATCACAGTCCACCTTTTATGGAACTGGCAAGCACCCCAACTGACATGTCTAAGTTCTGTCTGCGTCCTTTACAAACAGCTGCCTGCCTTTTGACCCTCCTCCTCTTGCCCAGAGATGTTCACACCAGCAGCACAGGTGGCTCCAAGGAGGGATCTGTGCAAGTTCTAAATGCTGACTCAAGCCATCTAGACAGGGAAGTCCACAGCCCTGCATACATACCTACAGTGTGTAGAGCAGGGTGGTGTGGACAGTGGGTGGGCACCTCCCCTTTGCCCCACAGGCTCCTCACTCCACAGAGAGGGTTAACGTGGGGCCTTTGAAAGGCAGGGCCCAGGGAAGAAGACCCGGGCCGGAGTTGAGTCATTGTTCCAGTGCATGTCCTCCCATAGACTGTCAGCTCCCTGAGGCTTAGCAGCTTCCTATTCTACTTCCTGGAAAAAGAGAGAGTGTGCACTCTCATCAGCCCCTGACCCCACAACATAGTATCAGCTTCACCCCGAGAGCTTGCTTATAAGAGATGCTGAATACAGTAAACAATTGTTTGGTGAATGAATTAGCAAAGTCTCCTTTTATACGTCGATCAATGAACAATCCTACCATTTGCGGTATTTACTGTTAACTCTTACAACTGTTTCTCAACCTTACTGGTCCTCATGCCTTAAGCCCCCTAAAAGATTTTAAGTTCCTAACAGGTTTTCTATCTCCCATAAAAATCCAAGCATTCTCAATGCAGTTTATAGATGATGTATTGCAGAACTGTACACCTGAAACTTAAATTAGTAACCAATATTACTCCCACAAATTTAAATTTTAAAAATCCCAATGTCCTAAACATAATCTGTGCACAATACATAGCTGTTGTATTTTTTTTTTTTTACAAAGCATTCTCATGAATATATCGGTGGGGGGAGAAGGGGTGTTTTTCAGTCATCTCAGTAGTTGTGAGTCATAACCCAAATGGTAACAGTGCCTATTATAACAGAAGGCTTCTTAGAGTGATCTTAACTGGTTGCTAGTAATCATCTATTTTTAATTTTTAAAAACAACTGCAGCTGTAACTATTTTACTAGTAAAACACAATAGCTATTGTTAGTGGTGCTTGAGCAACAGAAAAGTAACAAGTGAACCTGTACTAATGAATCGGTCAGAGGGAAGAGTGAATGAAAAGAACGACAGGTTTAAAAACCAGTACTTAAAAAAAATGAATTTGTTTGGAGTCATTGGGGGGAAAGAACTGGCTGGAGAAAGCAGTGGTGATAATCCCCAGAGCCAGGGCTTTTCACAACTCCGACAGGACGACTTCATCAAAATTAGGACAGCCTTTGATGAACAATAGGGACTATTGAGGAGATCCTTTCAAGGAAGTAGAGAGAGCTATATAAGCTTCTTGAACATGACATCCTACACACACACACACACACACACACACACACACACAAACACACACGCGCGCACGCGCGCGCGTCCTTGGGAGCATTTATTCCATTGAAACTATCTTGCAAGCTTCCTTGAACATCAGTAAATCAGAGCAATCTGACCAGAATGAGTCCTCTCCCAGGAGAATTAGGAACAATCTAAGGCAGAAGGGTATATGAGTCCCTTCTTTCCATTAAAGAATGTTCATTATTAGAGCTCTTATTTTGTAACAGTTTTATTGAGATATAACTCATATACCATCCATGTCACATATTCATAGCATATGATCAATGGGTTTTATTATATTTACAGTGTTGTGCAACCACCACCCAATCTAATTTTAGAACGTTTTTATTCCTGGAAGAAAAAGAAAAACTACTCATTTGCAGTCACTCTCCATTCCTCATCCCCTCAGCCCTAGGCAACCACTAATCTACTCTCTGTCTCTCTGGATTGGCTTATTCTAGACATTCAGATAAATGGAATCGTGCAATATGTGGTCTTTTGTGACTGGCTTCTTTCACTTAGAATATTTTCAAGGTTTCATCATGTTGTAGCATCTGTCAGCAATGCACTCCTTTTTATTGCATAGAAATATGACCAAATAAGTTCTGTCACTATGAACTTGGGCAGATTATCTAACCTTTCATTTTCTCTATTATAAGGTATAAGTAATATTAGCAACTACCTGTAGAATTGTTAAGATTATTATAATTTATTAAAGTCTAAGATGGTGATTTCTCATAGGAAGACCTCATAAAATATTAGGTTTCATGGGGGCATAAAAACTTTAACAACTTTTTTTTTTACTTGATTGGATTTTTAGTTACCAAAGTGATCCATGATTATGGTAACCAATAGAAAATAGAGATGAATTTTTAAGTTCATAATCTTCCTCTCAAATCTACTAGTATATCATCCTCAGACTTTGTCAATGTAAAGTGTGGTGTGTATCTTTTCACATCATTCTCTGTACTTGTGCAAATGCATAAAACAGAAATGCTCATTTTTTTCTTTTACTCTAATATATAATTTACCTTTTTTTCTTTTGATCTTTATCATTGGAAGTATTACATGAGTCCTCCTTTTTCCCCCCACTCCTTCCAACCCACTCCTATCCTCCCCCACCCCAGGCTCTCACCATCTCGCTGTCCGTGTCCATGGGTTATACATATATGCATACAAGTACATTGGTTGATCTCTTCCCATCCACCCTCCCCTGCCTTCCCTCTGAGGTTCAACAGTCTGTTCTTACTTCTATGACTCTGGGTCTATTTTTGATCATCAGTTTATTTGGTTCATTAGATTCCAGATATGAGTGAGATCATGTGATATGCTTACTGGCTTATTTCACTCAGCATAATACTCTCCGGATCCATCCATGCTGTTGCAAATGGTAAAGAGTTCTTTTTTAATTGTCAGGTAGTATTCCATTGTGTAAATGTACCATAGGTTTTTTTATCCATTCATCTGCTGATGGGCACTTAGGCTGTTTCCAAGTCTTAGCTATTGTAAATTGTGCTGCTATGCGCATAGGGGTGCATATATTCTTTCTGATGAGTGTTTCAGGTTTCTTAGGATATATTCCTAGATGTGGAATGACTAGGTCAAATGGGATTTCCATTTTAAATTTCTTGAGAAAACTCCATACTGTCTTCCACAGGGCTGCACCATTCTGCATTCCCACCAGCAGTGCACTAGAGTTCCCTCTTCTCCACAACCTCATCAACACTAATCGTTGGTTAATTTGTTGATGAATAACCATTCTGACAGGTATGAAGTGATATCTCATTGTCATTTTGATTTGCATCTCTTGGATGATTAGTGACTTTGAGCATTTTTTCATTTGTCTCTTAACTTTTTATATGTGTACTTTGAAGAAGTGCTTATTTAGGTCCTTTGCCCATTTTTTAGTTGAATTATTCGCCTTCCTTTTGTTAAGTTGTATGAGTTCCCTATATATTTTGGAGATTAACCCCTTATCAGATGTGACAGTGGCAGATATGTAGTGGGGTCTCTTGTTATTTTGTTGATAGTTTCTTTTGCCATGCAGAAGCTTTGTATTTTTATATGGTCCCAATTTGTTTATTTTCTCCTTTGTTTCCATTGTCCTAGGATATGTACTGGTAAACATATTGCTATGAAAGATGTCTGCAATTTTGGTGCCTATGGTTTCTTCTAGGACTCTTATGGTTTCATGTCTTACATTTAAGTCTTTTATCCATTTTGAGTTTATTCTTGTGTATGGTGTAAGTTGGTGGTCTAGTTTCATTTTTTTTGTAGGTACCTAAATTTCCCCAACACCATTTATTAAAGAGACTGTCTCTGCTCCAGTGTATGTTCTTGCCTCCTTTTTCAAATATTAATTGAGCACAGTGGCTTGGTTTAGTTTCTGGGTCCTCTGTTTTATTCCATTGATCTATACAGAGGTTCATGTGTCTATACCAGGCTGTTTTGAGTACAGTGGCTTTGTAGTATAACTTGATATCTGGTATTGTGATTCCTCCTACTTTGTTGTTCTTTCTTAAGATTGCTTCAGCTATTTGGGATCTTTTTTGTTTCCATGTACATTTTTGGAGTGTTTGTCCTAGGTCTGTGAAATATGCCATTGGTATTTTGATAGGGATTGCACTGAATCTATAGATTGCTTTGAATAGTATGAACATTTTAATAATGTTGATTCTAATAAATTTACCTTTCTTATAAAACAACTAAAAAGAATTTGGTCATTTTTCCAGGTCATTACATGTATATCTAACTTTTAATTCTAATAGCCACACCATATTCCACAGTATAAATGCATTCCAATATATTCAAAATTTCCGCTATTAATGTACATTCAGATTATTTTTGGGTGCCATTATAAAAATGCTGTGATGAAGTTGCTATTAATCCTATATGATAAAGAGGTAATATGCAAATTGACCATCACTCCAACACATAGGATGCCCCCCCCCCGAATGTGGTCAAAGATGGCCACCACCATATGGACACAAGATAGGTGGGCCATCAGGACGCAGGGGAGGGAAGTTGAGAGGGATCAGGCCTGCAGGGGAGGGCAGTTAGGGGTGACCAGGCCAGCTGGGAAAGGCAGTTAGGGACAATCAGGCAGGCAGGCAGGCGAGCAGTTGGGAGCCAGCAGTCCTGGATTGTGAGAGAGATGTCCAACTGCCCATTTATAGGCCCAATCCTGGGCAGGGGTCCCAGATTGGAGAGGACAACAGTCTGGGCTGAGGGACAACCCCCCCTCCTCTTGCATGAATTTCATGCACCAGGCCTCTAATTAAATAAGTAGTAAATCATAACCATGATTTTATTATCATTATATCTATATCTTTTCATTCCCAAGCCTAGTCTAGGCTTGTCCCTAATTGGTCTACACCAAGAAATAGAACTTTTATGGGCCAAAGATAGAGAATCAGATTTATAACCAAAAAAAATTAAGTAGAAGAAATTTGAGAGGAAAATAAACTACTTCAATGGACAACTCCAGAGACCTAGACTTTCCAGAAAGAAGACACTACAGAGCACTCTGGACAGGGGAGAAAGGATTTTCAAGGAGAAAAGGATTCAGACTAGAAGAGTCAGGGACAGCAAGCTTCCCAGGGTAGCTGTGCTCTAATCTAGCCCACTTGGGCAGTGGGTGAATTGTTGATTTTCTAACACACTTAGTCATTTTCTTTAATGTTAGAGACAGCATCCTCTTTTAAACTAACTACTGCTTTCTGGGAGCATTTTTTTATATTTTTAATTAATATTTAAACATTTGCAATTAATCCTAAATCTAAAACACATAGATACACATATCCAAATTTATTCAAAACTGGGCAGTAGAAATATATGATAAAATGATGCAATATGCTAAATGAATTTTAATATCTTTCTGGAACTTGACTGTCTGTAATATTTTATAATATTTCTCTCCATTGAATGGGGGAACCTGCCATTGGGGCACATGTGTTTATAAAAGCCTCCTGATAAACTCCTCACTGTGGGATTTAGTCACCAAAGCGCTAAAATAAGATCTGAAATTATTTGATTTTAATGTATTTCACCTAAAAATTCAGCAGGCTCCAGTGTCCCATGAATGAATGAACTCCCTATAAACTTCACATATGGTCCTCTCTTTCCAAAAGTCAAACCAAATTACAGATAACACAGGGAAAATGATCCAGTTTTTTCTTATTTCTGGAAAGATATACTATGTGGAAAAAGTTTTTTTCCAAAGGAAAAATCTTCTGGATTTTACTGGCTCGCAAAAATATAAACCATTTATTGGCTTTTTTTAACCTAAGATTAAGTTTTCTTTCGTCTGTTTGCACATGTCAACCAAAAATAGCAGACTCCATATAAGAAAAAAAAAGTGTACCAAAAAAGTTATACTCCAAAAGCCATGCTCTCCTTTTCGCTGAAGAGTTATTTCGTGGGGTGTTTTTTCTTTCCTTTTTTTTTAAAAAAAAAAAGTCTGGTGGTTTATCAAATTTCTACAATAACATGGAAGAGAATAGTGATTGCCTATCAACCCTAGAATTTCTCACAAAATGTGTAAGGGAATCACTAAAGATAAGCAAATGCTTGACAGCTGGGCACTAGCAATTGCACAGAAACCCAGTTGTGTAAACACATGTGTTAATAGAGATGTAATATTATTACATGACAGAATAGAACAATTAATGGCCCTCTTAATTGACAGACTCTTTATTTCCTTTAACCAAGATATAGAGGGCCCCGAAAATAACCTCTGGATGTATTAAATCTTGGCAGCACACAGCTATTTCCTCTGTGGTCTTCGGGGTCCTGCCACCCTTCATCTTCTCCAAGGCAGCACACTGAAACCTTTCAAGGGGCCTTTTAGAGCCAGCCACCCTGTTTCCCTTCAGAGAATATGCCGAGAGCCTATCTGTCAGGAGCCGTGCGGGCTTATTGGGGTCTGCTGACAGGCCCAGAGGAGGCCGACCTGCTCAATTCCTAGCCCGAGGATTATGAGTAGCTTCTGTCCATCGTGGTCTTCCCAACAATTTTGTAATCATTACCCCCAATCCTCAATAACCAATTTCAGCAACAAGTAGGTAACCATTTGGTGGCAGGAGAATTGTCAGTGTGACACACATTCACAACACTTCACAGTGGTATCTAACAGGGCCCCTGTCATTAGCCCAACACCGTTGCATCATTTCTATAATTCGGGAGTTGGGTGTGTCTTTTGCACCAATCTTGCTTTGTGGTGTCCTAAAATGTAAGCAGTAGGCAAAGAAACTCATCTCCTGCTTCCTCAGTCATGGCCAGCCAGTCTGCACAGGCAGGCTCCTTTCCCGCCCTCAGTATTCTCCTGACATCTACAACTGTGATCCTCCATAGCCCTGCGGTTTCCTTCAAGAACTAAGATCCCCCACAATGAGTCCACACACACAGTCACCTGAGCTGCCTCATCTTTCCTAAATCAAGGCTTTTGGGTGCCTTTCACAGTAGGTCATGAACTCTTTGACAGAAGGGACTGGGTCAAATTCATCTTCCTATCTTGGGGGCCTGGCCCTAGTAATAGAGTAAGGTTGCAATAAGTACATACTAATAGTAGCGGTCATACTAATAAAGATAGAGCAGCAAACATTTTTAGCACATAGTTTGCACCAAGAACTCTGTTGAACATCTTGTTCGCATCCTCTCGGGGAACCGTCACGAAGGAACTTCAGGAGAGAGAGTATAATTATCCCCACTTAAAAAAGATAAAGAAACTGGGTTTTAGGTAATTTGATCAAGATTGCACGCATAATAAGTGGGAGGAGAGAGGCTGAAATCCAGGTACATTGGACTCCAGAGTGCAAACACTTTAGTCTTACTGATAAATTTCATTCTATACTAGTAATCAGTCATATTAACCCTTGGGTGCCACCAACAGGAACCGTACCCACAGAACGAGATAAGCCATCTATCCCTCAGAAATTTTATTTGGCTATTGTGATTTCTCTCTAACACTGATAATTTTCCATATCAGAGAACTACCCTGCCAGCAAATAATGCTCTTTAGGAGATCAGCTCTTATCTATTTTGGTGCCATGTAGGAGTACGCCACACAGCACAGCTGCAATTTTACACTTTGTTCTTGTTTATGGTGGGTTCCAGTCGAACTGATGTTTGACAGAGAGCTAAACAGGACCCAGCCAACAAACACAAAGTTGCAACTCAGTTCTATTGAATTCACTGAACAATCACGCTGCCTTTCACGTGGTGTTTGCTCGCATTTACCTCTCTTGCGTAATCACGGCCGATTTCATTTCTAGGGGTTCTGCATGCTGAGCAGGCAGTGAGCAGTTTCCAGGCACTGGCTTCAGCCTGCAAATGGCCCCATCATCACTTCCCCACACATGCTCTCTTAGGTTCCCAGGTGCTGTGGAAAGTTCAGTCACTAAGCTTTCTGGGCTGCGAGCTGCCTGTCTTCCTGGAACTATGTAAGCAAGGGGAGAAAACTGTAAACCATTAGCTTGCGTCTAAGATCTGGAGACATGACTGAGGTTTACTGGCAACTGGGTTTGTCTTGATTCCAAATCCTTCCAGCTCTGGCCCCCATGAAGTTTCTTTGAGTACACCCATTTCCCAATACACTAAAGTTTCTTTTCTGGGACTGAACCATAAATTACAAGGTGCAATCTAAAGGAAAACATTTATTTTGGAGTCTCATTAACAGCTCAGAGGAGAGTGATAGTGTTTATTCCCAGCACGACGGAGTGGACTCCTGCAGACCTTAAAAAGGCCGAGCCCTCTTCCTAATCCTTAAACAAGTGAGTGCACACACACACACACACACACACACACACACACACATGCGGCCAATATTCACAACTGTGAAAGTTCCACAGATAGGCAGAGGTAGCTGACACTTCGCTAAAGACAGTCTCTTTCTCTTCAAACACCAAGTTTGAAGCTTCTTTCAGGTAGTGATTTACTGGCAGCTACACAAATGTTCTCCCTACATGCCAGTGTTTAAGGTATTATCTCTCACCTCCAGAACTCTGCTCTGGGATGCTGAGGCGGAGCTCTGCACACCACACTTCTCCTCTGTCAGATACTCTGCATTCGACTCTGCCAACAGGGGATGGCAGAGGGAACTGCAAGGTAGAAGTCAGGAAAGCTTTCTCCTTCCTGTTTCCTTCTAGTTCCTGTTGCCGTCACCCCAAAAAATGGCCCCTTGATCGTGCAAGTGACAGCTGATTCCAATATCCTGCTGCATAACCAGCCTTGCTTCCAGCACAGGGTGGCTCCCCCAAGCTGCTGAGGTATCGGGAACTGGGTGGTACCACCACCCTCAGAGGTCTGAGTCTCAACTCTGTGAGACCCCTTCTAAACCCTGAGGTTCTAATCAACCCCTTACCTCCCCTAGTCCTATCCCCTAGTCCTGAGACTACACACAATTCCCACCTTTGTGTTATCTCAGTGCTCCCTTTTTGCTTTTTCTGAAACATTTTGAACTAATTCCCTATGTTCAGTCTTCTCTGTTGAAAGCCCTCCTGTGGTTTCTATTTCTCTCACTGGCCTCAGGGTACTCCCTGCATTAACCACACACCGTCCCCTGCCTGATCTCTGAGCAAAATCCTAATCATTTTGCTCCTGTCAAACTTGTCTTCTGGCTGCCATATCTTCTGGTTCTCGCACTGTAACAGCTGGGTGGTAATTAACACCAGTGATGGGGCTGGAGGACAGGGTAAGGGCATCAAGGATCCCACACCCCAAGAAGCAAAAGCAGCATCAGAGCATGAACTCCAAGTTGGCCCCCTCATGGAATTGGGTACAGATGAGAGTAAAATTCCCTGTCAGTCTGCTCTAAAATGGAAACAGCAAAGGAGACTTGGCTCAGAAACTAATGAGCTACACTCACATTTTAATAATTATAGGAATTCAGAATGACATAATAAACAGGCAAGTTACAGGCACTATTCTGGCTGGTGTAGCTCAGTTAGTTGGGTGTCGCCCCATACACCAAAGGGTTGCTGGTTTCCAGTTTAATTCCTAGTCAGGGTGGAGCCCCTTTCTCCCCACGGTGGGGGGCAAGCGTGAGGTGAGGGGTTGATGTTTTTCTCTCCCTCTCTAAAAATAATGTTAAAATCTTAAAAGGAAAAAAAAAGTTACCGAGAAGAAACTACTGCTAAATATTACCTCCTACCCCTCCTATTCTATTTCACAGTCAACGAAATCCCACCTTTTGAGATTCAACTTCTTGCCTCACCTCTTAGCCTTTTACCAATCCTCTTCCAGACCTGCAGCGAGGGGTGAGAGAGATTTTCGGTCTTTACCACCTCACTAAGAATCGGCCTATGAGCCACTTTTTACTCAGGATTGCTAGCTGAGATAAAACCTGTGAGAAAATGGGAATATGGCATGAAATGGAATGAGGAAGGATAATTCTGGAGTAGTCATTAGGGCAAAAACACGTTTTCTCAGACACTCTTGAGCATATTCATGGATCTGCCACTTTCTAGCCTGAGTATGAGTTTCCTCAGCTGCAAAATAGGAATGATAATGACCTTGCAGGACCTTTGCAATGATGAGATCTAACACATGGAACATCCTGGCAAAGAGTCCCTTGGCCACAGAAGTTTTTTATTCAACCTGATTTGAGGGGGGTCATATTTGTTATCTCAGACTCTGGCAAGCTCCCATCTTTTCTTTCATTTTTTTTTGAAGCACACCCAACGCCCCTGCCTCATTTCCTCTCAAGGCCTTCACACTTCATCTTGCTTCTTGGGGTTCCTCTCCTTTTTCTAAGGTTGCCTGTAAATGGAGGCATTCACCTCAGATATCTCACTTTCTTGTTGCCCCTCAAAATCATCATATGATATTGGTTTTACTTTCAGGGGTTTACTACTAAGCATTACAGGGAAAGAGAGATGGGAAGAACCAAAATTAACTAGATTTCTGATCTCTGAGCAAAGACCACAGTCTCTCATGTGTTGGCTACCCAGTAGTCTCTGGCTCCTCTGGAAAGGTGGCCTTGGGCTTCTGTCCTTTCATATCTGTGGGTCGGTAAAGAGCAGGGCTGCTGCTGACTTCGCTCCCGGTGTCTCTTTTCTCAGGCTAAGAGGAAAAGTGTTATGCCAAGATTCCGTGATCCCCAAAGACCACCAGGGAACCAAATCCGATGCAATTAGCAAGAGTCTCTTCCATGCTATCATGGGCTCCGTCCCACTCATGCCGACCCCGTGGCGGAGAAGAGAGAGAATGTAACATCTCAATGGGTTTTATACAGGAGGTGATGTGACCCTGATTGGTTGGGTGAGGGCTAGGGTCCAGCCACAAAATGGAGGATAGCTCCACCCTGCCCCACAAGGAGGCAGGGTTCCAGCCTCGCCCTTTCAAAAGCAACTACGTCTCCTTCTCCTCCACGAAGCAACTTGCATTAGGCCATGTGCCTGGGAGGCAAAGAATCCATTTGTCCTGCCTGGGCAGAGCCCCTTGAGCCATTGCCTCACCTTGATGCCATTTGTGTGGCTCTGCGTAGCCATAAGGAAAGGAATTAGGATTTGGGGGAAGAGTGTGGGCTGCTTGGGCTAATTCCCAGCTCCATTCAGCGCTTCCACCTGCAGAGGGTCTGGTCACTCCCTCCTCTCCCTGCCTTCTCATAATTTATGAGTAATGATATAATGGTTATGAATTATATATTTTTTAAACAAATACAATAGTAAGCCCAACACTTACCATGTTCCAGGCACTGAAAGGCTTGCTTACATTAATTCTCACAACAATGCCATGAGGTATTTATTATTACCCATTTCACAGTTGATGGAATTTAGGCCACAAAAAGGCGAGTCCCATGTCTGTGATCCCGCTCCAAGTAAGAGGCAGAGCTGGGATTTGAACCCAGGGCTGTCTGACTCCAAAGCTCACATTCTTTTCCATTATATTATGCTTTTCCAATAAATTTCCCCACAAGGAAGGCCCTTCCTAATCCTTTGCGGGATCCCCTTATTCTTGGCAGCATCTCCTAGAACTTTTTTCCATTCAGTGAGAAAAGGGTGAGCGCTCCCAAACAAATTCCCAGCTTTCTTCTTCTCACTCTAGCTGGAGTATTATTTCAATAGATATGCCTAATTTTTAAATGTAATGCTTGGATCTCAACACTGAAATAGGATATGTAAGAACCCATGTACTTTGGAACAGAAATCAAAACCGGCCTGGGGAGACGCAGGCAGAGGGCAAGCAAAGGCCAGATAATTGCCTCATGCCCTCTCGGCCCTTGCTTGATGCCTGGCAGGCTCAAGACTGGGCTGGTCCCTCCTCCTTGAAGTGGAGGGGCTTCGTAGGGGTCTGTGCGTTCCCTTAGAAAGAGATGCGATCCTGGGAAGTTGGAAAGCAGGAGGCTGGACCTTTTTTCCTTAACATTTTTGTTTTGTCCTTTCGACACATACTTGTCTTTCTTTGTCATCTTCGGGCTCTTGTCTGTAATGGGCAGTGATGTTATTTGGTTTTCATTCCCTTCAGAATTGGGTCATCTCGCCGAAACCGGTTTGGCTCAGTGGTAGAGCGTCAGTCTGCAGACTGAAAGGTCCCAGGTTCGATTCCGGTCAAGGTCAAGGGCATGTACCTTGGTTGTGGGCACATCCCCAATAGGGGGTGTGCAAGAGGCAGCTGGTCGATGTTTCTCTCTCATCGATGTTTCTAGCTCTCTATCCCTCTCCCTTCCTCTCTGTAAAAATCAATAAAATATATATATATTTTAAAAATTGGGTCCTCTCTGAGCAAGTGACTAAGAGCCCTCTTAACACTCCTCACACTCCCCAACCTTGGGAAAGAAAAACATTTTTCCTATTAGTTGGTGCATTGTCTTTTCCTCTCTCTTAAACCACGACAAAATAACACTGGGGAGAAGGTTGGAAGAGGCTGGGCCCCAGTGATCCTGGTCCCCAGGCCCTAGCTCGCCAGCACCGTTTTAACCTGCCTTGGTTTTTCCCTTCTACCTGCACTTGCGTGACAAGGGCCACAAGCTGCAGCTGGGAAGGAAACTTGCCACCTGTTTGCTTGGAAATCGGTGGCCCTGCTGAGCCCATTTTGGTGCGCCCAGCCAAGTCAAAAATAATACTCCCTCCTGGCCTCACCTCGCCCAATGTCCCTCTCTCCTGGCGGGCTGCTGGGCAGGTCACCTCTCCGCTATTTGCCCAACTCCACTTCAAATATAAAATGCTCATTACCATCGGACTAATAACATTTCATCTGCCTTTCCAAGCCCCAGGGCAGTAACATTGGTAACATTTGCCCAATAGCGCTAATCTAAAGAAAGAAAGCTAAACTTTTTTTTAACACTGGATGTTTCTCAGACTTTCCTCAGTCTTCTGAATTAACATTTCTAACACTTTTTTTCTCTACCTGATTCCAAAAAACACTTACTGAGCAACTACTACAAACCAGATAGCATGCTAGGCACTGAGAGGGCACCAACGAACAAAGCACAAACCCTGCTTTTAGCGGTGGAATCACCTCCAAGTGGAGAAACCCCTATGGTTAAGCAGGCTTCCCCCGGTACAGCTTGCCTGTCATCGGTACAGAGTCACCAGGCATTTTTTCCACTAAGAGACTAAAAAAAAAATGCCTATGGTAAGACATCAATCTCATCTTCTTAGCTATGTACAGTCAGCCCTGGTCTTGGCAGCTGGTTTCCTCGCAGAACCTGAGCACCACTAATCATAATGGCTATTAAGACATAGATGGCAAAGTGTTTTCTTTCTCCTAATAGGCAAGCATGGAAGAGTTTCCATTATCCATTACCCTCACTGACAGTTTTTCTGATCCAAAACAGCTGTGGCCCTGAAAAGACTGAGGGCTATGTTTTGATTCTGCTTCGATGCCAATGAAGAGCCTCGCCTTTGTGATAGCCAATGTTGGCACCTTCTTCTGTGTCCCTCACTGGCACCTTCTCACATGCCCTCTTTCTGTTTGTTTATGTACATCCTCCTGACAACAGAAGGGGCCTGAAGGCAGAAAGCAAATCCAAATGGTCTGGGGAAGCGAATGCCAGCACAGAGGTTCCCCAGTCCCTGGCCTCGCTAAAGTGGGATCACCTCACAGTGGCCTCAGACCCATCCTGTTTCCTTTATGTACCAATAACCTGTGGGATTTGGGGGGGGCTCCGGGCTTCTCAAGGAATGCAGCAAAATAGAGCAAAGCCACGGCCCCAGCTGCTTGGGAACTTGCCAATGTATAGCCAAAAACCAGAGCACACATGTATGCGGTGGTGCCAGGCTGCCCTGGAGAGCATGGGCATTGAATGGGAGCCTGAAGAAGGGGCCCTTGTGCCCCGAGAGACACAGGAAGAAGGGGTGAGGACGGCCAATGAAAAGTTAAGTAAAATGACAGAGGATGAATTTACATGACCCAGACGGAATAGGGCACAGAAAGGGGTAAGATACAGGATGTAGAGAAAAGAAGGCTAAAGGGTGATAAAAGGACATCCAGTAATCTTCATGTTTTAGTTGCACTTTTGAGCGAGTTGCTCACTGTTAAGTCCTCTTGTTCTCTCCTTCTCCCCCATCCCTTTCTTCTTCCCTCTCCTGGAATGCTAGCCTGCGATCTCCCCAGCACCATATACTCACAGAGCATAGAAGTGTAGCCAGATGTTAAATGCCACATGCAACTCTTCCTCTCTCCAGTTGTCTCAGACTTTTTGCAAGAGTCGCCAAAAGAAACAAAAACAAAGTTCTAAGGGAAGGGGGTGTTGGCCCCCAAGCCCACCTCTAACCCATAGAAGAAGTTCAAGTTGTAAAATCAGGAGAAAGGATTTCCTTGGCAAGAGTTACCAGCACAACATGCATTTCTCACCCCTACCCATTCTCTATGGAAAAAGCTTGAAGGGGACCATTTGAGAGCTTGGCCTGCGCTCCCTGGAGTTTGAAGGGATAGAGACTGACCTACAACTCACACTTGTCTCAGCTAGAATCTATCTCAAGCACATATTAGTTGTCCAATATTAGGGTCCCGGGTTCAATTCCAGTCAAAGGTATGTACCTTGGTTGCGGGCACGTCCCTGATGAGGGGTGTGCAAGAGGCAGCTGATCCATGATTCTCTCTCATCGATGTTTCTAGCTCTCTGTCCCTCTCTCTTCCTCTCTGTAAAAAAATCAATAAAATATATTTTTTTTTAATTTTAAAAAAAAGAAATAGGCATATCAGCTGTATAATGGTAACAGAGGTCATATCTGTACACACTTACCTAATAGTTTATGGAATGAATAAATACGCTGTGAAAACCAAGGCTATGTTGACTAAATATATTCTTTTCTCTCTCTCTCTCTTTTTAAACATATTCTTGTCATATTAGACATTTTGGCAGAAAATCCCACAGAGGCCCAGGAGTTCTCTGTATCTTTCTTAAATATGTCTGGCCTCAAGTTCATCCTTAATAAGAAGAGCAGAGAAAACACAGGAAGCATTCTGGATGGGAAAAAAAATATCTCGAGTTAAAAGTGGTTATCTCTGGTTGATAAGAGATTCTAGTTCCTGTGTCCTCATTAATTCTTTCCTCTATTCTTTTAACCTTCGCCTACCCCTTGCTACACAGCAACACTTGACGGTAGAAAGGAAAGGAGGTAGAGCCTCCCTCTCCTCTCGTATCAGAACCCTGAGAACTTGCTGCAGCAACTCAGCCCAGAGACCCCAAGTGAAGGGATCCCACTGCTCTTCCAGCAATGGGCATCACTCGTCTGTACACGTCAGCTCTTTTAACAACAAGGCTCCATTCAAATTAAGTAGTGAAACTACACTTCCAATCTATCCTAATAACAAGTTTCTGAATTACAGCCCTCTTATCTTCGTGTCACTAATCCCCATAATAAACCGCGTGCTTCCATAAACATACTTAACACAGCTACAGCAATAACAGAGAAGTGCGGGTATTCATGCAAACACACACATGTGAAAAACCGATACCCACTTGAGAATCGTCATGGTGTGCATTTGCACTTGGACTTGGAACACCTTCACCAGAATGGGCTCACTAGTCCTCCCAACGCTCCCATGAACGAGGAAGATCAAACCAGGCTTCGGGAGGGACCCAAACCAAACCCCACCATACTTCCAATATTCAAGTGATCAAATCAAAGCAGCCAGGGTAAACAAGCACGGGCTCTGTGATTTTTTTAAGGTCTATTTATCCAGTTCGACTTGGAATAGGGAGGGATTCCAAGGCAAGGAAATTCCAGAAGGTCCAGTATGAGGAGCCAAGCCTTTGATATAACTTTCTGTCGTTCCTTGCTTCCCCATGCACTCTCTCATTACCCCCATCTAAACAACCTTCAAAACCACAGCTTCCTCTGTATCTTGCAATAAGAAAAATCTGTGCACTTGTACTAGGATAAGCAGCATACTAAGTACCTGCCCTCACTCCCCCATGATGGGGAGGGAAGAAGGTCTGAACCCACCAATAGCTCAGTTCAGCTGGTTCCTAAATAAAGATGGGAAGATCAAAGGGCCAGAAATATTCATTTATGGGGGAAAGTAAAATAATTAAATATGCAGAACTTGGCTAAGTGACGTCTGAAGGGAAAAATAAATACCCCGGGAGCATTTGAAAGGTGTAACCAAACACCACAAAGTGGGGCTTCTTTTTTTTAAAGATGGTTCAAGTGGCTATAACTGTGAGGGACTGGCAAAGAAAAGTCTACACTAAACTATTAAGAAAAGTCTACCTTCAGCAAGGTCTATTATACAGAGAGAACTGGTGTCAATACAACCCTTAGACTGATACTTTTATTCTCCAGAATCTGTGTTTCCATTCCCAATCCGTTTCTCAGTGAGTTTATCTGGACTGGGACATACGTGTTTGAGTATTGCTTCTTGTGTCTGTATTTTCTGTGTGTTCTTCACGTGTACTTCGTTGCCTCTGGTGTCTTTGCTTTCTTTATACTTCTTCCCTGTGCTCCCTGTTATGTAAGTTGGAAGTGGCCTGGTCTTGTGGCACTAGAGGCCAGCAGGTGTGCATCATTTGTTGGTACAGACAAATAAGCTCAATAATGGTGCTTTGAGGAATAAAATGCCAAGCCAACACTCCCTCCCTACTGGTAAGTTCAACGCCTCCAACAGATCTGAAGTAAGCTCTGGACCAGATCTAACTGCTTCTCAGTCTTCCCCAATCTCTCTGGAGGGGACATGGGTAGTCAGCTGAATATAGCCAGAAAATACATCTTAACAGTTTTCTCCTGAGATACGCTATATGGCAAGTCCTTCTGGAATTTGTATATGGAAAGAAATGTGTACAGTGAGAACAGCTTTTCTGAGAGTCTTTCAACACATTTATTCCCAGATGGATTCAGTGCAAAAGTGAAGATTATTTTTTTAAGGAGCAAAGAAATTTCAACAAAGGCTTGGTTTGAATTTAAGTTAGTGATTGAGGCCTCTCCATCCCTGGGTGATTTGAGGGGCTGGCTCTGTTTCTATAAGAAGCACTTATTAGATTCATGCTCTTGGGGCATGGAACTAGAAGTCTGCAGAGTTTAAATTCCTCCTTCGTTATTTAAATATCTAAATGACCTTGGATAAGTCAACTTTTCTTTCTAGAACAGTGTTCATACACCTAAAAGAGTAAATTTGGTGGGTTGTTGTTGTATTTTATTCTAATAGTCCCGTTTGGGGTGGGGTTTTTTTTTTGGGGGGGGGGTTTAGAGAGAGAAGAAGAAGAAGAAGAAGAAGAAGAAGAAGAAGAAGAAGAAGAAGAAGAAGAGGAGGAGGAGGAGGAGGAGGAGGAGGAGGAGGAGGAGGAGGAGGAGAGAGTTTTGTTGTTCCACTTGCTGATGCATTCATTGGTTGATTCTTATATGTGCCCTAAGCAAGGATCAAACCTGAAACCTTGTCTTATCATGAGGAAGCTTTAACCAACTGAGCTACTTGGCCAGAGCTTTTAAAAATGTTTTTTTTTTTTTAGGCAGCAGAGTCCCTTTAACAATATAATATTATACAAATGTACAATAATATAAACTGGATCGAAATTTTTCTGTTAAGCCCTGGCCAGTGTTGCTTAGTTGGTACACAAAAGTTGCAGGTTCAATTCCCAGGACACATACTTAGGTTGCGGGTTCAATCCCTAATCAGCACATATGTGAGGCAACCAACAGATGTTTCTCTCTCACCTTCTCCTCTCTCTAAAATCAATAAGCACATCCTCTGGTGAGGATATTTTTTTAAAAAAACTTTCTGGTTAAAGAAAAATTAATGGCCCAGAGCCCACTATAGGTCATGACCCTATGTCCCTCAGAACTCCCTGAGGCACCTCCATGGGAGATTGTCCCTCCCCAAAGAGGACATTGTGGAAGTCACTGGATGCTCCCTCAGATCTTTTGCAGCTCTAGTTTCCTATGGGTTCAAATAGCACGAAGCAAAGGAGCAAGCTGGGCAGCAGTGATGCAGCTGACCCTGAAGACCCCACTGATGAACGGATTAAAATGGCTGAAGAACTGGAGGTCCAAAGTCTCCTTTAAACTTCAAAATCTAAAGAAAGCAAACCCAAAAGAGATAGATGCGAGAACAGAAACATGGAACTTGACATTCCACCCCTGTCCTTTTCCCTCTCCTTCTTTCTCACACTCTCCAGACCAAGGCCCAGCAAGGGCCCAAAGGCCAGGGCAGTTGCCTGAAGCTGTGCTTCGTGAGATATAGGCCAGGATAATCATGTTCAGGAACTGGACCCAGGTAAGCCAGGACTCAGACAGGGGGCCACAGGGAGGCTTGACACCAAGCACAGAGGAGGTACAGATGCCCCCTGTGAACATGCTGGGAAGAGGAGGGCGCCCCGGGCAATCCGGAGCAGGGAAATCAGAAGGCTTCTTCAGAAGCTCCCCGCAGCAATTTAGTCTAGGATCACAGAAAAAAAAGGACTCCCCTCCCCCAATAAACCATCAGGTTTAAAGATGATACTCATACACACAGTCTTCAAGCTGGCACCTATCAAAACTTAAAATCTGCATGTCATTCGATGCAGCCATTCCACTGCAAATATATTTTACAGATAGACTTGCACTTGCACGTGTGCACAAAAATATCTGCAAAGATGTTCACTGCAGCATGTTGCAGTCACAAGACTGGAAATTACCTAAATATTGATTGATTGGGATGGGAATAATATATTTTACTCATACAATGTAATACTCTGTACCATTGAAAAGAATGAGTCAACTCTATATTGATGACAAGGAAAGAGCTTTAACTTGTAATATTGAGTGAAAAGAATAAGGTGTAGATATTGTGTACAATATGCTATATCATGTCCTATGTAAAAAGGATATACACATACATAAGCTTGCATATTTACAGAATATTTCTACACATAAAATGCTAAAAATGGTTGCCTTTAGGGAGAGAAAAAATGAAGATGGGGAACAGAGAAACATCTCTAGGAGGAAAGGGCTTTATTTAAATGCCCTTTTAGCCCTAGCTGGTTTGGTTCAGTGGTTAGAGTCAGATCCCAGGTTTGATTCCAGTCAAGGGCACATGCCCAAGATTGTGGACTCAATTCCCCAGTAAGGAGTGTGCAGGAGGCAGCCAATCAATGATTCTCTCTCTTTCTCTCTCCTCCCTTTCTTTCTGAAATCAATAAAAAATATATTAATAAGTAAATAAATGCCCTTTTTATATGTTGATTCCATTTCTTTTTATAATGTGCATGTAGGCATTTAAAGAAAACAAAAGAAAAAATGCATCTTAAAACAAAGCCTGTCAAATTGATTTAGCTTTCAACAAACTATTGTATACTTTAGGAATCTAAAAATCAGTCAACTATTATCTTTATCAGAAACTAGAGTTGAATGGAGAAGCTGGCTGGGTCACTAAGACCTTTACTGCAAACCCATTCGACAATGGTGACTAGTGAGTGGTGAGAAAAGTCTGGACACGAGAGCTGACCAGGTTTCTGGTCATGTACTCACCACCTTGAACAAGTCACATGGGCTCTCCCACCTGTCTTTCTTTATTCATAATATGATTGCATGAGTTAGATGGTCCCTAACCCTCCTACCCTCCTCTAAAATGCATCATCCCAGGCATGTCATGGTTATAAATGTGGGCTTTGGATATTTAATCCCATCCCTGACAACCTATTATATGATCTTGGGCAACATACTCATATTCTAAACCTAAATTTCTTTATTTCAAGTATACAGATACTAATTCACTCTGCCTCAAAGGGTTTTGTGAGAATAAAATAGGACAGGGCATCCTCTTTCTGATATGCTCTTTAGATAATCTCAATCTTAGTTCCTAGCTCACATGTTGCCAACCAGTCTAAATTGACCTCCCTGCCCTGGCTACTCTCTATCATACCAGTTCTCTTCATTTCTCGATAGCATGAATCATAATTTGTAATTACTTTGAATATTAGTTTATTGTCTGCCTCACAGCTAGAAAGCAAGCTCCATGAGGTTAATGATTTTATTTTTCATGCTCACCACTCTGTCTCTAGCCTCTAGCACAGTGGCTGGCTCATAAGAATTCTCTGAATAAATAAGTGAATAAAAGTGTTACATGATAGTTGCTGTTGGTCCTCAAAACAATTCCTTGCCAGAGGACATTAATGATCTCCAGCTCAAAGGGTGGTTGTGAGCATTGCTAACCCTACTGTATAAAGTCTCAGAGCAGTTCAGTCACATGCTCAACGTTACCTAGCTAATAAGAGGTAGAACCAAGATAGGAACCCATCCCTTTTTTTTTTTTAAATATATATTTTATTGATATTTTACAGAGAGGAAGGGAGAGAGATAGAGGAAGGGAGAGAGATAAAGAACTAGAAATGTCGATGAGAGAGAAACATCAACCAGCTGCCTCTTGCACATCCCCCTCCGGGGATGTGCCCGCAACCAATGCACATGCCCTCGACCGGAATCGAACCCGGGACCCCTCAGTCCGCAGACCGACGCTCCACCACTGAGCCAAACCGGTTTCGGCCCCATCCCTTTTTTTATTCCAAACTCTGTTCCCTTAACCACTAGGCTATTCTAAGGCAGAGAATTCCTTCGGCTGGAGTTACATACATACAACTCCCGCCTGACTCCTAATTACATGCCTCACACAACAATCACGTTCAACCTTTCAATTCTACATGGCCTGAAACACCACTAATGGGAAACCCGATAATGAATAGGAAATCTCACTAATCTATTCTCTAGCACATTTATCCCCTGCAGTCCCCTCCTGCTGACCCTTTAAAGGGCTTTGCGAGAGTCAGAGAACAGGCATTATTCTTGAGCCATGCAGCAACACTTGGAAACAGCCCAGTTGAAGCTCGGAATTATTCACGATTACCAAATAGCAAAAGGGACTCGTCGTCATTTGAATTTCACCAAAGTCATAAGAAACAGTCACATGGAAAGTCTTATTGCATTTGGAGAAGAAAAGAAAAGCAATTGAGGGGGGGGACAAAAAACAGAAGCAGCTGGGGGGAAAAAAACACACCATTGAAATCTTAGAGGCTGATTAATGGCTCACTGTGCTGTCATCTTTGAGGTTATGTAAAGTTTGTGAGCATTAGCTTGCCTTAATGCTGTTGTTGTTATTGAGCTATTCAGCATTTGTACAGTTCCTGGCTGTAAAGCCCACGAAAATACAGGAGGCTGTGAATAATTCCTTTGTTTTTAGATGTAAGTTCTACTACTGGCAAGCAGGAAAAACCTCTTAGACACAAAGCTGTGTGTGGAAAGGGAGAGATGTAAACACTGCCTTGGCCAGGATACCAGTAATAGAGAGCCCCGGCCTTAGAGGAGCAAAATCACAGAATGAGCAGGTACCTGTTCCCTGAACCGAGCCCATGCATGTTCTGAGACAGCCACCTTTGGAGCCTAGGTTGAAACACTCGGCAAGAAGCTCCCTTTTTTTCTGTTTTGCTCTTCCACAATGAGATGGGAAGACAACAGTTTGCTTCTGCTCAAAATACAAGTAGCATATTCAGACCAAAAAAGCTGATCTATTCTCCAAGTGAACAAGTTAAAAAATGATGGCTTTGTCTTTACAAGTCAGTTTGTTCAAAATTTGAAACTAATTCCATCTCCAAAGGAGTCAATCTGGTTATTCTATAGGAAAAACACAGCTCACCAATGGAATGCTATTTTGGATGGATGTAATATTGTTACCAGTAGGATTTATGTATACAAATATTAAAGTATCAAGCCCCAAAATATACTGATATCTCACTTCAGTGACAGAGAGATCTTTAACAGGTAAAGAAAATGGCAGGCAACAATTGGCAGCTCCAAGATACTGGAACAGTGTTTCTCAAAATGTGGTCTGTGAAACATTTTTAACACAAATACCTAGAAAGCTTCTGAAGGGCCAGATTTCTAAGCCCCGCCCTAGTCCTATAATATCAAAGATATAGTCAATTACTCTGCAAAAAAACAAAAATAAACAATCAAAAGTTCTCAGGTGAATATTTTATTTTCTAATATTTGAGAACCACTGGGTTATAGAAATTAGGACACATGCTCAGGCCAAGGAAACTAAGATTTCTACACCTACATAGAGCAGGATGTAGACAAGGTTAGGGTTAGGGTTAGGGCGATTATTTCATTTGGTGAAAGCAAAAAAGGTAAATATCTATGTCGGAAAATCAAAACTATACCTTCCAGACATCTCACCTTTCCCTATTCTTTCTTCAATAAAACAGAGGGGTCTTTCTCAGGCACAGAAAGTCTTACTTCCGGGTACTATAAGAAAGTATATGATACAACGTGGTCATTTTAAGCACAGAAAAACTAAAAGTGGATTTGGAAACGCAGTGAAATAATGACTTGAGTTCTGGACACTGATTCATAAAACAATCATTAATTAAGCACCACTTCCAGTTAGAGCTTTGTAGGGTCATACAAATGGAGGCCTCCTATGAACAGCTGGATATTCTGGTTTCAAATGCAAGAAGAGGTCTAGAGTCAACAACATATAAGCAACACTAGAAGCCTGGAATAAAAAAATTTTTTAAAGTTTGGCCTGGAAGGAAGGCAGTGCAGTATTGAGAGGGATTGTTGAGAAGGAAGAGACAGGAAATTACTTATGTGCCAACAGAAAGAATCAGTGGAGAAAGAATCAAGATACAGAGCAGAGTGAGTAAAATATATTAACAAGCTCACAGGGAAAAGAGGAGATATATGGCATAAAGCACAGAGGGAAGAATTACAATTGAGCAGGAAAGGAACATTTTACTTGGATACTAGAGGAAAATCAGAGGAAAATGAGTTTGCAAGTGAGGAGGGAAGGAGAGAAATTAGTAAGGTTACAACTAATGACCTCAATTTACCCTAGGAGATAGAAAGGGAATCTGCTTAGACAGAAGGTGGTGAGATTAGAATTGACAGCTTGAGAAGATCAGAGGACTGGGAATAACTATTATGGGACATGGAAAGAAGTCTAACCAGGAGCAATGAAAGGACTGATGAGCTGAGGTGAGGTTAAGGTCAGACCATCAAATATTAGTGGGACCAAGTGACAAGGTTGTGCAGTTTCCCCAGCTGCATTCCGTATCCTGATGACAGAAGTAGAGAAGTCGGTGACAATGGGTGCCTTCAATAGCGTAAAGGTGAAGGACATAGGGGTCAAAGAAAAAAAATAATTTTAGGCAGAAATTTTAGATAGAAATGGAAGCCAATCAAGAAGTGAAACGAAAAATAAACCTATAAGCTAAATTTCAAAGGCTTCATAAATGTTGGGTAAGCCAACATTTATGACATGAAGGTGGGGAAGTGGCATAGCTAGACCACATAAATTTCAAAGGAAAAGAGACTTTTGCATGAGGATCCAAGAGAAATGGTTTAGTGGGACATGAAGAAATACAAACACCTCCCTTGGCCCAGTGATGTGTGTGGTATATGAAGGAATGGCCTTCCTTTTCTCAAAAGGGCCACTGACAAAGCAGATTCTGAGAAGGAATAAATTTCAGTGAAAGAAAGAGATGAAGAGAATGTTCTATGAGAAGTTCAGGATATAGAAAACTTAAAATAAAATGTTCATAGGGTACAGTAAAGGGGTGAGAGGGGAGTAAATATGGGGGAATCTGTCAGTGAGGAGAGAGTCAGTGGCATTGGGAGGTGGGTGGGAATTCAAAAGGAGGTTAGTCCTCACTCCATTCAATTTCAGCCAACTTTTTAAAAATATAATTTTTTATTGATTTCAGACAGGAAGGGAGAATGAGAGATAGAAATATCAATTATGAGAAGGAATCATTGATTGGCTGCCTTCCGCACAACCGACACTGGATCGACCTGCAACCCAGGTATATGTGCCCTGACTGGAAATCGAACCTTAACCTCCTGGTTCATAGGTCGACTCTCAACCACTGAGCCATGCTGGCTGGGCCCAGCCAACTTTTAACCCTATGAGGTCTCCATTTGATATTTAGCCTCACCCCAACTTTTGCCCCTTCAAGATTGCTGCCCTTGGCTTCCTGGCTTAGATAGGAAGATCTTTCTTTCCTACATGTTCCTGGCTACTTAGAGAAATAGACCATCAAGGTGCTCTATTTCTAATAGTCTCAGGATTTGAGTCCTGTTCTTTTGCGGCCATCTTTCCTCGACTAACTTTTCATTGCAATCTAAGCTCCAAACTATATTTGTCCTCACCTCTGGAATAAGATCCTGGTCTCTACCAAAATTCTCTGGAGCATGACACCACATTCAACTTAACAAAGGCCTGCCTCAGTTGTCTTTCTGCAAATACATCGTTAGGCTCCTTATATGAGCCCACACACCTGTAAAGGACCATAATTTATACCCTCTCCTGTGCCCTGCTGACATGTAGCTTACTTCTCCACATCCAACCCCCTTCAGGTATTTTCCCTTCCTCTCCTTTATTCAGTTTTCTGGCATCATTGGGGCAATCCCATGCTAACTGGAACATTAAGGGAATGAGGGTAAGCCACGCGATATAATCTATCGTATCTGATCAGTCAGGTATTTGAGACAAATGAAGCCCACTTCATTGTACGATTGTCAGGGAGGTAGGGGCTAAGTATAGTCAGATACATGCCATAGGCTTCAGGAAGGCAAGTTTCCAAATCTCAGATAAGATATCAACAGGATCACATTGTCTGAGACTCTTTATATAGAAATGAGAGCAAAATAATTAGAAAATGTCTGAAAAATTAAATTTCAACAAGACCATTACAAATGCATGACAAGGCACACATAAGCAACTCGTGAAAGAAAAATACAAGCAGCCATAAACATGAAACTGTCCAGTCTTATTAGCAATCAAAGGAATGCAAATTATAAAATTAAGACTCCATTTCTTATCTAGACAATTGACAAAATTCTAATGAAGTGTTGTGTTAATAATACAGGGAAACCAGCAATAGTGCTGGTGAGAGTACGAATTGTCATCTCATTTTTTGGAAAGCAAATTAGCAAGATGTGACAAAAGCTTTAAAATATTTTGTAGTCATTAAGAATGATGTTTCGGCACAGCTGGGGTGGCTCAGTAGTGGAGCATCAACCTATGAACCAGGAGGTCATGGTTCAATTCCCGGTCAGAGAACATGCCCAGGTTGCAGACTCGATCCCTAATGTGGGGTGTGTGGGAGGCAGCCAATTCTCTCTCATCATTGATGTTTCTATCTCTCTCTCTTCCTCTCCCTTTCTCTCTGAAATCAATAAAAATATTTTTTAAAAAGAAGAACTATATTTCAGAAGAATAAATGACATGGGAAAGAATCATGCTACAGGGATAGGTGGAAAAATTTACAAAATGTCATGTGTGTGGTATGATCCCAATGTTATAACCATAGGTATATATTTACACACATACCTAAACACACATACACACACACACACACACACACACACACACATGCACACACTCCACAAAGTTTCTTCTATGTGGCTTTTGGAACCCCACACGTTAAATATAATACCAAGTACTCCAGGTTTCATTGCTGTCTTTGCCATTTTTCTCTTTTCCTACTCTGACTCTGTATGGCAAATTCTCATGTCAAGGTCAGCACCAAATGTGGCAGCTACTGATGGTGGTAAAAGAAGCCACCAACTCCTCATCAATGTATCTACTGCCGACACCATGGCTTGTTCTTTCAAAGTCCCACAAAAGCTGCTAAGAAATGACCCTCTCTGCTTTTCTTGCCTTTGTAACAGCCTCCTCACCCTGGATACAGGCATGATTTCATGATGACTAGGCCAGAGGACACCTATAGTGACACGTAGTGGGCTATGCTCAGAATTGTCTCTCCCTTTGATAACTGGCCCATTCGCCTTCGACCAATTTCTTGGCCTCCATTCTTTTTTATCTCTGTTTTTCTGGTAATTCTATCTATCCCTGGAGCATCCTCAGATCTTCAAGTAAAGAAGTCAAGCTGGCTCCACAATACTTTGGGCAGGCGGGTTCACATCTAACTTCTAGAATGAGTACTCTGGAGCAAAGCTGGGATTCTTGCTAAGCAATGGAAAACAACCAGTAACTATGACTTTTTACCTCCAATTTTGCTTTCAGCTTCTTTGTCAATAAAGATATTCTGGAAATGCGAGATAAATTTGATGAAGAGGAAATTAAAACCCAATGTAAATGAAGAGCTCATGACATATTACCTAGATATTCAGAGTCAGTTATGTACTCTGGGTTTGACATATAATATTTCTTTCATGAAAATCTGCAGATGAAATGGCTGATTCATAGTCAGTAATTAGTGAGGAACCAGAGACCCATAGGAGAGGTACTGGGACAGCCAGTCCCATTTTTAAGGATGGGGGGGGGAGTATCCTGGGGGGAAGGACCCTGCAGGGAAGGAAAGGGGGCAGGTTGGACATTTTCAGTCCAGCAGTACTAATCTCTCAGTAGGGAAAAACAAAACAAAACAGTAATCATTGAAATTTAACCCTACTGTACTAGCTTTATTGCATACTAAAGTAATGTCCCCCAGCCCAGCCTATGCCCTCTTGCAATCCAGGACCCATTGGGAAGGGTTCCTAGACCTGGCCAGCGATCAGGGCCTATCAGGGCTTTCCTTCCACTAGCTGTCAGCAGCTGAACCCACCCCCGCCACTGCCACTGCTTGCCATGAGTGTGGTGTGCCCCACCACTGGTCACCTCCCTCTGCAGGGGACAAGTGTGGGTGCAATCACTTGACTAGCCTGGGCCTCCCTCTGCAGGATGATTGCTGACTGGTCCTGCACACCCACCCCAGCATCGCTGGCGGGTGGCCTGGGCCTCACTCTGCGGGCAATCATGGGGCGATGGCAGGGCCCCCCTCTCACCCTCCCACCAATCACATCGCACCTGCCTTGGCTAGTTGGCCTGGCACAATGCATATCATAGCGTGGTCTTCCAGAAGGTTGTTCAAACAGTAGTTCTACTGTTCAGTCATTTGATTGATTTGCATATTATCATTTTATTATTATAGATTTTAAGAGGATTAGATTCATGATATCTCCAATGTATCAGGATTTCAAGGAAGTGGTTTTAAAAGGTTTTAATGTTTTTGAAAAAAATGGGTAAATGTGGCTGGATGTCATCATTGTCATTATATTCATAATCTAACTCATTATGATAAAAGAATAAAGGCAATCTAGTGTAGTTGCTAAAAGCACAGATTCTGAAACTTGACTGTCTAGGTTCAAATCCCATCTTTTTACTTCGATAGATGTGCCCAGGAAAAGTACTTAAATTTCCTCCACCTCCTTCTCTCATCTATAAAAATGGGGATGATAATGCTTCTTACTTTGGGACAGGGACTATTAATGTTTACCAAATAGCCTGTGCTCTTCTTACTTACCAGTCCTCAAGCATCTAGGGGAGATCATGTGACTAATACAGGATAATGGGATGTGGGTGGGACAGATGTAAGCCAATTCCTTTCTTGGCCGTGCCTCCATATATCTCTGTCTCTCTATCATCTATCTACCTGCTTATCTATTCTATGTATTTATAAATCTTTCCCTTACTCCCCATCTCCCTCCCTCTATCTCACCTTGCAATGGCAATCTTACAGGTCATATATTCCAGATGGCCTAGCTTAAAATTAAAAAAAAAAAAATAGAAGCAGCCTGGATTCCCAAGTCACCACTTAAATGAAAGAGCTACTTTAAAGAGTCACCCAACCCACATTGTAATATGATGTGAATGAGAAATACACTTTTATTGTGTTAAGACAATGGGATTTTGTGGTTTATCTACTGAAGTCACTAGAGCTCATTATCCTGTGCAATAAGATAATAAAGCACTCACCACAGAGCCTGCCGGGTACAATGCACTCAATAAATGTAAGTAACATTTGTTGTCATCATCATTATCAGTATTGGAAAGGACATTATAAGTTTCAAAATATTTGGGATTAAGTCCTAACTTGCTACTTATTAGCCACAAAAGACACTTCACCTCTGAGGACTTCATTTGATAAGTTGAGATAACAACCCTAGCCTCACAAGGTGGTTGTGGGGATTAACACAGGAGGTGAAACATTTTTTGAACAAAATAGACAACTGTTCAATATTTTTACCAAATGATTACATAATTATTTTTAATTGTTCACTGTCACTCATTGCCGTATTTCCAGAACATTCCTATAGGAGTATGTACCTTTAGCCCAGTGATGTTGGGCTTGGTCA
Organism: Vespertilio murinus; assembly: GCA_963924515.1. Lineage (NCBI taxonomy): Eukaryota > Metazoa > Chordata > Mammalia > Chiroptera > Vespertilionidae > Vespertilio > Vespertilio murinus. Next base: position 34,054,811 of record OZ004705.1, read on the forward strand.
TGTGACTTGCTTTGGCCAATAGTCTGTGAGAGGTGTGGCACATCCACATTCAAGTAGAAGCTTTAGGAACACCTGTGTGTGGATTAACAATATCTTTTTCTCTCTCTTTGACATGAAAAAAAGTGTATCACAGATTGGGACTTTACCTTCTTCCTGGTCCTGCAATGAAGACAAATGAAGCAGAGTCACAGCTGAACAATAGTCAGCATAAATTGTGAGTGAAAAATAAAACCTTGTTGTTGAAAGCCACTAGGATTTGGAGAGTGTTGATTACTACAGCATAATCTAACTAAGTTTTAGCTAAGTTACACATTAGCCAAAGGGAATTGACTAATAGAGTAACGTCAATGCAGACAAAGGTGTCTGGCACTTTACTGAAGTTTTCCTTCCTTGGCATTTTTCTCAATACCTATTATAATCAATGATTTGAAAGAGGAAATAGTACTCAAGCGTGCACATTATAAGATCCTGAGTTAATAACTAATAGTTTACATGATAGAATCAAGATCCAAGAAAAGATAAACAAACTAGAACAATGGGGTAGGTCTAGCAAGATGCCATTTAACTCAAAGAAATATAAGATCCTCCACCCAACTTCAGGAGAAGGAAGATGATAGTTTTCATGAAAACAATATGAAGTTTTATCTGATAGTCAACAGAACACAAGGCAAAAGTATGAAATGGTTTGCCAAGCAAAGGACTATTGGATCTCAGGCTATATGCATAGAAATGTGATACCCCAAATAGAGTTTCAAGTATCTTAACAAGTATAATCACTTTAGCTTATTAAATTCCCTCTTAAAGTGTAGAACCTAAACTGAAAAGGCTTAGATTTGGTTTAACTCCAAAAGACAGTGACTAATTTGTATATGTCAGTGTAAGTCTTGTAGAAGAAGAGAGTAGGGACATTTAAGAGATGAGAAAAAAGGCCACCACCATAGGGGAATTTAAATATTTGACAGCCTGTCTTTTGGACTAGGCATTAGAGTTATTCTGTGTGACTCTGAAGTGCAAACCAAAGGCATGGAAAAGGAAGGGATTTTCAACAAATAGTTCACCCCCCAAAAAAAAAAAAAAATCAAATAGGCTTCTTAGAATGTGTTCAGGAGGAGACCCATGTAGTAATACAAATAAGGGTTGGTCTCAATAATGGCAAAAGTCTCTTCTAAATGAGAAGAATCAAAACCAATTTACACAGGGCAGGACCGGATTAAGCCAGTGGAATACTTTGGGGAGGCTATTAATAATTCACAATTTGCAGTTCGTGGTGGAAAATGAATTTAACTTACCAATGAAAAGTGCAAAAATGGAATCACTGAGTCCGATTCTACTTTCACTCCCCCACAGCCAGGACAGCAAATGTGCACGTAGATTTAGAAATGGGCCGGTTTGTCATGGGTAGGCTTTCTTTCTCGTGTCAGCAAAAGAAAGACACCGTTGGCAAACTCTGTTTTAAGCCTGGCATTTCTATTTTTTATTTCTCTAAAACAGAGGGAGGAAATGGTTATGGGGATACAACTAGTCCCAACTGGTAAAAGAAAGGCAAATGGCCAACACAAATATTATAGCATAAGGCTGAACCAGAGGAGAAACTAGAAGAAAAGATCAGTCCCTCCAAAAACGTTCTCTCAAAATAAAGGTGGTGCCAAGGAAAGCCACAGGTGCAACGCCACAAGCCCCAAGGAGAGCTTTAATCAGGAAACCCTGGCCTCAGGCACGCACACGCGTGCAGCCTCCTACCCGCCTTTCTGCGTGCCTTTTTTTTTTTTTTTTGAAAGTTAGGAGACAGGAGGCTTATTCATGGCCAGATGAAAAAGCAATACCGACTTTAAATGGCACCGCTGGTAGGATTCATATTCCTACAGCTTCTTCCTCCTCTTCTCGTAAATTTCCTTCTATCTATTCTCCTGGGGCCACCTTATTGATCCTGCAGTCTCAACTATTGCCTTTAGGCTGAGCACCTTAAAACCAAAATCCGCAGATATCTGCCCCTTTGGATCTCCTCCTGACACCTCAGTTTTAAAATGCCCCAACTCCTACATTTATCCTCCTCGCATATACCTACATCAAGGGGTAGCAGATACCCAAGGCAGGAACTTAGAAGTCATATTCCTTACTTCCCCTCTCCTTCATCATCCTTTCCATTTCCCCACCTCCCACCTCTTCGTTCCCATCCAAGTCCTGTGAATTACATCTACCGAGCTCTTCTCTCCACCCTGGCGAGCACGGCCATAGTTCAGGCTCCGTCATCTCTCACCTGCATTACTGTAACATTCTCCCAACTGGTTTTCAAGGTTTTAATGTTGCCACCCTCTCATCTATTTTCCACATAGCATTCAAAATAACCTTTCTAAAAATATAAACCCGATCATATCACTCTTCTATTTAAAACCTTTCAAATATTCCCTGTTGCCATCAGAATGAAGTTAAAAATTGCTAACATGGAATTAAGGTCCTTGGATTTTGGGCCATGCCTCCTCCTTAACCTCTCTCTAGACATCTCAGGAGCAAGATTTAAATGAGGGGGGGAGGGAAGAATAGTAAAAATAAATAATTTTAAAGCATTAAAATTAATGCAAAAAAATCCACTTTTTAAATAAAGGCAGGATCAGTATTGCCAATTCTTCCATTTGTCTCAGACTCCATTCTGGCTTCACACAGAACTGAGAGTAGAATGGACAAATCAAGTGGGGAATGCGATACAGTGATGAGAATGAGTGGACTACAACTACCCACGATAGCATAGATGAAGCTCATAAGTAAAATGAGCCAGGCACAGAAGTGTAGATACTAGAGCAGGGGTGGGCAAACTTTTTGACTCGAGGGCCACAATGGGTTCTTAAACTGGACCGGAGGGCCAGAACAAAAGCAACCTGACCATGCTGGCACTCTCATCTTGGGCTGCTGGTGAAGGAGCGGAGGGCAGAGCAAGAGAACCCTCTGCTCTTTCGGCTCCTCAGGCTGGATAGAATAGCAGGATGGGCCGGATCCGGCCCGCGGGCCGTAGTTTGCCCACGGCTGTACTAGAAATTCAAAATCAGGCAAAACTAATTGAGGAAATTAAAAGTCAGGATAGTGGTTTCCTTGGGAAGGAGGCATGACATCTCTGGGATTCTAATATTCTGTTTCTTGTTCTGTATGTTATACGGGTTTTATACTTTGGGAGAGCGCATGGGTCTGTCCATTTATGATTTATGTATTTTTATATGTGCTATACTTCAATTTAAAATGTTTAAAGAGTTGCCTTACTCAGAAGGCAAAATATATAGAAGCGAGTTGAATTGAGATGACTCCCTGGAGAAGGGGGAAGAAAAGCAATCAGAGCTGTGGGAGGCGGCTTTTAGGGCACCACTTTATTTCTGGGCTTCTATCCTTGACTAACTCCAAGGCCAAAATAAGTGAAGAGACTTCTTCATTAGCAAGCATGGCTAGCACCCAACCCGACGCCCTGTGTTTCACCCGTTCAGAACGCTGGGCTGTGAAGCGTTAACTCTCCGGTGGGCACGATTCACCACCACGTATTAATTACAATTGCTGCTTGCTCAGAATTTTCTGGGGATAGGACCGGACAGTCGAGATTTCATCCAAATCCCAGGATAACCTTTCCCCTAGAAACCGGGCCCTACCATATCAGACACGACAAGACTTCCAAGCAGTAGACAAGGCAATCATCCAGGAGACTGGCAGCCACTGGCCAGCTCTGCCAATACCCCCACGTGGCTGTCAGCATGACCAGCCTAGAACGCGGCAGCCTCCCTTCTGGTTGCAGAAGCCACCCATTGTGTATTGGGGCAGGAGCCACCGGAGGCAGGAAAATGCTGTTTCAAAACGTGAATTTGGCCCAAACGTGGTACAGTGTAGCCTCGTTCCTAAACAGGAGCAGAGTCTGTCCTGGCTACCAACGGTGCCCAGACTCACGGCCAAGCCTGCAGAGGCTTTTCAGTGGAAAGCGCTTGGCTGCTGTGGACTTTAATGGCCCCTATAAAGGAGAAGGCAACAGGCAAGGAGAATGGTGAGCAGGTTTTTTTTCCGGGGTGTCCAGGAAATGCCAACAATGCCATCGCCAATCTTCCTGAAAGAGAAATGAGCACCCAGGAACCAACCCCCTTTCTGAACTCGGGCCTAGGGTCGGAGGTCAATTCTCATTCTTCTGCTTCCAAGAGAGTTTCCAGAAGCAGCTCTGGGCTACAACATGGATGGATTTGGAAGCTGGTACATTAAGTGAAATAGCCAATCCCAATGGGACAAATACTGTATGATTCCATTTACATGAGGTACCTACAGTGGTCCAATTTCACAGAGACAGATGATAGAATGGTGGTTGCCAGGGGCTAGGTTTGGCGGAGTGGATGGACTGGGCAACTACTGTTTGGTGGGCATGGAGTTTCCGTTTGGGAAGATGGAAAAAGTTCTAGAGATGAATGCTGGTGATGGCTGAGCAACATCATAAATGTACTTTAACACTACTGAACCATATGCTTAAAATGTTAAATTTTTATGTTATGTATATTTTACTACAATATTTTATAGAGGAGGGAAAAAGCAGCTGGGAAAGCAAAATTCTCAACCACATCCCATGCTGTGAAATCATCTTATCCCCCAGGAGTTCTGCCCCTGGGCTGTGCCCTGACCTGGAGCCACCAGTAAACTGAGTTCGGTATCTCCAGGATGTATATTTGAATGAGTAAAGGCCTTTCTCCCTCATTCTGCCCCCAACATACTTCCTTCACCACACACCTACCACGGGGATAAATTGACTAACAGAATTACATCAAAGTATTGAACTAAAATATTAATCATTTGAGAGATGATCCTGAATAAGATTTCAGGAAGAAGAAGGTAGTATATCTAGTGTAGTTTTCTGTAGAACCCCTAATTCTACTACCTCTTTTCTTCAGCATTTTTCTCACAAGATACTTCTCTACCAAACCTAGTCTCAGGTCTGCTGCTTAAGAAAAATAAATCCTCTTTCAGGAAAAGAACCCAAACTCAAACCCATGGATATATAAAGTAGAAGTGTTAACTTGGTAACTCTAGCAAGGATATCAGTTCCATGAACATGGCCTTGGGTGAAGTCCGACTGTGGGATTTCCTGGGGTAAACAGAGAAGTAGTGGGGCAGAAGGTACATGGAGATCTTCAGAAACTCCTGAAGGAGCATTTAATTGCTGTCTCCTTTGCATCAATTACAGACCATCTTGATGAGCTTACCCTCTGCAAAGATTTATTTCTATTAGGGTCCTCTCACAGATTTCTGGGCATGTGGGAGAAGAGAAAGCCAGGAATCCTGGGAAAATAAATATAATTGCTACTTTTCTTAGCATTTACTATGTAAAACACGTTATTCTATTTAATCCTCACAACTCTCTTATTAGGGAGAATAATATTACTCACATTTGGTCAATGGAAACAGAGACTGAAAGAGAACGCAATTGTCGGTCTTTTAACGTCTTCTGACATCTATATAAATATACTGAGAGTCACAGAGGAGTGCTTTTGGTTTCTTCTTTTCCATATTTCTCCATTTACAACTTTCTCTTTGGATCCAATACCAGCACCCCCAGGCATTAAAGTATAGAAGTCAGAGCACAGTCTGAAGTCTGAGAGCCCCTGTGTTTGAATTCACCACCGGCTAGTTGAATAGCTGGTGTGTATTTGAAGCATCAAATCGTGTGTCTGAGAGAACATGTGTGAGGACCAACCCTATCTAATAAGCATCCCCTATGTAACAAAACGGTCTTTAGAAAAAAATCTTTACCCTCACCAGTTTGGCTCAGTGGACAGAGCATCAGCCTGCGGACTGAAGGGTCCCAGGTTTGATTCCGGTCATGTGCATGTACCTTGGTGGAGGCAGCTTGTTGATGTTTCTCTCTTATTGATGTTTCTAGCTCTCTATCCCTCCCCCTTCTTCTCTGTTAAAAAAAAAAAATCAGTAAAATATATATATACACCTTATATTTTTAATTTTGTAAAAAAATCTTTAAAAAGATGTCTGAAAATATAAATCAGAATTGAACACTGCAAACACCTTCTATCTGGTTAGGTCTGCATCCAAGGATACATTTTTGCAGTCCAGATTGTATCAGCTCCTCCAACATTCAGCAACACATAGATGCCAAGCACTGCTATGGAACAGGACACACAAAAATGACAGATCCGATCCTCGTCCCCACGTAGGTCACAGGCCAGCAAGGGATACAGGTAAGTAGACAAGTAAATGAGCAGCACGGTAAGTTGTACTCCAGGGATGGCCACAGTGCAATGGGAGCCTAGATGTGAACAGGAGCACACCAAGGAACAAAAGGTCAAAAGCATCCCGTCCAAAAGGGATGAGCATGCGCAAGGATACAGGGGCCGGAATGGATATGTCACTCCCAGGCAGCTGCAAGCGGCTCACAGCTGGAAAACAGGGGTGGCCTGTGGCTGGGGACAGCGCTGGGCAGGTGGACCGGAGCAACTTGGAAGGTTTGTCAGTCTCTAAAGAGTTTGAATTTGACGCAAGAGGAATCCTTGAAGGTTTTTAAAACTGGGTGGTAATGTGATATAAAAGTTAATGTCGCAAAGATAAGTCAAGTCCTCTTGTGGGAAACAGACTGGAAGGAAGTAGAGACAAGGAGACCCATGAGAGCTCCTGCCGTTATTCAAGTCAGAGGGAATCAGGGCTTGAAGACAGATTCAAAAGACTGGGAAGTTGGGCCGAATGCGGGAGGTGAGGACATGTCAAGGAGGAAAGTATTTAAAAGTATACCCATATTTGGGGCCTATACACCAGAACAGTATAGCCCTCTGTCCAGCAGAGAGAAGACGGCACTTATTACAGCAAGCATAAGAGCGGGCCCTGGGGCATACAGATAGCCTAATGCCCCGTGAAAACGGAGCTACAAAGTTAGGGAGCTCCAGGAACCAACACTTGCTTCCTATGATCTACTACCTCTCATTGCTTCATCTCCCATTCTGCTCCAAAGGCAAAGTACATAGAAAGGCTTTCTTGAAAGCTGGTCTTTCTGCACACCCTGCTGTCCAGGCCCATTCTCGCTGCACAAAGGCAGCCTATGCCGACTCCTCTGTGTGTGCCATGTAGGATCCTTTTCTTTGGGTTGCTAAAATATAATTTAAAGTAGCTTATCATCATGGAGCAGCGCACCTTTAGTTTTAAAAGCAGCTGGGTTTCTAACATCTCCTGAAAGCCATAAATGTCCCTAATTGATACACAGGTCCGAATGCTGCCAGCCAGTCCACCGGGGTCAGCTTGGACACATTCATCCACACATGGCTGGCCAGTCCCAATCCACGCCATGCAGCCAGCCAAGTCTGTCAGCGATCCCTTCTGGGCTCAAGTGTCTTTGGGACGAATTGCCTACAGGTCACAACCAGAGAGTGCACATTTATTCTCCCACCTGAGAAAATATTGTGTTATTAATTTCCCATTATAGCCTTTATCTTTCAAAAAGATGTACACACATATTAGCTACAATAATGTTCGTCAACTTATTGTTTGTCATCCAAAAGGTTGCCAACCATCTGGATTTCCAACCACAGGCTACAGATAAGTCCATCTATAACATGAAATGATATTTAGCTCCCCAAAGTACTATTCCACAAATGAATCTATGGTTGTGGGAGAATGCTCACTACAGAATGCTTAAATAAACACGGACCCATGAGGAAAAGGGCTTTGTCTCGTTCATCATTGTACCCCCAATGCCTAGAACAAGGCCAGGCACATAGTGTCATTCATTAAATATCTGTTGATCAAATCAATATAAGAAGAGAGAAAGCAGATAGTAAGGGTGTGGTTCTATTTCTGTAGAGAGAAAGAAAATTTTAAAAAGCCCACACACCAGTAGTAGAGAAAGCTACTGTTAACATTTTGATACATATCTTTCCTGATCCTTCTCTCTCTCTCTCTCTCTCTCTCTCTCTCTCTCTCTCTCTCTCTCTCTCTCTCCAACAAAAAAAAACAAGACATGAGGGAGAGAGGATCCCATTACAATCTCAAGTCTTGCTGCGGACTCTCTCTCCTCTGCATTCCAGAATTATGTGGCATTATCTATCCACAATCCCACATGAACCCAGAGCACTGATTTGCACTAACACGAGCTTACATGCGGACTGACCCTTTGGATTTAACCTGGGTTATCAACCTGGGTCCCATCCAGTGCCCTCAGGACCCCGCACTCTTGCTAGAGCCCATCCCTGTCCCTCATGACTGAACCCTGTGGGAGTATCCAACGCCTCCTGAGGGAAAGGGTGTTTCACTGCTCTCCTCAGACACACAGATGGCAGGGCAGTCCTCTCCTAACTACCCCAAGCGTGAGCATGGGAACACTTTTCACCCAGTTTCTCCACCCAAAGGCCTCGCCTGCCAGGGCTTCATCCCAGGTAAGCTATGACTGCCCTGGAGGAAAGCGGGGCAAACAAAAACACGGAAGCTTTGGAACACCAGCTTGCACAAAGCTGCCCTCGTCCTAGAGCTGATGTGTCTAATCCTCTCCTGGCGGACGGAGCTCGCTGGTGATTTTACAGCCCCACAAACTATCTCTGATTGCAAGACCAACAATTGCCAAATGGTCTTAAACCCCAGCACAGGCGGGCCTAGCGCCACCAGAAGAATATTTGGGGAAGAGCTATTTTAAGCGAATCCCCCTGGGGGTATAAGGATACTTTTCCGTCTAGACTCCTGCTCACACCTGTCGCTCACCCATCCTGCCCCCAGGACACCTCCCCCTTGACAGCAATGTGGACACGACACACCATGGCCACCTGACAGAGCCCCGAGAGGGGGCCACGTGAACAGCAGTCCCAGGCCACCGAGACATCACATGCTCTGGCGAAGCCTGTCAGGCCCAGACAGCTCTGCTGCCAGGGGTCAAGAGCCATGTGCGGGCAGAGAGCCGACCTGGCAAGCCATTATTTTAAACTTGCAGATGGCCAGGGCAGGGAGTCTTCCTCCTGAGCATGTCACAGACTTGGTCCTGGTGCACCCATCAGTACTGAGCAAGCAGAAGAGAGGAACACAGCTTTCTTGTCCAACTCAATGCATCCCTCCATATCTCAGTCCCTTTTACCACATCCCCAATCGGTGGCTGCCTAGCCCAGTGGGCGGCAAACTCATTAGTCAACAGAGCCAAACATCAACAGTACAACAACTGAAATTTCTTTTGAGAGCCAAATTTTTTAAACTTAAACTTCTTTTTTTTAATATATTTTATTGATATTTTACAGAGAGGAAGGGAGAGAGACAGAGAGCTAGAAACATCGATGAGAGAGAAACATCAACCAGCTGCCTCTTGCACACCCCCTTCTGGGGATGTGCCCACAACCAATGTACATGCCCTTCACCGGAATCGAACCCAGGACCTTTCAGTCCCCAGACCGACGCTCTACCACTGAGCCAAACCGGTTTCGGCGAAACTTAAACTTCTTCTAATGCCACTTCTTCAAAATAGACTCTCCCAGGCTGTGGTATTTTGTGGAAGAGCCACACTCAAGGGGCCAAAGATCCGCATGTGGCTTGCGAGCCGCAGTTTGCCGACCATGGGCCTAGCCTATCCTTGAGTCCTTCGGGTGGCCAGGAAGCTCACTACCTCAGGAAACAGCTCATTTTATTTGGTGGCAGTCTTTCTTATACTGAACCAAATCCCTTCCTGTGGCCTTTCCTCCTTCTATTACACTTTAGGTCCTAAAGTTTAGGGTGTTACATAAAAAGAAATCTCATATTCTTCTCATGCAATTCAGGTTAACATAGGCTTCTGTGCTTGGCTTTCTTTCCTCAGAGGAAATGTAAAATAGAAACCGGTACACCAAAAGTCAGCAAAGATACTACCTGATTCAAACTAAATACTGGATGGAACAAGATAAAAGAAATATATATATATATATCACCCCAATGACTCCTAAAACACAGTCAGTCTTTGAAAAACATATTCAATATGCATAGCTCCTTGGGCTCCTCTTGGCTGTGACAGTTTCTCAGACTTTCCTTGTTTTTGATGGCTTTAACAACTTTGCAGTCTTGGCAGGTATTCTGTAGAATGTCTCTCAGGTGAGATTTGCCCCATAATTAGGCTGGAGTTACATGTTCTTGGGGGGAAGATCCCAGAGGTAAAGTAGCATTTTATTTTTTATTTACGTATTTATTTTTTAAATATATTTTATTGAGTTTTTACAGAGTGGAAGAGAGAAGGATAGAAAGCCAGAAACATCGATGAGAGAGAAACATTGGTCAGCTGCCTCCTGCACACCCCCCATCGGGGATGTGCCCGCAACCAAGGTACATGCTCCCCAGTCTGCAGGCCAATGCTCTATCCACTGAGCCAAACAAGTTTCAGCTAAAGTAGCATTTTCATCAGGTTTTATCAAAAGTACGTATTGTCGTCAACTTGAGTTATCATTGTTGATGTTCATCTTGATCACCTGGCTCAGGCAGCAACTGTCCAATTTCTCCACTATGAAGCTACTACTTACTTTCCCTTCCCACATGTGCATTTTGGAATGCACGACCAACACTTAAGTTGTGGGGAGTTAAGCACCCCCTCCTTGAGGGCAGAGTAACGACATAAATGATTTGGAATTCTTCTACATGGAAGACTTCTACTTTCTCCCATTGGATTATTTATTCAATTATTTACTTATATCAATATATACTCATGTATATTTATTTTATATTTGAGTTATGATCCAGTACTATCTTATTTATTGTTTCTCAAATTGTTTCAGCTTTTGCTGCAGGGAGCACTTTCCATCAGCTCCTATGTCCCTTTGACTTACCCCATTATTGTGTGAGGGTATTTGTAAAAAGAAAATTGCAAATTTATTTACTTTCTGGTATTATAAGATGCTCCAGGATCATCTTGTATATGTCCTGCCTTACTCCTAGAATCAGCTATTTCTATTATTAGAGAATGGTGCTAGAACCAAGATCCACGTACTAGGGGCACTGCTTGATATAGGGGAAGTATTGCTTTCAGACTCCTCAGCTGACAGAGTAAGGAAATGCATGTGAGTATACCACCCCATGTACGTAAATGGTCCTTTGTATAAATATATCTATACTAGAGCCCCAGTGCATGAAATTCATGCATTGGGGGGGGAAGACCTAGCGCGGGGGTGGGTGACTAACCCTCAGCCTAACCTGCACTTTCTCCAGTCCAGGACCCCTCAGGGAATGACAGACTGCTGCTTTAGGCCCAATCCCTCTGGGGTCAGGCCTAAAGCAGCAGTTGGACATCCCTCTCACAATCCAGGACCACTGGCTTTTAACTGCTTGCCTGATTGACCTAACCACTCTGCCTGCTGGCTTGATGCCCCTAACTGCTCCCTTGCCAGTTTGACCGCCCCCTAAATGCTCCCCTGATTGCCTGATCGCCCCTAACTGCCTCTGCCTTGACCCCCACCACGTGGCTTTATCCAGAAATATGTCTGGTCTAATTAGCATATTATCCTTTGATTAGTATAAATTAACCAGCTACATCTATATTAGGCTCAATATGAGTTCATACTGACACTTCTGACTACATGGATCTTTCTAACCTCCTCCCCTTGCTTACCTATAACCCTCACTCCAACAGTAACAATCCTGCCTCCCGCCACCCACCATCCGTGTACTTAATCATTTCGTATCACGCTCCAATGGAAAACAGGTTCTGTAGGATTGGGGTCTTGTCACATGTGCACGCTGCAGGAAGCAAACTCCCTGTGTCCACTTGCCCGGCTCACATTCAGGTAGCGCTGCCTCCCTGTGTGGGCATGGGGTCTGGTCGCGCAGGTGCGCTCTGTGGGAAGCAAACGCCCCCTCCAAGTGAGGAGGGGGAATGCAGAGCTCCATCACTGCCTTGAAGCTCTAGCTTTCACAGAGCTCCAATGGGAAACAACCTCACTAATTAGAGCACAATGCTTATGTAACTCCTGTATGCCTTTAGTCCTATAGACTCTGCTCATTTCCAAAGTTCCTTGGGTCAGCACCTTTTCCTCCACCCCACTCGGGAGGTTGTTTCATACTTCATAAGGCAGCTAGGTGGTTGTTTTGTCACATTCTCTATTCCATCCTGGGAACCTCTGACTTCCTACATTTTTTTTTTATTTGAAGACATTAAGGTTCACTCTTTGCACTTTAAAGATCTACAGGTTTTGACAAATTCTAATTGACATGCATTTACCATTACAGTGTCCTACAGAATTGTTTGACCACCATAAAAAAAAATCCCATATGCTTCATCTATTCAACCCTCCCTTACTCCCAATCCCTGGCAACTACTGATATTTTCGCCTGCTCTGTTGTTTTGCTTTTTCCAGAATGTCATATAATTGCGATCATACTGTATCTATAGCCTTTTCAAACTGATTTCTTTCACTTAACAGTATATGTTTAAAATTCATGCATGTGTTTTCATAACTTGATAGCTCATTCCCTTTTATCACAAAATAATAGTCCTTTGTATAGCTGTAAGACAGTCTGTTATCTATTCACCCACTGAAGGACATATTGGCTAATTCTAATTTTTGCTGATTATGAATAAAACTGTTACAAACATTCACGTGCAGGTTGTTGTGAGAGCATACGTTTTTTAATCAGTTGGCTAAATACCTACAAGCATGTTTGTTGCATCATATGGCAAAACTATAATTAAATTTGTGAGAAGCTGTTGCTCTAGCTTCCAAAGTGGCTGTATCATTTTGCGATGAATAAGAGTTCCCATTGCCCTAACGCAGTGGTGGGCAAACTCATTAGTCAACAGAGCCAAATATCAACAATAAAACGATTGAAATTTATTTTGAGAGTCAAATTTTTTAAACTTAAACTTCTTCTTACGCCACTTCTTCAAAATAGACTCGCCCAGGTCGTGGTATTTTGTGGAAGAGCCACCCTCAAGGGCCAAAGAGCCGCAGCAGTTTGCCGACCATGGTCCTAACTGGTTTGGCTCAGTGAACAGAGCGTTGGCCTGAAGACTGAAAGGTTCCAGGTTCGATTCTGATCAAGGGCATGTACCTTGGTTGCAGGCACATCCCCAGTAGGAGGTGTGCAGGAGACAGTTGATCAATATTTCTCTTTCATCCATGTTTCTATCCCATTCCCTGCCTCTCTGTAAAAAATCAATAAAATATATTTTAAAAAAATTTTTTTTAAAAAAAAGAGTTTCCATTTCTCTGCATCCTTATAAGAAATTGGCATTGATAATTTGGGGGTTTTTTGTGTTTGTTTTTTGCTGACCACTTGTAATAAGTATAGAATGGTATCTCGTTGTTGTAACTTATAATTTCCTAATGACAAATGATGTTTAGCATCTTTTCATAGTCTTATTTGACATCTATACATCTTTTTTGGTGAAGTATCTATTCACATCTTACCTCCATTTTTTGTAATGGATTGTTTTTTACTGTTTAGTTTTAAGCATTTTTGCATATTTTGGATGGAAGTCCTTCATAAGATATGTACTTTTCAAATATTTTCTGGCCACATTATTGCTTGTCTTAGTATCTTTCACAGAGCAGAATTATTGATTTTAATAAAGTTTAACTTATGTTTTCTTTTATGGATTGTACTTTTGGTATTATATCTAAAATCTCATAACTAAACACAAGGTCACCAAGATTTTCTCCCATTTTTCTCTATAAGATGTATAGCTTTGCACTTTACACTTAGGTCTATGATTCGTGTTGAGTTAATTTTTATGAAAGGTAGAAGGTCTGCATCTAGGTTTATGTTTTTGCATATGGGCATCCAATTGTTCCAATACCACTTATTGAAAATATCGTCCTTTCTATATTAAATTGTCTTTATTCCTGTGTTATAGATCAATTGATTATATTTAGGTTGATCTAATTCTGGCTTCTTTTCTGTTCCATTGATCTCTATGTCTAGTCTTCAATATAGTGTTGGATATTCCATATGAACTTTTAATCAGTTTGTTAGTGTTTACCAAGTGGCTTTCTGTAATTATAATTGAGATTGCTTTGAATCTGCAGAACAAGTTAGAAAAAACTGATGTTTTAATAACATTGAATCTTCCAGTCCCTGAACACGGAATATTCTTCATTTTATTTAGATCTTCTTTATTTACTTTATTTGTTTATTGTTAATCCTTATCTGAGGATATTTTTCCCATTGCTTGTTTTTTAGAGAGAGGGTGGAAAAGAAGAGAGAGGGAGAGAGAGAGAGAGAGAGAGAGAGAGAGAGAGAGAGAGAGAGAGCTTGGTTATCTCTAGCATACACCCTGACCAGAATGGGGATGAAACTGCAACTCAGGTACATGCCCTTGACCAGAATAAAACCCATGCCCCTTAGTGCATGAGCTGAGACCAATAACTGCTAAACAATACTGACTAGGGCCGTTCTTTGTGTGTGTTTTTTATCAGAGTTTTGTTGTTTTCTGAATATAGTTTCTGTATATGTATAGTTTGTTAAATTCATGCCTAAGTATTCTTTGCTGCTGTAAATGGTATTTATAATTTCAAATTCAAATTGTTCTTATGTATATAGGAGTGCCAGTACCTGATAACAGAGTATTCCTAATTCATTCCTCCCATCTCTTATGACAGTGCTGTCATTCATTTCACTTACCCATATGCTATAATTACCCAATATTTTGTTACTATTAGTACTTTAAACAAATAGGAATCTTTTAGATCAGTTAAGAATAAGATTTTTTAAAATACATCATTTCTTTTACAACACTTTTTTTCCTTTATAGAAATCAGATTTTCTGACCTATATATTTTTTGTCTTCCAGGAGAACTTCTTTTAACATTTCTTGCAAAGAAGATCTGGTGGCAATAAATTTCTTGGGTTTTTGTTTACCAGAAAATATCTTTATTTCTTCTTCACTTTTGAAGGATAATATCAGTGTATATAGAATTCTAGGTTGGTGGAGTTTTCTTTCAACACATTAAATATTTCATTTCATTCTCTTCTTGCTTACATGGTTACTGACAAGAACTTTACTATAGTTCTTATCCTTCCTTGTTCCTGTAAAGTAAGGTGTTCTTTTTTTCTTGCTTCTTTTAAGATTTTCTCTTTAACGTTGGTGTTCTGCAGTTTGAATATGGTTGTCAAGCAGGTATTTATCCTGCTTGGTGTTTTCTTGGATCTGTTCTTTGATGTCTCTCATACATTTTGGAAAATTTTTGGCATTTATTACTTCAAATATTTCTTCTCTGTTCTTTCTTATTCTGGCAATCCAATTATACATACTTTTTTTAAAGTGTACCTACAGCCCTAACCGGTTTGGCTCAGTGGATAGAGCATTGGCCAAAGGACTCAAGGGTCCCAAGTTCAGTTCCAGTCAAAGGCATGTACCTTGGTTGTGGGCACATCCCCAGTAGGTGCTGATCATTGTTTCTCTCTCATCGATGTTTCTAACTCTCTATCCCTCTCCCTTCCTCTCTGTAAAAAAATCAATAAAATATATATTTTTTAAAGTGTACCTACAGTTCTTGGGTCATCAGTTCTGCCTTTTATGGAAGTTTTTGTTTTGTTTTGTTTTGTTTTGTTTTGTGTGTTTTTTCCAGCTTAGGAATTTTTTATGGACCTGCCCTCAAGCTCATTGATTCTTTCTTTGGTAATTTCCAGTCTGCTGGAGAGCCCATCATGGACTGGCTTCATCTCTGCCACAGTGTTTTTTTTATTTCTAGCACTTCCTTTCAAATTTTCCTAGAATTTCCATTTCTATGCTTACATTATCTATATGTTCTTGTATGTTGTCTACTTTTCCATTAGAGCTCCTAACTTACAAATCATAGTTATGATCTAATCAGTCTGGGATGTGGCCGGTTTTTTTAAAGTTCCCTGAGTGATCCCCAGTGTGCATCCAGGGTTAAGAATCACTGCTCCAGATGTTTGATTTTTATGCCTGACAATAAAAGGGTATTTGCTCCTAGAGGCAAAACTGAATTCAGAAACTCCCCTGCCTAGCCTCTGTCAATCAGTGCCGTGTATAGCAGGGGAATGAGTTGTTAGGTTTAGTTGTCAGGGAATTTTCTTCATGGAAAAGAGGTGCATTAAAATACCAAATTACAGTATTTACATATTTCATGTGTTTTTTTCCCAACTGCGTTCCCATAGCAACTAAATCCACTTGCTCCCTACTTTCTTCTGAGTTATTTTCCATCATGAGCCGTGCTTTATTAGTGAGGCAAACAGTTTGGCTTCTGAATGACTGCTTCGCTGTTTATTATTTCTTTGCCAGGAAACTCAACTCTAGTCACATCTTTCTTACTCCTGTGCTATACGAGCTCGATCGTTAGCTTTGCTGGTTTGAGAAGAAATAGCGTTCCTGACCACTTTTTTCAGTCTAGAGAAGTCCTATGGATTTTTCCCCATGAGCTGGCCAAGAAAAGGCAAGTGGAAAGAGGGGCTTCCCTCCGGGAGCCTGTGAGTGGGAAGAGATGCCAGGAGGGAATGGATTAAGTCCCAAGGGCCACTCAGCTTAAAGGGGCAGTGGGTAAGGGTGGCCAAGCTCCCCGGGACTCTTTGGGCTCCGTGGGCAGTCACTGGTAGAAAGGTGTCACAGCATTAGAGATGTGACTAGTAGCCAGCAGGAGGAGAGAGTCCTGCTTTCCCGTTGAAAGGATTCCTGGACCTCCCGAGAGGAGGCCCCCAGGAGACACAGGACACTGAGATTCCTTTGTGATTTCTCCCAGACGGCTTGGCAGACTGGAGGGCCTGTTTGTTTGCTTGAAACTGTGACATTTCACTTGCTAATGGGGCTCTGCTTTGCAAGGAGACTGATGCCAAAGAGGACTGCAGGAGGGAGGCACCAGGCCCCCTGGTC
Organism: Vespertilio murinus; assembly: GCA_963924515.1. Classification (NCBI taxonomy): domain Eukaryota; kingdom Metazoa; phylum Chordata; class Mammalia; order Chiroptera; family Vespertilionidae; genus Vespertilio; species Vespertilio murinus. The sequence goes on from OZ004705.1 coordinate 34,071,579, forward strand.
CAGGGCAGGTCTGTCGCCAGGATGGACCGGGGCCACCAGTGCCAGTGGAGAGACAGCCGCCCAGGAGACAGGCGATGCTATGAAACCGTCTCTCTTCACTTGCTGACTCAGAACCGCCTTCTGTGCCAGCAGCACTAAGGGAGAAGACCTGCTTCCTCCTCTCTCCCAGGTGCCAGAGCTGTGGTGCAATTGCCCCTGGGGTGAGGGGCCTGGGCACCCAGGTGGCACCTCAGAATCAGCAACAGAAATCTTGAGCAAGGAGTACTTCCCTCCCATCCAAGGTCTGGTGGTCCGAGCTCACTGCCAGGTTCTGAGAGTCACCTTCGGGACTCTTTTGCCAAAACCATTTATTCAATAACCTCCAGTATCAGTTAGGGTCCCCACAGGAAACAGGGCCACTCTCAGCTTGGGTAATTTGAGGAGAGCTTAATTAAGGGACTCTTTACAAAGGTAAGGACAGAGAAGGAGGTAGGAAAAACCATAAGGCATGGTATACTAGTTTTCCCTCAAAGCTAATCCTAGCAGGCAATGCTACCCCCTTCGGCCCACATAGCAGAATCCAGAAATAATGCTGTGAGGAGCTGACACGAGTTGAGACCTTCAGTTGAGGAAGAATGCAGCACGCCATGGGCACATGGGAAGAGGCCTGATTCTCCTCCCATCCATCTGCTGCTGAGCTCCCACTGCCAAACCCAACCACTGAGGCAGTCCACACAGCTCAGGCTCCTGGGGCCCAGAGCAGAGGGGTGGGGGGTGGGAAGATCTGGGAGGATAAAGACGTCAAACACCCTCCCCAATGCACTGGAGCCACTGAGATGGGATACTCTGTTCTATCATCGCCAGTGCCCTCTCAAACGCCAACACATTCCGAGACAACAGTGTCCAGGAACTGAAAGGCAACACTGAGAATCACAGTGTGTCCAACCACAAAGAAGGCAAGTGGAAGCCTGGCCCACCCAGGACAGAGGTGTGATAGTAAGAACGCAGACACGAGCATCCTGGCCCAAGTCGTTGGTCCATCCCAGACTTGAATCACACTCTTCTGACTCAAAAGGAAACCATGAGCACCCTGAAATACCCAGAGCATGTGGTCACCTTGAAGGGGAAAATAAGACATTTGGGGGGCTAGCTATCTGAATCTGTGCCAGTAACCTGCATTCTGACGTACACCCATGCTTACCAATACACACACACTCTTGCTTGGGAATAAACTCCATTCTTATCACACTCCATTCTTATCTGTGATGCCTGTCCTGCCTTGCAGAACCTGTTTCCCGGAATACCCCCATTTTACAGAGGCCATAAACCATGAACCATTTACAATCCCCAGAGGGGCTGGTGCCAGTGCTGGCAAGCCTCTGAGTGTAATCCCACTTCCCCCATCCCAACTCACAGGGGAAGTCGGACCCACATTTGGGGGACAAAGGAGCTAACGGATATAAAGGGAAAGCTTCGTCCATATCCATCACTCAGGATTTGGAGACTGACACCCCTGAGTCACAGCACTAGTGCAATTTGCAATAAAGGCAACTTTTCTGAATATTCTCTGAATGCCCGGCTGATTAATTCTCCCAGGGCACCTGGCTGTTTATCTGCAACAACCTATGTAGAAAGGAAAAGGTAAACGTATGTCCCATTATTCTGAGGTTTGGTGTCACTGGCACTGAGAATATACAACATTAAAAATAGACACGCTTTAATGACACGTGGCTGTTGGAAGGCCACTGTCTAAGGAAAATCTGCAGGATTAGCTTTCCCCATTCTGGTGGAGCTGGGAGAAGGATGGCTGTTTGAAACTAGATGTACAAGAGGATATGGAGGAAACAGCAAGGTTATCTTCAACAGGAGACTGACACCCCACAGCACTGGTGCAATCTGCAATAAAGGCAACTTATCTGAATATTCTCTGAATGCCTTTGAGTGTTGTGGGAAGACAATAATGATTACAACACCTATCCCACCTGATTTCAGAAACTCTCAAACATTCCGTGTTTGGCTGCCACTCCTGTTACAAGGATCTTGAAGAGTAAAATGTTATGTGAGGCTCAGGAAAAGATTCTCTGACCAAATACTAATGGTGATTATGGAAAGTGTCACAGTTTTGTGTTTGTTCGTTTCTAATTCAAAGTCACATGCAAACTTGATGGCTTATTCTCTCCTTCAATTTAGAATCTCATGTTCTGGCTTTCAAACCTAAAGAGCCATGCTTCATCATTTCAACTCTAGAATTAGCTCACTTAAATGTTATTAAAAGAAGACAAATTTAACCAAATTGCTCAAAAAAAAGAGAATGTGGGGTAGATTCAAATTAATTTAGACTGCCCATGCTTTGCACTGCTTTTATTCAATATATTAAATTTTTCCTAATTGTTTGCTATTCCATGCACTGCCCATCTAAGAATCATTCTTCTTTGCCATTCATAACTATGGTGACCATATTTTCCCAAGTAAATATTAAAATCTACCACCTTGACCTGTGCTACTCTGGAAAACACATGGTCACCATGGTTATGATACATATAGAGGTACAATAGCCATAACAGCATCCACAATAATAGCCAAAAATAGCTTCTCAAAAGCCTCTCTTTAAACCATGAACCTGTTCTCCAGGAAACTTGATTCCTGTGTGAGTGGTTCAGAGTAAGTTCACACAATTGGAGGCATTTGTCACTTCCCTTACACTTTCATCCTCTTGCCTCCCCTTGTCCAACAACCACCCCTTTCCCATCCCAAAACAACATAGCAAATGTGCTGAGCACAAACCAATACACCCCACTCTGCTCTCAAGTGGCACATTTTCTCCACTGTGGTCATTGTATGCGAGCAACGGTGTTATTTTCAGAGTGGTAAACCACTTTGCCGAGACAGCTGAGATCGTGATCAGTCAGATAGGCCCCTCAGTTTTCAATCTTTCCTCTATTCTCCAGTTCAATTGATGTCCAAGTCTTCACAGCAACAGTCTCTTCCTAAGACCCAAATTAGTGAGAGGCGGCACTTGGAGAGCCATATGCTGTCTTCTGTGGTGGTAGAGTGGGTTCTAGAGAGGAGAAACATGGCTGAGCCCGATTGAGAAGAGGGAATTGATCATTCTCCCTCCATTGGGTTTGTAGTTGGATATAAGGCCAAAGACTTTTGTTACTTTCTCTGTAGGTCATGGGGAGCTCTCGCAGGTTTTTAAGCAGCGATGCAAATTAATCAAAGCCCATTTTGTTGGGAATGTGAAAGTTGAAATTGGGAGGGTTGGGGAGAGAAGCTGCAGGTGGGACACCAGGTGAGAGAAGAAGAGAGCCTGACTAGAGCAGCGGCAGTAGATAATGAGACAAAAATTGTGAATATCTAAAAAAGAAAATTTTTCAACATAGTCAAATGCTCTAGAGAAAGAAAAGAAAATAAAGGTTTTTTTTTTTTAATTTAGATATCTGACTTTGAGGTTGGTGTTAAGAAACCTAAAAGGATGTAACCTCTTTTCTCAGGAAACTTTCGCTCTTAATTGAGATGCCCGAAATGTCATTGAAAAGTTAAAGTAGAGAGATTGCAACAAGATGGCGGCAGAGGTAAACGCCTAGCTGCAGCCGCACTCAACAATTTCAAAAAATACAACTAAAATATAAACTGGACAGTATCCAGAACTACAGGAAAGTTGACTGACTGGAAATTCTACAACCAGAAGGAAAGAGAAAACCTGAAGGACAATCAGAGGAGCTGTAAAAGCCTAAGGTTTCCAAGCCTAGTGGAATAAGGTGTCTCCTGGCATAGACACAGCTGATCCTCCCAACCTACCAACCCAGGGAAGCAGCGAAAATGTCGAAACGAGGAAACAGATCACAAACGAAAGAAATGGAGGACAAAAAGCGACTGGATATAGAGTTCAAAACCACGCTTATAAGGATGTTCAACAATCTCTTAGAAAAGGCCGATAAAATAAATGAGACCTATGAGGATATGAAAAGGGATCAACAAGAAATAATAAAGGTTCAACAAGAAATGATAAAGGATCAACAAGAAATGAAGAATACATTCTCTGAAATAAAAAATATTATGCAGAGTCCTAAAAACAGATTGGAAGATTGCAAGAATCAAGTCCAATATTTGGAACACAAAGAGCCAGAGGACACTCCTCCACAGAAGCAAGAAGTCAAGAGAATCCAGAAAGTTGAAGATAATGTAAGAAACCTCTGGGACAACTTCAAGCGAACCAACATCAGAATTATGGGCATCCCAGAAGATGACAGAGAGCAAGATACCGAAAACATATTAAAAGAAATAGTAACAGAAAACTTCCCCCACCTGGTGAAAGAAATAGACTTACACGTACAGGAAGCACACAGAACCCCAAACAAAAGGAATCCAAAAAGGACCACACCAAGACACATCATAATTAAAATTCCAAGAGCTAAAGACAAAGAGAGAATATTAAAAGCAGCAAGACAAAAGCAGGTAGTTACCTATAAAGGGGCACCCATAAGACTGTCAGCTGATTTCTCAACAGAAACCATGCAGGCCAGATGGGAATGGCAAGAAATATTCAAGGTGATGAATAACAAGAACCTACAGCCAAAAATACTCTACCCAGCAAAGCTATCACTCAGAATCGAAGGCCAGATAAAGAGCTTCACAAATAAATTTAAGCTAAAGCAGTTCATCACTGCCAAGCCAGAACTATATGAATTGCTAAAAGGGGTTCTCTAGGAAGAGGAAGAAAATAAAGATAAAAATTATGAACAAACACGTAACTATCAACAAGTGAGTCTAAAAACCAAGGGAAGTAAAAATCCTGATGAACAATATTAACTGGTGAATATAATAGATTCAGAGGTATGGAAGGGGAGTGGACTGATGATTCTCGGGGAAATGGGGAGTGGGGCGGGGCGGGAAGAGACTGAATATAAACTGCACATATGGATGAGGACAATGGGGGATGGGGAAAGGGCAGAGAGTTGAATGGAAACTTGGTGGAGGGGAGCAATGGAGGGGGGGAATGAGGAACATTTGTAATAATATGAACAATAAAGATTTATTTAAAAAAAAAAAAAAAAAAAAAAAAAAAAAAAAAAAAAAAAAAAAAAAAAAAAAAAAAAAAAAAAAAAAGAAAAGTTAAAGTATCTAGAACAAAGTTCAGTGTCTATGAAATATTTGTTAAATGACTAAGAAGATATTCTTTCATCTTTTTTTTCCTTTTCGCCTCCTACACGTTTTATTTCTTCCTACAAACCTGCCTTTTTTCATATCACAAAAGGTTGCCACAAAAACCAATATTTTAGCTTATGAATTCCCTAACTTAAAGATATTTATCTTTCTTTGGGTTAGTTTAAGCCTCATTTACCATGTGGTATGTGTCATTTTATTTTAAAGGCCATTCCACTGAAAAGAAAATGGACCGTAGGCAGAAAGATAAGTAGAGAGATTCTTTTACCCCTTTTCTGGTCAGTTTAAGGTGCCGTCCCATCTTCCAGAGAAAGAGTATTTAGGCAAATTCTAACTCTGCGGAAACAAAAAGACAAATATGCAGCTACAAACCAAATCTTTTCCCAAAAATACTAGGGTTAGAACTAGGCGGTCAGCTGAATTCTTGGAAGACATAATTCCTCAAAAGTGATATGAGGCTCCGTCTTGCTTAAATCATTTGCAATTGTGTACAAAATTCAGAATTGCTCAAGGTGCATGCTATTAAACCATGAGTTTAATTCTACTAAGCACACAGAAATAACCCAAAAAGAAACAAATCTGGTTTTATACTATAAAACAACTATCAAATATCGCAAAACCTTCTCAGCCCTCTGTTTTCTACCATAAGCCTCATTTAACTGAAATGCCCCAAGCCACATTGTGGAAATGTTTGACTTGTCAACAAAGGTGCAAACAGTAACCAGAGGAGACAAAGAGAAATTTCATTCAGACTTACAGGTTTATATATAGAGTGGCCAGAGATTCTTTTCCTTATTTCGCCCTTTGCACTTGCATTCTCTAGATCATGTGTCTAATTGCTATGTGTGCTCAAGTGTGTCTGCATATAATCTACTGCCTCCGTCAAGACCCAGATTGTTCTCCCCTGGTTTCTCGGTAGGCTTCCCACCCTCTATTACTAGCATAGTGGTGGGTTTGGGGTTCATTCCTCAGTAACATACACTAAATTCCATCCAGAGCACTTATTGGCCTGGATATCTTGGCATCTTTCCACGTGCGTCTGCATTCCTATAAGGGTAACATCTTCATCCCTTTCCATTTCCCCTTTCCATTTCCTATGGTTTTTCTCTGTTTTTGTTCTTTGGCCAACCCTCCCTGCGGCTAAATGTGTTTTCAAATCTTGCCTGTATTTTTAAATTATCCTGGTATTCTTAGCCTTTGGGCTTGCAGCTCTTATTCAAACTCTCTCATCTTTCTTCTGCTGCCTTTCCAATTATTTCTGGGTCTCATTTTGCATGGTCTACCCATAGCTTTTTTTTTTAGTAAAATTTATTTTCTCTACAGTGAAATGCATTATCAGGATACATGCAGCACAAATTCAAAGTCTTTCAGATGAGTGCCCCACCACCACCACCACCCCCCTCACTCCTGATCCATTTGCTTCCAGGCTGACTTCTCCAGAGTTCTAATATCTCCTCTGTCATTAGTAACATAGACCATATTCCCCTATCAGAAAAGTTTTGGGAAACTTATGCTAAGAGTAACACTGTATCAATGGCAAGTGACTGCATCTCTTCTTCTAGCATATTACATTACTTGCCTTCTCCATAACCTCTTCATTCTTCCCCCAAAGACTTTTCCCTTGTACCAGGGACATACACACACTAAACAGAATCACACTAGAAGCCTGTTGATGAAAATTAACCAGTAATTATCCTCCAATCCACATGGTCCTCACTGTCTTCTTCTTAGACTTGATGATCAATAGTCAAGCATGTGAGTTCAATTATTTAGGATTCATCTTCCTTCTCTTCTTTGTGAGCTGACACATCTTGATAAGAGCCTCTATCAGTGGGGACAGTCTTGACATCTCTATGAATAGTCAGTATAAGATCACATTTAACTCCAAATAAGTTTTAGCTCAAAACACAATATCAACCAAAGAACGTGTATGCATATATGCATAACCCATGGACACAGACGATAAGAAGGTGGTGAAGGCCTGAGGTGGGGGGAGGGGAGATGGCTATAAAGGATCAATGGGAAAAAAGGGGGGTACATATGTAATACTTTCAATAATAGAGATTTTATTTTAATAAATAAATAAATTTAAAATAAAATATTTAAATGCCACAACAAGCAGATTTATGGATCATTCTGCCTAATTCTCTGCTGATGATAACACTATGGGCATACTCTAGGATATTCCTATCTTTAAAAAAGGACCATAAAAACACTTATTATAAGATGCCAATTTGAACTCATACATTAAATTGCCTTACTTCCTATATTTCCACTGAAATAGACAGAGAAAATTAAAATGAGGAAGAGCACATCTATGTCAGCCCTAAAAAACAAAAACCAAAGGAAAAGTTGTGACAAATATTTCACAAAAATAGTTGTGACCTTTTTAACTAGGAAAATATGAAGTAACAAAATTGACTCAAGAAGAGGTAAGAAATATGAATAAGCTAATACCATCAAAGATACTAAAAATACCACTTAAGTACTGTCAAACTATAAAAGAGACTTGGCCTAGGAGGTTTTATAAACCTTCAAGAAGCAAGCAATACTAATGCTATTTACTCTGAAAGAGACTAAAAAAGGAGTCAAAATTTTCCAATTCAACTTTAAAAACTAACTAACACAACCCTGGCACCAAAAACCTGGTGAATGCGGCACAAATCTAAATCTATAGACCAACATGACTTAGGCATGTTCACGCAAATCTTTTAAAGACATATTAGCAAATTAAATCAGCAACATGTTTTAAAAATAATAAGCCATAACTGTGGTAAATTAAAGATGACTCCAAATTCTTTGCTCTTCTTCCCATTGGAGCCTAATTCTCTTCCACCTGAATCTGGGCTGGCATGAAAGCCAAATAAATTGTAAGAAGTGCAACTGCTCTGAAGTCATTGTACCAGGAGAAGCTCAAGGGACATGGAGAGTCACGACCGTGTAAGAGATCACGTGAAACAAGAGAAAGAGGCCCAGGTGCACCCAGGCAGCAGACATTAACTGAAGAGCCGGACCCTCCTGCTTCCACCTCCCAGCTGATACCATGGTGATCAGTAATAAACCAGCCACTGAGCTCTTCCCCAGTTCATGATCCACAAAACCGTGAGCAAAATGAAATTGTTGAGGCGGATTGTTATGAAGCAATAGATAATCAAAACAATGTCCAAACACAATTCATTCCAGGAATACAAGACACTTTTCAATACTAGTAAATTAATCACATTTAATAAGTCAAGGGAGGAAAAGTGTATGATTATCTATAAGGTGCTAAAAAGATATTTGAAAAATTGAAATGTACTCTGGATTTTAAAAGGAGCTCTGTAGAATATGAATATGTTAATACTTTCTGAACATAACTTGAAAAAGAAAAGTCCTCAATCCAGTTACTAATATTACACCTAAACATAAAACAATAATGAGAAATGAGAAGCATCCACCTGCTTTTTAACATCATTCTAAAGTGCTTGGAATTAGCCCAGCTGGGGTAGCTCAGTGGTTGAGGATTGATCTATGAAACAGGACGGGTCAGGGCACATGCCCAGGTTGCAGATTCAATTCCCAATGAGGGGCGTGCAGGAGGCAGCCAATCAATGATTCTCTTCTCATCATTGATGTTTCTATCTTTATCTCTCCCTTCCTCTCCGAAATCAATTTTAAATATATTTTTAAAATAATAATAATAATTTAAAGAAATAAAGTGCTTAGAATTAAAATGAAATTTAAAAAGCATATATTGAAAATATTGAAAAAGAGGAGTCAAAAGCACAAAATTATTAATTGCTCATTTCATTGTCGCTGATTTGATTGTCTAACTAGAAAAACCTATAAACACAACTACAAAATAGCTAGAACTAGTATAAAGTTTGGCTGGGAGGCCACTTGAAACAGTAAAATAAAAAACTATTGCTTTTAAAAGCAATAGTTGTCAATATTATCACCAATAAGGGTTTAATCTCCAACATTTGAGGCAGATTGTTATGATGTGTAGATGACCCACACATCAGCACTTGTTATTTGTTGATGATAGCCATTCTGGGAACTCAGACAACGTAACAAAAGAAAGATAAACCCAATCAAAAATGGGCAACGACAGGGGGCCATGTGCCCCGGGTGAGTTGTGTCCCCCAAAGGGGCCGGGTGCCCCGGGTGAGCCGTGTGTCCCAGGGGGCGGTGTGCCCCGGGCGAGCCGTGTGTCCCAGGGGAAGCAGTGGGACCTGGGGGGAGGGGCGGTGAGAACCAGAGTAGGAGCGGACTCTATTCGTGTGGTCCTGAGATAGTCACCATAAAACAAGCAGACTGCCAAATGACAGCGGGGAGGGGAAGGAGACCTGGGGGGAGATAAGAGAACAACCGAAGGACTGGTATGCATGAACATAAGTACAACCAACGAACACAGAACTCTGGGGAGGGAGGGCATGAATGGGAGGTGGGAGAGAGGGGCAATGGTAAGCTATGTACACATATAATACCTTAATAAAAAAAAAATGGACAACGGACCTAAATAGATACTTTTCAAAAGAAGACAGAAGGAAGGTCAAGAAACATATGAAAACATGCTCAAAGCCACTAATTATCTGAGAGATACAAATCAAAACAACAATGCAGTACCATCTCACACCTGTCAGAATGGCTATCATCAACAAATGACAAGTGCTGACAAGGATTCGAAGAAAAAACTGCTGGTAGGAATGCAGACAGGTACAGCCACTGTGGAGAACAGTATGGAGTTTCCTCAAAAAACTAAAAATGGAATTCCCATTTGACCCAATGATCCCACTTTTAGGAATATATCCCAAGAAACTAGAAACAAGAAACATCAATCAGAAAGGATATGTGCACTCCTATGTTCATAGCAACACAATTTACCATAGCTAAGATTTGGAAACAGCCTAAGAGCCCATCAGCAGATGAGCAGATTAAAAAACTGTGGGTCATCTACACAATGGAATACTATGCTGCATTTTAAAAAAAAAGGGGGGGGAGGGAAAAAAAGAATTGTTAGCATTTGCAACAGCATGGATGAACCTGGAGAACATTATACTAAGTGAAATAAGCCAGTCAGAGAAAGATAAATATCACATGATCTCACTCATTTATGGAATATAATGAGCAACATAAACTGATGAACAAAAACAGATCCAGAGACAAAGAAGCATTGATCATATCGTCAAACCTCAGAGGGAAGGTAGAGGAGGGTGAGGGTAAGGGGGAGAGATCAACCAAAGACTTATATGTATGCATATAAGCCTAACCAATTGACACAGACACCAGGGGGGATGAGGGCATGCGTGCGGGGGGGGGGGGGGGAGATAATAGGGGGATAAGTACACATATGTAATGCCTTAATCAATAAAGAATTTTTTTAAAACAACAGTTTTCTTATATGCTAGTACCCTAAATGAACAGCTGGAATATTGGAAGAAAACTATTTACAGTTAGAGTATGAAGTAATAATATAATAATGCTCTGGACCTAGGAATTAAATTAATAGAAATATGTGGGATCTATATGAAGAAAATTATAAAAATTATACTGAGACAAAAAAAAGAAAACTTAAATAAATAAATAATACTGTGTTTCTAGGTGGTTACTCAATATTGTAGAGATTCCTATCAAATTAATCTGTAAACTCAATGCAATTGCATTTAAAGTTCAGTGGAACATTTTCAAATTGACTAAAGTATCATAAACCTAGAAGATAAACATGTAAGAAAATCTAGAATATGTTTAGCAATATGGAACTGGTTAAGAAAATTATAGTACATCCCAACAAAGCAACACTCTGTAGTGACTTGAAATATTTGAGTAGCTATAAATTATTAGCTTGAAAAAAATGGTCACCAATATTAAATTGAGAGAGCAAATTGCAAGAAAATATGTTTAGTGTTAGTCACTTGAGTAAATTAAATAAACAAATAGAAAAATAAATATTAAAATTATACACTAAAATATCAAAACTACTATCTCTAAAAATTATAGGCTTTTAAAATTTTTTAATTTTGTTTATATGATATTTCTAACTTTTTACTAAGGAACATGTTATTTTTATGGTTTAAAATAAGAAATATGTGCATATGTCTTAAATATACCCACTGTAGATCTGACATCCTTACGTTTGCCTAAGGATGAATCCCATCATATTCTGACCTAACCACTTCTTGGCATAAAGGCTTTGATTATTTCACTATAAGTATGGAAAGCGACACTTTCTTTTGTTTTCAAACTACCTTCAGCAAGTGTCCTTTACTCTTATTTTTGGGAATTGTTACCTGATTCATTCCCTTCATGACACTAAAGTTTTGATCACATCCCACTGCACCTTTATCTTTCCAGATTGAGAGCATTAAGTAGTCAGCCATCCTCATAAACAAGCACTCATTTGCTCCATCTCTGTTTTTACTACATCATTAAAATGGCCACATGGCCAGAATTGAGCCATATATTCCCTGTTTATTTTTCCCTTACTTCCACTGTGTAAGAATTATTCCCCCAATGCAAAATATCGTCCTAAATATAATTTATAAGCGTATTTATTGAGCCAAATGTGTGTATGGATTACTTCTACACTCTCCCACTGGGAAAGCAGAATCTCTCTTTGGGTCAATTTTAGTGACAACATCTATAACACTATCGCTTTTTACCTCCCAAATAGGCATGGATTTGTCTAGACTGCACACATGGATCTGTGTCCAAATTCACAAGGCAGGCCTTTGTGAATCAATAAGTACTATCCTCGTGTCATTTTTCTTGCTGTCAAAGTTTCATAGTAAAAGAAAAAAGGTCCCAACTCAGCCTGTGTAAATTGTTAATTTTGGGCTCTTCTCAAATTACTCTGTGATATGTGCGTGTTTGCACTCACACATACACATGGAATACCTAACCTGGGCTAATCAATGTGCAGTGCCACCAGGGGGAAATGGAAAATCCACCCTTTGAATTTGAATAGAAGAAGCTTCAGGTGGGGAGGAAACAGGGCAGGACCAGGCAGTGGGTAAGCATGCAGAGCTGAGGCAAGGAGTCAAAGAACACAACTCAGCTGCTAATCAAGCACTCACATATGCATACCAGCTCCTGCACGGAGAAGTCCAAGTGGGCTGGACAGCTGTGAGCCATTTGATTGTCGGTATCAGACTGCTCGCACAGACCAGGGACAAGTTCACTCTTCTGTGTGTGCCATTTCATGTCATGTGGGAGAGGAATATTGATCTCACTTCTCCTTCATCTCTTGTCACCCAAAAATGCCACAGCCTCTCAATACAGATTCATTCTTCTCCACTTCATCTTACACACCCGTGTCAGAGTGATATGTTTAAACGAAGCTATGTTGTCACTTTTCTGACTTAAAAAAAAAAACACAACCTATCTCTTGGTCCCTATTGCTCCCTTAGCAAGCCTTTCAGAATAGAGCAAAAATTCCATCACGTGGCACATGAGGTCCTCCTGAACCAGGTCCAGTCTCCCTTCCAACTCACATTATCCCAGCTCCCAAGTTCTTGCCTTTTCCAAGAAGCCCTCCACTTTCCTCTACAGGCCCTTCTGTGTGGCTTTATTTGGCCTCCCATCTCTACTTGCCCAAATATCACTCACCCTTCTTTAAGACCATCGTCCCCAGCTGTCCCAACTGGGGATTAAATAATCAACCTTACTCTTTTCCTTTCTATTCTCAAAGTGCTTTTGGTGAACCTAAATAAATCCCTTAGCACTATAATAAAACAATAGGCATCTACAGAGCATTCATTAAACATCGTGATGAATGCAGGTATGGTGCTAAGTACTTGTTTTATTAACAGGTCCTTAAGTTGTAGGAAATGGAAGCTTGTTAGAACCAGGAAAAAGGGGGTGTATTGTACAGCTCAAGAAACCCAGGGCAAGATATACACTCAGGCTTCCAAAGGGCCTGGAAAGTGATCAGAAATCCCTTTCTCCTATTCCCTCTCTCCTTCTTTCCTTCTCTCCCTCTCCCTTTCCCCCCTTTTCTCTCTCCCATCCTCCTTCTCTCTCTTCCTTACCCCCTATCTCTCCTTCTCTCTCTCCCTCTCTCTCAGCAATGCTTCTTCCTGCACACCCACCACCACCAGCAGCAGCCACTACAAACCATATAAATAGCACAACTTCTATTTAGGAGTGGTGAGTGAATATTGTTTATGTGTGAAAAGAGCAAACGTAGGATATTTGTATCAGATAAACATATATTATTTAATCAAATCTAAGACTCCGTTGATTGTGAGACACACTTTCGATTTACATATCATCAAGAAAGGAAAAAAAATGCTACCTTTTATCATCATTAAGAAGCTGTCCATTGTAATACCTATCCTTACTTTTTACAAATGTTAGAGTATTAAACAATGTGATTCTTAATTAAATATCATATGTAGAAAATAAAATACAAGCTTTCTGTGTATAGCACGTAAGAGTCAAAAGGAGAGGTTACTTACAACATTTTCCAGGGAGAAACCCAACATGACCTGCTTATTATTACATAGGATCCAGCAGCCGGGGCTCAGATCTGAAGCTGTCAGGAACCACATGAACTCATCTCAAAGATGACATCAATGACCAGAAGTCAGTAATTAGAAACCTTTTAGGTCAGTCCATATACGCTATCCAGAGAAAACCTGCAAAGAGCTTATCACAGGTCTCTTATACTAACGCAGGGGTAAGGGTCATCATTTCCTTTTTCCTGACCTCTGGTGCAACTCAGCTCAGGAGTCCAGCTGTTCAGGCAATGACCCTCAACCTCTCTACCAAGGTGGGCATTTCCCTCTCCACTGCTCTTGCCTCCCCGGTGACAAGGTGGTAGGCCAGAAGAACAAGGAAGACTGCTATCCACCCTCGCCTCTGCTCCTTGCTGCTATCAAGGCCAGTTATCAAACTGAGAATTAGGAGAACAGCTAACGACCCTTCACAGCCCAACTCTCTCCTTAAAATGTTTTTTTTAATATATTTTATGGATATTTTACAGAGAGCAAGGGAGAGAGATAGAGAGCTAGAAATGTCGATGAGAGAGAAACATCAACCAGCTGCCTCTTGCACACCCCCTACTGGGGATGTGCCCGCAACCAATGTACATGCCCTTGACCGGAATCGAACCCGGGACCTTTCAGTCCACAGACTGACGCTCTACCACTGAGCCAAACCGGTTTCGGCCTTAAAATGTTTTTATTCTCACTCACTATTGCTTCTAAGATCCATCCATGCTGTTGCATCTGCCTGTGATTCATTCATATTCACTCCTACATACTATTTTGCCATGTGAATGCTCCACAATTTATTTACCTGTCCTCTCATCAATGGCCTTGTGGTCTACTTCCTTTTTCTTTTCTTCTTTCCTGATATGAACAGATGTTCTGCAAGTCACATATGCAAATGTTTCTCTAGACTATATACCTAGAAGTGGAATTGCAGGGTCTCAGACTACATGCATATTCAGATTCACAAGATATGCCAGATTATTTTTTCTAAAGAGGTATTCCAATTTACATTCCTACAAGAGATATATAAATACCCATCACTTTAAGTTTCACTAATAACTTGAGATTGTCAGACTCCTTAATTTTTGCCTATCTAGTAGAATGAAGAAAATAATGTATAGTATATCATGTTTATAATGTTCCAAAATAAACAACTCCAAATAAATTGTTTAGGTTTGCATATACTTATAATAAAACTATATTAGAAGCAAAGAAATGATAAATATAAAATTTAGAACAGTAATTGCCTCTAAAACAGGCAGGGAATTGTGGGGCTTTTTAAAAATAATTCATAATAAAATAATGTTCTTTAATTGCTTTATATTTTGTTTATACAACACTGAAATAATGCTGCAAGAGGCACCTTGGAAATTACATCCTTACAGCCTCATCATCAAAAGAGAAAAAAAAGTTCTTCCCTTCTAGCTCCAGATAAGAAAAATCCCAGGGAAGGACTCTGATTGGCCCAGATTAGATAATATGTCCATCCCTGAACCAATCATGGTGGACAGGGGTAATAAGGACTATGATTGGTCTGTCTTTTGTCTACCTCTGTGGCCAGAAAGATAGAATAAGTTGCCATAAAATGTGAGATGGAGCCAAGTAAAAAAATAAAGCATGATTAAAAACTTTAAGAAGTTTTAATGTCATCAACTTCTAAAAGCCATACAAATCATTTGTGGCAGAGCAGGGATTCAAACCCAGATCTATATGATTCTGGGGCCTAGGTTTCAAGCCCTTTAATTCCAGCTTCTGCTATATTAAAATATTATAGGTTTTCTCTAGTGTTATGCCAGAATTTTCTTTAAGTATGGGACTCTGTCTTATTTATCTTTGTACTTCCAGCTCTTAGAAATACTACCTGGCACTTTTTAGGTGTCTTGTGGAATTAATTAAATCTCCAAACTACAGATTGCTTATTTGAACATATTCTTATATCAACATGGATGTGACCATTTCTAAGACCAGCTGTGTAGGTCTTGTGCTCAGAAGAGAACAGATGGAAATTTGAAGAGTGGGAGGAGGTGGAACATTTTAATTTCAAGAACATTTTAGCACCACCAAAATCAAAAGGTAAATAGAAATACTAGAAATCTTTTACTGAAAGCAAAGTTGCCTAATGATCAAAAGCGAGCATAATAATATTAGCTATCACAAGTTTTCCTTAGTTAAAAAATGATGACTACCCAGATTTTTTATTTCTACTACATTTTTTATATAAACTCTTTGGAAAGAAAAGTGAGTTTGGGTGAAACCAAAAGGGAACCTTTCCTTTGACACTATCATTAGAATTATTATAACAAAAGGTATTCATGATATCACTTGCAAATTTTTAAAAATTCATATTTTAAATCTCTTGGCAATAATTACCAGTTTTCAGCATCTTTCCACTTTCCCTAGCTATGATGTGAAGGTATTGTTCATGAAATGACCTTTATCTTCATTTATTTTTATTTGGGTCATGTTGGTTTCCATTGTTTTTCCTCCAAAGAATCATGTCGTTTCCTGGTATTTGTCTTTCATGTTCCTTTGTGAAGCCTAAAATAAAACAAACAAAACAAAACATTTCTTTGTAAAATGCAATCTTTTCATTTCTCACTATTCATTTTGTCTTGCATTGGAAAGCTTCTAGTCTTCTCTGGACTTTGGATCTACATATTTAAACTTTTTATCTTCGTTTTAGTCTTTCAACCCTTTTGTTCTCCTTTGTTTCACAGAAAATACTTCATTTTCAATGACTCACTATTGTATTGCTTCCCTGGCTTACATAGCCATTAAGTTGAAATAGTCTATTAATTTAGAGTTGTGTTATGCTGTCTTGATTCAGGCTGCTTCTAATTTTGCTGAAGGATCTGTATGTGGCTGCAGTTAATTTATTTTTAAATATTTTCTTTCTTTCCCTCTGTCCTCTTTTTTGGATTATCCAATCTGATATCCACCCAAGCATTATACTCTGATCCAAATTTTGCCCATTCCAAATTTCAACCTCTTTTTTCCCCTCCTATTAGACTGTCTTTGTTTGTAATTATTATTCAGCTACCTACAGGCTAATTTCACCAGAGAGTACTGGTATTTATTCAGGTGATTCTGAAGTTTTGTCCTACATTTACTGGAATTAAAGAAGAGGAGAAAAGAGGAGAGAAATTGAAAATAATAACTGGTTCATTCTTGAAACCAAATATTCCCTGTTGGGTATGTACACCGTTGAGATTATCTGGGCCTGTATTTAATCCTCCAATTGCTTTGCCTGTGTTGACTTGAACAGCTAGTACACTCAAAATAGGAATAGAAGACCTCGGAACCCTGACTCAAAGCTTCTGGTCCTTTGCCCTAATCCTTATCCCTAACCTCTCACTTAGCAAGCATTAGGTCCAAATCTTTGTTCACTGAATAAAAGAAAGGCATTCCCTTTCACCTTCTTCTCTCCAGTCTAGTTGACACAGCCAAAGAGAGGATGGTCTATCTGGGCCCTGGAAGTAATTTTTCCAGATGGTATTACAGCTATGTCATAGGTGCAAGATCTTCTTAACTCACAGAAAGCCATGATGCAGGGAGCAAAGAAGAGGTGTTTTGTGCAATTAATTAAATCTCCAAACTGCAGCTTGCTTATTTGAACATATTCTATACCAACAAGGATGTGGCCCTGTCTGAGACCAGTTGTGTGGGTCTGGTCAAATGCGTGGGGCTTAAAGTTCATCCTAGCATGTATCAGAGAGAGAAGGTCCTTGAGAAGATCCATGCCCTACCACGGCCCTCTCTGAGCTACCCTCCAGATGTCAGATTCCTGTGATTACAGCTTCAGACAACTTGGCTGCCTGCCAAAATATGGCCCCAGTTATAAAGTATTGGTGTTACACCACTATCTTAATTACGAAAGGGGACAGAAATAGAATGTTGGGGAACCGGCTAGTATTATAAGAAATATTAATTAATCATGCTCTGTTCACCATGATTGTTTTATGGAGATGCAGCCCTTCCTCTGCATTTGGAGCTGCCTATTATCATGGAAAGATTAATAAAGACTTTTTATAAAAACGAGAATCAACAGCCCTTTGAAGATCTCCAGCCCTTTTAGCCTACCTGCAGGCCTTTGCAAACCTCCAGCCTGCTTACCTGTTAATTGCCCATCTGTTACTCCCTTTCTCGATATTTTCCCATGTAACCCCAACCCTTGTACATCACTAAACCCTTTGAAGACCCCCTCATCCTTTTGCATATCTGTAAACTGCCCTTTTGCCTACTTTTCCTTTGTAGCTCTACCTCTATAAGCAGCTGGCTTGTGTGGGGCTAGAGAGCAGATTTTTTGTGGGTGACCTGCTACTCTCCCCTACTGCCTGCAGTATTGGAATAAACACTCATATGTGATTCAACCCTGCCTCTGCTTAATTGGCTAGAGTAGTGACACGCAGCACGAACCCATTGTCCGGTTAAAATTAAAGCACAAGGCAATGCATTCGCTGCTTCAGGTATCAGAATAGTAGCAAATTTCAGGGTAAAAACTCCAAAAAACTGCTTTTCCCGCATACCTTGTGGATGCTTATGAAGGCCAATGGGAAAACAGAAGAGCAAGACATCTCAGAGCTCCAGTGACGTGGCCCTGTTAGACTAGGAGAACCCCTGAGGCCTTCTCAGTTGGCATCAGACTTCAGTGGAGGTTGGATTAGACTGTTGTCACAAGAGTTTCTTTCCACTGTCACTCCTGCCATGATTCATTGATCCAAGTCTGGAAATCCCAGGTACAAGACCAAATCTCACAGAAAACCATGAATGTGCCCCTAAGTCTTTTCCAGACAAAGCTAATGTTTCCTGTTGGTTAGAGCAGATGCCAATGAGGCCAAAGCTTGGGCAATTCTTGAGCCAGTTTCCCACAGGGGAAAATTCTACTCCGTAGCTAAAGACTAAATGTGTAAGCCTAGCCAGACATCTTGCAACTAAGAATATAATGAAGTCAGTTAATTTTCTGTTTAATTTTCTACTGTGTTACAAGGAAGACTGTCACTTCAAATTGTTTTAGAAGCAGTCTCTAAAGAAATTAGTTGCTGGAACAAAATAGCCAAGGGCTAAAGAAAATAGATGGGGAGGGGGGGGGGGGACTATGAAAAACCAGGAAAATCAGAAATGCTTCCTGTGGCTAGAGCAAGCCAGACACAGGCTAATTCAAGTCTCTCTATGAGCTACAGATGCAAAGGAAATGTTATGTGCTTCTTGGTAGCTTCTAAATTCAGGGATGAGAACCTGAATTAAAGAAATATCAAAGGGAGTTGCTAAAGGTGACACTAAAGATGGTTAAGAGAAGCTAAATCTCATCTCTTCTCCCCGGAAACAAGCTCGGGACGTCCTCACACCGATAAAGCAAGTGGGACACATGAGAGAAACTGCCAGTGAGCTGAGATCAAGGTGAGAGGGGATACCACAAGAACAAAAAATTACCTAATTCATTGTTTATGGGAGTGTAAATTGATGTCTTTCTGGAAAGCACTTGGGAATATATTTATTTAAATCCTTCAAACTATGTATTACCTTTGATTTAGTAACCCCATATCTAGGCATGAACCCTAAGAAATTTTAAAAGGTGGAGAAATATGCATGTGAAAGAATTATTTAAAATAGTGGAAAATCAGATAGTTAAATGCATAATAGAAGAATCTATACTATAGAAAATGATGCAGCCCTGGCCAGGCCAGGTGGCAGTTGACTGGAGCATCGCCCCATATACCAAAAGGTTGTAGAACCAATCCCTGGTTGGGTTTCATATAGGAGGCAACTGACCCATGTTTCTTCTCTTTCTCTCTCTCTCTCTCTCTCTCTCTCTCTCTCTCTCTCTATATATATATATATATATATATATATATATATATCTTTTCAATAAACATATCCTCAGGTGAGGATAAAAAAATGATGCAGTTATTTAAATTATACCTTTAAAATTAGTCAACAATATGCTCATAATGTTTTTTAATTTAATTTTATTTTTTACCATCACCATTTAGAAAAAATTTATATTTAAAATAATATAGAATTACCTTAGGTTTGTTTATATGCATTTTTGGAAGGAAATACAGTATTAATAATGGCTATCACTTAATTTTAGAATCAAAGTTCCAATTACCAAGCCTTCTATATAAAGCCTGAAGTTCTTTAATAAAGAAAAGTTTAAAGTTTATGCTACAGTGTTGGTGAGAGGGGGAAACAAAACACAAAGTTGTATAGGGAAAAGAAAACACCTAAAAGGAAATACTTAAAATATTCATTTTTGTTATTTTAGGATTATGGGTTGCTGTATAATTTTTTTTCTTTCCACTTTTTGGTATTTCCCTATTTTTCCCTAAAGTAATCATAGCTTTTTTGTATGGGAAGATATATTTTTAAAGAATAAAAGAAACAAGAGCATGGTAAAGAATAAAAGAAATAAGAGAGTCTCATGAAGAATAACTAAGCCACCTAAGAAATACATACAGGATGTCCCCCCAAAAAATGGCTATATACTTTAACAACTGGTTTCTATTACATTTTGAAAATGAAATGTATTTTAATAAATATTGCCTTTATAATTATACAAAGTATATATACATTTGGGGGGGATGACTTCTATTTGGTCTTATATTGAAAGATATAATAGGTTAACAGGGACTTTTCGTGTTGCTCCCCAAATTGGTGACCAAACCAAAAAAAAGTGACAAAGAGACCAACCTCATCCTAAAGAAAGAGAAAGTGAGAAAAGGAGGCAGCGTCCTGGGACAGAGGGCTGAACTGGCTCAGCTATATACCCCTGCTAACAGCTCTAGAGTTGATTCCAGCAGACAACTCTGGGATACAGAGGACTAGGGTTAATCTTCTCATGATTCATGGCTCTGGCCCAAGGGAAGAGTGCCACTATGTGTGGCTGGAAGGCCATCTGAAAATGCTCCTCTCAGATTTCCACTGCAGGGAGCATAGTCCACTGCCCAGCTGCTGTGCATTGAATTCTGCCATCACATTTGAACCAAGGTCAAGCTTTCCACTGGCTGCTGCCCAATCAAGTATGGAGCGCAGAGGGGATACCATGGCAGGTCCATCCCTGAGAGCCTTAGTGAACTTTCTCAGAACTGCACTGAAATCTAAGACTCCCTTCCCTGCCTCCTCCACAGGGTTCACAACCAGCACCACAGTCTCAGGGTGCTCCCCACCTTCTCCATCCTCCACCCCTTTCCACTCACAAACATTTCCTCCAATCAAGTCCTTGTACATCTAACCCCATTTTGTCATCGGCTTCTCTGAGGACCTGTACTAAGCACAGTCACTCCTCCCACCTACAGAACTTCACTCACCCACATATGGAACCCAATAATAGAACCATTCACAGAGATTGGGGGTGCTAGCAAAAAGAAAAATAAGTAAATTAGAATGTCATTCCCCAGTTGGAAATACATTTATACAGTAAACTTACTGATTGGGCTTCAATTACCTATTTTAGCATCAGGACAAGAGAATTGCAAAATGATGGGAAATGAAAAAAAAAAAAAGCGGGGTGGGGGGGGGAGCCATGGACTGTTTACTTTCCTAGGGAGTTAAACGCACACACAGGCACACACAGACTCATATTTGTCTTCTAGGTAGTCAGTGTATGAGTCTCCCTGGGGCAAGTGGACATGCAGCATGTGATGAATTTGAATGGCGTTGCTTGTACCCACACATGGACTTAAGCTACTTGATTAGAAGGGTGATAAGAGTTCAAAGTAAGGGGCCCTGCTGCCAACTGCACAGCTGTGAAAGGACCTGTGCAAAGCCTGTACGAAGGCCCTGCAAGGGAGTAGGAGTACCTTGCAGGAGATGACAGCAGGCCTTGGCTAACAGCCAGGGTCCTGGAACCTCAGTCCTACAACCACCCTTCCTCCCACCCAAAGTTGTCCCCAAGAGCCTCAATGTGTTTGAAAGTAGGCTTTCCCAAGACTCAAGTACCTAGTCAGCCAACTCCTTGAGTTCAAGACCCTATGCAGAGGAACCAATTGAGTCATGCTTGACTCCTGGCCTACAGAAACTACGACATAATAAATGTTGTTTCCTGTGGTGTGTTTTTTGTTTGTTTGTTTGTATAGTTGGTTTTGGTTTGGGGTTTTGCTTATTTATTTATTTATTTATTTAGAGAGGAAGGGAGAGGGAGAGATAGAAACACCTATGAGTGAGAATCATTGATGGGCCGCCTCTTGCACACTCCTCATGGGGGATCAAGCCTACAACCCAGGCATATGCTCTAACTGGGAATTGAACAGGTGACATCTTGTTGCATGTGTCTATACTCAACCACTGAGCCACCGTAGCTGGGCTAATAAACATTGTTTTAAGCCACTATGTTTGTAGTCATTTGTAATGCCTCAATAATAGAAAACAAATACAAGGAGATTCAACAGCATACATTTTATGGCAGTAATTGAAGAATAGTAAACCACTTTGTATTTCTTCCAAGTTCAGAATGCTTAATAAATGAATTACAAAAGTTTTAATATCAAGTTTGCCTTCCATTACCAAGTGAATATATTCAAGTATTCATAAATATATTATTTATGGTACAATGGAGTGACTTAAAATTCGAAATTATCTCTTACCTCAAATTATAACTGTTTATAACCAACCTGATCATTCACTACGCAGTGTTTCCCAAACTTTTGACATATGTGTACCCCTTCTATAATTTTCATAATGCTGAGTACCCCTCGTCAAAAAAATGGATGTATTTTAATAACAATCAAAATATTTTTATTTTTTTAGTACATACACAAAATAATAATAAACGAAAAATAAAATTATTCATAATAAAATATAAATAAAAGTTATATTATAAATAGCATTTACTTGCACACTGGACCATCTCACGCCTCACAAGACTGTCTTGACTTGACTTATGAGAATGTAGAATTAGGCGCAGCTAAGCACGGTGCAGTGCATATCCCTACCAAACTCCTCCCGTACCCCGGGGGGTATGCGTACCACACTTTGGGAAACACTGCATTACAGTGTTCTTTTTAAACTACCATTTCGGTGTCTCATACTTAAATTTACGGCATAATATTTAAAATGTCAGCAATCTCCATAGTTACTGAAGGGAGGCAGGAAAGCAAATATAAGATGGTCAGTTACTGAGCTGGCCAGAGCTTCACAAGAAAACACAGCTGGTTTATCTCCAGGGAGGCCATGTGGAACCCCATGGAGGGACACAGGAACCAGCATGTATCCTCAGGTCCTTTCTATTTCCTGTCTCTCACTGGTCAAAGGACCCCTCTACACTGCTGGTGTGAGAGTGTAACCCAACCTCTCCAGCCACTGGGAGAGTGAGATCCCATGCCACTTTGCAATGATTCTTCTGAGCCTGGACATGAGAGACAGGGCAAGGGGCAGTGCTGGGGCCGTTCCTGCCCAGTGAGCGTAAGGGAGCTGAGCACACGGGGCCCTCGCCTGGGGAGGCTGGGGCAGCTGGCAGCGGTAAGAGATGAGGGAAAGGTGGTGGCCAAGGGTTCTCCATTGAGTAAGTGGCCAGGGCTCGGGCCCAGAAGGTGGAACCAAGCACATCTGGAAAGGTGCATTAACTCGGATCTCACCGTACCTACTCTGAGGTTTGAGCAGCACCCCCCTTCCTCCCACGCTATTATCTTGACAACTAGGTAATAGAGAATTGACCCGTTCCCCCCATTGCTTATAAGAAACAGAAACAACTACTTCTTTCTTTTCCTCATCATCCTTAATTTTGGGTTCCTCCATCTGGTTTGCATTTCTACCCAGAAGGCTCTTGATGCCCTTATTTCCAAACCCTTCTCTGTACAAGAAGCTATTTCTTTCCCACCAATTTTTGTAATCCATTCTGGAAAACACACCCAGAGCCCCCGGGCTTCCGTCCACTCTGCTTTTCATTATTGCAATTGCGGTGTGGTTAAACCAGTAATGTCGAAACTGTGTGTGTGTGTGTGTGTGTGTGTGTGTGTGTGTGTGTGTGTGTGTGTTGATGGAGGGGAGGGGGTGTGTTAAACACGCACAGGCTTCTTGTCTAGGTAGTGCAGAGTTTGGACAGAGACATGATGACATCTCTTGGAAAGGGGGCAGGGACAGGAAAAGCCTGAGTCTGAAGTATTAGCCTTCCAATTTCAAAATGGGAAATATTTCAAAACTAGTTGCACTAAACCCTCATGTACAGGGGATAAAAACCTTATGAGGAGTATAAAACACAACAAAGTGGGCCATTAATAAATACATTTTTCCCACAGATAAACCTGGCTTTGAGTGCTTTATCCAAGGACTTCTCTTGACATGTCTGGGGTTCTTGCATTTATATTCAAACTCATCAAAAGTTGTCCCAAGTAACCACACAATCACTTCTTGAGGTTTTTCTTCTCTCCCCTTGATTAGTTTTCCTCTTCAGACCTTTGGCTGACTGTTTTTGCTACTGTTACCAGGACTGAAATTCCTAACAGAGTTAAAGAAAGAAAAAAATAAAACAGGAGCAGCAATGCTGTGTTCTCAAGGTTTCGTTTTGTTTTTTTCACCCCAAACAGGAAAGGACTGCTTATGGATTGATCTCCTCATCAGAGAACCATGTCACCCTGCTCTGCAACTTGCCACAAGATTGATGGTAAACATAATGTATATGAAAATGAAGGGGAAAATGTATGCAAAGCTTCAGTGGTGGTGTAGGGAGCTGGAAACGACGTTGTGCAGTACATCACTTCATCAGAGTTTCTCATTTTCAGGACATTGACTCTAAAATTACTGCAGTCGCAGTGTTTAATGTTCCTGTATTGGGATTCCAGGGTTTTAAAAATGATTTGAAGCCAGAAAAGCAAGGCTGACTTATTTGGATATATGCTGTAGGGTGACAAAAAAAATAAAAAAGAATTGCTGTGAACACACACACACAACACAACACACACACACACACACAACACACACAGTGAGCTTAATACTCTATCCACTGGATTACAAAGGAGGTTTCCAATAAGTGAAGAAACAAAACATAATCATAGACTAATGAAGCTTAAGTTGCAATGCCCTGGAAGGGGACCTAGGTTTTTATAAAGTTTTCAAAAATCAGCTATTTTAACGAAAATGGTTAAGATCCTCTCTTTCTCCACGGGTCCCCTCTTGGCCCCTCCAATTTCCCTTCCGTACTTGATGGTAATAGACAGGCTATGAGCATTTGGGGGATTCAGCTAAGAGAAAGTTGAGTTGAGGAATGTTTCCTTTGGGTTTAGTGGAAAAGTAAAATATATGTAGGTGGTTCTCAGTCACTCCTGTGTTAGTTACATGAGTGAGCGTGTCCTGGTAGTACAGTGGCTTCCTGGAGCATCCGGATGGCCCTCAGTGACACAGGAACAGGGTAGGAGATGGCATCTCAATACAAATATGCACTTCAGGGTCCCGCAGCAGATGTGTGTTGGGTGACTGAGGAGAAAGCAGGTTTGAAACATGCAGAACCAGAAGCAAATCTATGGAAAATGCTTCCAATCATCAGATCTACTAACAGATAAGAAGAGGATTCCGATTTCATTAACACATACTCAAAACAAAAGCTTTCTCTTCATAATGATTTTTCCCAATTTAACAATAATCCTGAAAATTTATGTTAGTATATGAACCTACCGGGTTGTGAGCCTACAAATAAACTTTTCTAAACTATCAATTGGAAGGAAAAAAAACTTCATCCAACCATGCTAGAGGAAAAGCTGAGCTGCCTTTCTATTCCTTCTATGAAAAAGGCATCATAAAATTGTTTCATAGAAAGACACAAAGACTATGAAACCGAAGAATGTTTTTTTCATGTCTGTAGTATCGATCAGCTTTTTCAACTTCGTAATTGATTACAATTCTTTTCTCACTCTAAATAATTGTTTTTTATACCTAATTTTGTATTCATGACTTTGATCCTCTTGAAGAACTGTTTAAGTTTCAGGCCCCTCAAAATCTAGTCCTGTCCAGTGTGGCTCAGTTGGTTGAGCATTGTCCCTTGCACCAAAGGGTCACTGGCCCAATCCCCTGGTCTGGGCACATACCAGGTTGCAGACTCAGTGCCCAGTAGGGGGCGTGTGGGAGGCAGCCAATGGATTGATGTTTCTCTTTCCCTCTCCCTTCCTTTCTCTCTAAAATCAATAATAATTTAAAAAAAATTTTAAATAACTACATCTGCCCTTCCATCTGACTCATAGTCTCCATGCTGACTCTCTGGATGTTGACTGTCAGGCCAGGCCTTCCTCCCAAGCAGCTCCCAACACATCCACACAGATCGTGAGCCTCAGAGCCTCTCCTCATCCCCTGGGACCCAAGGGTTTTCACTGCTGCTTCCCTTTGTCGCCCCTGACTATGGCCACATCTTGTTTCTTGTCCTCATGTGGGACCCACTCCAACTCCAAAGCTTTAAATTCCAAAGAACTTACCAGTCAGTTTATGTATCTCAAACTCCACCTTATTTCCAATTTATTTTACACACACACACACACACACACACACACCATGGATTATTCTAATATATTGTATTCTTCATTGCTTGCCACTTCTCTTCCTCTCCTCCTATGCTCATCATTACTGCTCACTCCAAATTTTCCAAGTAACGTATACCTCCCTGAATCTTGTTCCTCCAATTCCATAATACATAGTAATCCCTGCCAAAATCAATCCAGTTAGCTCTAATTATTTTTAATAGCTGTGTAATATTTCATGGTGGAGCTAAATCATTAGGAATTCAATATTTAGGAAAATGGGCCTCTTTTAGTGAAAGGAACCAATTATCTAAATTCTATTTAAATTGCCTACTCTACCCAGAGCTATGGCTCAGTGGTTGAGCATCAACCTATGAACCAGGAAGTCAAGGTTGATTCCCGGTCAGAGCATATGCCCTGCTTACTAGCTCAGTCCCCAGTGTGGGACATGCAGGAGGCAACCAACCAATGATTCTCACTCATTGATGTTTCTCTCTCCCTTTCCCTCTCCCTTCCTCTGAAATTAAAAAAAATAATAATAATTTATTTTTTAAAAAAAGAAATTAATTCCTATAAAAATAAATACATACATACATAAATTGCCTATTCAGAAAAATGATTCAACCATCTATCACAATGTTTACCTCTCCACCCTTCAGCTTCCTCCATAACTTACATTGGGGCTTCATTTTACTGACCCATATCTTCTTTTCTCTCTCCAAATACACTGACTAATGCTAAATACTTGCAATTCTAGTGTGCAATCCACTCTAGTTCCCACCACCTGAGCAGTAAATTTACCAAGCATTCAGTGTAGTGGGTGGACTGTTGTGGGTTGCATTGTGACCCCCTGATAAAGATCTGTTGAAGTCCCAACTCCCAGTTCCTCAGAAGGTGGCCTTATTTGGAGATGGAGTCTTCACAGAGGTATTCAAGTTAACATGAGGTCATCAGAGTAGGCTCTAATCAAACAGCACTGGTGTTCTTATGAAAAGAAAAAACTGGACAGACATCCGCAGAGAGAAAACAGCCACGTAAAGACCGAGAATTAGTGTCTGCATCTACAAGCCAAGGAACACCAAAGATCTCTGGCAAGCCATCTGAAGCCAGGAGGAGACAGGGAAAAATACTTCCTCTACAAGTTTTACAGGGGGCGTGACCCTGCCGATACCTGATTTCAAACTTCTAGCCTCCAGAACTATAAGACAATAAATATATAATTTCCCTTTTGATGTCCATTCCATTTGTTTCCTGTTATTACAGTATGAACAGTACTGCAATAAACATGTTTTACCTGTGTTGTGAGGCTATTATATCTATAGGATTCCCAGTGCTTGGCCTGAAAGTTTAAAAAGAACACACACATATATATTTTTTTTATTCTTCGTAGATGCTGCCAAGATGCTTCCCAAAAGACCTATAGTGATTCACATTTCCATCAACAGAGTGTGAAAACTTCTTCCTCCCAATTTTGCAGCAATAAGTAATATTACGCTTTTTCACTTTTGCCAACCTAAACTGTTTAGCATGATACCTCACTGTAACCTTAATTTGTTTTTCTGAGTAAATTTGACCATCTCTTTATTAATTGAACTTTTAGATTTTGTTCTTCTGTAAATTGCCTATTCATATTCTTAAGCAAAAGTAGGAGGGAGTTCATTTGTTTTTTTCATTGATTCTTAAATCTACTTGTATATTATGAATAAAGTACCCTTTGCCATGCTTGTAGCAAATATTTTTTTTCCAAATCTACCATATTTCTCCCAATTTTTTGTGATTTTTACATAGTTAAATCATCTGTAATGATACACATAATGGCCAGACCTTCTTGAGCTGGTTATAAAAGTCTCTCCTACTCCTTGATTGCATATTGTCTTCTTAAATTCTCTTCTTAAATGTTATTTTATTGTTTACTGAAATTGCCAGGCTATCTGGAATTTATATATACATAGTTTGTGTAATAGGGTCCAACTTTTTTTCTAGAAGAATAGCCTGTTACATCTGCACTATTTATTAAATAAATAATTTATTTCCTACTGAATTGAAGAGGTACCTTTATCATATGGTAATTTTTCATATATGTCAGGATGTATTCTTGGTTTTATATTCTAGTCTACTGATTTTTTTTATTCTTTGCAATACCATCTGGATTTTTAAAATAGTGATTTTGTTAAATATGCTGTTATTTAATAAGAAAAGTATCCTCTTTTTTTTTCATACCTTATCATTTGTTGGTCATTTATCTTTATATATGAAATTTGACATGATTCTACCCAATTAAAAATGGTTCGAGAGCCTATTTGGAACAATAGTAAATTTATATAATAATTTGGGTAGTTTGACATTTTTAGGATATAATGTCTATCATCTAAGAATGTGGAATGCCCTTCTATCTGTTCAAATTTATTTAATGTTTCTTCATATAGTCTTTTATTCTTCTTTTTTGTTGTGTTTCTGTTATTGTTGTTTTGTTTGTTAATCCTCACCCAAGGATATTTTTGCATTGATTTTTTAGAGAGTGGAAGGGAGGGGGAAAGACAGAGACAGAGGAACACGGATGTGAGAGAGATAAATCAATTGGTTGCCTCCTGCACTCGGGATTGAGCTTGCAACAGAGGTTCGTGCCCTTGACCTCGAAACAAATCTAAAACCCTTCAGTCTGCAGGGCCGATGCTCTATCCCAATATGTCAAACTCATGGCCCATGGGCCCACAATGAATATGTTTGCAGCCCAGCCAACATAACAATATGTAAGAAACATTTTAATAAAAATTCCGTAACTTAATTTTTACAAGATCCTGTTATACTTAAATATGAATAATGAACTACAACGTTCACTAATGACTGATTACTATAATCATGTTGCATTCATTTCCCTTACATGCCTTATGCACAGGCGCACCATTTCTCTCCACTAATACTAGCAGCGAATATTTTAGCAGCCGATAGCCATGTCATTAGTCTTGGACTGACTTGTTTGGTGTGCCAACAGGAAATATTTCGCTTTCAGAGAACAAGAAAAATAGCTTTATTTGCATAATGCTTATTAATTTGTGCAGTTATTCAGTGTCTGGTAAATTAATCTTCAAGAAAATATATTAATTTTTATTAAAATGTTCTATTATTTTATGTTAACGATTACTCATTTATTCCAGACCTTTGTATTCAGTATGTCTCTATTGAAATATACCTGTGTTCCTATGAAAATTGAAGCTTTTGTGTTTTTTATGGCCCACATAAACTTAAACCTTGTTTATTTGGCCCGTGTTAGCCTTTGAGTTTGACCTGCTTGCTCTATCCACTGAGCCAAACCATCTAGAGCTAGTCTACTCTTCTTGCTAAATTTATTTCCAGCCCTGGATAGGTGGCTATCAGTTGGAACGTCATCCCATATGCTATTGTGGGTTTGATTCCCAATCAGGGCACATAACCCAGGTTGCAAGTTCTACCCCCAGTTGGGGACATATGGGAGGCAATGTTTCTTTCTCACATCAATGTTTCTCTCTTTCCCTTCCTCTCTCCCTAAAATCAATAAAAATATATACTTGTGTGAGGATATTTTTAAATTTTATTTCTAAATATTTTATGATGTTTTTAATATTTTGTCTTTTATGGCACTATTTTAATAAAATACTTTCTCCACTTTCATTTATAGGTGTAATTAGAGGAAGGTGTAGAGGAAGAAAAAAGCTTTTTTTAATGCCTTACAGAAACTATATTAATTTTTATAAGTTTTTACTGGAGGCTCCTGGGTTTTCTGAGTATACAATTATATCATCACCCCCTCCCAAAAAAAAAAAATAGTATCACTCATCTCAATTTCTCTAGCACCAAGTAGTATCTCATACTTAGGAAGCACTCTATAAATGTTTTAGGAATGAATGAACAAATGAATGAATGAAATGAAGTAGGTAAGAGATTATTTACATGGAACATCATAGTTCTTTCTATTGTAACACCGCTCTGCCTTTTGAATGCCACAGCCATTTCTTTACCTGGAACCACATAAGTTTCTGAATGTAGTAATGCAGTAGATGAATAAGCATGGTGGCAAATAAGGAGTATGTTCCTGATCAGTGAAAGATCTTCCTGAGTTGTAGTATTTGTTCTTTGAGTTCCTCCTTTCTTTTGAGTTACAAGAGAGATCACTCAGGGAGGCTTTGTTATTCTAACCAGGAAGAAGTAGCAAGTTGTCACTGCACTTTGGAGTGAAGTAGAAAGCCACAGGAGACAAATAATGCTTTTGTTGGATGAGGGTAGGCAGCTAGTCAAAGGTTCACCTGCAGGAGTATTTCACAAAGAGTCCAGAAGCACAGATAAAAACAAATAAAGGCAGCTTGAAAGGCTTTTTAAATCTAGGAAAAGAGTTTGGGGGAAAAAAGTTCACCAGTGGAGATTGAGAGAAAACCAGAGATGCCAATTTATATGTAAGTATTCATGTCCATTTGAGTCTTTGTCCATGGATTGCCTCCATAGTTAGGCCTCACAAATCCTAATAAAAGAGTAATATGCAAATTGGCCATATATCTACCACACCCACAAGCCATGACCACAAGCCAATCAGGAGCAAGTATGCAAATCAACCCAACAAAGATGGCTGCAGCCACAGAGAGAGCAGGAGGCTTGGCTTTCCCTGGCAATGGAGGAAGCCAAGCTTTCCACACACCCTGGTGGGCCCAGGCCTTGACTCAAGGCTATAAAGTTTCAATTACAGAAGATAAATAAATAAATAAAGATAAATAAATCCCAAATAAAATGGAGGCAGCCACGGAGGGAGCAGGAAGCTTGGCTCCACTCAAGGCTACAAAGTTTCAATTATAGAAGATAAATAAATCCCAGATACCAGCCGGAACTGGTTTGGCTCAGTGGATAGAGCATCGGTCTGCAGACTGAAAGGTCCCAGGTTCGATTCCGGTCAAGGGTACCTTGGTTGCGGGCACATCCCCAGTAGGGGGTATGCAAGAGGCAGCTGATTGATGATTCTCTCTCATGGATGTTTCTGGCTTTCTATCCCTCTCCCTTCCTCTCTGTAAAAAAAAAAAAAATCAATAAAATATATATTTTTTTTAAATCCCAGATACCAGGGTCTCTGCTTGGGTTGCCAGGGGGCGTGGCCAGCCTGCAAACCACCACAGGCCCCTCACCCAGGCCACCCTACATCCCAAAGGAGCCCCCACTCTGATCCAGGACACCCTTCAGGGAAAACCAGCTGGTCTCTACCCATGAACCAGGCCTCTATCCTATCTAATCCTCTTATCTAATAAAATAATAATATGCAAATTGACCATCACTCCAACACACAAGCTGGCTGCCCCCATGTGGTCAAACATGACTGACCCTATGTAGACACAAGATGGCCACCACAAAATGGCCAGCAGAGGAGGGCAGTTGGGAGGGACCAGGCCAACAGAGGAGGGAAGTTGAGGGTGACTGGGCCTACAAGGAAGGGCAGTTGGTGGGGACTCAGGCCTGCAGGGGAGGGAAGTTATGGGTGACCATGATGGCAGGGGAGCAATTAGGTATCAATCAGGCTGGCAGAGGAGTGGTTAGGGGATGATCAGGCTGGAAGGCAGAAGTGGTTATAGGAAATCAGAAAGGCAGGCAGGCAAAAAGTTGGGAGCCAGCAGTCCTGGATTGTGAAAGGGATGTCTGACTGCCCTCAAGGGGTCCCAGATTGGAGAGGGTGCAGGCTGGGCTGAGGGACACACACACACACACCCCTCGTGCACAAATTTTGTGTACCGGGCCTCTAGTATTACATAATGGAATTGAAAACACGTGCTCACCTATCTGACCTCTCTAAGTCAATGTAAGAAGTGCCAAGCCACTAGGCCTATAATCTCAACCACAGCCATTCACCTTATGGCAGCTATTAAGAGTCATGGGCATAATTTATTACTGAGAAATTAGCATTATCTGTGTCACATACTTGAAATTCCAACTCAACTGAATGTCAAATTTAAGTCATAATAAGTAAGAAATAGGGCCCCAAATGCTACAAGTTTCTTATTTGGTGCCATAAAAACATCAATTAATCCTGGAAGAGGTTTCCCAACAAACCGCAGGAGCTCCCCTGATCTTTCATGAAATTAAAATACACAGACACAAATTTATAAATGCACACAAAGAAATTTCCGTTGCAAGATACATCTTTGTTTTCGAAAACAGAAATGATGATCACCAGGCGAGAGAGCATGATGCAAAGTGCTCCCCATAAATTACCAGCAGGAACACCAAGTACTAAGAACAAGGAGGAGTAACGGGCATGTTGTAGCTACAGATATAAATACAAAAGCACAGATTACAAGAGATGGTTACCCAAAGGATGACCAAGCTGTTCTTCTAAAGAAAACAAGATGTTTCTATCAGGGAGTCCAAGGGGAAATCCCTTGAAAGGCAGAGTACAAATGTACTAATTGGCTAGATAATCCCAAATACTGCACCTAAGCTCACAGCACACGGCCAAATGAGGAGCCCCAGCTTCCCCGCACACACCAGGCTTCTGGGGAGGTCTGATGCTCTGAAGCATCTCTGCACATTTTTAGTGGATGAAAGGTTTATAGAGAAAACACATCCCTCTAAATAAGCCTAGCCCTGCGCACACACACACGAGGGCATTGGTGATATAGCTCAGGTCTTTCATCTGCTTTGTGCGGCAGCTGGCACCCTGATGTTAGACCTCTGCTCACAAGGCTAGTCCTGATTAAACTGCTCTTGCCCTTCCTCTCTAAGGACTTGCATCCTTCTCATCTATTGTTGGTCTACCAGGCTTAGAATCACTTTCTTCCCCGGGCCAGACCATGCAACAGTTCTTTTTATCACAATGACATATAATTCGAAGACACTAAAAGACATCTCTCAAAGAGTGTCACATTACCTTAATTCCTTCAGCAAAGGCAATGCTGAAGAGCCTGGATATTACTCATATTAAAGACCCTGAATATTACTCTTATTACTCATATAGGAAGAGCTTGGATATTATTCATATTAAACTTGGCCTCTGCCCAGCAAGCAGAACCTTCAATTGACCCTGAGACCCAAATGACTCTGAGACCCTGAGCTGGACTTCATCAACAATGGAGATAGACAACAAAGGGGTCTTCCCCACAGTTCAGAACAGGGCCCCTGAAAGTGGTCAAATGATTCCCCGGCAAACAGAAGGGGTGCTCTTTACTTCTTCTGGAAATTGTGATTTCAGATTAATGAAAGCCAACTATATTATCCCTTTACTTACTTTTTATTGATTTCATAGAGGAAGGGAGAGATAGAAACATCAATGATGAGAGAGAATCATTAATTGGATGCCTCCAGAACCCACTGGGGATCAAGCCAACAACCTGGGCATGTGCCCTGACAGGGAATCGAACCATGACTTCCTGGTTCATAGGTCAATGTTCAACCACTGAGCTCATCAGCTGGGTTATAATCCTTTTACTTTATCTGTAGAATGACCATTCGGTCACATCTGCCTCAACAATGCTGGTTTATACCCATTGTCCCTGGGTAATTATTTATAATATACCTTTGCACTCTTAAAGTATTCCACTTTAGAAAAGAAAATTATATTGTCAACCTACTTATTCAGGGTATCAAGAGCAAATTCCTCTTTGATCCATCCAAAGTAGCATATACATCAAAGGACAAACAGAATTCCTAAGTCAAGGGACCTGAAGCAGAAGACTGGGGATACAGAAATGATACTCGTCCTCCTTTGGCACAGATGTCAAGCTTATCTTTCTGTAAGGCTGCATATTGCTGGAGAAAAACAGTCATAATCTGGAGGTCTCATCTGTTCCCATTAAGTAGATAATTTGTTTCATGACTGTATTGGTCAGGATCCCAATGGGAAACAGATGACCCACTTGAACTAGTATAATTCAAAAAGGATTTATTTATGACAGCATAGATGAAGGGGACAGGAATAATATGGAAACCTGATACTTGGTGCTAACCAAGCTGTTAACCTAGACCACAGGAAGGAGAGGAGGGACAGCATCTTGTAAAATTGGCTCCTTGAGAGGAAATAGCCCACATGACACAGCACAAGTCTCTCTGCTCAAAGAAACCAATTCCCACAACCAATCTCGGACCACAAGGATACTACCCTGAAGCTCTAGCACAAATGACACCACATATCTGGCACTCACACATACTCACTTGCGCTCTTACACTTTTCTACAGGTCAAATAGGTACTATTTTGTAATCTAGACCATAAACTCTAAAAGGAAAAGACCACATTCCTTACCTCTATACGTCTTGAGCATTATACCACCAGTGATTCTAAACCTTTTGTTTTTCCACCAAAGCACAAAATACCAATGGCATGCACATACAAAACATCCCCCAAAGGCATTCACTGGATTATGCATAATTCCCACTATATGTCACTATTTCTCCCCCACTCAGAAAAGCATAACAGAATGGAGATGATCAAGGTCAGGTTGTTTTACAGAGACTCTTTAAATCTACTCTGACTTTTTCATGATCTCTTACTATTAACTGGTATCTTCCAACATACAGTTCTCGCATGAAATGCTTGATGGGGGAAGGAGGAAGGACTCACTAAGTGGACACAAGTGGAAGTGCAGCATGTCACCATCACTTCAAACACAAATGTAGGCCCACAGAAGACACCTGGAGCCTTGGTATGCTATTGTTGGATCTCAGAAAAGATCCCACATTTACAAAACCAGAAAAGGGCAGCTAAAACCTGCCTTACATGCTACCTAGTCCAGCCCTGAGTTTTACGGATGAAGACTTTGGGATATGTTATCTGCCCGTGATCACACAAGACATTAATCAAGGAGGCATTGGAATCCCAAACTAAATCAAAGACATTCAAGAAAAAAACAAATACAACAAGAAAAACCTCTTTTCTTACCTGGAAACTAATAAATTCATTTGCATTTACTGAATGCAGACATTTACTGACTGTCTATTGTGCCAGTTACTGCAGATATAAAGTAGACAAAAAACAAAAAAAGGGCCTGCTCTCAGATGAAGGTAGCATTTATCTAGGTCAGGGAAGACTTTCTAATAAGGTGATGTTTGAGCAGAGAGGTAAAGAGAGAGAGGGAGTCATGCGGGTCCCTAGGGCAAGAGTGTTCCCAGCAAATGCAAGAACCAGAGCAGCATGAGCTTCCAGGGCAAGTTTCAGTGAAGGCCATTGCTCCCAGCTTGGAGGTCAGAGACTGGGAGTGGGGACAGTCATGTAGGATCTTGCATTTTATATCAAGTGAGATAGGAAAGCAATGAGGGATTTACAACAGTAGAGAACTATAATTTGTTTTTAAAATATCACCCTAGATAGTATGTGGAGAAGAGGCTTGGCAGAACAAGGGAAGAAGCTAGGAGGGAACTATTGCAACAACAGAGAACGGTGGAGGCAGTTTGGACCAGGGTAGACATGTGGTAATGAAAAGTGGTCAGATTCTGGACATATTGCGACAGCATTGCTAACAGGATTTGAGGTCTGACTGGATGCGAAATGTGAGAGAAAGAAGGAAGTGACAGATAAAGCCCAGATGTTTGGCCGGAGTAACTGAAAGATCGAAGAGGACATTTGCCAAGAAAGAAGAATGAGAGAGGAGCAGATTTGGAGAGGAAGCTCAAGAGTCTTTCTGAGCATGCCAAGCTAGAGCTGCCTTTTACAAACTGAAGTGGGATGCTCAGTGGCAACCAGACACAAGGTGCAGAGTTCCAAAGAAAACGTGGGAGTCATCTGCACAGAGGTGGCATAATGAGCCACAGGACAAGATCTTAGGGCAGACAAAGAAGAGGGCCGAGGACTGGGCCCAATTTCACATAGTGTGTTGTCCTCCCCAGACGTCACATTTGCCCTTTAACCTTGACCTCCTGCGGACAGGGTCTCTGGTTCTCCTTCAAGGACAACTGAAGGACAACGCGCTGATGGAGTGTCAATGAGCCTCCTCCTCTCCTTTGGCTTGTTTCCCACCCTTAGCAGCAGCCAGAAGCCCTTCAAAGAGGCTGCTCCAGCAGAAAGGATGGTGAAGGGGGTCACAAACACCAAGCCCAGAGAACAAGGAGTACCACCACACCTCCACTGTGGGATGGAGAGAAGAGAGGGGTGACACCTTGGGGACTTCCCCAGACGGCGCCCACCAGGCCATCAGCAAATAGAATGGGCAATAAGAAAATCAGGGGAAAACCAAGCTGACAGTGGGGCAAACTTCTTGATGAGGGCACATCCCGAAGAGGAAGGGGGTCTGGTCATAGTCCTGAGTTGTGATAATTGGGTCCTCCGTGCCATAACAGTCAGTGAATGCAGGGCTGAGAGTTACAGGCATTGCGGGTTGAACCATTTGTGCCAAGGACAGAATGGCAGCAGCAGGCCCTCACACCTGCTGAGGCAGGAGCTCTGGTTGGATGCTGGGAAACCCTTACAGATTTCCTAGTAGCTTCTCGGAGACTTGGCTTTCTCTCCTCTCTGAATCTGAAGTGGTTAAATAGACCTCCCTTATAGGGAAACATTTTCTGAAATAACTTAAGAAAAAAAATTTTCCAAGTAAAAATAGCACCATCACGTTAAGTTTTAGGTGGTTAAAAATAGGTAAGCTCCCATTGTGATGAACTCAAGGAACTTGCCAATTATTTTAATGAACTAAAATGGTGCTAAAATTAACACATGGCTAGAAAACAGGTTCCAGGTTGAGGGATCTGGGTTGGGGGCGAGGGAGAGAGAAAGAATGCCAGCATCCAGTTTCTGTTGAATAAATCCACAAGCAAAGGAGAATAAACCCAACAAAGGAAAGACGTGTCATGAATACACAGACACAAATGTTTACTCCTTTGTCTCACTGAGAATATTCTTTTATTGATTTTATAGAGAGAGGAAGGGAGAAGAAGAAAGAGAAACATCTATGTAGAAAGAAACATCAGTTGGCATGCCCCCAACCAGGGATGAAATCTGCAACCTGGGTATGTGCAGGAATTGAACCCACAGCCTTTTAGTGTATGGGATGATACTCAACCAACTGAACCACACCAGCCAGGGATGTATGCAGATTTTTTAACTAATTATTTGGAAAGTGAGATGGCACCCAATTAGATAGCTAGTTCTTCTATGTGAAAAATAAGAGTTATTTAAAAAACAAAACAAAAAACAACAACAACAAAAAAAAACTTCTATTGGAAGAACAAAGCTATAGGAAGAGCTCAACTATCCTCCCGCTCACCATGCAGAAGCACACAATCAATTTCTCTTGTTATTGAAATGACTGTAACAATCAATCAGATTATTATTGCAGGTAACTGACTGAAGCCAGACCAACAAAGCCCTGTTTTCAGAGTGTAACACAATAGTCATAAGTAATAATTTTGAAATTAGCTCTGCAAATTTCCAGCTGTGTGGCCCCGGGAATACTGCTTTGCTTCTCTGTGTCTTGGTTTGTTTATCCACAAAATGAAGCTACAGTACCTATCTCGTTGGGTAATGAGAACGGAATATGATGATAAATGTATAGTAGTTAGCATATACCGTGAAGTTGGGACCTGCTGTTGCCATTCTGTCATTGGCACAAATGATTCCACCTACGTTAATATAATGGATCCAAAACATGGATTTAATTTTACTGTCTAGAAAAATGATATTTATTGTGATGTTATTTATTTTTTAACTATCATTTCTTTTTATTTTCCTTTTTTCATCTTTATTGTTGAGAGTATTCCAGATGTCTCCCTTTTTCTCCCCCATTGTACCTATCCATCCAGTTCCTGTCCCGCCCATGCCTTCACCACCCTATTGTCTGTGCCCATAGGTAATGCATATATGCATATAAATTCTTCTGTTAATCTATTTCCGAACCCTCCGAACCCCTTCCCTCTGAGACTCATCAATCTGCTTCCATGCCTCTGGTTGTATTTTATTCTGATAAAGACATGCAAGCAACATCTAAAATGCCAATGGAGCTACCCAGGAGGTTCTCTGATGAGCTCAGATCCCTAACGGGCATTTTAAAAGAAGGGAAAAAGGAGACGGAACCAAAGCTATGGTTAGTAGCACTGACCAAGTGCTTGGCAATATAACATACAAAATGAACTAAGGTTTACAAAGAAAAGGTGACAAAGACAACAAAAATAATGTTTAAAATTATCTCTGTGAGTATATGATCTTGATT
Organism: Vespertilio murinus; assembly: GCA_963924515.1. Classification (NCBI taxonomy): domain Eukaryota; kingdom Metazoa; phylum Chordata; class Mammalia; order Chiroptera; family Vespertilionidae; genus Vespertilio; species Vespertilio murinus. The sequence goes on from OZ004705.1 coordinate 34,109,773, forward strand.
AAATATTCCAAGACACCATCAATATTCTGATTCCAACTTGCAGTTTTAAATTTCAAAGATGGAATTTTGATAGAAAGATGATACTTAAGAGCAAAAAAGAATTGGGGGAAAATCAGTTCAGTGGTAGAATTTGGACTAATTTGTCTTCAATGTCCTGGGAAAAGTGAGGCCCTTCTGACCTATAAAGGTACTGACGACACGTGTCCCCTTCTCCCCATACTAGCAAGCAAAGACCACTGGCTACTGGGAAAGCTGTGTGTGGCAGACCATAGGTTACAGTACCATCATGCATGTAGCCAAGATGCAGTCAATGTTTCACAAAGTCCTTATACTGGAAGAATCCACTTGCTCTTTTATTGTGAATTATGGATTTATTAAGGTTCACAGGTTTAGAAAATAAAAATACAAGAAATTTAGTTAAATTTGAATTTCAGATAAACGGAAAATAATGTTTAACATAAGTATGTCCCATGCAATATTTGTCAACCTTAATGTTGGGTTATCAGTAATTTGTCATTTTAGCAGGACCTCAGGATAGGAAGGAAGGAATTCTCTCCTGTTTTGCAAAGAGTAAAAGTTCTGTGTGACATTTTGCTCCTTGTTTGTGAGGAAGGCATTTATCATTGATCACTTTCATTGATCTAATCCAGTAGTTTTCAAACACACATGTGCATGAATGCATGGAAGCACGCGCGCGCGCACACACACACACACACACAGACACACAGTTCTTTTGAAAACAACTTCTGATGTGAAATCCTAATACATACTACAGATTTTTTTTCTCCTCTGGTTGAAATGGAGAAGTTAGGAGTGGGAGGAAGGAGAATGGAGGGTCTAGATGTCTGCCCACTTGGATTCACCATCTTTGCCCTCATGGTGCCCCCAAAGGATCTCCTTGGAATAAAGGGGTGCTACAGAACAGATGTAGAACAGTCCCACTAAGTATTATTTGATATTGAATGCCAAGGTTAACTTAATGTCAGCCTTATCTGTATAACTCCTTGTCCTAGACAGGGTTTTATCTCACTGCAGACAATAGCATTAAACTCCCATAAAAGAAACACTGGAGTTCTATCTGATTCTGTGACTCAAATAAGCAGCTAAAAACAAAGTTACCCCAACTATCCATCTTATCCACAGGGTAACAATAATCCAGGAATTGAAATAAATGTCCGATGTATTAGCTCAATTTTCCAGTTTTCATCTATATATTTACTACCACATAGACATAGCCAACACTCTTCCCACCTCAGCCCTCTTCTCAGGATTGGTTCAAAGAATGTTCTCATCGTGGGGAATAAGAAACACTGCTGTCCCACAGCAGTCTTTCCCCCACCCTATTCCCATGACTATCTGCAAGGGGGCATGCCATCTCCCCCAGACCTACCTCCATTTGGTATGTTAGGAGTGTTTGGGGGACTTCGTATTTATTCAAACCTCATTATTCTTTCCCACCCTACAGCCTGCATGTTCTTGCCCTCATACAGTTTGGGAGTAATCACTCACTATGATTTCTCACTAACCATTCTTCACGAAAGACCATTTGCTTTGGAAGAAGCACCACGGAGCCATTCCCAGAGCACATGGAGGGAGGGCATCCTTGACCAGCTTAAAAAGCCAACTTCACACCAATGCTGTGGCTGGCATTCTTCCACCTATGGGCACAGGCCTGTTCAGTTTGCTCATTAAAAGTTGTTTACTTACAAAAAACTACTTAAGCTAATAAATGAATTTAGCAAGGTTATAGGATTCAAGATCAATATACAAAAATCAATTGTATTTCTGTATGCTAGCAACAAAGAATCTCAAACTGAAAAACAATAAGTACCATTTATAATGCCATCCAAATAAACTGAAACACTTAGGGATAGCTCAGACAAAATTGGTACAAGACCTGCACTGAAAATGACAAAATCCTGCTGAGACCAATTTTTAAAGACCTAAATAAAAACCAGATTCGTGAGTTGGAAGACTCAATAATGTTAAGATGCTAATTATCTCCAAATTGATCTAGAAAGTCATTGCAATCCCAATCAAAATACCAGAAATTAACAAACTCATCCTAAAATTCATAAGAAACAAAAAACAGAATAGCCCCAATGCCTAGAACAGTACCTGACTCACAATAGGCTCTCAAAAATAATTTAATGAACTAATATGCTAACTATGACTTATACTATTATACTATGTTGAGTTTGTTGTAATATAGTACTAAATTATCAAGTTTTTCAGCATTATTTTATGTCTTAAAGCCACATGTGTGAGCTCACATTGTCATCCTATTAAATAAGTAATGAGTGATTTGTATATATTCTTTAATTCTCTGCTATCATTGAATTATTTTCCACTGAGAACACATGGGATGGGTGACCATGCTTCTTTTGCAAGGTCTGAATGGCCCACCGCCAAACCAAGGACTGTATTAATTCAGTAATTCAGAAATATTTTACTTCCAGTTCTATGTGTATTCCTAAAAGAAATAAGTGGCAAGTCCATCAAAAGATTGTTCACAATGGCTTAGTTTACAAAAACTAAAAATTGGAAACAACCCACATTAGCATCATCCTACATAATAAAGATGTAATATGCAAATGGTTGTTACACCATGAAGCCTAACGACCAACCAAGTAATGACCAGATCACAGATCAGCAGGAGGGTGGGGCAGCGTGCTACAAGCAGGAGGCAGAGAGCTACTGGAGGGGGCAGAGCAGCAAGCGATGGGGGGGGGGGGGGGGGGGGCAGCAAGCTACTGGCGAGCTACTGGAGCACTAATTCGTGCGCAGGGCTACTAGTAGGAGAATAAATAAGTAGTGGGAATCTTTATGCAATGGAATATTACGTCGCATAAAAAACAAACGTTTACATAGTCTTACATGTTGGCAACATGAATGAATCTCACTGAGATAAAGATAAGCAAAAGAAGCCAGACACAAAAGATAATATTGCATGATTCCATTTATAGAAGATTCAACTTACAATGAATTTATATGAAGTATTTTGTTATAAACAAAACTAATCTGTGGATACAGAAGCCAAAAAATATGGTTATCTCTGTTGGGGGAATGTAATGGGGCAAGATAAAGCCTTCCAAGGCACAGAAAGTGTTCTATGTCTTAATTTGGATGACACTTCATAAGTGTGCCCATGTGTGTTGTTGTGTACATGTGTAAATTCATTGAGTTGTACAGTTAAGATCTATGTGTGTGTATAGCTGTGTGGTCTAAGTGCTTTTCATGGATTATCTCATCAATCTTCCCACTATGTATTTTACACATATATATGAGAACAATTTCTGTCTGTCTGACATTTTTCTGGAAACACACTGATGAACAGAACAGACATGGTCTTTCCCCTCAGTATACTGTATCTTTGGTGCCAGCTCAGTATCTATCCTCAGTAAAATTGTTGGTGGCCTGAACTGAGCACTCATTTTGCACACTAACCATTTAAACATTTTTAAAAGACTATCGCTGGTGCTAACAGCAACAGTGCTACTTCACATTTCTTTCAAAGATGTTTTGTTTCATTTTAAGCTTTTTCAATCCAAGGTCATCCTCATTATGGAAAAATCCCAGAACCTTCTCCCTCCCCTCCAGCAAAAGAACTACATGCGCTTGAAAGATTTCAGAATTGATTCTCTATGCTGCGAGCATTCAACATATCCCAGGGACTTGCGTGCTAAAATCCAGAGCGATGAACACACCTATGAAAAATGATGCTTTTGAGCCTGCCCCCATGGCGCAGTAAATTTGAAAGTACTCTTAATAATAATAAGGATCAACATTGACTTTAATGGTCCTCAAATCCATCACGTAATTTCATTAACCACCCAGCACAGATGCAAGCAGGGATGATGTCATACTTTTTTCCCCTTGCTCTGAAACCTGAGTCAGGCGCCAGAGATGGAAACCAGTTTTACAGACTCTAATCGGATTAAAGCTTCTGGCAGCCGCTGATCAATAATAGGTGGTTAGCTGGAGGAATCCCAAAATGCACAAAGCCCTCTCGGACCCCTTTCTGGGCATGACCTCACTCGTGCAAAAAGGAGGTGCAGAGAGTCGCCTTACGCGAGTGGACAGTGTCAAGATGGTATATCTGAGGGCACTCTGCTTGTTTCCAGTTTCCCGGGGGACCCAGGTTCATAGGGGAGAGAGCTATCACTTAGGCAGCCACCTTAAATATTGCTCCCTGATCTTACCCAAAAGGAATCTCTAAGTACCCACACACACCCATCGTATAGAAAACTGCAGTCATAGAGAAAGCTAGCAACTACAATCAGGGACTTTGGAATCAGGCGCAAATTGATCTGAAATCTAGCTCTTCTGTTGACGGGTTAACCCCAAGCCAGCATGCCTACCCTCTGAGACTCAGCTTCCTCCTCTACAAGGTGGAGGTAGTGACGCCTCCCTCCCCCAGGTGGAGTGAGATAAGGAGCGCCACATGTAAAGCACTTAGGACAGTCCTTGGGCCTGTGTACCGACAAGCGCAATAACTGAGACCTACTGATGAAAAGAAATGACCGGCTACAATTAATAGCTACCAATTATCATTATAGTTCATAAAACTCTGAAATTTCCCTTCACCGCCAAAAGGAGAATTTTTTTTTAATTTATTTTTTTTGCCTTGATCGTTTTCCTTACCTCAATTTTCCCATCTCTCAAACGTCGCAGCACAAGCAAGAAGCCAGCGCTTAGATGTGCTTATAGCCTCCAGGTTGCTTTAACAAGAACTTCAATAACATGGCAAAATACAATGACCTCATCATCTCAGTGTTGCAGCAGTAAAAAATCAATGCTTCTCAAAAAGCCTGACAATCAATCAGGGTCTAGCCAGCTATCTGTGGGAGTCAAGCAGGCCACAGAAAATAACTGATTCGCCCAGGGATCTCATTAAAAACTCTGCAACAATATTTCCCTGATGTAAGCTGGGAGGTTTCGTTATGGGTTGCTTTTTTTTTTTTCCTTCAGCTGTGGAATCCCTGTGAGATCAGGGCTATATGTCTCCCCAGCAGCTGGCTTAGGAGCACTTTTATTAGTTGGATTACCAATGCACACGGTCATTCCTAAGTCAATGTCACTCCACCCCCACCCTCCCGCCCCTGCGGCTACTCGGACTTTCTCCTATTGAAAGCGCATGCTGCCTTAGTTTGGAGGAAGCTCTTAAAAGACTGATGAACATGTTTTCTATTTATTGTATATATACGATTATGTTATTGTTATAGAAAGCATGATTTCTCTAAGAGAATGCATTTTTACACCATGGGCCTTTTCCTAAAACTCTGTAATTCAAATGTTAATATAAAACAACTTTCCCTCTTCTGAGCTCAGGTCATTTTAAGAAATAGCACCTGCTATAGGCCCAGCATTCTTCCAGGCATTAGAGATAGATGGGTGAATAAAGGATGGATAAAGCAAGAGCCTTCTCATCTCTGGGACTGTGTGAGACCACCAAGCACAGATCCCACTAACTCCAGACCCAGTCCCTGAAAAAAGACAAACAGGATTAAAAACAGGCTGTAGCATACACCACTGAGTTAAACCTTTTTTCCCCTCCAGCAGTGAAAAAGCTACTAGACTCGATTATCCACTCCAGAACAATCAAAAACGAGTGGAAACTTAAAACTAGAATGAAAAATGGGTGAACTGGGTTAAGAAGCTCCACTGTTCCCAGCAGCATTGTCAAACTATTCATCTAAAAGTCCAATAAAAATTGATTTAGGAACCCAATTCTTAGGCTCGTCCATATCTCATGCATACATGGTGGGAAAGGGAGTGAATTTACATATTACAGGTTAAATATTCTTCAATTTCTCAGTGGTACACCCTAATTTATTTAATTAGTTTCCCTACGATAGGTGTAATATTTATCTCATGGGGTTGTTGTGATAATTAAATGAAGTAATGAACACCAAAGTGTCTAGAAAAGCCACTGGCTTACATGAGGTACTCACTGAATGACAGCTATAACAACACTGTTCTGGAGAGCAAAAGGACCATGACCTCAGGTGTTACGCCCCCGGGCAAGCTTCTGTTTTTTTCTTACTTTGAAGCAGAAAAGGCAGACTTTTCTCTAGATACACCAGCCTCAAAAAATCTAAGCTTAGCTACCAGTAACAATCCAACCTTCATGAGAAATTTAGAAATGTATCCAACAAAAAACATAAATAAAAATATCAGTAATCCTAACCATTGTAAATAGGTTAAATTCCCTTATTAAATGATAACAGACTTGCACACTGATTTTTTTAATGAGCTCCAGCTATATGCTATTTACAGAATAATACAGAAAGTTTTAAATACAAAGGTGTCAAAAGACAGACCAGAAAAATACAAAAAGAAAGCACAATGGCAATATTAATATTAGCTCATATAGAATTCAAGGCAAAAGGAAAGTTATTTCATATTGGTAAACAGACTCATCAGAATATATTGCAACCACGAACATTTTTACCTCTATCTCACAGCAGCAAATACGTGATGAGCACCAGAGCACTCACAGTGTGTCAGGCACAGCTCTGAGTGCTTTACGGTCAGCAACTCATGGAATCCTCTCAGGAACCCTATAAAGTAATGGCATGACTTTACAGTTGAGACACTCTGTCAAGGTCTGTCAGCTCAGGAGGGTGGAGTTGTATCCAAACCAGACAGATGGACCAGCATCAAGGTTTTTAACTTTTTACTATTATGTCTCCAAAAATTTTTTTTAAAAAAAGTTCTAGAAATAGAAAAAAATTTTTGTCAAACTCATAGATATACTGGGAAAGGTTAACAAACCATTCCCAAAATCTGTCACGTTAAGATGACAAAAAAATCTTATGTAATAAAAGGCTAATATGCAAATTGTCCCTATGGGTGGGAGTTCGACTGACCCTAGTTAGAGGTGTGCTGATCACCAGGGGATGGTGCAGAACATGGTGGGATCAGCAATGGGGCAGGCACCAGGGGGAAGGGAGACCCTAGCTGGCAGCCAGCAAACACTGGGGACCCTACCTATGCACGAATTTCATGCACTGGGCCTCATATATATATATATATATATATATATATATATATATGTGTGTGTGTGTATATATACACACATACACACACACACACACACACACACACACACATATATATATATATATATATATATATATATATAACATTAATAATACATATTACAAGATTGACTTCATAGCAAATCATGAACTCTTAATAAGGGGAGAGGGCACATTTTTTTCAAATGCCTATTAAATGTTTTTTAAAATGTAGGAAGAGAAAAATTATTTAACAGGCCATAAAAATTCTCAATATGGCTGAAACCGGTTTGGCTCAGTGGATAGAGCATCGGACTATGGACTGGGGGGGTCTCAGGTTTGATTCCAGTCAAGGGCATGTACATTGGTTGCGGGCACATCCCCGGTGCAGCTGGTCGATGTTTCTCTCTCATCGATGTTTCTAGCTCTCTATCCCTCTCTCTTCGTCTATGTGAAAAATCAATAAAATATATTTTAAAAAATTCTCAATATGTTTCTAAAAGTAATTCTTATAGGATCAACTCACTGATTAAAATGGGATTAAGTCTAAAACCCCATTCGTCCAAATAACTAAAGCAAATAAAAACTTAACTTATAAATTATTTAGAAATTAACATAATTTGAAACACTCAATGGAAAATTCTATGGGATGTAGCCAAAATCTTACTCAGGAGGAAAAAAAAATCATATCTTTAAATAAGTTTTTTCCTAAAACAAGAAATGTCTAGAATAAATGTTTTTGGAACATTAGACTCAGAAGCCAGAAAAAGAACATCAAAATAAACAAAAGAAACCAGTGAATTAGAAAGTTTAAAACAACAATTGTTGAGTAAAACTAAGGCTAGTTCTTGGGGGGTGGGGAGCAGGGGAGTATTAAGAGATGTTTGAAAAATATGACAAAAGGGAAAAATATCAGAGAACACTTAATATTACTAATGAAAAAATAAATATAACTACAAATATGGAAGAATCCACTTTTAATAATACTACTTATAACTTTATACTAATAATGTGAAATCAAAAAATAATAATTTTCTTAAAAATTTGATTTTTTTAAAGATCAGAAATTAAAAGAATTAGTGAACTCAACCTTCTCCAAAAAAAAATATTTCAGACGTTGGCTTTATTTTTAAAAAGTTCTTTAAAGCTTTTCAGAATTTATTTCACAAGGCTAATATGAACCTGATATCAAAAATGACCAAGATAGTAAAAGAAAAGCAACCTGTAAGTTAAATTCACTTGTGAATATGGTACACATATATGCCCTAAAAAGAGCACTAACAGAAAGAACCAACAGCACCTCAAAGTAGGATTTACTTCAGGAATTCAAGGATAAATCAACATTAGAAAATCTGCCATTATAATACACTGGATTAATAGATTAAAATAAAAACCAAATGATCACTTTGATAATGCAGAAAATGAAATTGATAAAATTCTATATTCACTTATGTTAAACCTATGAATAAACTAAAAATAGAATAAAACTTATCTAATATGATATAGACCATTTTTTAAAAGCAATAATATTCTTTTTTTAAGTTAATGTTATCTGGGAGGGGGTGGGAAATTTAATGGCTACTTAATATTAAAAAGAAATTACAGACACTTACCAACCAAATACAATGAGTGAACCATTATTGGATCCTTTATTTAAAATAATAAAAAATAAAGGCAGCAATAAAACCTATTTGGGGCAGAAGGTATGTAACATATAGAGCAGTAAAAGGTTAGTGTATTTTATGAAGAGGTCTGGTTAGTCAATTTTTTTTAAAGATAGTAATCTCTTTTTCCTCAAAAGTAAAGAATCATAATGAACAGGAAATTTCAAAAGAGGAAGCACAATTGCCCAAAAACACATGAAAAGATATTCAACCTGATTAATAACCAAAGAAAGGTAAATTAGAACAATGAGATATTACTTTCTTTTTTAAATATATTTTATTGTTTTTTTACAGAGAGAAAGAGAGATGGATAGAGAGTTAGAAACATTGATGAGAGAGAAACATCGATCAGCTGCCTCTTGCACCCTCCCCCGCCCCCCACTGGGGATGTGCCCACAACCAAGGTACATGCCCTTGACCGGAATCAAACCTGGGACCTTTCAGTCCACAGGTGGACACTCTATCCACTGAGCCAAACCAGTTTCGGTTGAAATATTATTTTCTACTTAAGATTAGCAAAGACTAAGCAGAATAGTAATATTCAAAGTTGGAGAAGGTATAACTATTCTGCTGGTGAAGTGTAAATTAGTTTAACTTATTGAGGTAATGATTTGACATTATATACCAAAACTTTACATAAGTATTCCTTTGGACCTAGCTGTCAAACCTGTAGAATCTGCCAAAAGGAAATAACTAAGCAAATAGATAAAAATTAATGTATTTGAAGCATTGTTTATAAAAATTTATAATCAAATGTAATGGCCAATTACATTGTGTCATAACCATATAACCAGTACTTTCATGTGTTGGAAAGAACAAGTAAATCTATATTTATTAACATAGAAAAATGTGCATGAAATATTTTGCTATTTTTTAATATTATCACTTATTTCATAAAGGAAGAGAGAGGGAGAGATGGAAACATCAATGATGAGAGACTCATTGATTGGCTGCCTCCTGCACACCCCCTACTGGGGATCAAGCCCACTACCCAGGCATGTGCCCTCGAGTGGAATTGAACCTGGGATCCTTCAATCTGCAGGCCGATCCTCTATCTACAGAGCCAAACCAGCCAGGGCTGTGCATGAACTATTTTTTTTAATATATATTTTATTGATATTTTACAGAGAGGAAGGGAGAGAGATAGAGAGCTAGAAACGTTGATGAGAGAGAAACATCGACCAGCTGCCTCTTGCACACCCCCTACCGGGGATGTGCCCACAACCAATGTACATGCTCTTGACCGGAATCAAACCCGGGACCTTTCAGTCCGCAGACCGACGCTCTACCACTGAGCCAAACCGGTTTCGGCTGCATGAACTATTTTATAAAAGAGCAGGTCTAATATGATTTTGTTTATCTAAAAGATGTATGTGCACTGATACTTGTGTTTATAGATAACATAGAAAAACTGCTTGAAAAGTATGCAACAAATTAAAACAATGGTTATGTTTCTAGGTAGGATTCAGTGGACTTTCACTTTCTATTTTGCGTCTAAAATTTTTGTTATTTTATAAACAGCACATCTGTTTATAATCAGAAAAATAATAATAGTGCATTGTGGGAGGGAAAAAAAAAAAAGAAGGATCCTATGCCCCCTCCTCCCCAGCGAGGGCACAGCTCCTGCCCCATCTCTGTGGGCTCCTCAAGAAGCACCCCGGGCAAAGCCACGGGGGCCGGGACAAAAATTGTATCAGCGCTGGAAACCTTGCCGTGTAGAGCTCCACGCGCCTGAGCCCTGAGTCGCATTAGGAATTGGCCCCTCTTTAAGGTCACCCTCGGTGCTACTGAAATAACTGCTCCACATCTGGGAACAGGAAATGCATTTCCCCAAGGAAGCCTTCCCCTGTTTCCAAACCTCCACTCCGGCTTACCCTCAGTCTAGGCTCTCCGCCCGTAATGGCCCATCTGCTCATCATGTCTCTTTCTCCCGTTAACAGCCCTCATTATTTTTAAACTGTCTTTACGCGCAGATTCAGAGGCAAGGGCAACAAGAATGTCCCCTACGTCTTCCAAATACATCGATCCCTGTAATCGGCTTCCCAGGTCCCCCTCTGTGAGCACGGGCATAAATTGGGGGTGTCATAATCATCATCGGAGCTTTGCCCTGCGAATCAATACTTAAAAGCGGGCACTTAGCACAGGGTGTCTGCCAGACCAATAGACGCAGAGGCTAAGGGGGACGTGGTCAGTAAGAGTCAGAGGGACACAGGCGACATCGGAGGCTTCCCACACCGGCGGGTGATTCGGGACACGGGCCTAAGGTACCGGGCTAGGGAGGAGAGAGACAGACCCTCGGTAATTACACTCGTAGCTTAATGCTGTGTATGGGTAATTAATAAACTATAAATGTCCGGAGTGAGTGCGCATATTGAGTTATTCCATCATTAAAAAACGGTGGCAGTGTTAATACGGTTCCTCGGTAGGGTTCATTAACTGGACCGCACGTCAAATCAGGGTGGATTTATTTTTTCATTTCTTTCATCTACTCTTTATTCTGTTCCCTTCCATTGTTCATAAATAGAAGTGGTAATTATTGGAAGGAGAAAAGGCATTTCTCTATTCTTCGGCTGGGTATTATAGGGAAAGGTAGGAATTATTTGCCTATAATCATCTTGCCACGTTTGCAGAGGACTAAGTGGAAACGAGCAGATAGCTGGAAGGGTCCGGATTTTAAAGCACTTTGAAAAGTTTAAAGCTCTAAATGTTGGTAAGCTGCTGTATTTCATCTTATGCTGTGTATATCTGACCCCAAAGGGGTCTTTAAGCTAGAGAAAGTACTGGTACAGGGCAATTCAAATCACCTAGCTGACCATGGAGAGCTGTACATACCTTGAGAAAAGTTTTCTACATTCGCCCCACCTCAGAATACCACAATACAGCATCTCTGGGGACAAGCAGTCAGGGGACCAAGAAAATGAAGCTGGGCCAAAACCGGTTTGGCTCAGTGGACAGAGCGTCAGCCTGCGGACTGAAGGGTCCCGGGTTCGATTCCGGTCAAGGGCATGTACCTTGGTTGCGGACATATCCCCAGTGGGGGGTGTGCAGGAGGCAGCTGATCGATGACTCTCTCTCATCAATGTTTCTAACTCTCTATCTCTCTCCCTTCCTCTCTGTAAAAAAAAAAAAAAAAAATCAATAAAATATATTTTTTTTTCAAAGAAAATGAAGCTGGGGTCTAAGAAAAATGGAATAGCCAATAGGTGCATAGATGGAAAGATGGGCAGATCTGGGGCATTTTTTAAGGCAGAACAGATTTAGTGACAGATTGCAAGTATGAACACCCCAGGGGTGTAGGTATTAGAGAGCGCGCAAAAGTGCCCCACAATAGAGTGCTGATGACAGCACTAGACCAAGTAAGACCTGGCTTTCCCTACCCCCACCCACTTCTACCTCAAGCATCATCCAAAATAGTGGCCTTCCTTTCAAAATGAGAACGGAGGGGGTATGATGCACAAAAGGGAGATGCAGGACTGATCGGATCCCCTTTTGCCCTAAGCCGACAGCCTGGCCTGCTCTGGGAAAGGAGGAAAAGTACTTACCTTCAATGAAATACACTGATCCCATTATTACACTGGCCAGGACATACTGACAGGTGACCACTGCTCACAGAAACGGGTCAGAAAGCTGTTATGATTTGCCCTAAATTTTATTTTTCAGCCAGGGGCAGGGAAGACGACCTCCACAAAATGTAATGGGCCATTGGAAGAAAAAAAGTGGTAACCGTAAAGTTATTTTATTGTTATAAAGTCATGCTCGTTCAATGAAACATTTGCTTTAGGTGGGTCAAGACTAACACGGTCAACAAATGCTCTTTACGGCAAAGGGCAGTGAAAGGCAAACTTACGCCTGCTTGATGATAGGCGCCTCCAGTTCCAAGCAGAGCTCGCAAGAGCCCTTCTCTTAGCGCTAAATCTGCAATGAAGGGCCTGTCTGTTAGACACAACGCTGTTAGGAGCTGGTAGGAAAATAAAGAGTGTGGTTGTTGCTGTTGTTGTTGCTAAGGCTGCAGCTGCTGCTGCTGGTGGTAAAATTCAGGAAAGCCCGCAAGGTCTTGGGAAGCAGAAATCCTGCGCTGAATTTATGATTTGAATAGATTCTTCGTGGGTAAACATAACCCTTAATTTGACATTTCTTCACTTAGCTGTTTTTCCATATTGTTCCCATCGATCCTTGCCATCTGATTTATTCTTACCATAATGCACTTGTACATTCGCTGTTTTGATTATTATCTCCTACTTAAAGCTGACTTGGCACTTTCTCCCTGGGCCCTTATTTCCAGCAGCTTATAAATTTTATGAACAAATTACTTTTTATTTATCAACCTCCTCCTCTGCCCGGCAGTAAATTTTTTAGAAGGTTGTCAGAGAGAGAGCACAACTACTCTTTTTTAAATGAGCCATCCTAATGAAGAAAGCTATCATCTTCGGTGAGAAAACAGAAGCCAAGATGGTGCTTTCTTTTAAATTACTGCATTGCTTAAAAATGAAGAAATAAATATAATTTAGGAAATATAACACAAAGCAAAATATGGGTGGCAGTCCTCTAAAATCAGAAGGAAATCCTCGGAGGAGGTATTGTGCCAGAATTTCTTTTCTTCTGCTATTATAGCTTCTCTGTTGGGATGTTTCCAAAACAGTTATAATTCCATAACCCCATCAAGTTATGCAAGAAAAAAGGTGGAAAGTTCATTATGGTTTCAGGAGTGGCATTGGAGCGAGAGGCTGTCAGACTCAGAACTGACAGCCTCCGCCATCAGCAACGCTGTAAAAAGATATTAAAGTCCCCACGAGGGGATAGGGTCAGTGTGCATAAATAAACCATAGGAAGGGATCCAACGTTTACTGAGTACTTTGTAACTGGTGACTTGTGCATTCGTCCCATTTAATCTTCAAAGGGTCTCCAAGACAAGCATCATTATCTGTACTTTGCAGAGAAAGACACTGAGGTTCAGAGAAGTTAATTTGCCCAAGTTCACACAATCAATGGTGGAGTCTGGATCTGAGCTGAATCTATTTCTCTAAAATATAGCATTTTAATTTTAGATAATGCTTTTGAACCTCCTCGTTCTTCTCATCAAGATCTGCTAACAATGCCTTTAAAAAGCAGACAAGCAAACAAATAGCTGATGGGTGGGTGCGATAAATACTGAAGAGGCTGGAACCGAGCGCTGAGGCAGTCTAACTTCTGGGCGGCCGTTCTGAAGGTAAGAAGCATGGCCACGGTGCCTGGGAGTCAGGAAATCCTGGGCTCTTCTCCATTTCTGTTCCTCCTCTTTGCTGGTCATCTCAACCACTCTCCCGGCACGCAGGAGTCCAACCCAACAGGACCACCTCCATTCACAGGAAAGTACTGAGAAACTCGGTCGTGTAGTTTACCCAGGGAAATCTATTCCAACTTCCTCATAACGAAGACAATGGTAATCCTGAATCAACCTCTACCCAGATTCCAAATTTCACAATTGTCTGATATTAGGGAAATCCTTTAGACAGGATGACCAATTACCTCTCTACTCACAAACACCACCTGTCTAATAGTCTAACAGTGTTTCCCAAAGTGTGGTACGCGTACCCCCACGGGTACAGGAAGAGTTTGATGGGGGTACGCGTTGCACCGGAGTTTGGTGGGGATATGCACTGCACCGTGCTTAGCTGCGCCTAATTCTACAATCTCATGAGTCAAGTCAAGACAGTCTTGTGAGGCGTGAGATGGTCCAGTGTGCAAATAAATGTTATTTATAATATAACTTTTATTTATGTTTTATTATGAATAATTTTATTTTTGTTTATTATTATATTGTGTATGTACCAAAAAAATAAAAAAAATAAATATATTTTATTGTTATTAAAATACATCCTTTTTATTTTTGACGAGGGGTACTCAGCATTACAAAAATTATAGAAGAGGTACACATATGTCAAAAGTTTGGGAAACACTGGTCTAGGACAATGGTTGGCAAACTGCAGCTCACGAGCCACATGTGGCTCTTTGGCCCCTTGAGTGTGGCTCTTCCACAAAATACCATGGCCTGGGCGAGTCTATTTTGAAGAAGTGGCGTTAGAAGAAGTTTAAGTTTAAAAAATTTGGCTCTCAAAATAAATTTCAATCATTGTACTGTTGATATTTGGCTCTGTTGACTAATGAGTTTGCTGACCACTGGTATAGAGGTAAAATCTGAAATTCTACCGCATGACAAAACACTTCTCATGAAGCTAAAACAAGTAGCTTTGGGTGTAAAAATAAGATAATGTTTTTAATAGTGCCAAAGAAGCCAAACGTCAATGATCAGAATATTAAAGAACTCTCCTGAAGACAAGAAAACACCCTGTGAGATCTGAACTCTGACTCTGCGGAAAGGCTGCAATTCCACAGGCTGCACTCGTTTCTTGAGAAAGAAACAAGGAATTGGGCTCACATCAGATCACATGCAGGGATGTAAGTACCACGATTTGCTCTGGGATGTTACATATTTAACCTAACATCTGGGGTTCACCTTGGCTTTCAGATATGAAGCCATTTCTTTGGGGAATTCCATACTTTGTAAGTTTGGGTGGAAGGAAAGAACGATCTCTGTAGCTGAAATGTTAGCTGTTCTCTTACCACAAGGGCATAACCATGAAGCAAAGTTCCTGCGATCAGAGCATCACACCAAGCTGATGTGCTGAGTGCTCTCATCTTTCTTTCTCTCATCATCTCTTCATGTCCCTCTTCCTCTCCCTCTTCCATGCCCTTGGCAACAACAGAAACTAACCTGAAACTCTGGCACAGAAGCTACTTTTTTAATATATATTTTATTGATTTTTTACAGGGAGGAAGGGAGAGAGAGTAAGAAACATTGATGAGAGTCATCGATCAGCTGCCTCTTGCATGCCCCCTACTGGGGATGTGCCCACAACCAAGGTACATGCCCTTGACCAGAATTGAACCCGCGACCCTTCAGTCTGCAGTCTGATGCTCTATCCACTGAGCCAAATTGGTTTCAGCTGGAAGTTACTCTTAAAACTGTGCTAGCCTGTATTCATTCAGTCATTGATGATGCTTTCCTCATAGGACCAGCTCTTTGGCCTGTATTTGGGCATTATTTCTAGAAGCTTATCCTCTAACCCTCTCTACAACTGAGCACGCTCTATCTATAGTAAGTCAATGTCCGTTTCTGTTGCTTGCAACCAAGAATTCTGGCTGAATCAAACTCTAGCTCCAAAAGCATTTTCCTATATAATCCACAGCATTTTTTTTAATGGATGACCTACATCATTAAAAGAAAGTTGTTATAGTTTATGTATTCCAATCACTAGGATATAGAGTGTAGGCTCTGTCATAGGAAATTTCTATCTAAAACAAAAAAAAGAGGGGGATTATTACTTAAATCAAGTTATCTAAAACAGCAATCATCCAAAGGTTTTCTGCCAAACCACGCCAGGCTCCTGAGGTACTACTGTGATATGATGTATAACACAACGTATAACACCTACTCCAAATGAAAGAAATGTCAAGAAACTCTATGTGTGGCTTCTGTTTTGTGTATGTGTATCCCTGTGTGGGAAGGGAGGGTGTGAGAGGAGGTGTAAGAAATAGAAGCAGGAAATAGTTATAAACACCACCATCATTGACTTGAGTTTATTTGAAGGATCTCTCATATTTCCACATTCAGAATACTGAAGTGATATCATACTGTGACTTATAATTACTGATAACAAATAGAAGGGCCAGAGTAGGAAGGGTGTTAAGGAGAAAATTATGGAAGGTCTCTTACTATAACTCATGTCCAATTTAAAAAAAGAAAGAAAAAAAGTTTATCAGCAGTAAGTTATATAAGACCAACTGAACCATTAACCCTAATTTGATTATATCAAAACACCTGGAGTTCAAGATAGAAAAAAAACATAAACATGTTTTTATGAACTTACTAGAGGCCCAATGCATGAATTTGTGCACCAGTGGGATCTCTCAGCTTGGCCTTGCAAGACTGGGTCAAAACCGGCTCTCTGATATCCCACCAAGGAGTCCCAGATTGCAAGAAGGCGCAGGCCAGGCCGAGGGACCCCACCGATGCCAATTGAGGCTGTGGAGGGATGTGGGAGGTTGGCCAGCTGAGGAGGGACCACAGGAGGGCTCCACGGCATGTCCAGCCGTCTCGCTCAGTCCTGATCAGCCAGACCCCAGCAGCAAGCTCACCCACTGGTCAAAGCATCTTTCTTCTGGTGGTCAGTGCTCATCATAGCAACTGATTGACTGGTCAACTGTCTGCCCCCTGATGGTCAGTGAACGTCACAGCAAGCAGTTGAGCATCCTTAGCATATCATTAGCATATTACACTTCAATTGGTTGAACAGCCGACTGGTCAACTGGACACTTAGCATATTGGGCTTTTATTATATAGGATATATATATAACATATGTAAATACATGTACACTTTAGTCTTACTACATTCAATTCTGCCAGGCAGAGGCCTAGAAACATGAAATTGCTTGCTGTCTCTTCAAGCAGCAGGAATCTATAAAGCAATCTAGGGCATATAAACTGTTCCAGTATTCACAAAAAGCCCATGCCTTAAAAAGATCTTTGAGATCAGTTTGAAACCATAAAAAGGGGAAAGGAGAAGGCATTGAATAAAGAGAAAATGGCCCTAACCAATTTGGCTCAGTGGATAGAACATCAGCCTGCGGACAAAAAGATCCTGAATTCAATTCCAGTCAAGGGCATGCACCCTGGTTGCAGGCACATCCCCAGTAGGAGGTGTACAGGAGGCGGCTAATAGATGTTTCTCTTTTATCAATATTTCTGACTCTCTATCCTTCTCCCTTCCTCTCTGTAAAAAATCAATAAAATATATTTTAAAAGAAAATGAAGAAAAAGTTGTAGAAAAGATAAATTTCTTTGAGACAGAAAGCAAGTCACCATTGATGGAAAGGACCATTTGGACTGAATTCACTAATCAAATCAATCAAATAGTTCAATGGTATATCAGACAAAAACAGTTCAAGCACACGTGTAGATGCAGCAGGAAAGCTCAAATGAAAAGATGCTAAAAGTAGCAGAAAATCCAAATGAATTCAGGATGAAAAAACAGTGCCCAGAAAAAGGAAGAAGGCAAGTGATGGAGCAATTGCTCCTCGCGGGCTGTGAATTGTGTCGGGCAGATGAAGACATCTGATTAGCTCCTGGCTGTGCTGTTAATAAGGTAGAACTCTGCCGACTCCCTGTGATTGCAGCAATTTTCAAAGCATTAGAATGCACACGAGACAAGTGAATGATGGGTTCAAGGGTGTGAATGAAGAAAAAGAGCCCATAATAAATTTGTAATGAAAAATGAAGGTGGAAACCAGCCATGAAATAATGTCACTAAATAAAAAATGGGGTGGCACCAAGGGGCAACCTGCAGCCCCAAAAGGTAACACCCCGGGCAGCAATAACCAGGCTGGTTCATAAAACAGAAAAGCACTTTCCCACCCTTTCCCAGCTACGTTTCGAGACAAATGTTTTGAAATAGTTAATTTTTTTTTAATGAAACCTGTCACACAAATACCTTCTGTGGTGATATCTAATTATGTGAGATGATGGCAGGGTCATGGTGTGACTGCTGCTGCTTTCCTCTACCTTCCTTCTGCTGCGCCCCTAATAAGTTGCAAATTCCCCTCTGCAGATCCACACAAAATTCACCCATCAGCAGTCAGCTAGCAAATATGTATTGAACACCTACTATGTGTCAGGCAGTCTTTCAGGCACTGGGAATACAGCAATAAATAAAACAAACAAAAATCTCTGCTTAGAAGGAGCTAATACTCTAGTTGAGTGGGGAGATGACAAGCAAACAAATACATAAGTATTTGCAGAAGGTCAGATCATCATAAATGCTATGGAGACGAAGAGAGCAAGAGCAGGGTGGACTAGGATTACTGGAGTCACTTCACAGTCCTACACACAAATGGGGATGATTGACTATGGGCTAAAAGATGACCTTAGATCCTGGGCTTTTTTATTTTTTAATTGTGGTAAACACACAGCATAAAATTGACCATCTCAACCACTTTTTAGTGTATATAGTTCAGGAGTATTCAGTACATTCACACCCAATCTCCAATACTCTTTTTCATCTTGCAAACCTAAAACTCCATCCATTAAACAACACCTCCTGCCCCATTCTCTAAGTTCCTGGTGGTCACCACTCTTCTTTATCTCCGTGAATTTGTCTACATAAGAAAAATCATACAATTGTTTGTCCAGTTCAGGACTTCTGGTGGTGACTAATAGAAACTATAGTAAAGTGCATGATCAGATTAGTATTGAGGGTCTCAAGATAAAAGGTGGTGAAACTGGGTGTTAGGGAGAGAGAGAGCTGATGCGGGTTGCCAGGAGCACATAGAATTCTGAGACACACATACCCTCAGCCTTCACTCCTGCCCATGTGGTGTCACCTGGCGCCCCCACGGCTCCTGGGCTCTCTTGCGGCTCCCGCAGATGGAGCCGTGGAAAGCCAAGGGAGCATCTTCTTATTAACAGCCGGTGGGATTCTTTGGCTCCCTCTCGGCTGCCCAGAAATGCAGCTATGAAAGGGCGGGCATTCTCTAGCCACAGAATCCTCTCATCTCATTTCCTGGTTCTCATTTTTAACTATACATGGGTGGTCTTAAAGCGTACTTGGTCATTGTACTGTCATTTTCTTACCATTTATTATAAAAAGCCTGGTCCTAGGAAAAGGGAGTCTTGGGGTTCAAATGTAAACCATCGATGTATTGTATGATTGGCACAAATGTTTCAACTGGCCTATGGGGTTAGTTTCTCTGGGAAACTACCCTCCCTATGTCATCTGGATATACATATATGTAAATATACACATAAAAGAAAATATATACACCTTTTAAATTATTAAAAATGGGGGGAAAGGAGACATATGTAATACTTTAAGCAATAAAGAATTATTTTAATTATAAAAAGAAAAATGAGGGCAGGCAAACATTCCCATAGTGCCCAGCTCATGGGTGCATCTCCCAGAATGCTACACAGAGCACCTGTTTTGGTGCACCAGGAAACAATGCTGTACTAGAAAGCAGCTCAGGTTCAAGTCCTGGTTCCTACACTACATTTCTTGTGCCCTTGGGCACATCCCTTTATTTCTCAAGGTCTAATTTTCTTCATCTTTAAAATGAGTTGTTTGCTTGCTCATTGTCCGGCTTCTCCACTAAAATGCAAGCTCCTGCACAGAGGACCTCTGTTTTATTGATTGTCCTGTCTGAAGAAAGTAGAACATCGCCTGGGGCCTAATAAATATTTGTTGAGTGAATTAATGAATAAATGAGCTCTTGTTATCTGCTTAATAATGTGCTAAGTGCTGCGGTAAAAATATCTAACACATCAGAAACATTTAGGAAACAATGTAATTCCTATCTAAATGGTGCTCATCACAGGGCTTACTTATGACCACCCTGAGCTGCTATCTTAGATACATCACTGATCATTTTGATAAAGGAGAGAGAAATATGGCTATTTTGTAAAGATGATACCACAGAAAGACGAGGTCTGAGCTGGGTTCTAAAGGGAAGGTAGAAATAAATAAATAAATAAATAGTTTTAAAAAAAATAAAGGGAAGGTAGGTTTTGAATAAGAAAGAGGAGGAAGAAATCCCTTTGTTAAAAAAAAAAAAAAAAAAAAAGGTTGTTAAAAAAATATAACCAAGCATAGCATGAATGGATGGCAGTGAGAAATTCTTCCCAAAGGCCTTCTTTTATCTCTCTATACTCTCTTTCCTAAGAATTCCATTTGAGGCATGTTGGATTTGAGGAACCTGTGGGAGATGTCTAGCTTGCATTTGGAAATCTGAGCTTGGAGTTTGGCCTGGAGATCTAGAATTGGAAGTCATCCACTGAAAGGTAGCAACTGCCATGGATGCCATCCAAGAAATCACACTCTCCCTAACACTTATTCTAATACCCTTCAGCTTTGCATTCTTCGAACAGAAGATGGATTCGTGTTGAGAAACAATTCACATATTCAATCTCAAACCCAGCCATGTAGCCACGTTGCAAAACCAAGCAGGTCCAGACGGTTCCTCAGGTTGGTACCTGCCGAGCCTCACTCAAACACAGGCGCCAGAGACCAGTTTGGGCCAGGAGGTGGATGACCTAACATTTCAGTTTGTCCAGAACAGTTCTAGTTTATACCTGTTGGCCTAGAATAATTATTAATAGTACTCCTTTCACTCTTGAAAGCATCCCAGTTTAGATGACAAATTATATACTTAATCTATTAATCCTTCAAATAACCAATTGCCTGAATGACCCATCCCCCAAATGATCAATTTGCCTAATGCAATTATGTCCTTTAACTTTTTAGTTTGGTTGACTGATTTTCATTTCGCTTTCATAATACCACTTTAAGAAATGGTTACACTGTTCCTTCCCCGACACCTTCACATGTAGGTGGAAACTTAAACCTCTGGGTCTTCTTTTCCATCTGTGCCTCAGTGTCCCCCTCTATGTCTCTAATTCTGTCCCTCAGTCTCCAGCAGCAACAGCGGGGAGCTAGAGCAAAGAAAAATTGGATATACTCTTCCTATGAATATATTCTCCTTATGAATACATTGTTTTATGAATATATTCAATGAAAATATTCTTCTGAATATTTTACTTATAAATAGTTCCTTCTTGCATATATTCTTAAATGTGAAGAGTCCATATGAATATATTACCTTTATGAATAATAACGTAATGAAAAATATTTTTATAATGATTCTTTCTATTCAAGAATAAATCCTTATGAATATATTTTTATTGTGGTCCTCGGCCACTTTCCCCGTCAATTTCCCTTGCTTTCTGTCCCTGAAACTCTTGGGCCTGACCAGGAGGGCAGGGAATGTTGAAAAGGCTTTAAAATGCTGTTAGAAAGTCAAAATGAAAACCAAAACTAAATAGTATAGACACATAAATAAGCTCGGTCAGTCCTTCAGTGAGTTTGCCTATGCAATGAATTAGCTTTCAGCAAACTGGCTTTCAATTAATTGACTTTTAGCAACCTGACCTATAGCCTTCCTAAACAGCCCATCAAAAATAAGTTGGTCATTACCCTACCCATGACCTCAATCACACCAAAATCCCCTTGCAGGCCCTGTTTGCTTTCTTCGTGGTTTTAGCAGAATCAAACATAATTGTGTTTACTTATTATTTTCCATTATCCCCACTTAGCGTATCCTCATGAGGTCCAGGGCCTTTTTGGTTCTGTTCACCAGTGATTCTTCTTCTTTTTTTCTAATTTTATTTATTAATTACAGTTTACATTCAATATTATTTTGTATTAGTTTTAGGTGTACAGCATTGTGGTCAATCAGTCATAAACTTTATAAAGTATTCCCCCTGGTATTTCTAGCACCCAACTGGCACCATACATAGTTATTACAATGTTACTGACTATATTCCCTAGGCTGTACTTTCCATCCCTGGGACTATTCTGTACCTACCAATTTGTACTTCTTACTCCCTTCACCTTTTTCACCCAGTCCCCCAAACCTCCTCCCTTCTGACAACCATTAGTCTGTTCTCTGTGTCCATGAGTCTGTTTCAATGTTGTTTATTCATTTATTTTGTTCTTTGGATTCCACATATAAGTGAAATCAAAGTCACCAATAATTCTATAGCGCTATCACAACTTCTGGCACATAAATAAATGCTCAATAAGCATTTGTTGAATAAATCAATAATGAATGAAGGATCCCAAGAGAATCTCTGGATTCATAATATAAATTGTATAGTAATCCCTACCTCAGTTTGATTACCATCCATCATAGTCACCCTCCTTTTCCATTAAAAAATAAATAAACAGAAGCTATTAAACAAAACTTGTTTAAATTGGCCTTAAAAAGAATGGCTGAAAGAGGGGGAAGGGCAGGATTCAAGAGATGAGCAAGCTTCAAAGAACCTGTTTGACCATCTGAAATCAGAATGCGCTGAAGAGTATCTCTACCCCAGATGTTACAACATTGCCCATTTAGTACAGAGCTACTTGAGAGCAGATGGCATTGAGTCAGGATTTAACAAAGACCTTAACGGCTCTCCTGCCAGCCCTGGAGCCATCATTTGCATAGGAAGCAGATTTGGCTTGGCTGCTGATGGTGATGGACTCTCACCCACTTGGACATGACCTCATTTTCATGTCTCCATTTTCCATCTCTGCCATATGTAGTCATAACCTTCTGGGAAATGCTGTGCCACAAAATATCCAATAAAAAAGCAAGTCGGGATCATCCGAAGCACTATTTTAATTATGATGTTACTGACATAACCTTCTCATTAGAATTTTATTTTTAAGCAGTCTAACACATTTGAATTAGTGTGACATGATTTTCTTCTCGCTCATTTAATATCTCAAGTCAGAAGTTTACAGCATTGCATCAGGGCAATTAGAAGAAGGGAGGCCATTTTTAAAGATGCATATCATTTTACTGCGGGTTAGCACTGTTTATAAATTAGGTTTACAGGCCTCCCTTCACCTCCAGATGCACTTTACCATCATCACAAGAGAAGAAAGACATTTCACAAGTGAAAGCATAACCTCTTTGCCATTTGGAATCAAACCACCCAGTCCTAACACACACAAAGGCTTTTTTTTTTCTTTTCTTTTTTCTTTCACTTAGCTACCTGGGGGATGGGGGAACAGGAACAAGGTCCACATTTATCTGCCATTTCAACTCACTGAGGTCCAGCCAACAACATATTTCCTCAGGAAAGGACAGGAGACAGAGGGGCTGGAGAGTCATATTATTAATTGTGCTCTCTGAGAACAGGAGTTCAAGTGACACAGCAGGAATCTTGGAAAGTCTCACTTTCTTCCTTTCCTCTCAAGTCCCTCAGAATTACCCAACCCAAAGTTCCAAGGACCGAGTCTCCTCCTTCCCCAGTTTTCCAATACCCAGTGTTCCAAGCCAATCCCTTAAGCCTTGGTCTACCTCCTCCTTTGATCTAGAAGTCTTCATAGTTCATTCATTTAGCAGAGGAAAAGTACGGTGTATCATAAACATTTTGATAAAATCCCCTGTTTTGAAGCATTGCTGCTTTAGAGGGATGCTGACGGCTGTACATAAGACACTGGTTTTGAAAGGGTAACTCAAACCCAGAAGATGGTGAATATATGTTTACAATGAAATAAAATATATTCGTATAAAATAGAAAATATTAAAGGGTATTACACATAATTTCGGTTTCAGATATTATGTGTGTGGAAGTATATGTGTACTAGGTTTAATGTACAGTTATTTTTAACAAACATTCATACAATGCCTAATATGTACCAGGGAGTAAGCCTGTGACATTCACATACCTTCATTCATGTAATCTTTAAGATCATCTGATGAGATCTGACTATTTTTTACCCCAGTAAGATGGTTGAATGAACTAAGGCACAGAGAATTTAAGTAATGTTCTGATGATGGTTCAGCTAACAAGTAACAGATGGTGTCTGATATAGGCCACTCTTTCACTTCCTTAGCCCAACTAAGACATCCTCTTCTCTCTTGCTCTCTGAGGGGGCACTGTCAGAGCTTCACCGGCACGCCTCTCCTAAATATGTTTTCTACTGTAGGAGAGAGAGGGAGGGGGGAAGAAAGAGAGAGAGAGCAAGCACATGCAAGAGACCCCAGCCAGCGTGGCTCAGTGGTTGAGCTTCCACCTATAAACCAGAAGGTCATGGTTCAATTCCTGGTCAAGGGCACATTCCTGGGTTGTGAGCTCAATCCCCAGTAGGGGATGTGTAGGAGGCAACAGATCAATGATTCTCATCATTGATGTGTCTATCTCTCTCTCCCTTCCTCTCTAAATCAATAAAAATATATTTTAAAAAGGAGAGACTGTTTGATAAACACAAATTTAAGGGGATTATATGTAATATATATCCTAGGTTAGTTCCAACTTCAAATATCTATGCAATCATCCTTATACCATTAGGTCCTATGATCTAATGTTTTTCTCAGAAAATTGGGTCCCTCCCTATGTCATATATTCCAGTGTCACCAATGACACCACCCTTGCCAATCATGAACCAGATATCTTTGCCTTGATCACCCTGCCTCTGGGATAGTGCTAGTTCTTACATCCAATGGTCCAAACCCCATAGTGCCAGAGTTAATTTAAATATGTATATTCTGACAAAACTTTTACAACTTCAGCCGTGAAACCTAAAGCTTTTGAAGGGCTACTTGGTTTTCAGATGGGGGAACTACAGAAGTAAGTCATAAAATAACCACTGCCACGTTTATTTTCCTCATCCTAGTTTACAGCGAACAGGAGCCCATATAATCCAAGGAAAATATCCTTAAACTTCCAGTCACAAAACCTGACCTCTGCCAAAATTATGTAACTTGGGCAAATCACTCATTCACAATGGCTTAGTTAGGAGTTTATACTTTCCAGAGCACACTTACGTTCATGATATATTTTATTATAACAACCACTCTCTCAGAAAGGTAGAAATGACTGTTGGAGAAGGGGCATTTCCATCCTCCTTCCCCTGTTTCTACCCTCTGCCTCCCTCCCTTTCCTCCCTCCCGTCCACAGAACCTTCCTCCCCTGAAAAGAGAAACAACAGCTAATGACAGGAGAGAGAGCAGAGCAGTCACTGGGGACATTTCACCAGCGGACAGTGAAAGGGGAGCATTCTATGAGGTTCATAGATCACTTCCTAGACCCACGTGGTGATCCCATCTAAGATGTCCTCTTCTCTCTTGCTTTCTGAGGAGGCCTGGTCAGAGCTCCATCCAAAGCCCCTGTAAGTACTAGGTACCATCCAGCATCTGTCTGCTACTTTGCTCCTAACAGCTGAGTCTGCGACCTTCTTCACAGGATTCACCAGGAGCCACGCCACTTCACCCAGATGTTCCTGGAGTCATGGGAGCAGGAGTTCTTGTCCACCCCGACCCCATCATCCTGGGGTGGCTCCTAATAGTGACTGGCTGTGCAGGAGTGTGATCACCTACTCCCTCATCTCAGATGAAACCAAGTCTGACGTGTCAGTTACACCTAGAGACCTCACATCTGGAGACTGGGAGTTCTCCGGGAATGGGACCCTTATTTGGCTTGCCCTTCTCTGTTCTCTCCACTCACTCCCTGCAGGTTTCCTCTGAGGGTACTTACACCTGTACCCTAGCCTCAGGGGCTGCTTCTGAGAACCTCACCTAAACACTCTGCCTGTTGCAGGTCTAGGCCTGTCTAAGGAGATGAACTTAATCACATTTTTCCTTCTGTTTGGCCTCCTCTTCACCTGCAACTAGATTAGTTTAGGGCCTGCTCCAGGATTCCAGGAGGAAGTAGAAGCCTCATGTAAGTCTTCAAACCTTAGCTGGGTATTCCATCCAGCTTCTACCAGAGCCACGCTATGGAGGTCAATGTCCATTGGCCAGCTGTTAATACAGGAGAGCTTTGATATCCAGCTAGCTACTGTTCTTAAACAACCCCCTCAGCTAGAAAGCCAAGAAAAAACTGATTTAAGTACTGGCCCTATCATAATAGCAATGGGGCTATTTAACTGATTTAAGCAATGGCCCTATCACTTCTAGCATCCTACAACTATGTCAGCAACCTTTGCAACAGTGACATCATCCTATTTAGTATACAGAAGAAGGAATTGAAGCTAGAACCAGGCATTTCCCAAGAACCTGACCTAAACTCTCTGCCTCTTTACTCATATCATTGACAGTAAACCTTTTCAATACATTTGTGTCTCTAGACTCGGAGCAGGGCGGTGGGCTGGCCACTGACCAGGCTGAAGAGCAAGAGGAGAGCAAGTTGACTGCTGGCCTCCCAAATCCTGATCCCTGAAAGATCTCTTGAGTATCTTTAAACACATTCATGACAACTGATTGACTTGAACTGCTTGATCTTTCCCCCAGCATGGAACATAGATTAACTCTCATCATCTGCCTTGAAGAAAACATAATCAATACAGTCCGTTCGTTAAGGAGATTCTTAGTCACATCACACTGCCTATCCCAGACCTAGCATGGTGTCCCACAGTGAGCATGCTGATCTTCCAAAAAATTCACTGGACAAAAATGAATACTGAGTACTTAACTACGATTATAAGAATCCTCCAATTTATTTATGGGGAGACCTATAATAGAGTTATGAAAAAAATATCATGAAATATTGATATATTTAATTCTATCACACAAATTATAATTTTACTAACAGTAAAATATGGCTATCAGATGTGTATTTATATTTCAGCATTCAAGAAATAATAACACATTAAAATGCTTTTTAGAATTACTTTGCAGATATGTTTTCTACTCTACTTATGCATAATTTATTCACCAGCTAGCCCTCACTATCAGTGAAGCAATATAAACAGATGAAAGAAATTTTAAAATTGAGAAAACATTTCATTCATTCGTTTTTCCTTAAAAGTAGACAAATATTACTATTATTTTACTTTATCCATGAACAAATGGTCCATCTTATAAGCACAGGACTGTTCCCTTAGAATATTAGTTTGAAAACACAACAATAATACGATCCTCACACAAATAAACTCTAACACAGGTTAGTATTAAGCAATCTTAACCAAGACAACTGAATCAGTATCTAATCCAAATGTACTCAACTACTGTTGATTTCAGAGTAGGAAAAACTTCTACAGTCATAAACACATGGAAATGTTCAAATAAAAGTTTAGGTATAAACCACCAAAACTAAAAACCCCAGCAATGTTTACAAATTGAGAAACTGGATATAGACTTAATTCTCTGCAGACAATAAACTTGTACAATTTCTAAAAAGGGACCTATGCAGTATATTCATGAACAGGGTGAGTGATTACTCTTACTTTTCAAATTCTAGATGTTAGCACGGCTGGTAACAAAATTATTCAACTACTCTGGCTTTAAAAGTAACATATAATATCCTTTTACAATTCTTTTTCTTTAACACTGCAGAAGATAAATTACAAAAACAAAATCACATGCCTTTTACAGTCCAGTGTGAACGCATATTATTTATGCAAACATTAAATCATTTGGGACATGGAGAGAAGAAAATTTTCAAAGCTTAAGATAATCTAAAACACACACACACACACACACACACACACACACACACACACACAAAAAAACACACACACACGCCATCTTTCTCTTCTAACTGCCAGATGATACATTCAACTTCCTTGCCTTGGAAGGAGAGAGACAGAGGAAAGCAGGGGACCACTTAACTCTGAAACTCGTGGCTCCTTGGGCTACTTGAGTATTAAGAA